>CAWUFW010011214.1:10000-631862 GCA_963921515.1 Calotriton arnoldi | reverse complement strand
GGGTGGCACAATACATGCTTCAGCCCCTGGCAGGCCTCTGAGGTACCTATGCCCTGGGTACATAGTATACCATATACTAGGGACTTATAAGGGCACTCCAGATTCCAATCAGAGATGTGCCTAAGGCACATGGAAACCATTTTAGAGAGGAAGCAGCTAGGCTGGGGTTCTGATTAGCAGGGCCCCAGCCAGACTAAAGTCGAAAAACAGTGAAGCATCAGCAAAAAGTGGGGGTACCCATGTGAAGCAGATCCTACTCTCCTACACTTCTCTTGCCTCTTTCTGCACCTCTGTTGGTTCTTTCTGCACTTCTCTTGCTTCTTTTTGCACCTCTCTTGCTTCTTTCTGCAACCTTCTTGCCTCTTTCTGCACCCCTCTGTCCTCTTTCTGCACCTCCCTTGCCTCTGTCTGCAAACCTGTTCCCTCTTCTGCACTTCTCTTGCCTCTTTCTGCACCTTTGTTGCTTTTTGTGCACTTCTCTTGCCTCTTTCTGCATTTCTGTTGCTTCTGTCTGCACTTATCTTGCCTTTTTCTGCACCCCTCTTGCCTCTTTCTGCACATCTGTTGCTTCTTTCTGCACTTCTCTTGCTTCTTTCTGGACCTCTTGTGCTTCTTTCTGTACCCCTCTTGCCTCTTTGTGCACCCCTCTTCCCTCTTTCTGTACCTCTCTTGCCTCTTTCTGTACCTCTCTTCCCTCTGTCTGCAGTTCACTTGCCCCTTTCTGTACCTCTGTTGCTTCTTTCTGTACTTCTCTTGCCTCTTTCTGCACACCTTGCTTCTTTCTGCACCTCTGTTGGTTCTATTTGCACCCCTCCTGTCTCATTCTGCACCCCACTTCCCCCTTTCTGTACCTCTCGTGCCTTTTTCTGCACCCCTGTTCCCTCTTTCTGCACCTCTCTTGCCTGTTTCCGCACCTCTTTTGCAACTTTCTGCACTTCTCTTGCCCCTTTCTGCATCTCACTTGCTTCTTTCAGCACCCCTCTTCCCTCTTTCTGTACATCTCCTGCTTTTTTCCCCACCCATGTTCCTTCTTTCTGCACCTCTCTTGTCTGTTTCTGCACCTCCCTTCCGTCTTTCTGCTCTTCTCTATCCTCCTTCAGCACCTCTGTTGCTTTTTTCTGCACTTCTCTTGCTTCTTTTTGCACATCTCTTGCTTCTTTCTGCAACCCTCTTGCCTCTTTCTGCATCCCTCTTCCCTCTTTCTGCACCTCTCTTGCATCTGTCTGCACCCCTGTTCCCTCTTTTGCACCTCTCTTGCCCGTTTCTACAACTCTATTTCCTCTTTCTGCAGTTTCCTTGCCTCCTTCTGCACCCCTCTTGCCTCTTTCTGCACCCCTCTTCCCTCTTTCTGCACCTCTCTTGCCACTTTCTTCACTTCTCTTGCCTCTATCTGCAACTCTGTTGCTTCTTTCTTCACTTCATTTGCATATTTCTGCACCTCTCTTGTTTCTTTCAGCAACACTCTTGTCTCTTTCATCACTTCTCTTGCTTCTTTCTGCAACCCTCTTGCCTCTTTCTGCATCCCTCTTCCCTCTTTCTGCACCTCTCTTGCATCTGTCTGCACCCCTGTTCCCTCTTTTGCACCTCTCTTGCCTGTTTCTACAACTCTCTTTCCTCTTTCTGCAGTTTCCTTGCCTCCTTCTGCACCCCTCTTGCCTCTTTCTGCACCCCTCTTCCCGCTTTCTGCACCTCTCTTGCCACTTTCTTCACTTCTCTTGCCTCTTTCTGCATTTCTGTTGCTTCTTTCTGCTCTTCTCTTGCCTCTTTCGATATTTCTGTTGTTTCTTTCTGTACTTCTCTTGCCTCTTTCTGCAGCCCTCTCGCCTCTTTCTGCACCTCTGTTGGTTCTTTCTGCACTTCTCTTGCTTCATTTTGCACATCTCTTGCTTCTTTCTGCAACCCTCTTGCCTCTTTCTGCATCCCTCTTCCCTCTTTCTGCACCTCTCTTGCATCTGTCTGCACCCCTGTTCCCTCTTTTGCACCTCTCTTGCCTGTTTCTACAACTCTCTTTCCTCTTTCTGCAGTTTCCTTGCCTCCTTGTGCACCCCTCTTGCCTCTTTCTGCACCCCTCTTCCCTCTTCCTGCACCTCTCTTGCCACTTTCTTCACTTCTCTTGCCTCTTTCTGCAACTCTGTTGCTTCTTTCTTCACTTCTTTTGCGTATTTCTGCACCTCTCTTGCTTCTTTCAGCAACACTCTTGTCTCTTTCATCACTTCTCTTGCTTCTTTCTACACCTCTCTTACTTCTTTCACCACTTCTCTTGCTTCCTTCTGCACTTGTCTTGCCTCTTTCTACACCTCTCTTGCCTGTTTATGCACTTCTCTTTCCTCTTTCTGCACCTCTGTTGCTTCTTTCAGCACTTCTCTAGCCTCTTTCTGCACATCTCTTGCCTGTTTCTGCACCTTTCTTCCCTCTTTCTGTACCCCTGTTCCCTCTTTCTGCACCTCTCTTGCCTGTTTCTGCAACTCTCTTCCCTCTTTCTGCAGTTCTCTTGCATCCTTCTGCACCTCTGTTGCTTATTTCTACACTTCTCTTGCCTCTTTCTGTACCCCTCTTGCCTCTTTCTGCACCTCACTTGGTTCTTTCTGCACCCCTCTTGGGTCTTTCTGCACCTCTCTTGCCTCTTTCTGCACCTTTCTTGCCTCTTTCTGTACCCCTGTTCCCTCTTTCTGCACCTCTCTTGCCTGTTTCTGCAACTCTCTTCCCTCTTTCTGCAGTTCTCTTGCATCTTTCTGCACCTCTGTTGCTTATTTCTACACTTCTCTTGCCTCTTTCTGTACCCCTCTTGCCTCTTTCTGCACCTCTGTTGGTTCTTTCTGCACCCCTCCTGTCTCTTTCTGCACCCCTCTTGCCTTTTTACTGCACCCCTGTTCCCTCTTTCTGTACCTCTCTTGCCTGTTTCTGCACTTCTCTTGCCTCTTTCTGCATCTCATTTGCTCTCTTTCCACACCCCTCTTACCTCTTTCTGTACCTCTCCTGCCTTTTTACTGCACCCCTGTTCCCTCTTTCTGTACCTCTCTTACCTGTTTCTGTACCTCTCTTCCCTCTTTCTGCACTTCTCTTGCCTCTTTCAGCACCTCTGCTGTTTTTTTCTGCACTTCTCTTGCCTCTTTCTGCATTTCTGTTGCTTCTTTCTGTACTTCTCTTGCCTCTTTCTATATTTCTGTTGCTTCTTTCTATACTTCTCTTGCCTCTTTCTGCACCCCTCTTGCCTCTTTCTGCACCTCTGTTGGTTCTTTCTGCACTTCTCTTGCTTCTTTTTGCACCTCTCTTGCTTCTTTCTGCAACCTTCTTGCCTCTTTCTGCACCCCTCTGTCCTCTTTCTACACCTCCCTTGCCTCTGTCTGCAAACCTGTTCCCTCTTTTGCACCTCTCTTGCCTGTTTCTGCAACTCTCTTGCCTCTTTCTGCAGTCCTCTTGCCTCCTTCTGAACCCATCTTACCTCTTTCTGCACCCCTCTTCCCTCTTTCTGCACCTCTTTTCCCTCTTTCTGCACCTCTCTTGCCACTTTCTGCACTTCTCTTGCCTCTTTCTGCAACTCTGTTGCTTCTTTCTTCACTTCTCTTGCATATTTCTGTACCTCTCTTGTTTCTTTCAGCAATACTCGTGTCTCTTTCATCACTTCTCTTCTTTCTTTCTCTACCCCTCTTGCCTGTTTCTGCTCCTCTCTTCCCTCTTTCTGTACTTCTCTTGATTCTTTCTGCACCTCTGTTGCATTTTTGCACTTCTCTTGCCTCTTTCTGCATTTCTGTTGTTTCTTTCTGCACTTCTCTTGCCTCTTTCTACTTTTCTGTTGCTTCTTTCTGCATTTCTCTTGCCTTTTTCGGCACCCCTTTTGCTTCTTTCTGCACATCTGTTGCTTCTTTCTGCACTTCTCTTGCTTCTTTCTGGACCTCTCGTGCTTCTTTCTGTACCCCTCTTGCCTCTTTGTGCTCCCCTCTTCCCTCTTTCTGCACCTCTCTTGCCTCTTTCTGTACCTCTCTTGCCTCTCTCTGTACCTCTCTTGCCTCTCTCTGTATCCCTGTTCCCTCTTTCTCCACCTCTCTTGCCTGTTTCTGTACCTCTCTTCCCTCTGTCAGCAGTTCACTTGCCCCTTTCTGCACCTCTGTTGCTTCTTTCTGTACTTCTCTTGCCTCTTTCTGTACCCCTTGCCTCGTTCTGCACCTCTGTTGGTTCTTTCTGCACCCCTCCTGTATCTTTCTGCACCCCACATCCCTCTTTCTGTACCTCTCGTGCCTTTTTCTGAACCCCTATTCCCTCTTTCCACATCTCTCTTGCCTGTTTCTGCACCTGTTTTGCCTCGTTATGCACTTCTCTTGCCTCTTTCTGCATCTCACTTGCTTCTTTCTGCACTCCTCTTCCCTCTTTCTGTACCTCACCTGCCTTTTTCCCCACCCATGTTCCCTCTTTCTGCACCTATCTTGTCTGTTTCTGCACCTCTTTTCCCTCTTTCTGCACTTCTCTTTCCTCTTTCAGCACCTCTGTTCCTTTTTTCTGCACTTCTCTTGCCTCTTTCTGCTTTTCTGTTGCTACTTTCTGTACTTCTCTTGCCTCTTTCTATATTTCTGTTGCTTCTTTCTGTGCTTCTCTTGCCTCTTTCTGCAGCCCTCTTGCCTCTTTCTTTACCTCTCTTGCCTCTCTCTGTACCTCTCTTGCCTCTCTCTGTACCCCTGTTCCCTCTTTCTCCACCTCTCCTGCCTGGTTCTGCACCTCTCTTGCCTCTTTCTGCACTTCTCTTGCCTCTTTCTGCACCTGTGTTGCTACTTTCTGCACCCCTGTTCCCTCTTTCTGCACCTCTCCTGCCTGTTTCTGTACTTCTCTTGCCCCTTTCTGCACCTCTGTTGCTTCTGTCTGCACTTCTCTTGCCTCTTTCTGTACCCCTTGCCTCGTTCTGCACCTCTGTTGATCCTTTCTGCACCCTACATCCCTCTTTCTGTACCTCTCGTGCCTTTTTCTGAACCCCTATTCCCTCGTTCCACATCTCTCTTGCCTGTTTCTGCACCTGTTTTGCCTCGTTCTGCACTTCTCTTGCCTCTTTCTGCATCTCACTTGCTTCTTTCTGCACCCCTCTTCCCTATTTCTGTACCTCACCTGCCTTTTTCCCCACCCATGTTCCCTCTTTCTGCACCTCTCTTGTCTGTTTCTGCACCTCTCTTCCCTCTTTCTGCACTTCTCTTTCCTCTTTCAGCACCTCTGTTCCTTTTTTCTGCACTTCTCTTGCCTCTTTCTGCTTTTCTGTTGCTACTTTCTGTACTTCTCTTGTCTCTTTCTATATTTCTGTTGCTTCTTTCTGTGCTTCTCTTGCCTCTTTCTGCAGCCCTCTTGCCTCTTTCTGCACCGCTGTTGGTTCTTTCTGCACTCCTCTTCCTTCTTTTGCACCTCTCTTGCTTCTTTCTGCAACCCTCTTGCCTCTTTCTGCACCCCTCTATCCTGTTTCTATACCTCTCTTGCCTCTGTCTGTACCCCTGTTCCCTCTTTTGCACCTCTCTTGCCTGTTTCTAAAACTCTCTTGACTCTTTCTGCAGTTCTCTTGCCTCCTTCTGCACCCATCTTGCCTCTTTCTGCACCCCTCTTCCCTCTTTCTGCACCTCTCTTGCCTCTTTCTGCAATTCTGTTGCTTCTTTCTTCATTTCTCTTGCATATGTCTGCACCTCTCTTGTTTCTTTCGGCAACACTCTTGTCTCTTTCATCACTTCTCTTGCTTCTTTCTTCACCTCTTGCTTCTTTCAGCACTCCTCTTGCTTCTCTCTGCACTTGTCTTGCCTCTTTCTACACCTCTCTTGCCTGTTTATGTGATTCTCTTTCTTCTTTGTGCATCTCTGTTGCTTCTTTCAGCACTTCTCTAGCCTCTTTCTGCACTTCTCTTGCCTGTTTCTGCACCTTTCCGCACCTCTGGTGCCTCTTTCTGCACCTCACTTGGTTCTTTCTGCACCCCTCTTGGCTCTTTATGCACCTATCTTGCCTCTTTCTCCACCTCTCTTGCCTCTTTCTGCACCCCTGTTCCTTCTTTCTGCACCTCTCTTGCCTGTTTCTGCAACTCTCTTCCCTCTTTCTGCAGTGCTCTTGCGTCTTTCTGCACCTCTGTTGCTTATTTCTACACTTCTCTTGCCTCTTTCTGTACCCCTCTTGCCTCTTTCTGTACCTCTGTTGGTTCTTTCTGCACCCCTCCTGTCTCTTTCTGCACCCCACTTCCCTCTTTCTGCACCTCTCTTGCCTTTTTACTGCACCCCTGTTCCCTCTTTCTGTACCTCTCTTGCCTATTTCTGCACCTCTCTTGCCTCTTTCTGCATCTCATTTGCTTTCTTTCCGCACCCCTCTTACCTCTTTCTATACCTCTTCTGCCTTTTTCTGCACCCATGTTCCCTCTTTCTGCACCTCTCTTCCCTCTTTCTGCACTTCTCTTACCTCTTTCAGCACCTCTGTTGTTTTTTTCTGTACTTCTCTTGCCTCTTTCTGCATTTCTGTTGCTTCTTTCTGTACTTTTCTTGCCTCTTTCTATATTTCTGTTGCTTCTTTCTGTACTACTCTTGCCTCTTTCTGCACCCCTCTTTCCTCTTTCTGCACCTCTGTTGGTTCTTTCTACACTTCTCTTTCTTCTTTCTTCACTTCTCTTGCTTCTTTCTGCACCTCTCTTGCTTCTTTCTGCAACCCTCTTGCCTCTTTATGCACCCCTCTTTCCTCTTTCTGTACCTCTCTTGCCTCTGTCTGCACCCCTGTTCCCTCTTTTGCACCTTTCTTGCCTGTTTCTGCAACTCTCTTTGCCTCTTTCTGCAGTTCTCTTGCCTCCTTCTGCATCCCTCTTACCTCTTTCTGCACCCTTTTTCCCTCTTTCTGCACCTCTCTTGCCTCTTTCTGCACCTCTCTTGCCACTTTCTGCACTTCTCTTGCCTCTTTCTGCAACTCTGTTGCTTCTTTCTGCACTTCTCTTTGATTCTTTCTATACCTCTCTTGCTTCTTTGTGCAGCCCTCTTGCCTCTTTTTGTACCCCTCTTCCATCTTCCCGCACCTCTCTTGCCTCTTTCTGCACATCTCTCGCCCTCTTTCTGCACCTGTCTTGCCTCTTTCTGCACCCTTGTTGCATCTTTTTGCACTTGTCTTCCCTCTTTGTGCATCTCTCTTGTCTCTTTGTGCACCTCTCTTACCTCTTTCTACATTTCTGTTCCTTCGTTCTGCACTTCTCTTGCCTCTTTCTGCATTTCTGTTCCTTCTTTCTGCGCGTCTCTTGCCTCTTTCTGCACCTCTGTTGCCTGTTTCAGCACTTCTCTTACCTCTTTCTCCACCCCTCTTGCCTGTTTTTACACTTCTTTTCCTTCTTTTTACACCTCTCTTGCCTGTTTCTGCACTCTATTGCCTCATTCTTCACATCTCTTGATTCTTTCTGCACCTCTGTTGCTTCTTTCTGCACCTCTGTTGCTTCTTTCTACTCTTCTCTTTCCTCTTTTTGCACCCCTCTTGTGTCTTTCTGCACCTCTGTTGCTTCTTTCAGCACTTCTCTTTCCTCTTTCTGCACCTCTGTTGCTTCTTTCTGCACTTCTCCTGCTTCTTTCTGAACCTTTCTTGCTTCTTTCTGCACCTCTCTTGCCTCTTTCTGCACCTCTATTGCTTCTTTCTGCATCTCTCTTGCTTTTTTATGCACTTCTCTTCCCTCTTTCTGCACCCCTTTTGGGTCTTTCTGCACCTCTGTTGCTTCTTTCTGCACTTCTCCTGCTTCTTTCTGCACCTTTCTTGCTTCTTTCTGCACCTCTCTTGCCTCTTTCTGCACCTCTATTGCTTCTTTCTGCATCTCTCTTGCTTTTTTATGCACCTTTCTTGCTCCTTTCTGCACTTCCCTTGCCTCCTTCTGCACCTCTCTTGCTTCTTTCTGCACTACTCTTGCCTTTTTCTGTACTTCTCTTGCCTCTTTCTGTACTCAAATGGGAAGTGCAAGCTGTCAAGTTTAAAGGTCTGCGTGCTCTCGTGACTGAGGTATATGTCTACTTGTCCATGTATTCTCACATGTGTTATGCATCTGAAGATGGTAGCTTAAAAAGTGGGTAGCTTCTCCTATAGTTAGTCAAATCTTCTCAGTTCTGCTCTGTCATTCGGTTGCACAGGCAGACATGTCTTATGTATATAGGTGTTATAGAGCCCCTCAAATAAACTATTGAATACCCATGTGCCCTGTATTATGAGCATTGCGGAGGCGCAAGTTATAGTTAGCTCAGCTAACTATAATGGCTGAATTTCTCTGGTTTTGTACAAATGAAATATCAGCTGAACTATAACGTCCCTTAAACCAGTGTTTTTTTCAGTGAATTTCTAGGGTTTTTTAAATGTTAATTCCTAACTATAACGTCCCTGAAACCTGTGGTTTTTTTCAGTGAATATATATATATATATCTCCTTTGAGGCTTATGCTTTACGACCCCCCACCCCCCTGCTCTGGCATTCCTGTGTAGCAGAGCTCTCTCCAACTGATATCCTCTCTTTGGAGTGAGCCACTTATCACTTCATCAAAGCAGACTGGCTAATCCTATTGACCAATCAGGGAAGACTACAGGAAGGCGTAATTTTGGCTTGCAGACAAGAAAGTTACATAACTTCTTTTTTTTATACTTTAGGATAAATTAAACAATAGCTTATTTTTGGATTTATCAATACTATTCTCCTATGTCCTTGAATGACATTTTCTTTGATTCCTAACAATAGTTATGCGTTCATGAACTATTGCAATGTTATACTATGTGGTTGGGGATCTACAATAGGGAAGATGAAATTTGCAATTTCGCCAATACCAGGGCCTATAAAAAAATCTTTTATAAGGACCCTGCTCATAGCTACATGACCCCTCCATCCCTGGGGCACCTAGGGCAGACTTTAGGGGTCCTGAATATGCAAAGTAGTGTAGATCCTCTCTCCACAGTGCTCCTAGCACAAAAGTCGATTTTGGGAAGCACTTTACTACAATAGGGGAAGTGAAATGTGCAATGTCTCTATCCCCAGGGTATATAAAACCTATGTTATAAGGGCCCTCATTATAAGTACACAACACCCCCACCCTTGGGACACCTAGGGGAGACCCTGTAGGTACCCAACATGCCAAAATATAGTAGTTTATCACTTTCTAAGTGCCCCTACCACCAAAGTTGAGTTTGGGCACAATTTATATTTAAAAGCAGTGCTGCACACAGGGTTGCTTTTAAAATGACCTCAGGCTCTCAGCAGTGCACACATGCAAGTGCAACAAAGGGCTGCTGGCCTCTAAACTGCCATGCCCTATTATGTACCAGGGACTTAAATGTAGTTTTAATCCCCCTGCCCTATTATGGACTAGGGACTTACAGGGTAGGTCATGCCAATCATATGTGTACCCTAACACATAGTGTACCCTAATGTATGTTAGTGTTTTCACGGTGTGTTCAACATAGCACTGACCCTGGGGCTGCCCTGCAGAGCCCAGTGCACTCTCAAAGTCAGAAAACCAGCATCTAGTGGTCTCAAATGGGGAAAGACGTAGGGGGACACTGCAAATAGATCCTGATTTGCAACATAGGCATTTTTACTTTTTAGGAAGAATACAATCATTTTTACGTATAGTTTAAATACCCCTCAAACGGTTAATCTACTTCATGTGATTACACCATGGAAGGAATAGTAACCAATAAAGATTGCTAAAATTCTTTTTCAGGTTTGGTTGCGAGGGATTCAGCTGAAAGCACTGGAGCTGTGTGTGTGCTCTGAAAAAGCAAAACTCTTAGTAGTCCCTACATGAATTAGAAATGCATGGACTACAACCCTCCTCGCCTTACCTTCACCTTGAGAACGGATTCACAGGAGCAGCAAAAAAATTCATACAGAGCATGATTTTAATTATCCTCTGATGTGGATGTTTGCTGAGCCAGATAGCACAAAGTAGTTTGCAATTAGCAGAGCATTTAGAGGTCATACTTTCATTTAGCTGATTGCAGTTCTGATATTGGCATCCATTGTGAACTGTAGTACTGGGCAGTCTTTTCTTTTCACCTACAACGAATAAAGCAAAAATTGCAAGCTTACACGTCTGATAAGAAGCATCAGCGGCTGCTTTGCTTGCTAAGAAAAAAAGGTTTCATTATATCCTTAGTAAGCGAAATGGGTAAAGAAAAACGTTATCATAACTTCTAAAAAAAAAATGCAGAAATCCTGAAAGAATTCCGAGTTTCTGTGTATTCTTGAAATACATGTTAAACTTGCAGCTAGCGAACTCCTCCAAAACAACTGTAATAGGACCTGAAAATGTTGCTTTGTCCTTTTGACCTCAAGGTTCAGATGCCGTTTTCCGTGCAGCAGGAGTAGGATTAGACATGCCATCTTTGGGCGACATGATGAATGAGTGTCGATTAAAAGTAGTTAAAACAAGAAAAGAAGCTAATGTGTTTTATACAGTCACCGATTAGTAAGTGACATGCTATATTTCATTTTTTGGACATTAAGAGCTGTTGTGTACCTAAAAACAACAGCTTGTTGGAAAGTACATGCTCTATTACAAGCATCATAAAAACAAGAAGGACATAAATGTGTTTCTGCCAGTCAAAATCTAATCACCTGTAAAATCATTACTTGGCACTTTAACAAATTGACACCATCAAGTTAATGATCCTCGACATATTAAAATGTGCAATGCAGTTTAGTTTGCAGCATGTCCAAATCTCAGTAAGTGTTTGGTGGCTTGGATGGCATCACACGCGAGTCAGGCCATACATTTGTTTTACCCTGGAATTAATTCAAGAAGGATTTCTGGACTCTTCTTTTAAAAATGTCTGCGGTTTTGACACTTTAAGCAAGGAATGATATTTTTTGTCAGTAATACAACATGACATATATTCGTAAATATGGATTACCTACCGTTAAATTTCATTACTCCTAGTCCTACTCGTTAGTCATTACTCATGAGGTGATTTCCACCCTGGGACAGGAAACACACATTCCAATGCTGAATTCTATCTCTGCAACCTAGCTGGGTGCCTTAAATAGCCTGCCATGCCCAGCATTCTTCTGACCATACCAAGAAAATAGAAAGGCCAGAAGCCAAGGAAGGTGGTTGACTCATAATGACTGTGACCAGAACGAGTAAGATTAGAAAGAATGGATATTACTGATAAGTAACTGCGGGGGCATATTCACAAGGAAGTGGCGGAGAAAGGCGTTAGCCTTCTTGGCTTAACGCCTCTCTCCGCCACTTCGGAAAAGCAAGGCTGCACCATATTCGCAAGGACATGGTGCAGCCGTGCTTTTCCCCACGCGATGGCGCTAAGTTTCACAACTTAGCGCCAACGCAGGCACCCTTGCACCAGAGTGCAAGGCTGTCTGCAAGCAGGGAGGTTTGTTTATGTACAGGAAGGTGTCCCTTACTGCACATAAACAAACCTAAAATGCCAGTTTGTAACTTGCATGTGTGCTGCTTCATGCAGCACACATGCAAGTTACAAAACGGCATTTTAAAAAAAAGGTTTGTTCGTGTACAGGAAGGGACACCTTCCTGTACATGAACAAACTATGGCATTTTGCATTTTCCATGTGTGCTGGACATGGAAAATGCAAAAACGAGGAGAAATCAAGCATTTCTCCTCATATCGCCAACTTAATACCAGGGTTTTCCTGGTCTTAAGTTTGGCGTTAGCTCCTATTTACGCTGCCCTTGTGAATATCAATGGGTGTTGTGGTGGAACGCCCACCACAACACCCACTGCACGCCCCTTTAAAGCTAAACACAGCGAGAAAGAGGGCCTATTCACAAGGCAGCGTTAAGCCACGTTAAGTGGCTTAACGCTGCCTTGTGAATAAGGCGAGGGCCCTATCGACACCACAACATCACTTAAAGTGACGTTGTGGTGGCGATAGGGGCTTGTGAATATGCCCCTACGTTCCTTATCTTGGTCTCAGTAATAATTCATGCAGAATAACAAAGCCTCTTCTAGTTTTGACTTATAATAAAAAAACATATAATAAAGGCACTCTGCAATACACAGGAGACTTTATTTACATGTGCAAAATTCAAAGTTCTGTATCAAGAATCTGAAAAAACAAAAATCCGCTTTATGACAGATTGGAACTGAGAAAACTCACACCAAAGTTCCTTTTATCAGCTTCCAAACTTTGAAGTCTATAATTCTGTGGAACCCTATTAGAAGAAGATCAAATCACTGCACTGCAGATTTTTTTTAAAGGAATTCCTTGGAGCTCTGCCAAAGATGCAGCAAGCCTCCATTTTCTTCCTTCCTGAATATTGTCTGGGAGAGGATCATTTGACAAAGATTAGACCAAGACAATCATATGCTCAATCCAAATTTGCACAGCCCTCTCACCATCTAGCAGATTTAAGAATTGCTCTTCATGTGAAGAAGGGAAGGGAAAACACAAGTAAGATTTCTTGTTCTCTGTGGGAATTAGTGGCATTTTTGTGGAAGAAAAGTAAGACGAGGTCTAAGTACAATATCATGCTCTTGAGCCAAGAAGTCAGGGGTTTGACATAACAAAGTAGCTAGTTCCCCAATATTCATAGCCAATGTGATTGCCACCAAAAAGGTCACTTTCATAGTCTGGATTTTTTTTAATTCAGTAGAAGATGGCAACGCAAAGGGATGGAATTATAGAGCCCTTAAAAAAAGAGACAATCCTCAGAAGGTAGGAGAAAAGGACTTAACTGAGGACCACACCAGAGAAAACCTCTTAAAAAGATAAGAGGTTATGCTTTGTTCATCCTCCAAATTGCCTCAGGAGTTCTTAAAAGTGAAGGCTGCCCACTGAACTCTAACAGCTGAAATAGAAAAACTAAGCACAAATCCTTCCAAAAGAAACTGAAGAACCAGCTGTAGGCTACATTCTATTGATGAAAGAGAGTCATTTAGGCCAGTGCTTAATTTGTGCCAGCTTTATACAGTGCTCAGCATTTATTTTTTAATATGTGCACTTATTTATCAGAGTACACCACATGGTGGTGCTCTCAGTCTATTTGTTTTAGCACAGCATGAGGGTTTAGCAATTTAATGTATTAAAACATAATTAAACTCTCTCTTCCAGGCCATCCATACAGCTTGGGGTGACAGCAATAGTCATGACACACTTGTTTGAGTGTGATGGTTAGTAGGTAAGGCTGGCACTGCCATTTGGAAGCAGTGGCAACAGCTGAGGGGTGCTGGCTGCAGCGAGACACCTTGGCCCCTTGCTCTTATATTTTTACAAATAAACCAATGATTTTTACATCACCCCTGGAATGGGCCCATTTTCTGAAGTGAGACCTCAGGGTAGACTATGTGCATGAGCATTTAATGGCTGTAGTTGAATATATACCTTTACAACGCGGATTTTACACCGCAATACAATCACAACGCGGTCGTTACAACGACTGCATTGTTGCCACTCAATGCCATTACTATGCAAGTCATTACATCGACTTGCAGTAGATGGTGCCGTAACATTAGAAATGTTTAATTTACTATTCCAACTCCAGCCTACGTAACAGTAGGGAAGGTGTTGGAATAGTAAACTATACTATTCCTTATGTTAGAGCGCCATCTACTGGAAGTCGATGTAATGACTTGCGTAGTAATGGCACTGCATTGTAACAACGCGGTCGTTGTAACGACCGCGTTGTGATTGCATCGCGGTGTAAAATCCGCGATGTAAAGGTTGTTTCCCGCTGTGGGTAAGTGAAGTATCCATATATTCTACCAATCTCTCCTCTGAAATTCAAATGTGGCAGGAACAGCCTGATCTGGAGTTGAAACGTCAAAGGGTGAAGAGATGATGTAACTAGGAGGATGAGTCAATAAGGAAAAATTGCTAAGGATTTCAAAGTATGAAATCAAATCCTGGGAGGCCAGTACAGAAGCACCACAATTACATCCCTCTCTTCTCTCTGAAACTGAGCAAGTATTCTGGGATTCAAAGAGAAGGGGTGAAAGACAAAGATAAACCTTCTGGACCATGCAGTTGACAAGGCACCCACTCCTCATAACTCTGAGGCCAAAAAGGGTGAGCAAAAGAAACCCACCCACTTTTGCATTGTATTAGGTGGCAAATAGACCTAGGAAAAGTGTTCCAAACCTCCTGCAAATCTCCCAAAACATCTCCCTAGTCAGTAGAAGATGCTGGTAGGAGGGAAAGATCTGCTCCGCTGATCCACTGGAGCATTTTCCAGGTATGACTCACTGGTAACACAGCAGATGTTCTTCTGCCCAGAGACCCATCAAAAGAGCCTCCATGCCTAGGGACCTGGAGCATGTCACTTCCTGGTGACTTAAAAAAGGCTACAGTGACTATGTTGTCTGATATCACCAAGACATGACAACCCTGAATCTGAGTTTGGAAGTGCTTGAAATACAGTAGTTACTTCCCTCCAATTTGAGGAATATATACTGCTCGTCGAGGACCAGTTTGCATGAACAGAGAAATTCCTTAATATGGTCCCCAATACTACTGTGCTGGCATCTGCAGTTAGAATCCTTGGAGACCTTGGGTGCATTTGTAGATATGTTTATAACACAGTTGGATTCAGTCTCCATTGCAGAGACATATTTCATGAGAGACTGGTAGTGTGGGAGCAAGACCATACCCCGAAAATTTGGACACCCCAAAATTTGAACAGCTGAAATTTTTCCTCATCTAGTTCTCCCACAGGTTGAACTGCATGTTAGGGCACCCCTTAAACATTGACAAGCAGAGTTAAATAGTTAAAATATTACTGGGGCTTAGTCAATAACTGAGTTCTAGATCAGTAGAAGGTTAAAGGGTTTTATTACAAAATTCAAAAATAAGCAGTACATAAATATTGCCATACAGGCTTTCAGATGCAAAATCGTACAGGGTATGCAAGATCATCCCCAAATCCACGGGTTCTAGTACACAATTCTTGCAGAACAAATTAATAAAAGTATAATATAATCATGGTCTAAGAGAAAAACATAATTTCTTTGGCAAATCAGAATTTAGAGAAAAATACAAGCCATTATCTTAAGACATAAGCACCATTCTATTTTAAAAAATGCTTTCAGAACTCTCAGTATTAACATTATCTGGAAATGTTCTAACTAACATTAAACATTTAACCGATGCAACTTTCAGTGAATTAAAAAAATAGTATTCTTATCAGAAGGCAGTGGAAGAGACCTTGATATTGTTTCAAGTCATGGGGAACAGTTGGAAGTCCATAGAAACAATGCATTCACAACAGTGGAATAAACCAATATGCATCTGTCTGACTATGCTTTGCAGAGCTTGTGGGGAGAAGTTGTACACAGGAGGAAAAAACAGGAGTGAGAAAAACAGGAGTGAGTGAAAGTGGTGGCATCCATCTTGGACAAGATGGCATTTAACAGAAAATGTGGCATAACTATAACACAATAATAATCACACTTCTGCTTTCATGTTAATTCAACATATATTTACAAAATTGAAGGTAGAACGTCATATAAAGTTTCATTATTAATGCACAAAATATAAACCCCTGATAAACAATCTAACAGGGCCAAGCATTAATAGTCCTGCGAAGCTGATGACGAGTGATACTGAAGTTGCTTCATCTGGGAACAAAGAGGTAAATAGGCCTAATGAATTATGAACACTGATGAGGCCATATCACCCTGCAATTGAAGCCACAGTCTCCCAGGAACCTCCGTCAACCTCAGCAGAGGTTTCAGAAAAGAGCAAAGCTTTCCTCCTCTGGATTCTAGAAGGACCTCCTTGTTTACATCTGCTTTGAGTTGAGCTCCATTGTAGGTCAGACTCCTTTTAGGGATCAGATGGAATTTTGGAAGGTTCAATGGAAACCAGTGCTGTGAGAGGAAGAGTTTTACTGCTTCCGCTGCTTTGAGAGATTTCTCTGATGTGGGGACATACACAAGCCAGTTATCTAGGTACTGATAGACTGGCCTGAAGATACAACTGTGTCACAATTGGAGGCATAGTGTGATGAATGGGGGTGCGCAGCTCAAAGAAGTCCAATAGACCCAAAAATGTTTAAGAAAAAATAACTTCTTTATTCCAATCGATTTATTAAAAAAAACTTCAGATACAGGCAATCCAGCCAACGCGTTTCATTCCCATATAGGAACTTCCTCAGGGCATAAAATTACGTCTCTAATAAGGAACACTGTGTACGAGATACCTTCAATGTTTTATAACCATGGATGAACAACAGCGATTAACCTCTCTGGTTTGTTCCTTTATATGTCTTAATGATTTCTTGCTGTTCCAAAACACTTTCACAAAGGAGTCCAAAGATATCACCAAATTATTTCAAAGAAGCCCAGTGTATTGCACCATAGCCCATGTACATTCTTAATAGAATGTGTAGAATCCTTGTCGTCGCGCACGAACCCGTCCTGTTCCGTAACACACTACGGAACAGGACGGGTTCGTGCGTGAAGACAAGGATTCTACACATTCTATTAAGAATGTACATGGGCTACGGTGCAATACACTGGGCTTCTTTTTGAAATAATTTGGTGATATCTTTGGACTCCTTTGTGAAAGTGTTTTGGAACAGCAAGAAATCATTAAGACATATAAAGGAACAAACCAGAGAGGTTAATCGCTGTTGTTCATCCATGGTTATAAAACATTGAAGGTATCTCGTACACAGTGTTTCTTATTAGAGACGTAATTTTATGCCCTGAGGAAGTTCCCTATATGGGAATGAAACGCGTTGGCTGGATTGCCTGTATCTGAAGTTTTTTTAAATAAATCGATTGGAATAAAGAAGTTATTTTTTCTTAAACATTTTTGGGTCTATTGGACTTCTTTGAGCTGCGCACCCCCATTCATCACAATATCTTTTGATCTGGAGCACTGTGACGCCACTCAACGGCTGGCGCAGGGGTAGTTTGCACAGGGAATGTATATATAGGAACTGGCACGAGGTGCGGCACAGGAGGTTCGCCGTTGTTGCTTTTCACAATTGGAGGCATAACCTTGTTAAAAACGTCCAAACATAGGATTCTAAATTAAAATTGCCTCTTTTGGATGAACAATCTTTAATACTTCTGATGTTCCTGAGCCGTATGCATTTTTCAAATTGATTGTTACAGTAATTGGTCTGCTCTGCAACCAAGAGTATTATTCTCTCCAACATCTCCATTTAACAAACTCAGCGTAGGTACTAGACATATAATCAAGATGACCTTGATTACCATTTCCTTATTTGGGATTGAAAGTATTGCATTGCTATACAGACTGGACTGTAAGTCCTGAAAGGGGGGGTTTCATTTTTTGCAGGGGAGTCTTTAGAAATCCTGAGTTTGGAAGTTAAGAAGAAAATTACATTAAATAGCACTACCAAACTAGGAACACTTAGAGAAGGGTTTTTAGTAGCCAGGGAAAATTCTTGGCGCTCTGCTAATTAACGCGAGTATTTGGATGAAAACAAATCAGTATGGTGCAACTAGGTGAGGGGATAAGCCCTGTAACCCCTCAATTTTGTGTGGGTAACTCCTCACAATAACAATTAAAGCAAAAACCTAGGCACACATAATAGTAGACAAACAGTATGTAGGTAAATACAAGAACTACAGTGTAGTAGCCACAATTTCGAAAGAAATATCTTCAGATGAGTTGGATAACGTTCAGTCTTTTAATTTTTCTTAAGCTTAGAGCCAACGAACAGAAGAAAACCAGCCGACACGTGTTTCGTCGCATTAGGAAAATAATTCTGCGACTTCCTCAGGGCTGGGAAGGATACAAGGAGTATGGATGATATATATATCATGGCAGAACATCAACAAGTTTCATAAAACGGAGATAACATTATCTGAGTACAAATAAGTTCTTAGTGGAAACCCACATCACCATTAGACTGTGTCACAATAAGTGAAAAAAGCATTACTGAAAATATACGGCAAGTGCTCATGTCCTTGGTGGAAAATACATTAAAAAATGTGACATTTCAAGTGTCCTAAAAATGAGAATATAACCGGCAAGAGACCATGCGTGGATACTGTGTAGTATGTGAGGGATATAGGTCATTGAACTAGTGTGAATGAAGATACTTAGATGTACCTGTATACAGAGGATAGTAGTCTTGGTCGTCTGTAAGAGGAATGGAGAAAGAGGCAGGAAAACAATAAAGAAATAGCCATAGGAGTAGAAATTAGGGAAATAAAAGGTGAACGTATAGTGCAGGTCTTTATCAGACTAGTGCAAGGAGAAACTATGAGAGGAAAAGAGAGAGAAAAAGGAGGGGAGAAAAGAATTTGAAGAAAGAGAGTAAAAGAGTGCTTACCACTCAGCCGGTGATAATTCCAACCTGGCTGGGCTAAACACTCAAGCAGATTTGGCTGACTCTAGGGGTACCTAGAGATTGAAAGGTAAAATCGTTCAGAATCTCAAAGTGCCGTCAGGTATGACAAGCACGAAAATATTCAAGGTCGTGTGTCTGGCAGAAAACCGCCTGAGAACACAATAAGACGCGCTTACCAATGGGCCGTAAGATAGAACATCCGGCACGTTTTGATAGAGTCCAAGAGTGATGGACAAGAATTGTTTGTGACCTGTATTAGGAAATAAAATAGAAAGAAGCAAAAATAATAAATACGCGAATAACGTACGATTGATCTGCTTTTCAGATCTCTTACGTTACTGGAATTATCCGTTTTTACACAGTCTCCCTCACGGCGCCCGCAACGAAGCACTACCGATACCCCGGTAACTTTTGTTAATTCTCTGCCGCCTTTCTACACTAGGAGTTAGGTACTTTTACACAATGCCCTGTCGATAGGCTCGTTATTTATTATTTTTGCTTCTTTCTATTTTATTTCCTAATACAGGTCACAAACAATTCTTGTCCATCACTCTTGGACTCTATCAAAACGTGCCGGATGTTCTATCTTACGGCCCATTGGTAAGCACGTCTTATTGTGTTCTCAGGCGGTTTTCTGCCAGACACACGACCTTGAATATTTTCGTGCTTGTCATACCTGACGGCACTTTGAGATTCTGAACGATTTTTACCTTTCAATCTCTAGGTACCCCTAGAGTCAGCCAAATCTGCTTGAGTGTTTAGCCCAGCCGGGTTGGAATTATCACCGGCTGAGTGGTAAGCACTCTTTTACTCTCTTTCTTCAAATTCTTTTTCTCCCCTCCTTTTTCTCTCTCTTTTCCTCTCATAGTTTCTCCTTGCACTAGTCTGATAAAGACCTGCACTATACGTTCACCTTTTATTTCCCTAATTTCTACTCCTATGGCTATTTCTTTATTGTTTTCCCGCCTCTTTCTCCATTCCTCTTACAGACGACCAAGACTACTATCCTCTGTATACAGGTACATCTAAGTATCTTCATTCACACTAGTTCAATGACCTATATCCCCCACATACTACACAGTATCCACGCATGGTCTCTTGCCGGTTATATTCTCATTTTTAGGACACTTGAAATGTCACATTTTTTAATGTATTTTCCACCAAGGACATGAGCACTTGCCGTATATTTTCAGTAATGCTTTTTTCACCTATTGTGACACAGTCTAATGGTGATGTGGGTTTCCACTAAGAAGTTATTTGTACTCAGATAATGTTATCTCCGTTTTATGAAACTTCTTTGATGTTCTGCCATGATATATATATCATCCATACTTCCCAGCCCTGAGGAAGTCACGGAATTATTTTCCTAATGCGACGAAACACGTGTCGGCTGGTTTTCTTCTGTTCGTTGGCTCTAAGCTTAAGAAAAATTAAAAGACTGAACGTTATCCAACTCATCTGAAGATATTTCTTTCGAAATTGTGGCTACTACACTGTAGTTCTTGTATTTACCTACATACTGTTTGTCTACTATTATGTGGGCCTAGGTTTTTGCTTTAAGCACTACCAAACTATTCAGAGCACCCATGCATCTAAAATGGATTCTTCTCAGGAAATAATAGATGTGACCTCCAGCCATGCTAAACAATATGGCCAGCAAGGCTAAGTCTGATGTTTTTTGCTGTTTCCCAGACATACTGGATCTTTGTATTCAAAATTAATGGCCTGCAGAATTCTTCACTTTCTGCTTATAGGACTGAGACTGTTATTGTCTTCTAGAAGACTTGTGGAATGAAGACTTGTTGGATATGAACAGAAAGGAAGATTGCTGCCTTTTAAAGGAGGATGAGTGTTTCGTTTTTTTTAAGGGGTTATGCAACGTATACCCCAATTCACAGCAAAGCAATTAACACTTTCAAAAGGCGTATCCAAGGCAATTGCTTTCTGAGAAGCATCAGTATGCCAGGCATCCTGCAGAACATTGCTCTTTTCTACCACTCAATCTTCCCTAGAAATGACAAATGCCCAGCTCACAAAGAAGGAGCTGTTAGAAAGAAGCCAAAGTTGATGTTAATCCCTTCCAGTAAACTATAACATTATGTCCTGACTTCTACAGCTTTCAATGGAGCTTTAAAGTCTGAAATTAATGATTGTGCGGTATATGAGCCATATATTCCAACCCTTAAGCTAAATCAGACCCACAATACATTTTCTTAAGGGCTGAATCAGCTTTTTTTATCTATAAGATCTATAAGAATTGCTTCCTCTGCCATTTACGTGGAACCCTCACAGCTACCACCCAAGGAGGCAACAGTCACAGCATGATAAATAATTGAAAGTCAACTACAGATCAAAAGGAACGAAAGAGACAGTTTACCCCATACCTGTTGCAGTATAGGTGTACACTAGCACCATTAACAGCAGCAAACTGAAAGCATGTGCATAGGTTTCTCAATAGTATATTGCAGATGTGTGTGCAACCATACACTTCTCACCAGAATTCAGAAAATATTTCCACTCAATCTTTTACTGCTAATCCTTGACAAAGGTAGCCAAACACAGTGCTGTCATTCCCAAACACACCACTATTGAAATATATTACTTGTGCCACATATCTGCACCAGGGAGGTGATGAATGATTATGGTTGGGATACATGTCTGTCTTGCTTAACATATACAATGAAATAAGGGAGTAGACAGAAAATTTAAAAACCCCCTCTTTGAAACAAAGCTTTGATAAAACCAAGCAAGTGAAGTAGGTGAACACACTCCTCTCCAGAAGAGCTCCCTTGTTTCTTCATCCAAGCAATTATACAGTCATCCTTTCATTGTTCTATTCACTATTTGATGTCAACCATTTAAGCTTTATATTCTTTCATTTAGTCTTCAACCATTCCAATCCATCCATCCATCAACCCTCTCAACCATTTAACCCATCCGAGCATCCTTTCACTCATCCACCCTTTTACCCACCCAGGCATCCTTTCCCCCATAAACCCTCTCATCCATCCTTTCACCCACCATGCATCCTATCACCCACCTATGCATCCTTTCACCCATCCAAAATTTCACTTACCCAGGCATCCTTTCACTCATATACCATCACACCCATCCTTTCTTTTAACCTTCCTTCCTTCTTTCCCTTTTGCATCAACCAATGATTTTTAGCGTTCATTATGAGCTTGTGTCACTTGATTTGCATATAGAAGAGGCCATTAACCCCCACTGCAGCTGCTAAAGCATGGGGTTCACGATGGCATTGCAGTGAGTATAATAGTAATTGTCAACAAGCAAGCAATGTGACTTACCACTGCTCGTCCCTGCTGCCGTTGGGACTCCCTCACAAACCGCCACCGCGTCAGCTGCACTGGTGCTGCCCCTGGCACTGGTGTTCTGTGTGGCTAGGAAAAACAGTATACATTTTAGATGCCAGATACATTTGGAACTACTAATGAATTGCAACAAATGATCTTTGCTTCTTCACCTCATTCTAAACCCCCTCTGATGGGCCAACTCAGTCTCCCTTTTTTTAAATTCATAGATGCATACTACATATCACTGGGAGATTGCTTGTGACTGTACGAGGTACATAAAGAAAGGCTTAGTGAATGCTAACTCACTGACATTACTACTACGACTACGTTAGTGGCAGGACAGAGGATTCTGCATGGCTTCTTAACTAATCAGCCCAAGTGAGCACAAACGAGTATAATTAGGCAGCGCCAAACAACTGGTCAAACTTGATCACATAATACTTGTAACGTAAACATAACTTACCTCTGAGTGTGATCAGCATGCTAGTTTAAAAAAAATATATATTAGCATCTTAGAACACAACAAATAAATAATTAATTACCAAGCCCCGCAACCTCGACTCCCAGCAGGTTGAGCAGGTCCTGCTCCCTGTTGAGGATATCTGCCCATCGGTGTGCCAACTGCTGTTCGGTGCGATGGACCCCAGTGTTCTGATGGACACAACGCCTCACCCTTCCTCAGAGCAGCTGATGCTCCTGCAGGACGTACCTGCTCCCAGGCCTGCTGCCAGCATGAAAAGCAAGTGCGGCCAGTTCTGCTCCCAAAGAAATGGCATGGGGCTGCACCCCTGTGTAAAGCCAGTGACCACAAGATAGACAGGTAGCAGCCACACTGGTGCCGCCGCTCCCTGTCTCACCCAGCCCTGCCATGGTGCTGGGAGGGAATTAATAGAAGAAGAAAGGAAGAATAAGGAAGTAAAGAGAAAACCCCAAAAACATACAAAAAATCAATGAAAAAGAAAAAAAAGACAAACACATAAAATACACAATCGCAATGAAACACACTAATAAAATAAAGGTAAATGAGGGGTGGATGAGTGGGATGGGGAGATTGTAAAGATTTAAGCAGGATAGAAAAATCAGGTGATGCACAGAACAGGAATGCAGGTAAACGAATTGGCCATGCCCATGCGGACCTCGTGATGCTGTTTGCACTGATTTTGCAGCGCAGTAGCGCATCACGCTACTGACATGTGAAAAAAGCAGTTCGAATGGGTGGACAAGCACTTCTGCACCTCTTGCGAAGTTCCATGGAGTTTTTTGGGCACTCCGCAGAATTCTGCAGAGCGAAACTCTGCAAGTTCCGCCCTGGCATAATGTAATTCTGCGGAATTCCATGGAATCAAATTCCACAAATTCTGCCCAGCCCTAGTTATTAGTTGTGCAGGATGTGAAGCCTGTGCAAGTAATGGGTCAACAATTTCTCATTATTAGAACCAAGCACTGTATTGTAGCACTTGACTCTTGCAGGGTAGCGAAGCTGAGCAGCCCAAGGCTTACTTTGGGGAGGTGGTGTGAGCTAGTAATTACCATTCTCTGGCATGCAACAAAAACACTAAATAAATGATTGTACAGTAAGTGCTTTTTTTTTCTTTTTAAATAGGAAACGTATATTTATATGACACATACCACTAAATCCTACACATTAATCGACAAATATATACATCTGGCAGATTGACATACCTTTGACATTCTAAATTACAATTTGATCATAATGCGTCACGACCCTCAAAAAATCACAAACTCCCCCACTCATACCAAATACAAAAAATACAGGGTGGTATCACTTTAAATACATCATTCCAATCAGTGTTGTCAAAGGGGCATCACAAGAATAATATAAGGCATGCCTATTGGCTTTGTCAAAGGGATCACCACATTAAAAAAACAATAACCACATATTAAAACTTCCCAATCATTTTTGTCAATTAAACATTGCAATGTTAATCAAAAACCACTGTCAAAAATGTACTGTCAATAAAGCATTTAAAAAGAAAATAACATGTTTGAATCTTTCATATACACATTTATGCTACATAACAGGCAGCCATAAAAACAATCGTTAGATATCCTTGCACTGCCAGCTGTAGAACAAAAGTTCCAGCCATTGGAATCTTTGAAAATAATAGTGAAAATCCTGGGTGTCATGGTTTCCAATGCCCCAGAAACATAAAGTTACTTTTTAAATCAACTTCTTCGGAGCCCCGCAGGGCATTATGAGGTGCTCCCTCCTTGGAGTAGAGAATATTTATTTAGCGGCTCTCCCGCTGTATTGGGAGAGCCGTGCAACTAAGATGAGCAGCTTCACGCCACATTACTGGCTTTTTGTGTTATTTTTATTGGGAGTGCCCATCCCTCCCAAAAACCTAGATGCACATCTTCATTGATAGTGAGCTCCCCTCCCAGCACTGTTGTTCAGCAGCGCATGAGTCAGCAACTACATTTTCAATGCCCGCTACGTATGGGCTGGGTGCTGAGTCTATGGCGGCTGCCCAGCACCCCCCAGACACAGACACAGGGAGCTGGGGTGAGTCCACCACCTTTTGCAGTTTATGCTGCGCTGGGTGATGGGATTCCAGGGCCAACAGAGAGTCTGGGGAGGGGACCCCAGACATGCCCCTCCCTGGGAAATATTTAAATTAATGATAAGTATCAATTGGAGCGGGAGGAAAGGTACTGGAGCCAGTTCACTTCCCCTAATATATGTATAGATATCAAAAAGAACTAGCTCTGGAGTAGGTGCTCCTGGCGTTTGTATGTAATGAGAGAAAAACACATTATGTTTTGAAAAAAGCCCTCACTCATAGGTCCTGAAGAAAGCCATACCAATAAAGGGAGCATGGCTGAAACATGTTGACCTACCAGGATATTGGAGTTACCTTAGATCTCCCACAATATCCGCCTCCCGTTTTTACTCACTGCCAAGGGCCTACATATTAAAATAGTCTTTTTTTGCCCAGTGGGACCCTTAGGACAGTCCTTTTTAACATCCACTCACCCACTATCACTGCACTCTCACGTTACAGTACCCGCTCCGCTGTATCCAGGCGTCGTAGCACACCAGAGGTGCACTCGGCACCTTGGGTGGGGCCCAGTGATGAAGCATGTCACCAACTAGGTTGGTGAGTGAGGGCTTTTTTCAAAACATAATGTGTTTTTGTCTCATTACATACAAACGCCAGGAGCACCTACTCCAGAGCTAGTTCTTTTTGATATCTATAAATAATTAAATTAACCTTGTGCCGACACTGGGCATTGACCCAACCTGGGGATAGTTGAAGATATTGTAATGGAGTTTCACATGCTACATTTTCTTCTTAGGGTCAAATCTTTAAATGCGTTTTAACTCGGGGCCCCACAGGGCTGATTTTAATGATCTTGGGCTCGTTTGACTTCTGGTGGTGAGCTGTAGCTACCATAAGCATTTTCAGAAAGCATTCGTTCCAAGGAGCTGGTTTCCCTGGCTTCTTGTGCCAGTTTTCTCCTCCTCCTGGTGTCCCTCTCCTCCAACTGCTAGGGCACAGAAGTCTAGGTCTTAGCGCAGATGGTCCTCCCGGGATGTAAGGGGGCCAGCATCACTGGCCCTTGGAGAGACCCACTAGTCCTGGGGTCAACTGCAGAAAGAGTCTTCAGTTCATTAGGATATCAGGCGCTTGTCCTTCCAGCTGCCTATGGTTTTGCCGCTGTCACCGTTCAGCTCCAAAGTCTTGCTCTTCTTCATGTTCCATGGTGCCACTTTTATGTCCACTCCAGCTTGTGGGTGGGCAATTCCCCCTTTGTCTAACCTTACCACTTTTCTGTTTTTGGTTCAGGACAAGCTAATGACACAAAAGACTGGTGTCAGGTCTCATTTTCTGTGCTGGAGAAAGGTCCATTTAAGTTAAATCTGGGCAGGGTCAAACTGCTCTGCAACATCCTGTCAGGAAGACCCACTCCCTTTACACCCAGGCCCCTTTGTGCACTGTCGGGCTTCATTACTCATTTCCCAGTGGGCGAGAGGTAACCAGCCCAGCCAGCTGGAAACTCCCAGAAACTTAATGCAGGAACATATCAATTTTCTAAAATTGCCATTTCTAAAGCAACAGATTAAAATACAACCTCACCATCAAAGAGGACTTTAAATTACAATTCAAAAGAGTTGAAATATTTCTTTTCTAGCTGCTACCAATCCGAATTTAGGATTTAATAAATGTACCAATGTAGCTAATGTTTCACTGTAAGGACATGTTTAACATTAATTTCTACATGCCATACTTTTAAATAAGTCCTACATATGGGTGATTATCAATATTTAAAAATATTGTTTAGGCCTGTCAAAGGGGGCAAAAGGGGTTTTGGGCAGGTCAGACTTGCATTTTAAAACTGCCACAGGTAGGTTACCTGTGTGCAGCTACCTGGCGGTAGTCTCTTACATGCACCCTACACCTGTGCACACATGCGTGTGCACGCATGTTCACCTCTAACCTGCCCCTTACTCTAGCTGTGTCACAGCAGCCTTATTTTAAAGGATTTCACTGGCAGATAACACACTCAGCCCAATGTAATATGAAATTAGTGGAAGTGAGACTGAGGTAGTGAGAGGCACCCACAATAAAGGTCGAAAACCGGATGAACAAAAAGCATATCTCTGGTGTACTAAATGGGCGTAGCCCATATGCTACAACTGCGTTCCATCATCAAGTTGTCTTCTTAGAGCACTTAGTTATGCTTTTTGGAATGTGCAACACACCAGAATTATTTAACACTTCATGAACAAAGTGTACAGGATTATATTGATGTTTTTAGCATCCTGTTCTCTAAAAATATCCTTATTTACTATATGATGGAACAAGAACATGATCAACAAGCAAAACTGAAGCAAGAACTCTGCACTAAAACCACCTGTTTGCCACATTTGATTAAATCATGTTCATGTACTCCAAGAGTAGATAATGGGCATAATCATAACCCTCAGCAGTAAAAAGTAAACCATATTCAAGATAAGCATGTTGTTGGACTTGACATTTTCTACCAATGCTTTATTGACAACTTTTCTCATGGGATTGCACCAATCACTTGACTCCAGGTCAGGGTACATTTTGAAAGATATTCTGCAACTGTAGTGTCATTCTGCCCCAGGCTTGAAATTCACATTGCATGGTCAAACCAATGAAACAACACCCACATTTAGGACATCCTTTTGTACTGGAAATGGATACTGATGCTATTGCTTTTGCATCCAAACACATTTGAATTGAACCTACTTTTTCTATGAATTTGATGGGCTTTGGCTTAAAGTCAGCCAAAGGGATAGCAGTTTGACAACCACAATAGACATTGCTTTGTCCCTATTTTTACTATGGGGCATATTCTCAAGGAGCCATCGCCGATTTATCGGCACTTTAGCGCCGCAAAAGTGGTGATAGACTTATCGCCCCATTCACAAGCTGGTGCAAACTGCCGACATCGCCAGTTTTCCCGCGATAGCTGGCGCAAAACACATTGCCACGGATGATAGCGACAACTAACGTTAATGATATGCAGAGTAGGCGTTCCCGTGCAAAAACACACGAAAACACCACTTCGCGATATTCTCAATGACCAGCCAGATCTGCGATGCCGGACAAAAACAGGCGATAAGGCACGTTAGCAGCAGGGACTTAACACCTGCTCATCACTGGTCTTAAGTAGGACGAAAACATGCAGTACAGAGGGAGCACAGGCCAGAGCCACATCTTAAGACCAACAGATGCCATGGAGCTACTAATCATGCAGCTTGGAGACCCAAGAGGGCCACAACACCCACTTCCACCACCCCCAGGACCACCCCCCCCAGACCACCACAGAGGCAGCGCAGAACAAGATAGCAGACCTTCCGAAAACGCATCAGCCTCACAGACTTAACGCCACAGGATGTCATTGCCCACTACAGGCTCAAAAGGACAACCATCCTCCGCATCATGACCCACATTGCCCACCGGCTGACGGTACCAACACAGCGGACAACCAACATCCCTCCGCAGACAAAGCTGCTGGCTGTGCTGCACCTGTTGGCCTCTGGTACCTTCCAACCAACAACTGCCAGAGTCGGAGGAGTCTCACAGACAGCCCTATCAAAGGCCATCACACCTGTCCTGGATGCCATCATCAGTTTCATACCCCAGCACCTTCACTTCCCCCACACTGCACAGGAACAGCTGGAGACCAAGCAAGGCTTCTACGCCATAGCCGGATTCCCACATGTGTTGGGGGCAATCGACTGCACACATGTCCTACTTGTGCCCCCTGCTGACACTGCACACAATTACCGCAACAGGAAGCACACGCATTCCATCAATGTGCAGGCAATAGTGGACCACCGGGGACTGTTCACCAATGTCGTCGCCAACTACCCAGGCAGTGTGCATGACTCATACATCTTCCAACAGTCCATCATCAACCAGCGCTTTCAGGATGGCACCTATGGAAATGAACTGCTCGTTGGTAAGTACCAACGGAACACACCACACACCTCAATTCCACAATCACACAACGCACAACTGTGGGAATTGACACGTAACAAAATCACATACAACATGCCAAACAACATGCACACCTGCCAGACACGACAACACAAGTAACCGTGGTAAGAGGGACCAGAAATGTGGACAAACCATACACTAAGGCATAGCCCCTCTGCCACACATATGCAGAATGTGGGGAGAGGTGGGAACCACGATTGTGCGAAGGAGGCAATGGACCTATGAATAACAATGTACACAATGCCAAGTGTGGCAGTGATGTGCTGGACAGTCTTGAGTATGCAGAGCACAGACATGTCCATGTGGACACATACTGCTGGAGTCTGTAGTGTTGTGGACAGTGGACTCAACCATGTCATCACAGGCAGTGGGGAACACCTTGAACAAGTAGCCATGTCGGCCCCCTGTAAGCATAAGTGTAGTGGGCAGGGCCGGCGCATGCCAGTCCAGCATAGGGGAGTGACTAAATAGGCCGGGGCTCAGGGAGTGGTTTACTTCCGTGACGGCCACCGAAGTAACTACTGCGTGTGGCTCTGTGTCCGCCATATCCTGACCATAGGCCTACACACACGTGGCCGACCACCTACAACGGGCAAACTCACACCGGCGACGAGGTGGCTACGTCCCATGCCACCCGGCGCACATCTCGTCACCGCCTGCAGTGGCGTGTCTGCCAGGACGGTGTCCCTTACCCTGCCACGAGGCCGCCGTCGTGACAGGTGGTGCCTGCGTGATCCTGTGCGCCTGCCGCACCCCAGCCCGCTGATCCCCAGACCCGACCTGCGTCCAGCAGTGAATGCCTGCCCCTGCGCACCCAGGCCTCACTGCTCACCTGTCGCCACCGGAGTCTCTCCAATAGGGCCCACCACGTGCCGGTGCAATCTCCAAGGCCGGGCTCCGCGAGCTTGGCAGCCTCCTCAGCCTATCGCTGGCTTCTGCGCAACAGGCCCCGAGCGCACCCAGCGGCACCGCACCGCGGAGTTGCGAGTTGGCTACTGCTGCCTTCTGACCACACTGCGGTACAGCAAGTAACATACACATCCTTTCCAGTCCGCCCCTCAAGGCCTGCTGCATCATCGCAGGCTGCACACCCGCTCAGCTCTTCCGGTGGGCCGAACTCAGTGCACCGCAAGTCATCGCCACGTGGCGGTTGGCCCGTGCCGGACGCAGGGCCTCAGGTGCCACTAACTCAGTAAACCACAAGTCACCATCCAGCCACCAGGCCTCCAGCATTATAGCATGATGCACACCCGCTCAGCTCTTCCGGTGGTCCGAACTCAGTGCACCGCAAGTCATTGTCCAGAGGGGCTACCCCACAAGTCCGCCTCCAGTAGTCAACAGCATGTCCTCGGTAATGCCACTGGAGCCCTTCACAGTCACGGGGCCTCCCCCGTCCCAGGCAGGCCGCCGGTAAGCCTGGGCAGATCATCTGGAGACGTACTCCGAAGCGCACGACATCCCAGCGCTGCGGCGGCGGAGCACGCATGTGAGGAGTGCAGAGAAATGGCCCGGGGCTCTGGGCGTGGCTCAGTTCTGGGCTCTGGGCGTGGTCCAGCTCTGGCCTGGCCACAAAAGTGACTATGGCGTGTGTCTCCGTAGTAGTGTCTGCGCCACCCGGCCTGTAATCGACAATGTTGCAATGTAGCATGCACCAGGAGGGCGGCCTCGCCCAAATGGATTAATAAAGGAGTGCGAGACCGCTCGGGGTCTCGGCTCATACATGCCAACTGTTGTGTGTGTATCTACATTGCCGCAGCCTGAACCGAAGGCCTAGCCTCAATATCAGCGCAAGTTCAGCCAGGCCAGAACTCCACATCTGTGTCCGCCCTATCCTTATCATAGGCCTACACACACGTGGCCGCACACCTTCAACGGCCAACATTACAGTCTTGCTGTCAGTCCTGCGGACATGCGCAGACAGGCATGACAATGGTGTGCCGTAGGAGTGCAAGTGATGCAACCGCGCAGCACACACAAGTAAATAGGCTCGGTGTGAGGGAGGAGCAGCTGTGAGGCTATGTAATACACATTGTCCTACCACATTTGCCAGCAGCAATACATGGCTAACATGAATCCCAAGGTCGCACAAATCACACACCACGAAACTTGTATGTCTGCCAAAACACCATGCAGAACCACCAGTTGACACTGACCTCACTTACCTCTCACAGGTCATCAAGGATATGCACTCTGCCCGTGGATGATGACACCCCTCCGAGACCCGAACACCCCGGCCCAGAGGCAGTACAATGTGGCCCACAAACGCACCAGGGGCATTGTTGAACGCACGTTTGGCGTGTTGAAGTCATGTTTCAGGTGCCTGGACATCACCGGTGGAAGACTCTTGTACAGCCCAGAAATAGTGTGCAAGATGATCACTGCATGTTGTGTATTGCACAACCTATGTGTACGCACCAATGCCCCATTGATCCAAGTCCCAGAGGCACCGGACGATGATGAGGAAGATGATGCAGGTGGACTACACCCCACTGCAGCCGCAGCAGGAATAGCCCGAAGGAACACAATCATCAACAATTTCTTCGCTTGAGCACGTCACATTGTGACTGTCCACAGCAATCATGGCACAGTAAAAGATGACCACATGACCAGCATGTGCAAATAAAATCTTAGCAACACACATTCCCCATGTGCATGTCAGTCCTCTGCATTAGCACATTACTCTGACGGGTGTAAGTGCAACATTGAGTGCTTACATTCGCATATGTTGCAAGAAGAGATGGTGTGTAGGTCCTCTTCATCATCGGTGATGAGGAGTACGGTCTGCTCTGCAGGAGGTGATGATTCTCCCTCTGCAATGTGAGGGGAGATGCAGTTTGACATTGTGTTCACATGTATGTTGACGCATTGGCCAAGTTTACAAACAGACTGCATGTCAATGTACATTGTGACTGTTTGTGTGGAGATGCCTATTTAATGCTGGACAGTTGACATGTTGCCACCATCATGGATATGAGGTTGTATTTGTCCATTATCATCTCACAGTTTCCTGTTATGCCAAATGCGAATGGCCATTTTCTACACACAAGTGGCAGCAGTTGTGTCATCTGTTCTGTTGTGAAAGTGTTGCAGTTTGGTCCACTTTGTTGTAAATGTTGAGGTGCTCTGAGTGTTATGTGTGTGTGCTGCATTGTGTGTGATTTGCCCCTTCAGCTCTGATTTTGCTGGCCCTTATCCCTTTCAGGCGGTGTGCCTTTCACTTCTGTGCTTATACAGTGCTGAGCTGTTGCAGACTTGGGTAAATTGGGCTCTTGGTCAGAGTTGTGACTCTTGGGCATGGTTTGTCCGCAGATGTGCTGTACTTACTTGTGCATGTGTGCCATTGTGCCCATCTCCCCCCGTCCCCCCAGTCCCTGGTGGTTACTCACACTGTTGCTGTTGTGTCAGGTCATGTTGAGCAGTGTCCGGTCCTCCGACTCCTGCCACCGTCTCCTCACTGATGACTGTGGACACCATATCCTCCATCTCATCCAGCTCCTCCTGTGGCGCAGGACTCCCACCCCCAGTCTCCATTGCTGCTTTGCGGTTGTTGGCGAGTTTCAGCTTGGTTTTGCGCTTCACATCATTCCAGCGCCTCTTGACCTCTTCCATTGTCCTCCTGAGCACTCCGACAGCATTTCCCTTGTCCACGATGGACTGCCATATTCCATTTTTTGTTGCCAATGACACAGTGGAGGTGACGGACAGTTGTTGATGGTGTTCTGTCACCTCCGCAATCAGGATCCTGTTTTCCTGCGTACTGAACCGCGTCTTCCTCTTCTTCTTCTCCTTGCCCTTCCCTGACCCCGAAGTCCCAGGCTGGTTCTCCGTGGGGCTTGTGGGGTTCGGGTTGTCCTCTGTGCTTGCTCCAGCTACTTCCATGGTGCTTCGCAGTTGTTTGTGTTTTATTTGTATTTCATTGTGTCCGCTTTTATGGTGATTGTTCCCGCCTTACTTGTGGGACTTGCGGGTCTGGCGCAGATTGTCGCTGGATTTTTATCGCAGTTGGGCCCATCGCAGCTTTTTTCACGTTCGGGTTTCCTTTTTTATCGCCGTCGCGGTAATTGTATCGCAGGCATTTGTGGCGGTCTCGGGATACTATTGCATGTTACCGACGTGTTGGGAATACGACGTTGACACAGAGTTATTTTCCCGCGATGGACGGCGATTTGGAAAATTGCGTTAGCCTAATTTTGCGATGTTTATCGCACGTTCTTGTGAATATCCCCTATGACTTTTTCATCACATATCCCCTAGGGATCAAAAACAAACAGCTGGTGCTTTATTCGGAAAATCGGAGAGCAATGGAACTGAATATTGCGGTAGATCCTTTTATTATGGCAGTGTAAGAGATAATGGTATGAGCAGAGGTCCATAATCCCTTCCACTCATAAGCCTTTTAATTTAGAGGTTTCTGAAATGTTCTTAATTTCATTTTTCGTAATAATGCAAAATTTCAGCAAAATATGTGACTTTTCATAATTATGTGACATGGAAATCATTCATTTCGGGCTATACTTTAATGCAAAATGCACCCTCGCATCAATTTTTGCTGTGACACATTTAATAAAGTCACCGCAAATAACAGCCACTCCTGTTCTGTTCGCTTTTCAACGTTTTTTTTTTTTTTTTACAGTAAATGGCACATACACAAAGCGATGTAATGGCGTAATTTTTGGGAATTTTGCATAACAAGCGTAAATAAAAATTCTTCAAAATATGTGGCTTACACCAGTATAATTTAAATTTCACCAAGTCCAACTTTTCTTATTTCAGATTTTTGCTTTCGTTTTTCAAACCACTGAGAAACAGTGATGACAAGACCTGAAACAATGCCTTGCTTTATATCTAGCAAGCCCTCCCAAATAGTAAAGAATGCTGTATTATCTATCTATTTTTTCCGGTGTAGCCTGCATCTTGTGTCATATTAGAAGCTGGAGGTTGTCTAGATTCTATAGAATGTTTTTGTTTAAATGTGTAATAGATGTCAATCAGTTTCGAGTTGAACATTTGTCTGCATGCACATGGGTGGTTTGGCACTGAATCTTCTAAAAATAAACAACCTCTGTTGTGACCTTCAGGTTTTCTGTGCTGAATTGCTTCAAATAGTTACTTGTTACTAGCTGTCCAAGTCACCCTACCCGTGAAGAACCTGTGCATTCTGATCCTGTTCACTCACTTTTTTATGAGCTATCTTTTTTATGATCTGGCCTGACAGCGCAGTTGTCACCAGACAATTATTTGAGAAGCACTAGGAGAGGGCCTTTTTCCGTTCACATTTTGGGCACCAAGCGTACAAGTTTTGGTTGGGCAAAAGTTGTGTGCTTCCACAAAAATGTGCTTGACCTCCACACGGTTGTGATCATTTTGTTTACAAATCCAGCTGCCTTAGCTTGAACTTTATGGGTTACACACATGGCCATTGTAATCCTATTAAAATATCTGCGACAATTAGATAATTTATGGTGTTTTTCTCTGGCAGCTACACAGATAGGAGCAGGCAGTTATTTACATAAATTATTTTTTAGGTCTGGTTTGACAGTGCACTCACAAGCCAGACCTATTGGCATTGCCAATGCTTGTTAAAATGGGCATCAACATCAGCCCAACTGGCCACAGTAAAATGCGCCATAGGTTTCACTTTCCTTGTTGCTTGAAAGCAGTGATGTCTCTTTAAGCTTAAATCAGAGGGCAGTGCAGGAAACTAAGGACGGACTTCATTTTACACTACACTGCAAGGTGTGTTACAAACATCAATGTCAGTATTATCATGATTACCATTGCTCCATCATGCTGGCCATCTGCATCATTGTATTCAACTTTGCTGCGCACATAGCTCATCCAAAGAATATATTATTGGAAGCTGAATTGAACACGTCCAACAGAGTCCACCAAAGCATGATTTAAGCTTCTTGAACCAGCAAGTTGATGTGCACATCTATCTAATGAATGTAAATACAAGCTTTTCTACAAGTCAAGTCATGGATATTTATTGAGCGCACATATCACCCGGGGGTCTCATGGCGCTTGCGTGGACTCCTCTTAAGCAGAAGGACAGAAGGAAAAGGGAAAAAAATACTATTAATGGTCGAACAGCCAAGTTTTTAATTCCTTGCGGAATCGATTGTGGTCTATAGCAGAGAGTAGATGAGGTGGAAGTTTATTCCAAAAGGTAGGTGCCAGATATGAGAAAGATCTCCCGCCATTTTTGGCGGTACGAACTCTGCATGGAGTGAGGAGAGACTTGGTACTTGACCTTAACGTCCTAGTCGGCTGGTACCAGCAGAGTTTTTTTTGCAAAATATCTAGGCCTGCTTCCGTGCATGCTCTTATGCACTAAACAAAGAACCTTGAAGCGGGTACGCTTCCTTATAGGAAGCCAATGAAGATGCTTCAGACTAGATACTGATGGGAATCTAGAAGGAAGGTTCAGTACCAGTCTGGCGGCTGTATTCTGCAGGACCTGGAGCCTAGAATAGAGTTCTTCATTGATCGAGGCCTGCAGGGCGTTTCCGTAATCAATACGGCTGACGTTCAGTCCCTGAACAAGTGGCTTCCTCGATTTGATTGGGATCCATTGAAAGATTTTTTTTAGACTGCGCATGATTCCATAACAGGTACCAATTACCTGGATTACCTAATTTTTCATCGATAGCTGGTTGTCAATCATTACTCCGAGGTTCCGCACCACTGGTTTTGGGGAAGAACAGGGACCCAGATTTTGGGGCCACCAGTCGTTAGACCAAACTTTGTGTGCCCTACCAAAGAGAATGACCTCAGTTTTGCTGCCATTTAGCTGGAGATGGTTCATACTCATCCAGCTATCGATGTGTATCATGCAGTTTTTAAAACGAGTCTTTGTGTCAAGGGGATCAGGTCCTAGGGTGATCCCTAGCTGGGTGTCATCAGCAAATGACACCACGTCAAAGCCGTAGGATCTGATCACCCTAGCCAGTGGTGTCACATAAAGATTGAAGAGCATAGGGCTCAAAATAGAGCCCTGAAGGACTCCCATCTTTACTGGCCGGCTACTAGAAACCATGTTGTCAATTTGTACCGTGGTGGTTCGATTGGTTAAATAGCTTTTAAGCCAGTCCAGGGCCTTACCTCTGACACCCATCTCCCAGAGCCGTTGTTCTAAAATGGTGTGGGAGATGGTGTCAAAGGCAGCAGACAAATCCAACAGGACGAGCATGGCCGATTGTCCATTTTCCTGGGCTAGTCTGATGTTGTCAATAACTTCCACCAGCGCTGTTTCAGTGCTGTGAGCAGCCCTGAAACCGGACTGTGACGGGTCCAGTAATCCGTGGCTCTCCAAATGGGCAGTGAGTTGCCTATTGATCAGAGACTCGAGGACCTTTCCAAAATAAGGACGCAAAGAAATAGGACGGTAATTGCTTGGAGTTTTGGGATCGGCGGTAGATTTTTTTAGGATAGGCCTGACCCTCGCAGCTTTCCATATAGCTGGGAGTTCTGATTGCAAAAGTGACATATTAAATATATCAGTGAGATTTCTGAGAAGCAGAGGGGCGACAGTCGAAAAAAGACACAGTGGTATCGGGTCTACCGGAGAACCAGATTTAATCTTGGCCAGGGCAGTTGACACTTCATTTGGGTTAAACAGGGTGAACTCCTCTAACAGAGGGAAAATGCTATCAGAGTCATTTACAACATTTTTTACTATTTTAATATCATGTTTTGGAAAGGAATTGTGAATGGCGACAATCTTATCCTCAAAAAACAAGGAAAGAGTGTCTATCAGGTCTTGTGAGGGAAGATTACCTGGCTGGGTAGGGGAAGTGGTAAATTCCTCTAAAATTTTAAAAAGCTCCTTATTGGAATTGGCGGCCTTTTCGATCCTGTTCACGAGGTATAATTTCTTTGCTGACCTAATGTTGACCAGATAGCTTCGATGGATAAGTTTATACTTTTCCCGATCTTCAGTACTTTTACTTTTTCTCCATTTCCGTTTGGCTGTCCTACTAGAGAGTTTTTCAATTTTTAATTGTTCCGTGAACCAAGGTGATGTCCTAGGCTTAAATTTAACCCTTGAAAAAGGGGCAACAATGTTCAGGGTTGATGTAATTGCTGCCTCAAAAGAAGTAGCTATGTGGTCGATACTCTTAGTGTGAGATAACAGAGGGGGGCTAAAGTGAGCTGAGAAGGATGCAGTGGTGACTTTCCGCCAAGGCCTTCTCCATGTAAGTTCGCTGCTACAATCCTTTTTCGTAGTAGTTATTGGTATGGCAAATTTCAGCAGATCATGGTCGGACCATAGCATAGGGAGTGGGGGCTCTACTCTGATACTTGCTATATTAGTAAATATAAGATCAAGAGTATGTTCAGCTGAGTGGGTAGGTCCCTCCACCATTTGAACCAATCCCAATGTGTCCAAATTGGTGATTAGTTGACTTGTATCAGGATCTGATGATAATTCCGCATGATAATTAAAATCCCACATCAGAAGAAAATTATCAGCTGCTAATACATGGGGGGCAATAGCTTCCAGTAAATTATGTATAAAATTAGCTTTCATACCCGGAGGCCTATACACTATCGCTCCTCTCCAGATTCCCTTAGATTGTCTTTCGATTCTGAAAATGCATAGTTCTAATAGGTCCGATGTAATAGATTCTAATACAGTGATTTCCAATTCAGCCGTCGTGGCTATTGCTAAACCTCCTCCTCTCCTGCTATTTCTATCTAATCTAGTTAGATGATATTGGGGAGGGAAGGCAATAGCCACATCTGGGGAGGCATGCTCATGGAGCCAAGTTTCAGTAATGAAACAGATGTCGGGTTTTTTTATGTCCAAAAGGCTCCATATTTCTACAGCATGTCTTGGGACTGAACGGGCATTAAAATATAGCCCTTTTAATTGTTTAAATGTCTTACTGATGTCTGGTACTAAAACATGCTTTAGTTGAGATTTAGGTGGTGGAGCTTGCTCCCTCAGGGTGTTATTCCTACAGTCATTGGGGGTCACTATGTTCCTCAGTATAATTTTGCTGTCCTTAGGGGGACTAGGCCTGTGGGGATCATTCAATCGTAAGAGCTCCTGTCTTGTGTAACAAAATTTTGCCATAACCGTGGTGCAAAGAGCTCATGGCACTTATAAAAGGACAAGTAATGAAAGCAAAAAATGGGCAGGAATTTTGGCGGCTGGCGGCGGTCTGGTGCAGAGGGGCGCAGACGGGCTTGCCTTTGGCGTGCCGCTGTGCGCATCCGTTGCGCGTCCGCGTTCTTGCCTGCCTTAAGTAGGTTTGAAAATGTGACATAGAGCGCCTAGACCGATAACCTCCACTTCCGGTCGATGTGCCAGAAACTGAGCCAGAGGACACGTCCCTCCGCGCAACCGGCACAAGCCGTGGTGGACCGGGCACTACTGGCGACTGAAGGGAGCAAAAGTATGCAAATAGTGAAAGAAAGAATGGCGCAGGTAAAAAATAATGCATGACTGCTAAGCAGGAAATATAATGCCTTTCAGCTTTAAAATAAAAGTACAGGAGTACAAAGTTTAAAATGCGGCAGTTACAAATGGGCAATTACTATACTGTCATATCACTAAGGCCCAATGTCTGACCGGCAACAGAGGGTCCGCTGCGCATCCGCGTCCTTTCCTGCCTTAAGTAGGTTTGAAAATGTGACACATTGCGTCTAGACCGATAACCTCCACTTCCGGTCGACATGCCGGAAACTGAGCCAGAGGACACGTCCCTCCGTGCAACCGGCACAAGCCGTGGCGGACCGGGGACTACTGGCGACTGAAGGGAGCAAAAGTATGCAAATAGTGAAAGACAGAACGGCGCAGGTAAAAAATTATGCGTGACTGTTAAGCAGGAGAGATAATGCCTTTCAGCTTTAAAATAAAAGTACAGGAGTACAAAGTTTAAAATGCGGTGGTTACAAACGGGCAATTACTATACTGTCATATCACTAAGGCCCAATGTCTGACCTGCAACAGAGGGTCCTCTGCGCGTCCGCGTCCTTTCCTGCCTTAAGTAGGTTTCGAAATGTGACATAGAGCGTCTAGACCGATAACCTCCACTTCCGGTCGACGTGCCGGAAACTGAGCCAGAGGACACGTCCCTCCGCACAACCGGCGCAAGCAGTGGCGGACCGGGGACTACTGGCGACTGAAGGGAGCAAAAGTATGCAAACAGTGAAAGACAGAACAGCACAGGTAAAAAATAATGCGTGACTGCTAAGCAGGAGAGATAATGCCTTTCAGCTTTAAAATAAAAGTACAGGAGTACAAAGTTTAAAATGCGGCAGTTACAAACGGGCAATTGCTATACTGTCATATCACTATTTATTTATTTGAAGAGTTTTATATAGCGCTGACTAGACCCGGAGGTATCAGAGCGCTTTACATGAGGACAAGTGAGTTACAAGTTACAAATTACATCAGTTACAGGGTTACACAGTACAACAACATATAAAAAACAATGTTACACGGTCGAGGGGGGGGAGGAGACACAGCGGAGAGACGAGGAAAACAATGTCCAATGTCCCGGCTGGGTAGGTGACGGCCGAGGGGGTGAACCAAAGCCAATCTCCTCTATAGCTGTCTAGGCAGCTCCACCGGACATCAGCCATATTGCTCGATCTCCGCGGTCAGGGTAATAATCACGGTTCTTCTGAAGATTTCGAGTTTAAACACGGGAGACTGGAGAGATGAGAACCGCAGTCCGATCTAACCCCTGGTTATCCCCCAGGGACATTCAGGGCTGGCTTCTCCAGGGATCTCCCCTACCCCACTGTCATACCTGGAGAGTGTTTGTGTGGTTGTGAGAGGAGTAGCAATGCACTGCAGCAAAATTGGCTTCGAATCATCTGCATCAGCCACACAATGGCAGCAGGATTAAGACGGTGCAGCCAAACTCCGCGCAGCGCATCCGCCATTTTAAAGTCAGGCATTGTAGACTCAGACCTCCCCTGGCGCCATGAGGCCGCTACCCAGTACAACACAGTTCTTCCTCCGATGTAACCCCCAGTGTCCCCTCAGCTCTGGCACACAGTGAAGGGTGGTTAGAGTTACGTTGTCTCCACCGGGGCCTCCGAGTCCTCTTAACTGGCGTGGGTGCTGTCCTTTACATCACCTCCTCACGGTCCCATGCTGCTGCGCTATCTTAAGGGTGAGGGGATCTCGTGGGGTTAGGTTATTTGATTGTGTGCTCTTTGTTCGTTCTGCCTCCAACACACAGATCACATAGAAGACATTTGTGGCAAGGTTATAACACAAGGGTGGTGGCCATCTTGAGGTCAGGCAGAGTGTTCAATGAAATCTCGGAACAGAGGTAGAACAATATATTGCAGATCACTGCACTGAAGGACTAACCTCTACTTAGCTTCAAGTTATGTGAGGCAAGGAGATCTGTTGCCTCTGCATGTGACCAGGGAGATCACTAAGGCCCAATGTCTGACCTGCAACAGAGGGTCCGCTGCGGGTCCGCGTCCTTTCCTGCCTTAAGTAGGTTTGGAAATGTGACACAGAGTGTCTAGACCGATAACCTCCATTTCCTGTCGACGTGCCGAAAACTGAGCCAGAGGACACGTCCCTCCGCACAACCGGCACAAGCCGTGGCGGACCGGGGACTACTGGTAACTGGAGGGAGCAAAGGTATGAAAATAGTGAAAGACAGAACGGCGCAGGTAAAAAATAATGCGTGACTGCTAAGCAGGAGAGATAATGCCTTTCAGCTTTAAAATAAAAGTACAGGAGTACAAAGTTTAAAATGCGGCAGTTACACATCAACAACAATATTTATCCCTGTTTGAAGATTGCTTTTTATTCATATGATCATAAATAAGGTATTTGTTATGTGTTTTATATCCTCCATGCTGTGTGTCGCAGATATACACACACAATTCAAGGTCTAAGGAAAACAGAACTAGATTACAAGTGTGTTTCTACTCAGCTTTCATGGATTACCAGAAAATAAAGCACATGGTTAACTGTCATTCATATTAGTTACATTTGTTTCCTCACTCATAGGCAAAGCAGGTAGTCAATCCACCACTACCATTTTGTGTAAACTTCCTGTGATCCCCAATTGTATTGAAGCAGTGGTTTGACTTCTTGGAAGCATATCATGGGGCAGTAGGTGCATCTAGATTCAAGCCTGAGAGGAAGAAATATACCCTTTTAGACTGCCAGTAATTTAAAGGAAGATCCACATAAAAAACTGCCTGACTTAGCCCTTAATTAATGCGAGGAGATAGACGATCATCAAGAAGTTGTTAAAAAGCTCCAGATTAGATTCAATATTCAGCCAAGCATGTTTGTCTAGAGACATAAAAAATATTGAAAAGAGTGGAAGACAATGTGTGCAGTTACATAAATGTGGTTCATAAACTTGTTGCAGAATACCAGTAGGAAAATGTCAATGATCAACCATTTCTTGATCAGTTAATCAGCCATTTAATTGTCAAAGACATTCACCAAACGTACTCTCTTTGGTATCCCTTACTAGATGACACAATCAAGACAGCCAAGAGCTTTGAAACTTTACAATTGTCTATTAAGGAAATGTATGACAACTTGGTAGAACCAGTGGGGTAAAAGTGATAAACCATGTGCCACCAGAAATTTGATTTGCAGGGTTTGTAAACAATTGAGACATTTATCAAAGGTTTGCCGGAGCCCCAAGCATATTGGTGGGAGGATTGCAAGAGTTTCTCAAAACCAATCCAGTGTTGGCAAATTGAGGGTGAGAGTGGGCCTTTGTAGCTTTGCAAGGGAAATTCTGGTTGAGTCGCAACCTCTGTCCAAAATCACAGAATGTTAATCATGTTTAAGTTGCAAGATGGTTCACTGAACTGGATCGAGCATCTGCCTGTCATAAAGTTGAGCTTGAGCATGAATCCAAATATCTGACTACATTAATCTCTCCCATAAGAAATTTCCAATAAGGTGGGATGCTGTTATGAATAACCTCAATGTATAATGTTTTGCAATCTCAAATAGGCTAAAGATGTGCCAATTGTTCAGGATAATGTTCTAGTTTATTATTCTAACCGAAGTATGACTGTACCTTTGACAGAGTGTTGACCATTCTCCAATAACATGTGTTGTTTTGAAGCATAAAAAATGTGAGTTTTTGAAAGACAAAGTGGAGTATTTGGGGAATATAATTTCAAGCCATAGGATTCTGCTGAGGCCTGGTTTAGTCAAAGCTATTCTTTATGTAGGACCACTTGCTAACAATGTCAGCGTGAAATCCTTTCTTGGTCTAAGCAAGATTTACACCTGTTTTAGCCCAGAGTATGCCTCAAGTCTTGTACCTTTAACCAACCTTTTAAAAATGTGCAGTTTGCATGGGATGGCGGTTGGCAACACGCTGTTCATTAGATAAAGAAACAGCTTCAGGGTATAACAGCACTGAGAACACATAATCCTGCACTGATGTTCTGGCTGAGATTTGATGCTAATAATTATGGTTTGGGTGCTGGAAAAGGAAGAAAGGACTGTTGGGTTTGCTTCAAGTGTTCTCAGAAATGCAGAGCTCTATTACTCAGTAATCAAGAAGAAACTTTTGATGTGTTGGTGGGTCATCAAGAAGCTTTGCAGTTATGTTTGGCACACGTGGTTTCTCATTCAGGCAGATCATAAGCCTTTTATTTATATTCTTGGTGGGACCAATGCTAAGATAAGTACACCAAGAATAGTAAGGTTATTAACTAGGGGTGGTAAGAACTCACTGAGTTTCTCTCAATGGAATTCTGTGGAGTTACAGAAAAAGAGCATGAGATTCAGTGGAATTCCACCAACTGGTGGAAAATATGAATGTTGTGCTGCTCACACTACAATTTAGCACTTGTACTGCGAGCAGCACTGAAAATCAGCACGAAGAGCACCATGCATTGCAAAAGAGCGTGTGGCCATTTGAGTTGGTATTGCTGCCACTTGAGTAGAAAATGTATTCAAACAGCAGCAAAGGTACTCGAACCACAGCTCTATGACGGCATCCACTTGTGAACACTGGCAACTGCCCGCATTAGAAACTTGCGCTACGGGATGCCAAATCTCCCTCGGGCTCACCAGCTCGCATATTCTGGAGCCTCCCGGGAGAAAAATTCTGCCACACTGTGATTGGTGAAATTTGGCCAGGATTCTGCATTAAAGAGTAACACGGAGTGGAAAACATTCTGCCAATCCTGCAGGCGGAACAAAACATTCTGTCCACCACCATTATCAAATATACTGCTGCAATATCAATTTGACATTGTGCATATACCAGGGGGCAGAACACAGGAGCAGACTACTTATCCAGATTTCCAACCAAAAGAGAGGAGTTGCTAGATGATGCTGATAATGATTTGAAAATCATTTCTTGGCTGATGTTGATGATAAAAGACTGTGCTTTCTCTGAAGAGGACTGGAGGAGTGCTATCTCTGACAATCAAACTTTGGAGAGGGTTACCGAATTTGTGATGAATGGATAGCCTAAAGAGAAGAATTTGGGTTACTAAGGTGTCTGATAAACTGAAAGTGAAGGATTGGTAGTTTATGAGAATGGAAAGTTTGTTTCACATGAGAAGTTGATATGAGTGTTATTAGTGCACATGAGGGGCATTTGGGATTTACCCTAACCAAACAAAGGGTTCGATCTGCATTATTGTGGCTGCAGATAGACAGGAAAAATTAGCAAATAGTGAAGGAGTGTGTGATCCACTCTAGTGGTGAAAAAGGTTTTAAGCTAACTTTTCCTCCTTTGATGTCGGTTGAATTAACTTCTGGCCCCTGGAAAAAGATTGGCATAGATCTGATTGGGCCTTTCAAATCATTCCTCTACCAAAAGTGACCCGAGGTCAAGTTTGTTGAGGAACCCAATTCTAAAACTGAAGTGGAATTCTCAAAAAGGTGTTTTCCTAAGAGAAGGTTTCCTAGAGACCTTCATCTCTGACAATGGGGTTCAGTTTTTGTGCATTGAAGTTTAGAATTTCCTCAAAACCAGTGGAGTAAAACACCTCAGAAAACCTTGTTATCATCCTCAGCTTAACAGTCTTATTGAATGCTTAAACATGATCTTGTGGATATGCATGCAATGGATTTTACTTCATAACTACGTTGTGCTCCATGCTGGAAGAGTGATGTTTGGTTTTTCAGAACCACTCCACATTTGTCTACCAACCTGGCACCGTTTCAATAATTGAGAGGCAGGATGTCGATCACAAGAGATTCGTCCATATGGCTCAAACAAGGGGGCATATTCTCAAGGACTTATCGCCGACTTATCGGCACTTTAGCGCCGCAAAAGTGGCGATAGAGTTATCGCCCTATTCTCAAGCTGGTGCAAACTGCCGATATCGCCAGTTTTCCAGTGATAGCTGCCGCAAAAAACATCACCACGGATGAGTGCGACAACTAACGCTAATGATATGCAGAGTAAACACGAAAACACCACTTCGCGAGATTCACAACGACCAGTCGGATCTGCGATGCGACCCAAAAACAGGCGATAAGGCACGTTAGCAGCAGGGATTTAACACCTGCCTTTAACTGGTGTAAAGCAGGATGACAACCTGCAGCATGAAAGGGAGCCCAGCCCAGAGCCACATCTGAAGACCAACACAAGTCATGGAGATACTGATCATGCAGCTCAGAGACCCAAGAGGGCCATAACACCCACCGCTACCACCCCCAGGCACACCCCCCCCGGACCCTCCTCCCAAGGTCATGAAGTCCAGTAGTCAATGATAGTGGAAAAACAGAACTTTATTACAAATACATAAATCAACAAAACGAAAAGCTCAGCCAACGCGTTCCATTCCCAACGGGGAACTCCAACAGGGCAATGTGTCTTCAGAAACCTGTGGGAGAAATGGTGACAATGGTCAAAGTTCCGTATAGTCACATTCCTAATCTGGTACAGTGTACTGCACTTGGACAAATCGGAATGCCCACAGGCCAGATAAACCATGCATGAGAAGACCGTAACAGAACCGTAACCGTCGTAGGAATGAAGAGGAAGACAATGACCACATGAACTGCTGCTACGGTCACATCATGCAGGACTCATCACATCTGAAAGCATCACGGTGTGTGTCAGCCCAGTACCCCTGCCCCTCACACCCCCCACACTGCGGAGGAACGTCTTGAGACCACGCAAGGGAACTACGCCATAGCTGGCGTCACGCACTTGTTGGGGGCAATTCACAGCACACGTGTATGACTTGTGTCCCCTGCCGACACTGCACACAATCACTGCAACAGCAACCACACGCATGCCATCACTGTGCATACAAAGGTGGACCACCGTGGCCTGTCCACCAATGTCGTCGCAAATACCCCAGGCAGTGTGCATGATCCCCACATGTCCGCAAGTCTGCCGCCAACCAGCGCTTTGAGGATGGCCCCCATGGAAATGCACTGCCCATCGGCAAGTACCAACTGAACACACCACACACCTCAACTCCACAATCCCCCAACTCACAACTGTGGGAATGCACACGTCACTAATCCACCACCAAAGTGACTACTGCATGTGTCTCAGTCTCCGCCACAACCTGCCCATAGGCCTACACACACATGGCCGACCACCTTCAACGGGCACATTCACACTGGAGACGAGGTGGCTACGTCACAAACCAACTCACGCACATCACGAACATCGCATGCAGGGACGTGTCAGCAAGGGCGGCGCCCCCCAGCCAGCCACGACTCCGCCGCCGTGACCGGTGGTGCCTGCGCGATCCTGTGCGCCTGATGCACCCCAGCCCAGGTCCCCAGACCGGTCCTCCAGCCAGCGATGACTGTCCGCCCCTGCGCACCCAGGCCTCAATGCTCACCTGCCACCACCGCCGTGTCTCCAAGAGGGCCCACCACTTGCCGGTGCATCCTCCTCAGCCGATCACTGGATTCCGCTCCACAGGCCCCCAGCGCACCCTGTGGCACCGCACCGCGGAGTCATGTGTGTGCTGACTGCTGCCTGCGCATACACTGCGGTCCAGCAGGGCACACTGTTCAATTTGAGGCTAGATTCGCTGGACGCCGTATTGAGGCCAACGCATCATCGCAGTCTGCACACCCGCTCAGCTCTTCAGGTGCCACTAACCCTGTGCAACGCAAGTCATCGTCACGTGGCGGTAGGCTCCTGCCAGCCGCAGTGCAGCGGGTGCCACTGACCCTGTGCAACGCAAGTCATCATCATGTGGCGGTAGGCCCCTGCCAGCCGCAGTGCAGCGGGTGCCACTGATCCTGTGCAACGCAAGTCATCGTCACGTGGCGGTAGGCCCCTGCCAGCCGCAGTGCAGCGGGTGCCACTGACCCTGTGCAACGCAAGTCATCGTCACATGGCGGTAGGCTCCTGCCAGCCACAGTGCAGCGGGTGCCACTGACCCTGTGCAACGCAAGTCATCGTCACATGGCGGTAGGCCCGTGCAGGCCGCAGTGCAGCGGGTGCCACCAGCTCAGTGCACCACAGGTCATGGCCCCTTCATGATTGAGTCTTGTGGTGCGGGTGCCATCATGTCACCTCTGGCAGTGGGTGATGTGATGTGGTAGGCCCCTTTTATTGGCAAGGTCACATGTCCTGTGATGCCGGTGCTGGATGGGTGTGGTGTGGGTGTACACCAGCCCTCAGGGAGTGGCTGTGGCATGCTGACAACTAGACCAGTGATCAGCAGATCACTACAGGGAAGACCTGGGACATGTAGCTTTGATGTCCCCCCCTGTAAGCGTAAGCAGAGTGGGCTGGGCTGGCGTATGCCAGTCCAGTGTAGGGGTGTGAACAATGATCCTGGGGCTCTGGGCGTGGTTCAGTTCTGGGCTGGACAAGGCAGTAACTGATGCGTGTGTATCTGTTGTAGTGTTGGCGCCACCTGGACCACAATCGCCAATGTTGCACCCTGTGACTCAAGTTCCACTACATGGGCAACATGAACATAAGGGGGAATCACGGACCCTACATTCATCCATACTTTCATACTTGAATGATCATAGACATGACACATCTGTGTGAATCTGAATGTTTAATACACATCCAGTGGAGTGTTGCAGCTGGAGCAGTACAGGGCCATGCAAACCCCACTTCACATTATTGGCCCGTGGAGGGCCAGCCAGAGTTCTTCAGGGAATGACAAGTACATCGGAAGGGGAAATGTTCAGTCCGCAGTCTGATCGCTGTGTCATTGGTAACCAAACAGAAAATGGCAGTCCATGTCAAGGTCCAAGGTGAGTGTCGTAGAGTGTATTGGGGGACAGTGGAAGGTGATGATGCAAAGGGCAGAACCAAGCAGAAACAGACCATATGGCGGAGATGAATGCTACTGCCTCCTCCTTACCAGTAAGGTTGAGTCACCCACATTTTCGTCCTCTGATCTCACATGTGCCTCACACGTGGGTGGTGGTGGATTGCCTGCCGCACTGTGAGGCACTGACACATCAGGGGCGGAGATGTGGATGTAGAAGCAGCAGCAGCATTCATCTGCGCAAGGCCTTGAGGCAGCAATGCCATGACGATGTGCTGCAGGGCATGGAAGGTCCCAGCCACATCTAGCTGGTGTGCAGCCGTGGCAGCCATTCTTTCCGCCGTCATCCGCTCCATGTTCTCCATGAGCCCCCGCATCTGTCCCAAATCCCGGCTGACATCGCTGGAGCCACTCTGACTGGGCAGTTGTTCTTGTCTCAGTATTATGACTCCAGCGATGTCAGCCATGGATCGTTGGAGAGCATGGAGCGGACTGTGGTTCTCCGTTAGGGACTGTAAGTGGTCCCTGATGGTACTCAAACACCCATGTATGGCATCTAGTTTGGCTGCCATGAGGTCGAACCCCACCCGCACCTGATCAGCCATCTTCTCCTGGCCCTCTAACACACAGCATTGGAAGGCCATGTGTTGTTCGTGGGGGTCCTGGGAGTCAGCCTTGGTGGTGGGTGCTTCCTGCTGTGTGGTCTGTGCAGGGGCGGGGTCTCCTCGATGCAGCTGGGCTGCCCTGCTCCTGGAGGTGAGGTGCCGTAGCTGTCCATGAACTCTTGGAGGGCGTCGGTTTCGAAGGTGTGGAGGTCCTCTTCGTCATCAGTGAAGAGCTGTTGGGTCTGCTCTGCAGGAGGTGTTGGTTCTCCCTCTGCAATGTGAAGGGGAGATGCAGTTTAACATTGTGTTCACATGTATGTTGACGCATTGTACAGGTTTACATACAAACTGCATGACAATGTACATTGTGACTGTTTAGGAGGAGCTGCCTATTTGATGCGTGACAGTGGACATTACGACGACATCACAGATGTGTGTTTGTACTTGTACATTATCATCTCACATTTCCCTGCTATGCCAAATGTGATTGACCAGTTTCTACACACAAGCGGCACCAGTTGTGTCCTCTGTTCTGCTGTGAACGTGTTGCATTTTATACCACATTGTTGTCAATGTTGATGTGCTCTGAATGTTATGTGTGTGTGCTGCATTTTGGGAGAGTCGCCCCTGCAGCTCTGAATTGGCTGGCCCTTATACCTTTTAGGCGGTGTGCCTTTGACGGCTGTGCTTCTACAGTGCTGAGATGTTGCATTCTTAGGGAAATTGGGCTCTTGGTGGGACTTGGGACTCTGGGGCACGGTTTGTCCGCAGTTGTGTTGTTGAGGTCAGGGGTTGTTTGTGCAGGTGGATGTGTTAGAGTGTGACCTGCTCCTTTAAGGATGTGGTCCACACTCAGCCACCTCAGTGTGGTTGCGTGCAACATGTCATGATATATTGACTGCAGCCATGCTATTCGTCATGCAGTGTCACTTGCATTGTCAGTGTGGCTCACAGACACGCCGCTTTGCTGGGTTCAGCACATGTGCATGGGTTTGTTGTGAGATTAGTGATGTGTGGGAAGAGCCCCCTCTGTGCACATTGTGGACAGGGGCCTACTTGCTGTTTCTATGTGTGCTGCAGTATGCCAAGGAGATCAGGGACATGATCCAGAGTCATTGTGGGTGTGCACTGTGCTATACTTGATTGTGCATGTGTGCCATTGTACCCATCTCTCCCCGTCCCCCCAGTCCCTTGTGGGTTACTCACCCTGTTGCTGTTGTGTCAGATCATGTTGAGCAGTGTCCGGAGCCCCAACTCCTGCCACCGTCTCCACACTGATGACTGTGGACACCATTTCCTCCATCTCATCCAGCTCCTCCTGTGGCACTGGACTCCCACCTCCAGTCTGCATTGCTGCCTTCTGGTTGTTGCCGAGTTTCAGCTTGGTCTTGCGCTTCACATCATTCCAGTGCCTCTTGAGCTCTTCCATTGTCCTCCTCAGCACTCCGACTGCATTCTCCTTGTCCAGGATGGACTGCCATATTCCATTTTTTGTTGCCAATGACACAGTGGAGGTGACGAACAGTTGTTGATGGTGTTCTACCACCTCCGTGATCAGGATCCTGTTTTCCTGCGGACTGAACCGCGTCTTCCTCTTCTTTTTGTCCTTGCCCTTCCCTGTCCCCGAGGTCCCAGGCTGGTCATCCGTGGGGCTTGTGGGGTTCTGGCCGTCCTCTGTCCCTGCTCCGGCTGCCTCCATTGTGCTTCGCTGTAGTTCGTTTTTTGTTTGTTTATTTATTTTTTCTGCTTTTGTAGTGATTTTTCCCGCCTGACGTGTGTGATTTGCATGCCTGGCGCTGCTTTTCGCTGATTGTCTTATCGCGGTTGGGTCCATCGCAACTTTTTTGGCATTCAGGTTTGGATTTTCATCGCCGTCCGGGTACCGTCGTGTTGTGAATGCCACGTTAACACAGGGTTATTTTCCCGCGATAGACGGCGATATGGAAACTTGCGTTAACCTATTTTGGCGATGTTTATTGCACGTTCTTGAGAATATGCCCCATGGTGTCTTGGTTCTGGATCTTGACTCTCGGGTCAGGAATGATGTTGAAAATGCTCAAGATAAACAAAAGTTATACTACTACGAAAAAGTTTCAAGGACAGACTCTTTGTTGTGAGTGACATAGTGTATGTTGGACCTTTCCCTTCCTGCAGGGCCACCCCCAAACATTTTGTCTTCCACCTCTCCTTTTTGCTGAATTTGATTATTTTTTTTGGGGGGGGGGCTTCAGGACTCTGGGCACTTTACCACTGCTAACCAGTCCTAAAGTGCATGTGCTCTCTGCTTTAAACATGGTAACATTAGCTGCACAATTGTCATATTTAATTTACTTATAAGTCCCTAGTAAACTGCACTACACGTGACCAGGGCCTGTGAATGAAATGCTACTAGTGGGCCTGCAGGACTCATTGTGCCACCCACTTCAGTAGCTTTTTAATTGTGTCTCAGACCTGTCATTGCTGAGCCTGTGTATGCAGTTTTAAGCTGCCATGATGACCTAGCAAGTTAACCCTGTTGTCAGGCCTAGACCTTCCTTTCTAAGACATATGTCACCCCTAAGTTAGGCACAGGACAGCTACAAGGGCAGGGTGCAGTGTATTTTAAAAGTTGGGCATGTACTTTTACGTTGTACATGTCTACGTAGTGAAAAACACATTTGTTTTTCACTACTGCAAAGCCTATCTCTCCCTTAGGTTAACATTGGGATTACCTTTTTACATCATATCAGTGGAATTTCCTTTTGGGAAGAGATGGGACCTCCAAGTTTGGTGTCTCTGAAACCACAATTTGAAATCCTAACCCATGACGAAGTTAGATTTTAAATTGTAATTCTGAAAATCCCACTTTTAGAAAGTTGGCATTTTTTTGTCTGTCTCAGAATACACATCTAGGCACAACATACATATAAAAGCATATTTTACTTACCTCCGCAGCAGACAATCCGAGTACCCCCGCAGCAGATGAGCTGAGAACGCTTTACACCCAACGCGATGCCCGGAAGCTGAGCAGAGGGGCATGGTCCTGCAGGGAGCAGGAAGCAGCGAGACACACTGAGGACACTTCGACCCCCGCATCTTCACATCTTCGGGACCCCCCGTTTCACTACGGCACACAGGGGGTACAGAGGGGTGCCTCAGGCCAAAGCACCCCATGGTGCTCCCCACTAGTCTCCCACCCGCCTGTGACTTTGGTAGCGAGTGCAGGAGCTGCAATCAGCTCCAGCTGAGAGAGAGCCCGGGTGAACCCCGGAGGCAGCCAGGCTAGGGTCCGGGTGTGGCTTGTGACTCACTCAGTGTGTCCCACTTGCCTTGGAGCTCAGAGACAAGGAGGATACAAAGAGAGGAGCAAGGAGAGAGGAGAGGCTGGTGCAGGCAGAAGGCGACCAGTTTCAGCTAGGGTGCTGGACCCTCTTTGCCTCAGTCTACTGCATCCAGTAAGAACAGCAACCCCCTGCATCCCTGCACCCTCTCACCCACCTCAATAGCTTCCACGTGCACTTCACCGGATGTTATTGTTCAGACCTGCCAGGCCCATTGCACAGTGCACTCCAAACACAGGCATTGCCCTCTGCACACTGACCATAGCCCATTGGAGTGATAGTCAGCGAACCCTTGGCTATTTTAACTACACTTAGCTTCTCCTGGACTTCTCAGAGGGGCCAACTCCAGCTGCTATCAGTGGACACGTCGGGCATACAGACATTATAAAGACTGATGTGGCGGGCAAGGTGCTACAGAAGGACTGCAGCTGCTGACCCACACTAGGCGGGGTAGAGGGGGTCCGCCTTACCTCGTCTGTATTCCCCCAACTTCATTCGACTTGTGCTCCTTCTGGTTTTAGCCAGTTTTAGACTCTTTAGACTCTCTCCATAAACTGGCTTCCTTGTTGGCTTCCCTGCTATATCCTATTACAAGTGGGAAATAAAGAGTATTGCTGTGGGCCCATTAGCGGTCTCCTCAGCGCAAGCCTTAATATTAGCCATTTAGAGGTGCCCTTCAAAACAAAGCACATTCATAAGAAAATATAAAGATGAGACAGGAAGCTGCAAGGCTCACCCAGGGAGCCCTTAGCAGTTGCCGTCAATTGAATCCAGCCCCAATTTTGGGCACCGGCTCGCCCAGAGGCATAGAAGGAGCACAGCAAAAAGTTCAAACAGAGCTCAAAATCCATTTTTATCAGGATGAAACTGTCTCACAGACTATTCCACCTGCGCCGCGTGAAAGCTTTGTCAAATAGAAAACGGACCCATCTCCACAAGTACAATCTCTCAAGTGTTAACACAACAAAACCACCTATAATGCTAATGCCACTACACTCAGCAGATTTAATGTCAAGCAAAGTCTGGTTGGCCTCACCCCCTATAAACAATGCAAGTGTACTAAGCAAAAACGGCAACTGGACTTGCAGGTTACCAGGATATAATATGGCCAAGTCCCCTGGGGGCTCAAAGGTAATTTCCATACTTGGCACATGCTCCAATCAAAGCAGCAGGAAATCCACAATTTGTAAGAACTCAACAATTGATGACTTTTGTAGTAAAAGACCTCTACTAACTCCTCAGTGCAATGCACAACATCCACATATCCCGGAGGCTGCAGTCACTGCAATAACCAAGCAGGAAGAACTAAATATACCTTCCAAATCTTCCTATGAAAGTAATATTTCAACACCTAAACCGAAGGATCAAAATGCAGCAATTTCTAGAATAGAAATTTCTTCGGCAGACCCTTTGGATAGCATCTTCTCCAAATTTAATTCCACAGAAGGTTATATTTCAGCTGCTAGCCCCGAAGCACCACAGACTAAAATTCTGCAGCCCCAAGATCCACAAGCCCCCCCTAAGATGTTTGAAGCCGCCATGCCTAGTCACCACACAAATTCATAATGACATGGCACAGGAAAGAAACATCCATTATCCAGAGGAGGGTCTATGTGGGGCCATAGCCATTCCAACAGAGCCAAAAGACTCAGAGCAGAACATAAGAACTTTCCACAAATTTAAGCGTGCTGTACCAGCCATGGAGGTCCACAAGAAGATTACAACTACCTCCTTTGAGCTGCAACAGCGTGAAATTCAGCTACCCCAGCCTCATGATCATAGTTTAACTTGGGATAAGAGCAGCTATAACAGATCAATCCCGTCAATGCCTCATTCACCTAAGGAGCAACATGAGCTACTGGCAACAATTAACACTTCTTCAGTCGCCACAATAAATGCACTTACTTGGCAGTCAGAGAAACTCGAATTACAACTAGAGTTGATTCAAGCTCTTGCCACGTCTATAGCCAAGATGGAGGCTAAATTCACTAGTATGGAGCAAAACGAAAAACTTACAAACAAAATTGAAAAAATTAAAACACCATGCGACTGCCACAGCATAGCAGATAAACTATGCACCCTACCAGAGGTCTTATCATCAATGATCTCAGACTGGAAACAGGCATTTCACCATCATACCCAAAAAGGCTTAAAGACATCTGCTCTACCATTGGCCCCTGTAAACCCTTTACAGAGAACACAGCCATCATTGCCCCTACAATAGGGCCATCTGGAATATATCTGTGTAGTGCCAATAAGGACTCTGACGCCAATGTGAACCAAGAGGAAGTTCATTGGTCCAAGGCTCTTTCCAAAAGTTAAAAAAACGGCTAAAATAGGCAAAATACAAATTCTGAAAATCCCACTTTTAGAAAGTTGGCATTTTTTTTGTCTGTCTCAGAATACACATCTAGGCACAACATACATATAAAAGCATTTTTTACTTACCTCCGCAGCAGACAATCCGAGTACCCCCGCAGCAGACGAGCTGAGAACGCTTTACGCCCAACGCGATGCCCGGAAGCTGAGCAGAGGGGCATGGTCCTGCAGGGAGCAGGAAGCAGCGAGACACACTGAGGACACTTCGACCCCCGCATCTTCACATCTTCGGGACCCCCGTTTCACTACGGCACACAGGGGGTACAGAGGGGTGCCTCAGGCCACAGCACCCCATGGTGCTCCCCACTAGTCTCCCACCCGCCTGTGACTTTGGTAGCGAGTTCAGGAGCTGCAATCAGCTCCAGCTGAGAGAGAGCCCGGGTGAACCCCGGAGGCAGCCAGGCTAGGGTCCGGGTGTGGCTTGTGACTCACTCAGTGTGTCCCACTTGCCTTGGAGCTCAGAGACAAGGAGGATACAAAGAGAGGAGCAAGGAGAGAGGAGAGGCTGGTGCAGGCAGAAGGCGACCGGTTTCAGCTAGGGTGCTGGACCCTCTTTGCCTCAGTCTACTGCATCCAGTAAGAACAGCACCCCCCTGCATCCCTGCACCCTCTCACCCACCTCAATAGCTTCCATGTGCACCTCACCGGATGTTATTGTTCAGACCTGCCAGGCCCATTGCACAGTGCACTCCAAACACGGGCATTGCCCTCTGCACACTGACCATAGCCCATTGGAGTGATAGTCAGCGAACCCTTGGCTATTTTAACTACACTTAGCTTCTCCTGGACTTTTCAGAGGGGCCAACTCCAGCTGCTATCAGTGGACACGTCGGGCATACAGACATTATAAAGACTGATGTGGCGGGCAAGGTGCTACAGAAGGACTGCAGCTGCTGACCCACACTAGGCGGGGTAGAGGGGGTCTGCCTTACCTCGTCTGTATTCCCCCAACTTCATTCGACTTGTGCTCCTTCTGGTTTTAGCCAGTTTTAGACTCTTTAGACTCTCTCCATAAACTGGCTTCCTTGTTGGCTTCCCTGCTATATCCTATTACAAGTGGGAAATAAAGAGTATTGCTGTGGGCCCATTAGCGGTCTCCTCAGCGCAAGCCTTAATATTAGCCATTTAGAGGTGCCCTTCAAAACAAAGCACATTCATAAGAAAATATAAAGATGAGACAGGAAGCTGCAAGGCTCACCCAGGGAGCCCTTAGCAGTTGCCGTCAATTGAATCCAGCCCCAATTTTGGGCACCGGCTCGCCCAGAGGCATAGAAGGAGCACAGCAAAAAGTTCAAACAGAGCTCAAAATCCATTTTTATCAGGATGAAACTGTCTCACAGACTATTCCACCTGCGCCGCGTGAAAGCTTTGTCAAATAGAAAACTGACCCATCTCCACAAGTACAATCTCTCAAGTGTTAACACAACAAAACCGCCTATAATGCTAATGCCACTACACTCAGCAGATTTAATGTCAAGCAAAGTCTGGTTGGCCTCACCCCTATAAACAATGCAAGTGTACTAAGCAAAAACGGCAACTGGACTTGCAGGTTACCAGGATATAATATGGCCAAGTCCCCTGGGGGCTCAAAGGTAATTTCCATACTTGGCACATGCTCCAATCAAAGCAGCAGGAAATCCACAATTTGTAAGAACTCAACAATTGATGACTTTTGTAGTAAAAGACCTCTACTAACCCCTCAGTGCAATGCACAACATCCACATATCCCGGAGGCTGCAGTCACTGCAATAACCAAGCAGGAAGAACTAAATATACCTTCCAAATCTCCCTATGAAAGTAATATTTCGACACCTAAACCGAAGGATCAAAATGCAGCAATTTCTAGAATAGAAATTTCTTCGGCAGACCCTTTAGATAGCATCTTCTCCAAATGTAATTCCACAGAAGGTTATATTTCAGCTGCTAGCCCCGAAGCACCACAGACTAAAATTCTGTAGCCCCAAGATCCACAAGCCCCCCCTAAGATGTTTGAAGCCGCCATGCCTAGTCACCACACAAATTCATAATGACATGGCACAGGAAACAAACATCCATTATCCAGAGGAGGGTCTATGTGGGGCCATAGCCATTCCAACAGAGCCAAAAGACTCAGAGCAGAACATAAGAACTTTCCACAAATTTAAGCGTGCGGTACCAGCCATGGAGGTCCACAAGCAGATTACAACTACCTCCTTTGAGCTGCAACAGCGTGAAATTCAGCTACCACAGCCTCATGATCATAGTTTAACTTGGGATAAGAGCAGCTATAACAGATCAATCCCGTCAATGCCTCAGTCACCTAAGGGGCAACATGAGCTACTGATACTCCCTAGACTTTCCCTAGTCGAGCACCGAGCTGGATCACCAGAGGATCCAACTCTAGTAACAGTAACATCTTCACAGTCCGCTTCTCCACCCACGCAACAAGCCATCACCAGACCTGCTAATTTTAACAAATGTTTATACCAACAAACAGATAGGAACTCTTGGGTGGGGATATATTTGGAACTAGCAACCCCCGTGTCGGCCGCAAGGAGCTTAAAAGTCCATCAAGTTAATCAGGTCAGTGACAGCCAACTAAGCCAAGCTTCCATTCTCAGCCCTCCAGAAAATGATGCAGCAAAATCTCTCTACACACGCCATAATGGCACAAGTAGCGATTCCAGCTTCTCTAAACTGATTCTAATGCCACAATATAGCTCAGCGGGCAACCATGACAGCCTTAACCGTGCCAACTTACTACGCCTTTTCAAAGTAATCTCAAATTTGACTAATATAACAACAGAGGACATTCTGAGCATCGAATTTTAAATGTCACCAGAGCGCACTAACTGCAGAGAGTCCACAATAGTCATTCTGAAGTCACCTGTTCTAGTGGAATTAATTATGACTAACAAAACCATCTTTGAAGACTGGGGCATAGTGCTGTCAATACCCACGAGACCAAAATACCCACTGCCCCTAAAGTTCCAAAAAGAGTCTCAAAACTCTCACATATCTACTTATATTGTTCTAAAGGGGGTCGGTCATCTACAGCCCGCCTTGTTCCATGAGTATATCACGTCAGTTTACAAGTACAGAGGGTCTTTTCAGAAAAGTCATCATGGGGCGCGTGGCAGACAAGAACAACCAAGACTGGAGCTGGATAGCCCCATCTCTGCCCAGTAATGGACAGCATTATTCCTAGCAATAGTAAACATCCAGCTAATTGCAAAACAAAACTATGGGCCAGATGTACGACCGCATTTTGCTGTCGCAAAGGGGATTTCGGCTCCTTTGCGAATGCAAAATAGTTCAGGCTAATGTACTAACCCTATTTTGCGAGTCGCTAATCAATTAGCAACTCGCAAAATAGGGTTAGAGACTCGCTATTAGGAAGGGGCATGCCAAAGGCATCCCTTCCTAATAGCGAGTCCATAACCCATGTATGAATGTTTTGCGACCGCAATTGTGGTCGCAAAACACTCGCAGTTTACCACCCTTCTGAGAAGGGTGGTAAGGCACTCGCAAATGGGAAGGGGCCCCAGGGGTCCCCTTACCCTTTGGGAATGCATGCGCAAATATTTCTTAAGAGCAGGCAGTGTTCCCAGGGACCACTGCCTGCCCTCATATTTTTTAAATGCATCCCGTTTTCCTTTAAGGAAAACGGGCTGCATTTAAAAATAAAAAACTGCTTTATCGACAAAGCAGTCCAAGACATGGTGGTCTTCTGACCCCAGCGGGCCACCATCTCTGGGAGTGCCAGCCATTCCCAATGGGGTCGCAAATTGCGACAGCCTAATTAATATTCATGAGGCATGCAATTTGCGACCCCATTGGGAATAGCAAACAGTGTCTGAGACACTGTTGTACATTGAATTTTGTGACTCGCAGATTGCGACTCGCAATCCGTCGCAAATTGCAAGTCGCGAAATTCAATGGTCGTACATCTGGCCCCATATATCCTCTCATGGAACGTAGCAGGACTATCCAGAGTACTCTATCTGCCGCTCGTAAGACCCCTGATCACATCGCATGACGTGCTCTGCTTTCAAGAAACATGGTCATTAGACCCTATAACCATACCTGGTTTCTATGAAATCCATCATTCTGCAAACAAAAGTAATATATTTAGAAGGTCTTCCGGTGGTATCTCAATATTGGATTCAAGCGAAAATTGAAAAAACTCCCAACTGAAAATGGCATGATACAAGCTATTACAATTGAACGCGCAAAAATTATGGACTGTAAAACAAAGATAATACTGATTAATTTATACTTTAATAGTTTTGGCTCGCATCGGGCCAGAAAGATTACACACCCTTGAGATACCCTTGAAGGCCTCCTCTGTGACCACCCGACTCATGAGACAATAATTTGCGGCAACTTTAATCTCCATCACCTAGGGCCACCAACTCCTAAATTTAACTCTGCAGAAACGACATCTGGCCCACTAAGGAATATGCTCAACAGATACAACCTCCAATCCATCCAATATACTCTGGAACAGAGACATTTAAACCTTAAATTCCCAAAAATCTTCAGAGGAGTTACCACTGTAGACTATGTGTTTACAATGGACACTATCATGGAGCTGCTGGCGTGCTTCAAAATCCTTCCATCATCTGCGAGTGACAACCTGCAGCTTTGCATAGAACTACAATTAAAAACCACGAGGCACAACCACTTGAAGGCAATCGGGTCATCTAGAGGGGATGAAGCAAGCCAACTAATTTGTCAAATAAAATGGGGATCCATCCCCATGGAAAAATTTAAATCATGGAAAGCCATCTGTGCTCCAACTCTTCAGACGCTAAAGGGACAAAGCCTCTTAGAACACTGGGATATCATCATCAACGACATTGACATTGTAATAGGACCAAAAATTCCTTCTAGCAGACCCAAAGCAAGAGCTTTTCAACACAAGACCTCAATTACAGCTAGCAAGCAAAAGATTACTAGGCTGCGGAAACTACTGAGAAAGACACATAATCCACATTGCAAAATTAACCTGCACATTAAACTGAAGGAACAACTAAAACTGCACAAACGGCAGGCCAGGACGATTAAACAAGATCACATGGATAAAGAATGGCTACAAGTATATTCCCTTCTACGCAAACATAATCACGCCGAGTTGTGGAGATACATTAAAAGTAAAACAACGTAATCGACAAGGCACAGTGGATAAAGCATGTAAAAATATTGTATGTAACCAATACTTCAAGTCTCCCGCTAAACCTTGACTCCGGTATGGATTCTGCTGTGTCCAACAATGGACGGAATTTTTCTGCAAAATTTATCTCAAATACCTTGTCGATAATCCGATCTATGGGAGCACCAGGACCAAATGGCATCCCAGCCCAACTTTTTAAAAATGACATCAAAATATGGACTGCAATACTGTCCAGAAAGCTGGAAAGGTTCGATACTTCACCCAATTTTCAAGAAGGGTGACAACCTGGCCCCAGGCAATTACCACTTAATCGTGCTGTTGGATATCTAAGCCAAGGGCTACGCTTCACTTCTGCTGAAAGACCTAGAGGCGTGGGCGGAAAAAAACGAGCTGATCCCATTCTGTCAAACTGGCTTCAGGGCTAATGCATCAACGACAGACAATATTGCAGCCATATCCTTTTTAATTCAACAAACACTTAATCTTAAATCTCAGTCTTTATATGCATGTTTTATCGATTCCTCAACCGCCTTTGATTCAGTGGACTGGAACACTCTTTGGCAGAAATTACAGGACTGGGCATTCCTATTCATCTGCTACATGCAATAATGTCTCTGTATGTGTCTACCTGGGTCAAGATCAAGCTGTCTGCAACACACGTAATAAAGAAGATAATGACAAACCGGTTTAAAGCAGGGGTGTGTCCTGGCCCCCCTTATATTCAACTTGTATACAGCGGATTTGTTCTTATCCCTAAAACACGCAAACCTGATACCTCTTAAAATTGGGTCTTCAAAGATTACATTATAACAATATGCAGACAATATTGTGCAAATGGACCATTCTCAAATTGGGATTCAAAAAGCCCTGTATGTTCTCCACAAATATAATGAAGTAAATAAATTGACGGTTAATGAGCCAAAGACAAAAATGGTAGTATTCGGATGAAGCAATAAGAAAGAAAGCACCACCTGGAGCGTGGGCACCCTGACCATCCAAAGGTCAAACGCCTATAATTATCTGTGGGTGTGGCTGTCAGCATAGGGCAGACCCAAAATCCATCTGGGTCACCTGAAAACAAAGTCAGCACTGATCATTACAAGATTTAGTCAGCTTAACACAACCTTAGAGAGCCCTTCTACTATACCCATTCACCGGGTTCTTCAGGCCTCTCTCATGCCAGCACTCACCTATGCTCAGGAGGCCTTCCCAGAAACCTTCACGAAATTACTTGACAAAATTCAACTCCAAGCCTATAAGAGAAATTTTAAACTTCAGACTTATGCAAGAGGCTACTTGATAAGATTAGAATTTGGTCTTGAGGCACAAATGTGGCCTAATATTGGAGCATTTTTTAAATACTAATATAGGATTATTAAGGCTCTGCCGAGCACTCTGAAATTCATTCTTCAACAGATTTTTATCACAAAGCCAAATCTATGGTCGAATTATTTAATCAAAGCAGCGGATACACTTCAAATAGACTTGTCTGTGCTAGGCAACAAACTTTTGTCACATTTGGCTCTTAAAACAATTCTCAAATGACAATCTAAAGTACAGTCAATACTCACTGATCTGGCAAAACTAAAATCCAAGAGCTCGCTGGCAGTTGCTGCAGTGGCCTCCTCATATGATACTGCCCACCCGTTACAACTTAGACCACAGTCATATCCCCGGCACGCAATCAGAAGGACATGACTACAACAAATCATGGCTGCAAGGTTGATGTGCCTACAAACCAAAGAACTGAATCCTAAATGGCACTCCCATTTCCTGATTACTAAGTGCATACTATGTGGATATCAAATGAAAACTTTTAACCACCTGCTGTGCTGCTGTCCTGTCCTCTTGAATGCTCGTCGTGTCTTGTTAAAACCTCTGTTCCTCAAAAACGGGATACAAACCTGCAATAAGACCACAAACTTGTTTTTTAATATAGTGGAGCCATGTGACCTAGCAAAATTTGTCAAGTATATTTTCCTGTTGCAAGCAGCTTTTAAAGACGCCAATAAATTGGACTAACATTCCAACCAACAACGTGAATCATCAAAGACTTTATCTGCGTCTTGTAACGAGATACAACATGGCAGATTTGCATGCCTGTCAGCACTGCTATGTATATTTAGTCCATATGGCTCTTAACAAATAGTCACTCCCAGATATTACCTGCCTTTTTTTAGCCCCCTGGTAGGATTTTAACTCTACTTTTCTTGTATTGAAGACATCACGCACCTTTACAGTCCTAGCACTTTCTGGATATTAATGATATGGTTTTAATTTCGATTTTGCGTATGAATTGGCAATTTTACGGAGCCCACAATGAAACTGATCAGAATTTTTAATTGTTCGCATATAATTTATTTGATCTACAGTTATATTTCTGTACATCAATTGCAAATGAATTTAATTAATTAACGCAATAAAGGATTTTTGACTTTTGACTACTTTTTTTAAATTACATGTCTAGGGTGGACAACAGCTTGACTTTGTGCTTTCACTCCAGACAGTCACACACAAAATGGAGCTTAGGTGTGACTGATGAGCCATCTACATCCTGAAGGGTCATCCTGGGTAGGATGGGAGGGAGGAGCTGATACTTACACCTGAAAGTGCTGTGTCCTGTCCCCACACAAAGGGCTAAATACACCCCTGTAGTGCATCTGGTGCCAGGATAGGAAGCTCAGGGTCTCTGTGCACTTCAAAGGCCTCTCTTTGAAGTACCCCTAATTCAAAGGCACAGTTGGGTATAAGTACTAAACCTCTGACACCACCCAAATAGAACACTACTGGAGCTGATAACATTCTACCAGGAAGAAGAACTGCTGTCCTGTTGGAGAGACTGCCACTTTGCTGAACTGCTTTGTTGTGTTGGTCTGCTGCTTGCTGCCCTCTTACCTAGGAGTGACAAGGACTGGACCTGTATCTCTACATCCCAGAACCTAAGGATTTGTTTGCTTGCCTCCTGTTTTCTGAAGTCTCAGGGGTATCAATGACTTCTCTCTTCAACCTGCAATCTGCACATGAACTTTGGGCCTGATTTAGGAGTTGGCGGTCCTGGGTCCACTGTCGCTTTTTGGTGATCCGACCACCCGCATACACGGCAGTCTGACCTCCGAATTAGGATGCCGGCGGTGAGACCGTTGTAACACCGCAGCAAGACTGCCGCCACCACCAGGTCCTCGGGTCCCATGGCAGTGGGAGCAGCGGCGTATGGTGGCTGTGCCAGCACCGCCAGGGGGATTGCGATCATCCTTCCTCCTGACCGGGGACCCCGCCATGAAAAGCCCAATGAAAAGGAAGGTAAGGGGCCTCAAAAAGGGCCACAGGGCAAGTCAGCCCAGTGGGCATAGTGGCTGGGGCACATGTTGTGCCCCCCTATGCTTCTAATATCATTCGTAGACTGTGCACCATTTACCACAAGGTGCATGGCAACAGTGTGCACATGACAGTGGAGGCGCTACAGTGTGGCGGCATTGCCTTCTGGCTCTGTAGATGAGCCGAAGCATGCCGCCACCACAAGACTGCCACAGGCACACTGCCAGCCTGGCGGTGAAGTCATAGTCTGGTGGTCGGGATGCAGCCTGCTTGTCTGAGTTTTCCCGACCGCTGCTGCTGCGGGCTGGCGGGCTGTTGGAGTGCCTGCCAGCTCCTGAATCAGGCCCTCTGTCTGCTATGAGTTCTGCTCAAGTGGTGCCAATCCAGTCATGAGCCCTCGGCAGTGAGCTGAAAGTTATGCAACTGTGAAAATCCACGTATTGATGTGCTTGTGCCGATCAGAACCGGGGCTGTATCTCTCAACGACGGTTATCGCTGCTGCTGCACTGACTGTGTGACGCATCATCTCCAGTTTCCGGCTCATCTCCGAATTTGTGTGGCTTGGCGCCAACGCATCATTTCATGCTGCTCGCATCGCCTTCATCCCAATGTTTTTCTGATGACCCATCGCCCCAGTGCTCTTCGCATATTGACTCTCAACAAATCCTTGATGGTGCACAGCTTGGAAAAGCAGCATCACCTACATCTACGAAATCAAAGATGATCCACCACCTCTCTTGCTCCCCACATCTCCCTCAACGTTGACGCATCCAAGGTAATAATCAGCGGCCCAAGGCTGGTCTCTGTATCCGACCTGCATCGTGGTCAGCCCGAACTTTTAGATTTGACTCGGTCAACCACGACCATATAGCTTTGGTTGGCACTATTGGTTTATATAATTACTACAAACCAGTTTATCCTTTAAAAATTCATATCTTGACTTCTAATTATTGAATTTTTGTCGTTTTGGTCTGTTTTACTCATACAAATATGCTAATTTTCTAAACTGGTGTGGTGTTTTTCATCGTGCTACAGTTTGAAGCGTTGCACAAATACTTTGCACTTTGCCTCTTAAATTAAGTCTGACTGCTCTATGCCAAGCTACCAGAGGGTGAGCACACGTTAAGTTAAAGTGTGTTTCTGATTTAGGATTGTGGTTCCTGCTTGGACAGGGTACATACCTCTGCCAACCAGAATCCCAATTACTGAGAGTGCACATTAAGAAATGTCATATGATCGTTTTTGTTGGCTTTGGGACTCTGCACACTTTACCCATACTAACCTGTGCTAAAGTGTTTGGGCTCTCTCCCTAAAACATGGAACAATTGGCCTAGACCTAACTGCAACATTTAATTTTCTTGCAAGTCTGTAGTAAATGGTACTACATGTACCAAGGGCCTGCAATTAAATACTACTAGTGGGTCTGCAGCACTCATTGTACCATCCACTAAAGTAGCCTCTAAAAACATCTCAGGCCTACCACTGCAGTCTGTAGTGCAGTTTTAAACTGCTATGCCGACAAGACAAAATAAATACTTTGCTAGTCCTAATCCTTCCGTTTTAATACATATAAGTCCCGCTAAGGTGGCCCTAAAGGCTCATTGGGAACGGTGCTTTGAATTTAAAAAATAGGCCGTATTACATGTCCTGGTAGTGAAAGACTCCTGAAGTCCTTTTTTACTGTTGAAAGGCCTAGCTCTCCCATAGAATAACATTGGTTTACCTTATTACACTTAATTTGGCCTGGGCCGAATTTAAAATTTCTCAGGTGGAATTTGGAAATTCTGCGTTACTCTTGAAACGCAGAAATACTGATCATTTCCGCCACACCGCCAGAGGAATTAATCGACAGCAAATTGTTTCTACAGAGGCCTGAAAGAGGGAGAAGTTTCTCTATATTTAATCTGTAGTGGTTTTTATACATAGAGGAACTGCTCCCTCTTCCTGCCCTGTTTAAAAATCACTGCAGTGAATACCCCATTTTTTAAACAGGGTGGGAAGAGGGAGCGGCCTCTCTATGTTTAATCTGCAGTTGTTCAACATAGAGGGACTTCTCCCTCTTCCAGCCTTGTTTAGAAACCACTGCACAGCACAGCTTGTATATCCCTCAGCGCCCTGTTATAGTTTGCGGTAATCACTGCCTGGCTCTCAGGTCCCGTGGCGGTGGGCAAAGCAGTAGTGCAGTAATCACTGCAGAGTATGAAAGGGCGCCGTGGGGTATGCACTGCAGAGTGATATGCAGCGGTTTTCTAAAGTTAGAACCACTGCATACCATTCAGCGGCGTGCCCTTACATAATGAAATGAAATGAAAAAGAAATTTATAGAGCGCAAAACTTTCACCCGAAGGCGTCAAGGCGCTAAATTCGTCATTCATAAGTCAGAGGACAGTCCAGATAGTCATCAAAGATTAAACAGCCAGGTCTTTAACGCTTTTCTAAAAGCCAGCAGATTAGTTTCTTGCTTCAGCCCAAGTGGTAGAGAGTTCCACAGTTTCGTTGTGCCGACCACAAAGCTCCTTCCTCCCCAGGAGCATTTTTTAAACCTGGGAACAACCAGGTTGTGGGCCTGAGATGAACGAAGATGGCGAACCGGAATATAAGGTTTTAGATTCTGTTTAAAGAAGCTGGGCCCTATGTCATGCCTGGCCTTAAAGGCAATGCAAAGAGCCTTAAACTACTCTGCAGTGATCACTGCAGGGTATCTAAAGGCTCTGAGTTGTATTTGGCTGCGCTATTTTCTTAGCACAAAATGCGTCCTCGCATCCATTTTTGGATGCAAGGGTGCATTTTGCGTTAAGAAAATAGCGTCAAATGCCCACTCTGCCTCATCGTGGAATCCCGCAGAATCTCATAGTAATTTGATTCCACAGAATCAAAATATGCCAATTCCGCCCACCTCGATACTTAACAAGTGACAACTTAGGTCAAATTAATTATCATTTAAAATCCTCTTTAATGGTAAAGTTAGATTTTAAATCACAATTCTGAAAATGACACTTTTAGAAATTTTGCATGTTCCTGTCCTAACCATTTAGCCTTCTGCCTATGCCCTGGGTCACGTGACTTTAAATAGTTTGGTAGTTTGCCTTTCATATATTCCTTTCAGACAGTGAGACCCAGGAGGATTAGATGTTGGCAGAATGGGCCATCTTTCAAAGATGGCTGAGGCAGAGCTGTTTCCTGCCCCCACTTAAATTTCAAAGGGCTTCCTCCAACAAGCACATTTAGATAACTCTCACCAGTCTTCTATAACCCCAGACTACTTGAAGTCTTGTAAGGGGAAGGGAAGAACTGTTCAGAACAAGATGTGGGGGTAGCATAGGGAGTCCCCCCACTTTCAAGGCTTCCACCAGGTATAAATATTGGACCTTCTGAAGCACCACTTCAGAAAACATTTGTCCTGTGGACTACTCAGGAGAAGAACGGCCCTGATTTTGGAAAGAATGCCCTGCATTCTGAGGAAGGAAGCCTGTACCTACTCATTGAAGCCAGGATCGACAGAGGGACACCAAGGGCTGGCTGGCTGGCCTCCTTTGTGAATTACAGGGACATATCAAGCTCTAGAGACCTATCCTACATCTTCTCAGCTGACCAAGCCTGCAAGTAATCATGCCTGAGCCGTGCTGGCCTCTGCTAAAGTGAGACCCTGATCCACAAGAGGTGCCTCCCCAGGTCCTGTACCCTTGGCTGGCATCAGAGTTACTCTGCCACCCACGATGACCGTCAACGCAAAGCTCTGGTGAATCCAGCTCTTCACACCACACTGACTGCCAGTGACGACTGGCAATGTGAGATCTGCACTTCGCTCTACAACAATGAAAGCCTGCAGTGACTGCCAATGCTAAGCTCCAGCAACTAGTGTCCATTGCACCCGACTGGATCTTCGCACTGCAGCATCAACCATCTGTGAAGCCAGGTCTGCCTCCCGCAGCCTCTTCCACCGTGAAATTGACACTTCGTGTTGGAAGGGACTAACCTGGTCCCTGTATTCGGCACCTGGTTCTCCATGGTGGGCCTGAACTTGTGACTTTCTCCGGTCTAGCATGACCAGATGACCATCAGAGGAGCTTTCTGCTTAAAGGTGCTTTACGTACCTAGGGGCTTATTTACAAGCCCCTTGCGCCACTTTTGCGTCACTTTTCCCATGTTAAAAATGACGCAAAAGTGGCGCAAAGGCCTTGTAAATCTGCCCCCTAAAGTTTTGTTAAAAACTTTGAAATTGCCAAACTCTGGTTTTACTGATTGGATTTTTGTCATTCATTTATCATTTTATTTATTAAAATGTACTCTATGTTTCTGAATTAGTGTGGGGTTTGTCTTTTGTTGTGTTTTCACGTTATTTCTATTTGTGCACTGCATAAATAAGTCACACATTGCCACTAAGGTAAGCCTGTCTGTGTTTGTGCCACGCTAACAGAGGGTAAAACACATGTTCATTTAACATCTTTTGTGGTACGCCCTGACAAGGATTTTGGTTGTTGCTTTAGTAAGGTTTTAACCCCCATCAACCAATAACGCGATTTCTTACAGTATGCATACATTGTCCTGCTATTGTGCATAGAGCACAGGTATGGTATTGCAATTGAAAATGACTTGTTTTTACCATCTACCCATATTACATAACATGAAACTTTAGTTATTCCTAGCTACTTGAAACAGTGTATACTCTCAATTTGTAATATGTATTAGAATCTGTAATAAGAATCTTTGCTAAGAAAGTCCTATCAAAAACCTAATTAAATAATTTACTTTGCATAGACAATGTGAATAGAAAACAACAGTGTTGAAGTTAGAATATTATTACCTAAACCCTTCTGGATGATTGGTAGTACAAAATATAGTCTGCCTGGGATTAGCTGAGTGCATTCAAAAGGAATGCACATTTCTGACTTTCACATACTCTCAGAAGCCTGGCCTCTTATAGAAAAGTAAGGGAAATCCAAATTTTTCGTATGGTCACCAGCTGTGTTTCACCTTTTTCTGGACACTATTTTGGCAGGTAATTGAACTATGTCCACTATGACACTGCATTCTCTGGTCATAAAATAATCTTGGAAAAAATGGTTTCACCTATTTAACATTCCTTTAAAGCAGCTAAAGAAATTGAAATAGTGTTGTGGAGTTTAAATGTCACATGTGGGCGGTAGTGTGTGTTTACACCACCCTTATATAGCGCAAACCTGTACAGCTGATAGGAGCACTACTGTGTTGTGGCTGGGCTGCCATTTAAAAGCACTGCATAAGAAATGGCAAGAAAATGTTCCTTGTTCATGTAATAAAACCTGTTTTTATACTAATAACTCATCCCTAACGTGATTTGTAAGGCCACAAGAGAGGGTGCCTAATGTATATTAAAAGTAGGACTCCACATATTTGAAATAGGTGAGCTCAAAGTGACTGAAGGCCTGAAAGATCTTTTTACTCTGTAGTTTATGATAGATTTCCATTGGAGGAGCTTAAGTGTGATTAAATATTTATTTTACATAATAACTTTAAATTATTGAAGTGAAGGCTTGAGAAAATGCTAGAAAAATAATTCACATTTTTTTCTGCATAGTTTTGAAAAAGGTTAGTACACAGGATAAGACTTCAACTCAATACTGCCACCTCCTTGAACATTGCTGTACCTGGGAATACTAAACCTGGAAAAAAGGACCTGCAGGAAGAAAGAAGACTACTCGCTTGTGACTACTTGCAACCAGGCTCTACTAAGGATCAACTGTCAGCCCTCCAATTCACCTGATCCTCGGACACAAAAAGAAGTAGGACTCCTGGCTACAAAGTCCACCTACCAAAGAGGACTAGACTCTGTAGGAGACCTAGCTGGAGAATGACCTGGTGCCTAGAAGCCTATCCTGAGGGACTGGGCTACAGGCATTACCTGAAGGATCTTCCCCAGCAGTGAGTGAGTAGTGGTACTTAAACATTTCTCAACCTTGAAAGGACTGGAGCAAGGTGGTGAGGTGTGCCTAGCGAGAGTGCACTCTATTTAAGCTTAAAAACCAGGGGGCATATTAGCAAGAACGGCGTTAAAATTATCGCCGCTTTAGCGGCAGGAAACTGCCGCTAAAGCGGCGATAATGGGCTTGATAATATGCCCTTGAGAATTCCAATAGAAGCCCAAGATCACAGCAAAACATGGGCTTCTATTGTTATTCTCAAGGGCATATCATCAAGCCCATTATCGTCGCTTTAGCGGCAGTTTCCTGCCGCTAAAGGGGCGATAATTTTAACGCCGTTCTTGCTAATATGCCCCCAGGTTTTCCCTACTTGCAGGTTTTTGCTGTGCTAAAAATGTTTCAGCAGGACCTCACATTGAAGGCATCCAGCATTGTCGACTACTGCTTTGCTTCAGCTTCCACCCTTGCTCTGCGGGAAGAATTTGAGCAAAGAAAATTGACTGAGGCCGAAGGTAAAACCTTGGACAATATTGAGATGAAAATCCATCCCAGAGAATGAAGCAACCTCGCCAGATTAAAAATCCAGCTTTGTACCACTTGGAGAGTTTGGAGCCAAAAACCAACGGTTTCAGCAGAAGGGTACTTAATCCTTGAACTTTGCACTGCTGGAGGATGTTGACTTCCATTTCTGAGATCAAATCCAAAAATAAGAGTTTGGAATTCAAAGTCAAAATAATCTTTGTTCGGATTTATATAATCCATAAAAGAGATAAAATATTACATTCAGCACAAACAAACTTATTAAAATAATAACACCATATACAAATCAGTTACCAGCACAAGGTAAATAGGGGCTTGTGCAAAGTCTTATCCAACTCCGTACTGCAACAGAGAACCATTTTTAACTCATATCACTTAAATGATTAAAAGTGCAAACAGTATTTGTGCAAAAAAATACATAGTGCTAATCGGAGGCTAATCAATAGTAACAGTAGTAGATAAAACAATGCTTTGATTATAAGTAAAACCAATTTAAAAAAGAAAGAGTGTGTTAGCTATTACAGTTCATATCCAGCTTACAATTCAGGTCAAAATGTTCAATTACTCATGTTCTTATCTTACATTTTCCAGGTGGCTCAAATAATTTTTTCTCTTGATTACATGCATAATGAAGGTAAAAACAGTATTGCAAATCACTTCATTCTCTAGATGACATATAAAAATAAAAACATCCTGGTAAAACAGAAAATCTCTCTGGTAAAAATAGGGGACACAACAGACTTTTTCTAATGTCTCTGTACAGTCCACAAAACAGGATAAGAAGAATAGCTGACTGGGTGCCCATCCCATCACAGGGGCATTTAGGTAACTTTTTTGGCCAAGCATCTCCCTTTGAGAATGCAACTAGATGATGCAGAATGCCCAGCTATAACCTTGTTAAATAAAATGTCTTCAGGGGATTCATAACCATTATCAGGTACCCCTGCACTCCGTGGGTAACAGGTGTTGTGCAATATTTGGTATCCCCAGGGGATCGTGTATACCCTGCTCTTCGGCAGACTCCGGAGGTCTTGCCTATTGGACAGCTCCGACGGGCCCCCAGCAGCCCCGCCCACTCCAGGAGAAGCGAGCCTCGGTTCTAACAGGCAGATGCAGCAGTGCACCGAGTCGAGCAGCTGAAGGAATGCACGCACCCCTCGCTCTGCTTACAAACACTCAGAAAGGGTTTCAGTAAAGAAATGAACTGTTTCTTTTGTTTATTCTGCCGTGACCTCTGACTAGTTGAACGGACAGCCTCAAGATGTTAACTAAATGTAAAATAAAAGAGAAAAATAAACGGAGATCTGGAATGCTCGAATATCATTTGCTTAACATATATTGTTACGTGTCAAATTATCATTTACTTAACATTTTTTTACGTGGTCATATTTTGTAGGATTATAGTTCACGATCTTTTTATTTTCAATAGTGTTTATGGACTCAGCTTTTTCAGAAGTTTGAAAAGTGTCTTTTGCAAATGATTTTACATTTATTATTTATAGCCTCGTGAACAAAGGTGATCAGGTTAGGGGGACAGGCTTTCTCCGTAATGCGGACATTTTCTGGAAAGATGACCTTCAAATTACTTTACTAATATTCCAGTCGAGAGGTGTGAGAAGTTACACTTAAAAGCAAGCTCGGATGAAATGTTCAACCCATATGCGTTAGCTTCATGTCCAGGCCATGTTAAGGTTCGGTGTGTGTGGTCTTGTGTGGTCTTGTGCTTCGGAAGGCAGATGTTTAGAACAAGCATTTGCAATGCAATAGGTCTTACATTTTTTTTTTTTTAGTTATAGCTAGTGGCATTGAAACGGAAATGTTTTTAACAGTTATGACTTTTGTATTAGCAATGTAGAGGCAATAGAAATTGATAAATCCTTTTTTACATTACGGATGCCAACCTTGTTTGTGGCACTGAGGTGTTTCACTGTTGGGGATAAAAAGGCCACTAATGTAAAATTGACTGATATGCTGACTATTACAACAGTAATAACAGTAGCTTGTGATGCGAGCAGCAACTGTCAATGTATCAGTCCAGTTCCATATAGTGCCGCTTAACACAGGTATGAAGAATAATCTAAGCACTCCCGGGGTCCAAAGTTTGTCAGAGAACGGGGACAAAGGGATGATAGGCGATTTGGCCAGGGTCACACAGTTTGATCATGTGATCAATATAAGCGGTATGCGGCAGAAGGATAAGGCGAGGTGTGAAGGGAGCACTTTCGGCTACGTATTGGGGGGTGAGAAGAGGTAAAAACATAAATAGTGATTTGCCACATGTAATACACATGGTTGGTTTAATTAAAAGCTCTTCCTTGTTTTTAGGTAATAGGAAACAATAGATAAACAGTGTCAAAGTGCAGTAAGCCGGGACTGTAGTTTCCCCATCCCACATGTGCAAATTTCTCCATAGAACAAATTCTAAATGGGGTAAGGGGAGAGGTTGTAAAGGAGCAGCAACGAACGGCAATATATGGGATCAGTCCTGGAGGGAAAAATGTGGTTTATCTGTGGCTGCCTTATGCCAGGCACTTGCAGCCCATGCGCCATGGCACTGACTGGCCGCTGGACACAGGGCAAGCAGTGTTTAATAAACAACCCCTACCGCTCCTGCCTGGGCTCCGCAGTGATACCAGATGCCCCTACAAGGGCAACATGGGGTGCAGACCAGCTCACTAGTGTCCGATACCTGTCCTCATCATGGCAGCAGTGCCACCCCTCCACACGGCTCCCCTATGGCTGCATTGGGCACGGTTTGAGCTACTGCATATGTGTGTCTGCATGTGTGTCTGCGTGCATGTGTGTGTGCGTGTGTGTGAGAGAGGCTGTCTGTGTGTGTGTGTGTCTGTCTGTCTATGTTTCTGTGTGTATATAGCTTTTTAAACAAACTAGGTGAAGCGGCAGAGACTACAGAACGGATGGAAGCAGCAGGAGCTGCAGGCTTGTATGGGCAGTTTGAGGGCTAACTTGCAGGCATGTCCGAGCTATGCAAGCAGCATTCCAGCGTGAGGGGGAGAGCAGCAGGAAGGGAGAAGCAGAAACAGAGAAGGAGGGGTGGAAAGATAAACCAGCACAGCACAGACAACATGCTGCACTGCTCACTAAAAGCATAAAATATTGTAAAATAAAGAGTTTGGCGAGGCGAGCCACGCCTTTATTTTATTTAGCACAGTTCGAAAAACTCTGGGGCATATTAACAAGGCCCGGCGATAAATATCGCAAAGCGCGCTTAGCGCTTGCATATTTATCGTCGGCTATCTCTGTAATTTATCGCCTGGTTAGCGCGTTATCAACAACGTGCATTGCTGAGGCGATAAAATTCCAGAGATAGCGTGGATATCGCCGTTTTCCAAGGTGGAAAACGGCGATATCCTAGATGATAGGGCCTGTGGTCTTAGCCACAGAATCTACCCCCCATGTTAAGTATGCCTTAGTCAGGAATTTAACAGACGTTAAATTCCTGCGTTAAGGCATACTTAACGCGATTTAAAAGATCGCTAACCCTCCTTGATAATATCGCGAAGCTGCCTTCGCGATATTATCCCTGTTTGGCTCACAGCCACGCCTACTTTGCATCTCATTAGCGATGCAAAGTTAGGCGTGCTGGGAACGGGCGCTAAGTCAGCAAAACACGCGATAGCGTGTCTTTGCTGATAAGGCGATGAAATTATCGCAGCTTTTCGCCCGAAAACGGACGCAAAAGCGGCGATAATTTCATATCGCCCCCTTGTTAATATGCCCCTTAGTTGGGCATTCTGCAAGCCCCGCCTCGCCCCACTCCAACAAGCGCGGCTCGCCAAAATCTTTTTTTTCAATATTTTATGCTTTTAGTAAGAGGCGCAGCATGCTGCCTGTGCTATGCTGCCTGTGCTGTGCTGCTTAATAAAAGCATAAAATATTGAAAAAATTGTTTGGCGAGCCCCGCTTTTTGTTGGGAGTGGGGCGATGCTTACGGAGATGAAGGCGAAAGGGCGAGGCGGGGCTTGCAGAATGCCCAACAGAGTTTATCGAGCAGCGCTGAATAAAATAAAGGCGCGGCTCGCCAAACTCTTTTTTTCAATATTTTATGCTTTTAGTAAGCATCGCAGCATGCCGCCTGTGCCACGCTGCTTATTAAAAGCAGAAAATATTATAAAAATAGAGTTTGGTGAGCAGCGCCTTTCGTTGGGAGAGGGCTTATGCTTACGGAGATGAGGTTGAAAGGCTCACTCGCCAATGTTTCACGTGTCCCAGGAGAAGAAGCTGTATGCAGCACCTGCACAACCTTACAATTCCTTCTTTTGCCCCTTTGTCTGAAAAGGGAGGAGGGGCCATCACACGCAGATGGGAGGAGGGAAGAGAGGCCATCACATGCAGTACTGTGTGATGGCCGACCAAAATGCTCTCTGAGTGAAATCGCCGGAAAGAGAGCTGAACACACAAAGGAGGGACTTTTACAGAAATGCACGATTAAGAAGCCAGCATTTCTGAATGCCACAGATAGTAACCCATGGCAATCGGTGGGTTTGCCAAACCCCACAAAGAGACATAACAGGTCGATCGAAGCTCAACCTGAAAAAAAGCCTGGCACCCAGACTATAACAGTTTTGTGAGCCCTCTGAATTTAGATGAGCTACTGTCAGTGAAAGCCCTAAACAATGTGTGGAAAGGTTTGGTATAGGAGTGGTGCGAAGTGTTTTTATTAGTGCATTTTTGGGGGCAAGAATGTGTATTGAGTGTACTTTTATTGTCTGTGTGTGTTTAGTCTATATGTAATGCTACTTGTTATTGAGTACTCACGTATGTTGGGAGAACATATGTTGGGAGATACGAATTCTATACCCATGCCCTTAACCACCCATACTAGCATTTTACAAGCGATCCTGGCATATAATCCCTCAGTCTGGGCAGTAGTAATGATTTCATGTATTGCACTCTGCACCAGGTCTGCTTGCCTGTCAGAGATGATCTTGACTTGTTTCTGGAGTGCTGCAAAGTTGGCTTATATTATGTGTGACACTTTCAGTTAGTCCATGCTTTTGAGCTAGCCGCACAATGCCTTCTGGGAATTGTAGTTTTCCTTTTCTCCTTAATAAACATGGGCTTTCATGGCTCAGCATGCAAAGCGCTGTTTGCTGATAAGCCAGAAATTGCTGCAGGTTTAGAACTTGGCACAAGGGCATTAATCTGATATATAAATGATTGCACCACAGCTTTACCAAACCTTCAGAGGTAGCTTATGGAAGGGCAGTCACTTATGTGATAGAATACAAATTATTTGTTAGATATATATAGTCTCATTAAACACAAGTATTGTAATTGCATTTATATAGCGCTTATTACCCCTGATGAGGCATTAAAGCACTTTACTGTGAGTCATGCCCTACTCTGGAACCCAAGGTTAGTGGTTAATCCAGTGGTTAAATGTGTGTTATGGCGATTGGTCATGGGCGATTGCACCACCGTAAAATGCTAAGACCTTTATTTCTGAATTTTCTTTTGCGATCTTCCTCTGAACTTTTGCAATTAATGTTAAACCCCCCACCCCCTCCAATGAAATGTTCGGCTGTCGAATTTTTAGCTTTTTAAAAAGTTTCTTAATTATATATTGATCTTTTAGCACAAACTAAGTTTTAAGATGTTAATGTCTCTTATGTCTCTTATGACTCTTACGACTTCAAGAATTTATGGCTTCTCTGAAGATATTGATGTTTTATGTCTTCCACTATAATTGAAATTGTTCTGTTTTTGTATTCTTTTGTGGATACCAGTTAGGCATCATCATTAATAGCGGCTATGTGCTTTCAGGTGAATGGTTGGTGAGAGAGGCTGGGGAGATTAGATAATGTTAGGTTGCAAGGATAGGGTTTTAAAGCAGTAGATGCTGTCGGGTGTGGGAATTAAAAAATATCTACATGGTGATGGGACAGGTTGCTTCATAAATCTATTTGTCCTGTAAAAAAGTCTACTTGTCCCTTTGGTGCCATGTAGTGCGGCCACAAATTATGGCAGCAATCTCATTACATAGGAGCCCTGATAATACCCTCTCTTATTATACCAGGGCTAATACCATAGTAGAGCTTGAATGCTAACAATTTCCTCATTTTCCCACCTTTTTGCAGATCTACATACTGGGGCTGGAGGCAGCAGTAAGCAGTTCCAGGGTTGGAATGCCGTTTTGAGTCTGTACAAACCTACTAACTTTCATTTTTTAAGGGTTTTTCACCAGTTCTTCACTAGTCTTTTCCCATACCGAGAAAGGTTGAAAATTTACTCCTGACAAGGGTCAGGAGCAAAACGTCTTTCAGGGTTGGGAAAAAAGTGGTTGGAGAGAAATTGAACTTGTCAACGCTCAACAGATTTTCGGATGTTATGTTATGTTATAAGAATTTATAGAGCGCATGGCTGTACCAGCAACAAGGCGTCCCAGCGCTATATCTAGCCGAGCGCATAGCGAGGAAGCTAGTGGCTTGAGATACCCATGTCTTGATCATTTTCCTAAAGATCCAGTGGTCTTGCGTGCTGCGGGCAGCAAGAGGGATGGAGTTCCAGAGGGCAGGTGCCAGTGCCCTAAATGAGCGCCCCCCTGCTCTTGTCCTGCGCACCCGTGGTACACGAGCCAGATGCAGATCCGCAGAGCGTAAGGCCCGTGCAGGGACGTACAGAGAGCACAAATCGCTCAAGATTTGAGGACCAAGATCATAGAGGATCTTGTGAGTCGTACAGAGGGCTTTAAAGTAGACTCTCTGCTCTATATATAGGTAGCCAATGGAGCCGGCGAAGAAGGTCTGAGGCATGGCAGGACTTAGGTAATGCAAAGACCGCTCGGGCAGCCGTGTCTTGGGCCCTTTGAAGTCTTTTAGTCACAGATTTATTAACGCCCAGTAACATCCCATTGCAGTAGTCTATCCTTGACATCACAGTGGATTGGATGATCAACTGTCGAGTAGGTGCGTCAAAAAGTCCCAAGATAGGCTTCAGGCCATGTAGAAGACCAAAGCAGGTACCTGCCACTGCCTTAGCGTGCCCCTCAAACGAGAGGGCACCATCCACCAGCACCCCCAGGTTCTTGACCACAGATTTGGGTTGAGGGGATATTCCAAGGGCCGCGGGCCACCATTAACTGCCCCACAGATGGGTATCTCTGCCTACCAGAAGCACCTCTGACTTGTTGGAATTCAGTTGCAAATAGTTATCAGCCATCCATTCAGTGATGGCCGTGAGGTCATTTTGTAATTTCACCTGATCCTGGTTGGGGTAGCTGGAGAAGGTGAGCTGAGTATCATCAGCGTTTGATACCAGGGCGATGTTCCGGGCTTTGGCATGAGCAAACCAACACATGGATATTTGCTTGTGCTAAAATACAATTCACAAATATTTTCTCGGAGTATGATTTTCTGGTCTACTTATCTAAATTCTTGTGAATTCATGAAATACGTAAATCTGCACTAATGCAAAGACATACAATGGGTGCACTTTTGTGACTTTCTTTAAGATTTGGGCCCCTAATTAGGTCTCGCGTTAACTGAGATCTTTTGTTTTTATTAAACTTCTACCTCTCTCTCTCTCTATCTATCTATCGACTGGCTTCATTATGAATGATCGCAATCTGCTCTTTCACAAGGAGCATATCAGCACAGAAAGTATTTTTGTTCAGTGTCAGGAACTGCTACAGCAATGTGTGCTTTTTGAGACTGTTAGAAATGGGGGTCTCTTGTTGGCAGTGGTATGCATCCTGTCCAAGTAGGGACCCCTCCTTCTAGTCGGGTTAAGGAAGTTACACAAGATAACTCCTGCTCACCCCCTTTGTAGCTTGTTACGAGCAGTCATGCCTATCTCAGAGGCAATGTGTAAAGTATTTGTTCATAACACACAAAGTAACACAGTGAAAACACTACAAATGGACACCACACCAGTTTAACACACTCAAAGCACATGTACTCTACTCATTTACTACAAATAAACCCTAGACAAAGTTCAATGTCTCAGCACCCACTACAAAACTCCAGAAACCACACCTATAGACCCTTCTATCCCAGCTACCTCACATTTGCACCACCACTTACAAACAATACACAACTCTATCTTATACTCTGTCTTATACCGCTGACCAATCCACTCATCAATAACAGAACCCAATTCCACACCATACTTAACTATATCCCATCCAGGCACACACTCCCTGCTCTAATTACTCCTAACAGATTCCTTTTTGTCACTAACAAACCTATACTCAGCCTTCCATCTTTTCAGCCACCAACACCCTACTCTTCTTTCTCCTGCAATAACACAGCACAACACTTACACTCCACTGCACCACACATATATCCTCTTTCAGCAATCAAATCTAACACACTTAACTCTAGTTCATCCCCTCTTACACACAAGATAGACTCTATTCACAAACACATCACCACCACCTTTATCTTACAACTTCCACACACCAACAATACTTTACATACAAATCCTTCTCAGAAAACAAATACATCAGCACCTCCTTTCAGTACTCCTCAAAACAAAACATAACACACTCCAGCACAACAAAATCTCTCACATACAACACCTCTGTAGGAAGGTAGGATCCTTCTGCATGGTTACGCCCACTTTTTGCCTGGTGCTATGCTGTTTCTGACTAGTCTGACTGGGATCCTGCTAATCAGGACCCCAGTCTCTGTGCTTTCTCCCCTAAATTGGTATGGTAAGCACTTAGGTACCTCCCAGATTGGATACTGGTGAACCCTTATAAGTCCCTAGTATATGGTACTGAGGTACCCAGGGCATAGGTACACCAGGGGTCCCCCATGGGCTGAAGCATGTATTATGCCACCCATGGGAGCCCACTCAAACTGTAACTACAGGGCTGCCATTGCAGCCTGTGTAAGCTGGTGTTAGCACCACTTATGAAAGATATAGGTTTCCCTATATCTAAGGTCACTGCACTTAAATCGTATAAGTCACCCTAAAGCAGGCCTTTTAATCCTGAAGGCAGGGTGCTTGGTTCTAAGTGTGAGGGTGCACCTGCATGAGCAGGACACCCCTACAACCTTCAGAGTCTATTCTCCCGGGTTGTAAGTGCATCAGCCATTACGATGCATAGAGTGCCCATGCATCATTACGCGATGACCATCTCTCAACTGGCTGTAAAGAACCCTGTCATGTTTGGTATCAAACATGTTGGAATCATACCATCCACACCATAAACGGTGTGGGAGGTATGATTCCATGCACTATAAAGCTCCTCTGGGAGGCCCTCAGTACTCCCGATACCAGTCTTCCAGACCCGTACAGCACAACATGGCTGCTGATGACCAGAGACACAATTCTGCCCTCCTGCTGCTGAGCCTAGCTTGAGCAGGGGAAGGCAGAACAATAGGTAGCCTGTCACAGGGAGGTGTGACCACCTCCCAGACAAGATTTAGTGTATTGGGGCCGGGTGGGAGCGCTTGCCAGCACCACTCAGTCTGCTTGAAGGGCACACTTGGTGCCCTCCTTGCATAGTCCAGTTCAAACCAGCTCAGGGAGCTGTTGGCTCCTGCTCTGATGCGAAACTGGATACAGGACATGGGAGTATCCTCCCCACTGTCCAACCCCTCCCCTGGGAGGCAACCCTGAATCATCCCAACCCTTTCCTTAGGGTACTTAAGGGCTTACCTGAGGGTGGGTCTCTAGATTAGTCGTGGGACAAGATGCATTTCAAGACACCACTTCTTCGACCGTCTGGGCACTCTGGACTTCACTGGACTTCGCTCTGGGCATCAAGGCTGCAACTGGGAAGACTCCTGCTGCTACTGATATCGTCGCCCTGCTCATCTGCTGCAATATCGGTGCCTGTGCTCCATACATGAGCCTTCCAAGGCCTGTGGGCATCCAAGACACCTGAAGGAATCTCCCTTGAAGTGAAGGAGTCACTTCCTTGCATCTGCAGGCACACCAACTTAGCTGACCGGTCTGCTGATCCTGGGGTCCCACAGACTCCGAAAGGCTCAGCAACACAGGTGGCAGTTCTTCACATCCCTTGAGACCTGCCCTGTCCTGTCACCAAGTTTGAGGCCAGTATCCCTCGTCGGAGCTGCAGGTACCGAATCCCTGTGCACTATGTCGACTTGCTGTTGCAAAGGCTTGTTGGCTTCCTTCCATCAAGATCTTTGGGCTCAAAGTAGCCCCCACCTCAAGCCTCTCCTGTGACCAAGATCTTTGACCTCATCACCTCACTTGCACCGTGGGCCTGCATCTTTGGTCAGCTGCTCGAGGTCCTCTTGCGACTCCAGTGCCTACGGCCTGGGGGGGCTCCTGAGGGTCTTCTTTGATTTTAGCGGGATCCCCTGATTGCTCGAGGCCTGCTCTGACTCCCCTGCTTGTGGTGAGTCAACTGGACCTTAGTTGTCCCGACACTGCACCTTCTTCGCTCTCTATGTTGTTGGAGGTTGCCAAGGCTTGTTGGTGCTTCCAACGGACACTGACCCCTGAACTCTCGACTTCCGACATTGGACAGCTCGTGCACGGTTCCTGGTCTTCCACTGTGTCGCCTGGTCTGCACAGCTGCAGCTCCAAGTTCATCGTCAGCTTTCCTGCAGCACTCGACTTCGGTGGGCATTCGTCTTCCTCTCCTCCTGGTCGCTTTCAGGTGGCATAGACTCTGTCCCCTCTGTTTGCAGGTATTTCTCATCCTGAATCCACCTTTGGTTTTCACCGGACACTTTCACCTTCTCCAGCAGCAGCATCTTCCTGAAGTCCTCCACTAGGTTCCACTGCGGTTTCCGACACCACTTCACACCAATGCACCCGGCTTCCCTGATGTAGGTATCCTGGTTCCTTGGGTATCCACGGGTGGGGTAGCTCTCCAACCTTCTGTCTTCCACTGGGTTTCTCCAGGGTCCACTGGGAAGGGTCCTTCTTCTTCAAAATTGCAACCATGACTTACCCATTGACTTGTATTGAGCCCGCGATCATGTTCCCACTCTGCACATGGCCACCGAGGGGTTCCTGGTTACTTACCTTGGGTGGTTCCTTGGGTCCCTGGCACTTTTACGTCTTGTGGGTATAATCTTGACTTGAGTCGTGGTCCACATACCACTATTTTAGTATATGGTTTGGTCTCACCCTGGCGACCACTGTGTATTTGTGCTACTTACCTATTTCTATTGCAAAGTATTGTGTGCATTGTGTATATCTCCAGCTAGGAGATAACTGTATGTGTTAGTGAATGTCTTATAATAAATACATATTTTTATAAATACACTGTGTGGTTCTTTTTCACTTAGTCTATACCAATAAGATTATGCTCTGGTAAAACAAGCTGCTTTACACTCCTTCTGGACTAAGCCTGAAGGCTTCTCTCCACAGCTACCACTTAGAGAGCTTTCTAAGGTTGTCTAAGACCACTAAAAACACCATAAGGGTTGTCTGGATTGGTGCAGGGTGCCCACTTACATAGGTGTGCACCATATACTAAGCCAGCTTCTCACAACCTCATAATACTTTCCGTCACAAACTACAAACATACACCCACTCCCACCTTCCAGACTACAAAATGATACACACCATGAACAAACTTCAATGACAAGCTTTCTCTCTTCCCCCATACCTAACACATATACAGCAACACAGCAACTCTCTTTTAAACGCCTCTCATCCATTGAACAATTTAGAACCTTACTACATGACCCAATGCTGCACCACCACCCCTAACTTATACACATTCCACCTTAAGCAGATGCAAACAAAATAAGCAACATGTCACTCCTCACAACTTCACATCTCCATGTCTACTGCACAACAAGGTTACACTACAAAAACAACACAGCTCACCATCTCACTTTCAACCACCGTTGCCACCACCTACACACGCAGACGAATCAAAATACTTTCAAAACCTGCTGGACAATAAACATGATAAAGAACAGCTACACCATAGCTATCCTCATACATCTAATACCAACACTAAGGGCACACCTGCTACACGCCCACAAAATACTGCTCACTCTTCCACAGTCATGCTATCACTAAAGCACATTCTCTAAACTGTCTACTGATAAATGCTCGATTGCTCTCTAAAAACAAACATCACATCTACGACCTTCTCACTGACACAAAACCTGACATACTCTTCATAACTGGATCATGGTTGGGAGATGATATAGCTCCAGTCCTGCATGAAGCCGTCAAATTATCACGCACAATCGTATAGGCAAAAGAGGAGGTGGCCTAGCTGTTGTGTTCAAGCAAACATTAAATATCAGTAAAACTGACATCTCAATACAAGGTTGTGAGGCCCTCTTCACCAGATGCAACCCTACACCATCTTCCTCCTGTAGCTTCCTGCTTCTTTACAGACCTCCACCTAGCAATGCAACATTCCCAGACACACTTCTAGGCACAATTTCAAACATGATAACGCTATACTCCGACCTATGCATTCTGGGTGACCTCAACATTTGGTTTGACAAACTCAATATGCCCCCATCCAAAAACAATCATCATTGGCCTAGATGCACTGAACCTGCATCAGATCTTCCACAAACCCACACACATTACTGGACACATACTAGATGTTACTTTTGCAAATACATAGCTAGTTACCTTTCAAACAATAACTCCACTCACATGGTCAGACCACCATTTGCTTGCTTTCCAACATAAAACAACACAAAGCAACGCACCTAATACCACTTTACATGCATCCTCCTACCGACAGAGGAACAAACTCAATTTTGAACACTTAGAAACACAGCTAACATCCAGTACAAATCTAGACACAACAAATTCTGTTAAAAAACTATATGAGTGGCTACAGGAAGCTTTTGATATACTAATACAACTAAAATCTAAACAACAGAACAAAAGAAAACAGGCACCTTGGAGAAATACAGAGATAAAAGAGATAAAATAACAATTTAGAAAGCTGCAACATGCCTGGCTCAAAACAAACAGCAATCAAGACAATCTTTGCCTACAGAAACTTAACAGATTAGACAAGTCAGCTATCAAAAAACCAAAGAAAAGGTACTATTCAGACTGAATTCAAAATTCTAAAGGTGCAAATAAAGAATTCTATAACAGTCTAACTGAATTTCGTAAACCAAATTGCCTAGAAGGAGCTCATCCCATTACTCAAGATTTCACAGACAAACTGGCAAATCATTACACGGCCAAAGCAGAACCATTGGACTCATATTGAAAACAACAAAAAAGCACCAGCACTGACCCTTTTCCAAAACAACAATCCAAGAATACTCTGACCAAGCCTCTCCATTTCTTCCAACAAATTTCACATGATTAATTTAACAACCTGGTCAAAGCAAGTAGGCCTGCCGGCAGCACTTCTGACCCGTGTCCACCACAAACCTTCAAGAGTATTCTTCTAACAACCTCTGCTGCCACACCAGTAAGAAAAATCATCAACAATTCCATAACTATAGGAATTTTTCTAGAAGAACTAAAAAAGTCATACATACGCCCAAAAATAAACCTGAACCCGCTGATCCCCGACAACCACAGACCGATTACAAATGGACCTTTCCTGGGCAAACTGATAGAAAGAGCAGCGTTTGCCCAGATGTCCCAGTTCATTGAAGATAATGCCATACTTTGAGATTTCCAAACGGGATTCCGTCCAGGAAGAGTGTTCTGTATATACTATACCAAAGTAAGGTATAGTGTGCACAGAGTCTACGGAGTTCCCAGACGTATAGCAGAGGCTAAATTAGGTAAGTACCAACAGCTCTCTTTGTGGTAGTGTGGGTAAGCAGTTAGGCTTATCCAGAGAGTGTGTTAATCATTTATTGTATTCACTCAATCAAGGACTAATACACACACTCAGAGACAGATTCCAGACCAATGAGGTAAGTATAAAAAAGATATACTTATGTTTTATTTTAGAACCAAGCAGGACTTGGTACAGGTGAGTAAAGTATACCTTAAAATGCAAGACTGTTCAAGGAAATGCAATTGTAATGTAAATTGCAGTTGTTACAGGTTTGTATCACTTTTAAATGCAGTTTGTATCATACAGTCAGATTACTTTTTAGTTACTTCAGGATTACTTTGAATACTGGGGGTGGTATGCCTAAATAGCACACATTAAGATCTCTACATACAAGGTAAGTATGACTTTTTATACTTTGCAATAGAAATTCCTTTTCTTCATTCAACACAGTTAAACGCTTAGATATTTTTTAGGCCCAATATCTCTTTACATGGGTTCCTATGGGGAAAAAGTGTTAGTGGTTTTGGAGGTAAGTACACGACTTAGGGGCCGATTACGATCTCGCTGGGAAAGCCTTCCCAATGACTTGGATCAGGAATGCCTTCCAAATGACTCTGAGGCGCGCTGTCCGAATGCCGGAGTACGATGCAATGCGTGTCAATTCCGAACGACTCGTACGGAGCACAATATGGACGAGCGAGTCCTACGGAATCTAATCCATCCGAGCGAGTCGTCCGGAAACAAGGCCTATGTGAGCAATTTGGATGTAAACGTTGCCACATAGTTCACCGTGTATGGTACACACTCGAATCTCCCCGCAAGAACATGATGAAGCATCCGGCATGGTCTACGGAACGTGTCGGTCATGCGCAATAAAATTAAAAAGAAACAGACAGAAAATGGCCGAACAAGCATTGGCAATGAGCAAAACAAATAAATAAATAAATAAAATACATCTGCCACACCCACAACTCCACCCATATAAAAGCACAAGATAATGACCATGATCCCTTACGAATTCCAAATACTGACAGGACACAGGCACTCATTCACTGCTCCCTGCTCTCTGCCTCATACTCTCACACTCCACACACCACACAGCGTGCACACATTTTGCACCTTTGCCTAACTACACTCTCAAACACACACACATTTACTCATACACACTCACCATCACCTTCACACTCACATACACCACCATCTCCACCCCCCTCACCATGCCCCCAAAGAAGAATCCCCAGTTCACAGCAAAGGAGTTGGAAGTGCTGGTAGATTAAATTCTCAGAGTAGAGCCACAGTTATTTGGGACCTTAGTCCAACAGACCCTCCAGTCCCAGAGAACTAAGATGTGGGACCAGATTGTCAACAAGGTAAATGCTCAAGCACCTTGCCTGCGCACAATGGATGACATCAGGAACAGGTACTACGATGTGCAAAGGAGGGTCAAGAAGCTGATTAACAAAGAGCATGAACTGAGTCAGCGGACTGGCGGTGGCCCTCCTGCACCAACCGTGTACTTCACTTCCTGGGAGGAGAAGGTGAGTGCCATCCTTCCGCCGGAGAGCATCCATGGAATACCAGGAGCAGAAGAGTCTGGTGAGTACATACTCAAATTGCCAAGAAGGTTAACTAATACAAGGGGGTAGGGAGCACACCGCCCCTCATCCCAGCACAGTCATCCCCATTGCATCCTGGAAAAAGCAGTATGCATACTTTCAAAGTTGCTGTACTTGTTCACCAAAGTAGGTGCAGGTAGTGTACTCATCTCTAGGCATGTGTTGCTGGGTTTAGCCCTTCATCAGTAGTGAGCAACAGTAGCAGAGAACAGACAAAAGCCTTCAGGGGTTGCTGAAATGCTGATAAACTCTTCACAGCTCACAGTACTTCTCCACAGGCACACAGGTGCATCCCAGGAGAGCTCGTCAGCTCATTAGCTCAAGGGAGCCTTCCAAACACAAGTGGGGAGGGAGCACACCGCCCCTCATCCCAGCACAGTCATCCCCATTGCATCCTGGTAAATGCAGTATGCATACTTTCAAAGTTGCTGTACTTGTTCACCAAAGTAGGTGCAGGTAGTGTACTCATCTCCAGACATGTGTTGCTGGGTTTAGCCCTTCATCAGTAGTGAGCAAAAGTAGCAGAGTGCAGACAAAAGCCTTCAGGGTTTGCTGAAATGCTGATAAACTCTTCACAGCTCACAGTACCTCTCAACAGGCACACAGGTGCATCAAGGAGACAGTGATACTAAACACTGTTAATAAAGCTCAAAAACCTAGAGTAAAAGAGCATGTAATGTGTATGCCAATTTGACTAACAACATACCTGCAATGAAACAGGAAATCTCACCATTTAAAAACATGTTCATACTTATCACCAACTCACACCAAGGCTCTGTGATCCAAACACCAGTCACCAGCGTCAGCCATCTTGTCTGCACACAGTCACCCCCAGGAAAGCTGAGTCTCATGAAGGGTGTATGGTATGGCGGACAAGGTGGGTGTGGGCACAGGCCTTGTGGGAGTTGTAGTCACACCAAACACTCCTAGTCACATCCAAAATTGACCATATGGGTCTATGGCCATATCACAGCATGAGGAGGTGTACTCAAAAGATGACTAGCACTTCCACAAGGCGTTGATATGGAAGCACAATACCACCATGGCCATGTGCCACAAACAGCATGACCCTGGGTCAGCCATCTTGCCAGTACATTTCCACTCACTACCAGGCAATGCATAGTCCCAGGGGTTCTCCTTGGACTGGCCAGGAAGGTGTGTGGAAGACAGGGCATGATGGGAGTTGAACTCACACCAAACACTCCTCCTCCCACATAGCACATCAAGTCCACATGGAAATATGCAGTACTCACTGTGAGTGGAAAAGTACTGGCAACATGGCTGACACTGGGGATTGGTGTGAGGGTCACATGGCCATCATTGTACTGGGCTTCAAGATCAACGCTGTGTAGCAGTGATAATCAGCTCATAAGTACACTTCCCCACACTGGGATGCAGCCATAGGCACAGATGAGCAATTTGGGAGGTGTGTGAGGAGAAGTGTACAGTGTGACTACAACTCCCATGACGCCTGTGCCCACACCCACCTTACCTGCCATCCCAAACACCCTTCCTGTGACTCAGCTTACCTGGGATGGAGTGAAAGTGTGCAGACAAGATGGGTGACACAGGGGGTTAGTATCTGCTGGGACACAAACTTACATCAAGCACGCATTATCCTCATCACACCAGTTCACAGTGACAGTCATCTTGCCTGTGTGACTGCATTCACTGTGAGGAAAGCACAGTTCATGGTGGGCTTGTCGGGCTATGTTGGAAGCTGAGTGTTAGCTGTGACTTCAACTCCCATCATGCCCTAGCCTCCACCACCTCATCAGCCAGCCCATACAGCACACCTGGCACTATGCAGTCCCTGAGAGTGGATGGAAATGTACTGGCAAGATGGCTGACACAGGGACTGATGTAGGATCAGGCCACAACTCCCATCAAGGCCTCATGCTCCTCACACCAGTCCACAGGGTCAGCCATCTTGCCAGTACATTTCCACCCAACCCCATGGACTGCATAGTTCTAGGTGTGTTGTTTGGGTTGGCTGGGGAGGTGTGTGCATGACAGGGCATGATGGGAGTCGGAGTCAGTGCAAATACTCCTCCTACCAAATAGACCGACAAGCCCAAAAGGAACTGTGCTTCACTCACAGTCATTAGAAATACACTGACAAGATGGCTGACACTGGTGCCTGCCATCTGATTTGACCACAACTCCCATCAAGGGCTTGTGCTCCCCACACCAGTCTCCAGTGTCAGCCATCTTGACAGTGTTTGATGTGTTTGGGAGGAGGCAGATTTGCTTTCACTACAACTCCCATCAGGCCTGTGTCCACACCCACCTTCCCAGCCAGTTCCAAAAGACTACCTGTTACTCAACTTCCCTGACAGTGAGTGGGGATGTCCCTGCAAGAGGTCTGACACTGATGACTGTTGGCTATTTGGCCACAACTCCCATCAGGGCCTTGTGGTCCAGAAGACCAGTCCCCAGTGTCATCCACCTTGACAGTATATTTCCACTCACCATTAGGGACAACATGGTCCCAGGTGTGCTGTTTGAGGTTTGTGGGAAGGAGTGAGTAGGACAGAGCCCGATGGGAAATGTAGGCAGTGCAGATGCTCCTCCTCCCAGGCAGCCCAACCAGGTCATCAGGAAGAGTGATGTCCTGACAATGCGGAAAGTCTACATTCAAGATGTCCGACATTGGTGCCTCCTGTCTGTATTGACCACTACTCCCATCAAGGCCTCATGCTCCTCACACCAGTCCCCAGGGTCAGCCATTTTGCCAGTACTTCATGCCATTCACTCTCAGGGAATGCATAGTCCCAGGTGTGCCTCTTTGGCTGTCTGGGAAGGTGTATGGAGGACAGGGCATGATGGGATTTGGAGTCAGAGCACACATCCCTACCCACACCCAAAGCAACACGTTCATCAGGATCAATGGCTATCTGACTCTGAATGGAAGTGCCCCAGAAAGAAGGCTGACACTGTTGCATGGTGGCATGTGCACTAGTCATTGGTGGGAGTTGCATTCTGGTTCCACTCCATGCAGCAGTGTCAGCCACCTTGCCACTACACTACCCTCACTGTCAGTGAGCCCTTGTCAATGAGGAATAAGCTGGGCAGGGTGGGAGGAGGAGTGCAATTACCAGCAGCAGGACACAAGCACACAAACCACTGTACATCAAAGCTCCTAGCCACAGAAAGCAAGAAAGTAGACTTGCTGAATTCATCTGTCCATGGAGGTCAAGGACAATATACATGATGTGATTCGGCAAAAGCTAAGCAGTAACACAATGTGCTACTCACAGCTATTCCAATGTGCACAACAAGATGAGAACTAGGAGCAAATCCCTCAAAACAGACTCTCAATAACTCATCATATATTTAGTAGCCTGTGAGTGTGTAGGTAGCCACACCAATGGGACAGAAATAAATGTGAACAAAGCCCTGCACACATGCACAAACCTTGCAGCACAAAGTAAGGGGACGACTACGTATGTCATTGGCAAAGCACAGATGTGCAAAATACTAACACACCTCTGTCATTTACAGGGTGTCACTGAATAGTCAATGTATATGTACATGTAATGTCAAGTTACAACAACATGCCCATGTATGCACAGGGCTGGACAAGCACAGCAACCCCCATCTGGTACAAAGTACAATGTCCTCAGAAAACATAGGCCAGCATCAGTGCTGTAGGGGGACACTCTATGTACATACACTGACCCTAATGTATATTAGCATTTGTAATGTGTATGATCCGAGGAGCTGTGAAAAAAACAACAAACATTGTCTCTCTTTTCTACCCACAGGGAGTGCTGGGAACACTTCATGAAGCCAACAGGACACCCATTCCCAGACTCTGGTTGAGCCTGAGCTCTCCGGCCTCGAGGTCTCTCACACATCTTCGGACGACGACGAACTACCTGGCACCTCCGGTGTGGGTCAGCGTGCACCACCAGCAGCTGGACCATCAGCATCCACTGCGACCACTCCAGCTACATCAGACAACACTCAGATTACCCCTACCCCCATGGCGCCACCAAGACAAACAGACGAGAGCACAGCAACACAGGGCACTCTGGAGTTGGCAGACAAAAACACCACTGCCAACGAGGAGGAAGGCCCAGTGCTGACTGTGCCAGCAACAACTGGTCCTGCTCGGGTGGGTAGGGGTGGCGGGAGGAGCCGTGGAGACAGGTGCCACACTGCAGCTGGTGCTGATGAGAAAGCTGACCCCCAGCTCTCACAGATACTCAGTGCCTATGAGGGCTGCACCGGAGACTTTTGCCAGGTAGTAGGGATCCTCAGGAACATGCAACAGCAGCAGGCTGACCATTACGCCCGTATGGAGGTGTACATGGGCAATATCAACAACCTGCCAGCGGTGCACAGGGACATCCTAACCTGCCTCCGCCAGATTGCCAACACCATGTCCACACCTCCCTGTGTGCCTACAACATCTGATGCATCAACATCCGCACCTGCCACAGGGAGTGATGTGGACTCTGGCGGAGAGACCCCTGCACCGCTGCGGCCTGCACCTGAGGGTTCCCCTTCCAAGCATCAGAGGGGTCATCCGCAGAAGTAGTAGTGAGAGACTGAAGGTACGCATCAACCCCAGGAAGTGAACACCTGCTCCTGATGACCTCCATTGTGTGCTAAGCGTTCATCTTGTTGACTGACACTGAACTCTCCCACATGGGATTGAGGGTCTAAGTTGGACCTTGGACCCAAATGACCGTGGACTTGCCTCTGATAATTCCATTCTACAATCACTACCAACTCCTCTCTTCAATCCATCCATCATGTTTTGCACTGCACTACCTCATTGTGTGTTCATTACCTCATGCAATGAAATAAATCACTTTGCACAGAATGCTTGCTTATGTCGTGACTGAAACACAAATGTACTGATAGAAATTAGGCACAAATACAAATTTGTTGGTGTGTCAATGACATTGTCTGTGAAAAAGTAACTAGTTCACCTACTGGCTTGGGAGTAAATGTAACCTGACACAGCATGACAGGTACACTCAACCAGTTCATCACACAGACCATTGTACAAGGAAGAGAATGTATTTGACCATACTGTTGGGAACAATATCACAAATGTAAACCACTAACAACAACCAGGGTCAGATACACAGATCATCATGGCACATGTAAAGCACAAAATTCAAAGTTGGCTGCGTGACAACAGACAAGGCACACCTCAAAGTGGAGCACAGTTTTATTCTAAAGGCACAACCTGGTGTCCTCACACAAAATTAGATCACATCACACTGTGACAAAAACACAAATGAACACAAATGTAGCATTAGGTCTTAAGTGAGTGTGTGGCACAGATTCAGGATCAGTTTCAATCTTGGAATGTGTCACTCATCATGGGTCTGGGAGGTCACAAGTCTCCAGATGACATCAAAAGCACCCTGGGAAGGAGCGACATAGAACAGTCAGGAACTCATCAATCAGTTGCCCACACCTTCAAGAGTCTAATCAGATCCACAAATAATTTTCACTGTGAACCCTAACTAGGATTCATGTTAGCACTGTACCTGTCAACCTAACTCATTACTTGACCCAAAACAAATCAGATGAACATGTTGAGTAGCATACACTCACACGCATAAAAACATATTGTAAACCAGCCACACTGAATGCAACCAAAGTGCTTTGTCACCTCCTCTCATTGCAAACTTACATTCATGTGAAGAAGTTGTTGATGAGCTGCCTCCGGGAATCCGCCTCCTCCTCCTCATTCTCACTGGCAACATGTCCCAGTCCTGGATCCTCCCTTGTTGGCGGCTGCTGGTCTCCGTCATCCTGTATGAGCGATAGCGCATTCCTCACAGCCAAGTTGTGGAGCATGCAACATGCAGTGACGATTCGACACACCTTCAATGGTGCATATTGGAGGGCTTCTCCTGTACGGTCCAGGCAGTGGAATCGGGTCTTCAGCAGTCCAAATGTGCACTCAACCACTCTCCTGGTCCTCCCATGTGCCTCATTGAAACAAACTTTATTTTTTGACTTGACTCAGCAGGGGTAACAGGGTTCCGGAGTGGTGTCAGCAACCATGGCAGGTTGGGGTATCCAGAGTCTCCTACATTGAACACAGACAAGACTTCAGTTGTCTGAAAACAGAGTACTATCTCACATACAAGCAACACACAACATTGACATACAACATGACCTACCAACAAGCCAGGCACGCTCAGGTTGCAGCCGAGACATCAACTGGGGGATGGCACTATTCCTCATGATGTACGCATCATGTCCTGATCCTGGGAAACGTGCGCAGACATGGGAGATCAGCATGTCTGCCAGACAGACCACCTGGACATTTATGGAGTGGTAGTGCTTCCTATTCCTGTAGGTCTGTTCATTGGCATGTGGTGGGAACAAACCCACATGTGTTCCATCTATAGAGCCAATAACATGTGGCACACGCCCCAACGTGTAGAAGTCCCCCTTGATGTCAGTCATCTGCCTAGGTGTCGGGAACTTGATGTACACATCCAGCAAACGTAGAAATGCCTCCAACACATCACAAAGCACATGGCTGAACATGGTCTGCGACATTCCCCCAGCAGTTCCCACAGTATACTGGAATGACACAGTGGCAAAGAAATATAGTGCAGCCATCACCTTCACTTTGGGGTTTAGCGCAGTGGGATATGGCCGTCCAGGCTGCAAATGTGGGGCCAACTGGTCAGACAAATCCACAATGAGTTGTCTGGTGAAGCGGAATCGTCTGATGCTATCCTGTTCTTCCATGGTCTGGAGGTCGGGGAAGGGCCTGTGGACTGCCGGTCTCCTGTGATACCCAACTTCCAAGTGCAAACACAGTGGAGGTCAATTAACAATGTACAAAGATGCATGAAATGACACAGACCATGAAATCTATACACAATGAAGTAACAGTAAGGTTGAGCATAGTTACAAAGCACAGATTGTGACCCTTTCCAGACATGTCATCAAGGTATGGTTAGCCAGCAATTAAAGTGCTGTACTGTAAACAGTCACTGGTGTCTGAACCTGCACATGTGACCAACCATCACATACTCCACACCCCTAAAATAATAAACCAAGAAATAGGTATGTTGAAGGAAGTGGCCCAACTAGGGTCACCCGGGTCACTCTGGACCTCCTCTAGCCTTCCATGCAATTAAGAGTCGATGAAGCAGTAGAGTATACAACCAGACTAGTTTATTCACAAAGTACACTGCAGTGGAGTCCAATCTGACCAGCCTCCTATGATGGCTGACGAGGTACTGACTCTAACAAGCATAGAGTTACATTTTGTATGTTGCGGAACCCACAAAGACCCGCCTACTATGGAAAAACAGTGGTAGCTGTCGTAATACAATGAGGGTACAGAACATAACTTTCGATTCCACAGCCTGGCACAAGCTATCTGCTGCCCTAGGTCGTCTGGCTTATCCTCCCCACTAGTCAGGTGAGAAGGCCTCGATGTAACAGAAAAGGCCTGCGTTAATGAGCAAGATTCAGCATTGGAGAAACGAAACTTACCACGGACCATTTTTTGTAAATGAGCAAGTAACAGTTTCGAGTATAGTAGAAAATGGCATCTTGGAGATTCAAAATGGTGGCACAAATGTCAACCTAATAAACATAACATCTGCATTTACTAATTGCGTATACATACAATTTGCATTTTTAATGCATTAGCTATATAAATGCTAACTTAATATTGGGTAAAATACGAGTAATATGCCAATTTTACGTTTCAATTCTAACAGACCCTCCTTTTAGCATTATAAGCTAATACGTGCACCTTTATTCTTGCTATCAGGTAAAGGTCTTTACAATTCTAACAGCGAAAAGAAAAATATAATCATCCAAACAATAATATATCAAGTGCGAATACGTGTATATGCATAGCCAACGTAAAGAAGAAAATAACACTAAACATTAGCAGTAGGAGTTACATCAGGAATTGAACCTGCAAGAGAGGTAGTAGAACCAAAGACTCCCTCATCTATCTGCAGGATGGTATCGAACTCGTTTTGAAGCATTATAGTGGCGTTGGTATCATGAACTGAGATACTTTTGGGGGTGAGATAAGTAGTACAGTATGAGCAACATAAATAAGACACTGAATCAAAACACAGCAACAAATTAGAAGGACAATGAAATATATCACCTTTTCTAGAATCCAACCCCAACCACCAAATAAAGACCAGCTCCAATTACCACTCTCCATCCCTTTAACATTTTACAAAATATCTAGAAGATGCTGAGTGATGTTCTTTTCCATATTTGTGATACCGACCACACACTGTTTTCCTATTATTGCGCATGCACCACCATTCTTGGCTAAAATAAAGTCAACTGCATATCTCGTTTGTTCAGAGTAGATACACATACTTTCTAACTGAGTGGTGATGTCCCGTAAAGCTGCCACTGTAGAATTAGATAGAATTTGCAACTTACACCCAAAATACTCTCTAGCTCGTTCACGCCTGGCCATAGCGGTACCACCAAATGTAATAATAGAGGAAAGGATATATCCGAAAGTGATACCATTACTATAATTATTAACTTCCAAATCGGTAACGCCCTCACAAAATTCCTTGGTCAATGTTCTATTTACCCATCTTATATTCGGTTTACTGTACTTGCAAGGTGTAGGAGAGTAGGATCTGCTTCACATGGGTACCCCCACTTTTTGCTGATGCTTCACTGGTTTTCGACATTAGTCTGGCTGGGGCCCTGCTATTCAGAACCCCAGCCTAGCTGTTTCCTCTTTAAAAGGGTCTCCCTGTGCCTTAGGCACATCACTGATTGGGATCTGGAGTGCCCTTGTAAGTCCCTAGTATATGGTATACTATGTACCAAGGGCATAGGTACCTCAGAGGCCTGCCAGGGGCTGCAGCATGTATTATGCCACCCCTGGTAGGCCATCCAAACTGACACCACAGGTCTGCTACTGCAGCCTGGGTAAGGTGGTGCATGCACCCCTTGCTGTGGTATAGGTTACCTATATCACTAAATGCATACACACATATAAACCTATAAGTCACTCCTAAGGCAGGCCTTATCAATCCTAAAGGCAGAGTGCATGGTTCCTGTGTGAGAGGGTGCCCCTGCATGAGCAGGGCCCCTCTGCAGCGTTCGGAGACCATCTCTGATGCTGTTTGTAGTGCAGCCTGACCATATACTCTTAAACGCATTATATCCTCGCGGTAAAATGCTAACTATGGAATGGCTGCACCTAAACATGTCGTGTTTGGTGTCAAACATCTTGGAATGCTACCCCCCGCCAATCCTGGCGGCGGGGGTAGCATTCCACCCTTCTAGAGGGAAAGGCATGTTAACTCTGACGAGTCCGGTAACTTCTTTCCAGAGCCCTGGCATCACAAAATGGATGCTGCTGCCACAGACACGAGTCTGGCCTCCTGCTGCTGGACGAAACTCCGGCAGGGGAGGCCTGGACAATAGGTTTCCTGTCCCAGGGAGGTGTGACCACCTCCCCAGACAGGACAATGTGTATTGGGGCTGGGCGGGAGCACTTTCGGGTGCTTTGAAGTCCTGCACTGGGGGCACATTTGGTGTCCCTGTGCATACCCCAGTTCAAACCGGATCAGGGCTTGCAGCCCCTGCTTTGGCGCGAACTGGACAAAGGAAAGGGGTGTAGCCACCCCTCTGCCCTGACCCACCCATAGGTGGGGCCACAGAGTAGTCCATCCCCTATTTTTAGAATAAAGGTAGGAACCCAGTCCTTAGGACTTTAGATTATACCTGGACGAAACTCTGAAACAGAATCCTGGACCTTCGACGCTCTACTCACGATTAGAGGACTGAAGAATCTCCCTTGGGGTCAAGGAGTGACTCCCCTGCTTGGCAGGCACCAAAGAAGCATCTGTCCGGTTCGCATCACTGAAGCTCCCGATGGACGCCGAAGTCATCGCATCACCAGAGGTGGATTCTCAGACTTCCCCGAGGCTACCCTGAGTCTCCAGCAAAGCTGAGGCCCGTGGCTATCGTGGGTGACTTGAGACCGTGACCCCTGGACACCGAGCACATTTGCAAGTGCACCATCTTCTGGGTCTCCCAAGAAGTCGTACTTTGGGCTCCGAGTAGCCCTAGCCTCCAGCACCACCTGCACCGAAGATCACTGGCCCCCACTCCACGAGTGTCCTGTAAGCCAGCTCCACGTGCGGCGTCATGAGGCTCCTTCGCAGTCACTAGCCCGTTGGCTAGTAGCCCTTAACGAAGGCCAATCTTTTCTTTACTTGGCAGTCTGGTTGCTCCAGGTCTTCCCTCACTTACCCTTGCTGGGTGAGTTCCCCAGACCTTGCTGGTCTGCATCATCGACGATCTACATCTTACTCGAGACTTGCCGTTGCCAAGGCTTGTTGGGTCCAATCTGGTCGCCGACACCTCTGCACTCGACAGACATCGAGCAGCAGCCCGAATCCTGCTCCTGGTCGCCGACAACGCCTCCCGGACCTCGTGGCTGAAGAGTCAAGACGACCGTCATCGAACCTGAAGCACTCGACATCGGTGGGCATCTGTCCATCGCCTCCCTGGTCACTGGCTAGTGACCCAGACTCTGTCCCCTCTGCTTTCAGGTTCTTCAGAACTCCGATCCACTCTTGGATCCACCCGGACACTTTTCTCCTGATCGCCAGCAGCACTTTGCCGCAGATCGCCATAAGAACCGACGACGAAACCCGACCCCGAAAGGCACCTATGCACCCGGCTTCCCTGGGTGAGGTAACACGAGTACTCCGGTGCTCCCGTGGGTAGAGACTCTTCAAAGTCCTAGATCTCAAAGGGTTTTGTCCTAGTCCTCTTTTAAGTGTCCCTTTCCTCTATTTTCCCGATCCCGACTTTCTCCATAGAAGTTAACGGCGTATCGCGGTTGTGTATTTACACTGCACGCGTCTCCCGTGGGTCCCCTGTGTCACTACCTTGGGTGGTTCCTTGTGGTCCAAGCACTTCTAGAGGCTCTAGGCCTAGTGTCTAGTTCAGTCGTGGTTCGCATACCACTTTATTGGTATATGGTTTGGTACGCCCCTAGGGCCCAAACGTGTATTTGTGCTATGACTGTGATTTAAGATCTTATAACCTATGTACTTCGAACTCTAGCCTCATAAAGAGACTAGAGGGGTGTGTTTAGTAATAAATACATATATTTTGAATATATACCTGGTGTGGTGCTCTTTCATTTGGTCACTCAAGAGATTATAGACTGGTAAAACAAGCTGCTTTACATTCCTTCAAGACTTAGCCTGAAGGCTGCTCTCCATAGCTACCACTAGGATAGCTTTCAATAAGGTTGTCTTTAACCTACCTACCATAAGAGTCGATTTGGACTGGTGCACGGTGCCCACTATAATTAGTGGACAGCATATGCCAGGCCAACTTCTCACATTGGTGTGCAGCGTGTGGGATTCCAGCTTGCTATTGTTTTACCAGATAATCTCAATTGAATTGATCAACTGAAAACCACTAAAGGTACCTAAGGTACATATAATTTAAGCTTAGAATATCAGTAAGTTCTACTGAACTTAGAGTTGTGTGTTAAGGGATAGCACAACCCTTTCTACAACTCAAGAGAGTTTAGTAGGCCACACTAGAGTAGGTAGTGCATACACCACACCACACTAGTAATGTCTTTAAAAGCAGGATCCAAAGATGCCCTGCAGGAAGCCATTGAGCTTCCCCTCCAAGTATGACACACTCCCATTCTTGGAACTGAGAGCTTTGTGTAACGTGAGGAAATTAAGGACAGGCCAAAGTCCCACCACCCAACACCTCCAGGAGTTGTTGGTGGCTTATGATCTTAGTAAGTCCTCAGAGACTGAAGGGGTAGGAGCAGAGGGTGGGCCAGCAGATGAGGAAGGGGCCAGGGGTACTACTACCCCCAGCCCCCCTCTGAAACTGACCAGGAGGGTGACAATGACCCTGACCTGGAAAACCCAATCCCTTCTGGGGAAGATGAAGATGAGGATCTAGAGAACCACACCTTTGTCCCCCAGGAAGGATTATGAGTGTGCTCAGAAAGTCTTGGTCTCCTTCTCAGGAGTCTAACCACTCTGGCACCTCCATAGGGAGCTCTGTTTCTTCTCACAGGAGGGAATCCTCTCATGAGAGAAGAAAGAGACTGGTCCAGTATGAGGAAACTCAACTGGAGATCAGGAAGAAGCAATTGGCTTTAGATAGAGAATCCCTAGATCTCCTTAAAGAGAGAAGAAAGTTGGGACTAGAGTCCCATGGTGGCAGCCATGTCCCTAGAGATAGGGAAAGGTCCTATGACCATAGGAACCTGAGCAAGATTGTCCCTCCCTACCAGAGTGGGGATGATATCCACAAATGGATAACTGCTTTAGAGAGGGCCTGTAAAGTACAGAAGGTCCCTCAGGAGCAGTGGGCAGCAATCTTGTGGCTCTCCTTTGCTGACAAAGGTAGAGACAAGCTCCTCACTGTTAGAGAGGAGGATGCTGACAATTACAAGGTCTTGAAGAGTGCTCTTATTGATGGGTTTGGCCTAACCACTGAACAGTACAGGTTGAAGTTCAGAGACACCCAAAAAGCACAGACTCAAGACTGGGTAGACTATGTGGATTGTTCTGCCAAGGCTCTGGAAGGCTGGTTGATGGGCAGTAAGGTGTGTGACTTCTCAGGATTGTATAATCTGATAATGAGGGAGCAGATTCTTAATAACTGTCAAAATCAGCTGTTGCATCAGTACCTGGTTGACTCTGATCTGACCTCTCCCCAAGAATTGGGAAAGAAGGCAGACAAATGGGTCAGAACCAGGGTGAAGCAGAAGGTACAGAACCAAGGTGGGGAAACCAAGAAGCAAGATGCTAAGAACTCTGACAAGGGTGGGGAGAAGGGTAAAGATCAAAAGTCTTCATCAGGCCCCCAAAAATCTTCTTCTGGTGGGAATTCCCAGTCTACCAAGGGTAAAGGCCAAAGAAAACCATGGTGCAAGGTCTGTAAGCAAAAGACCCACTGGACCAGTGATTGCACCAAGTCCAAAGACTCCAGTCCAGCACCCACCAATGCCCCTAAGGCACCTGTTCCCCCTAGTACAGTTGGTGGAAGTGCTCCAGCAAAGGGTTTAGTAGGGTTCACCCTGGGAACTGAGTTGGGCTCTGACCTAGTTAGAGAACTGACTCAGGCTGTGTTAGTCTGTGATGGAGGCATGGATGTGCCCTCCTCTATGAGTCCCAGTAATCTGGGCAAGTACAGACAACAGCCTTTAATCAATGGACGAGAGGCTTTGGCATTTAGGGACACAGGGGCAAGTGTCACAATGGTGACACAAGACCTTGTGCTACCTGGGCAAGTTATGCTTGGTGAGATGTACCAAGTGACCAATGCTAGCAATGTCAGAACAGACCATACTCTGGCAGTTGTTAACTTCTCCTGGGGAGGGGTAACTGGCCTTAAGAAGGTTGTGGTAAGTGCAAACCTACCAGTCGAATGCTTGCTTGGCAATGACTTAGAGACTTCCGCTTGGGCAGAAGTGGAGCTCAGGACCCATGCAGAAATGCTGGGGATCCCTGCAGATGTGTTTGCTGTGACCAGGTCACAAGCCAAAATGTCTAGCACTGAACAGGCCTTGGATTCTGGAAGAATGGACCAAGTGCCTTCCAAGAGGAGGAGTAGTAGGGTTAAGGCAGTGCCTTCCCCCTTGGCTCAGGAGGAAGATCAGTCCCTTGAGGGGGATGATCTCAGCCCTGAAGAAGGAACTGTCCCAGAGGAACTTGAACCTGACCTGGTTGAGTTCTTGGGGACAGGGGTACCTTCTAGGGCAGATCTGAGCCAGGAGCAGCAGAGCTGCCCCTCCCTTGAACCCCTCAGACAGCAAGCTGCTGCTGAGGCTGCTGGGAAAGCTAGTGGTCCCCATACAGTGTATTGGGATGATGGACTCCTGTACTCAGAGAGTAGAGACCCCAAGCCTGGTGCTACCAGGAGGTTGGTAATACCTTTGAAGTTCAGGGGCTTCCTATTGACCCTAGCCCATGATATTCCCTTAGCAGGACACCTGGGCCAGAACAAGACTTGGGACAGAATTGTCCCTCACTTTCACTGGCCCCACATGTCTGAAGACAGTAAGGAGTTTTGTCGCTCCTGTGTAACCTGCCAAGCCAGTGGCAAGGCAGGTGGCACTACAAAGGCCCCCTGATACCACTACCTGTGGTGGGGGTGCCCTTTGAGATGGTAGGGATTGACATTGTTGGTCCCATGGATCCCCAAACAGCCTCTGGGCACAGGTTTATCCTGGTGGTAGTGGATCATGCCACCAGGTACCCAGAAGCTATTCCCCTCAGGACCACTACAGCACCTGTGGTGGCAAGGGCCCTCCTGGGAATCTTCTCAAGAGTGGGCTTTCCTAAGGAGGTAGTATCAGACAGGGGTGCAAACTTCATGTCTGGGTACTTAAAAGCAATGTGGAAGGAGTGTGGAGTTACTTATAAGTTCACCACACCCTATCACCCACAATGCAATGGTTTAGTTGAGAGATTCAACAAGACCTTGAAGGGCATGATTAAAGGGCTCCCAGAAAAGCTTAGGCGTAGATGGGACATACTCTTGCCCTGCCTTTTATTCGCATATAGGGAGGTGCCTCAGAAGGGGTTGGTTACAGCCCTTTTGAACTTCTGTTTGGCCACCCTGTGAGGGGTCCACTGTGCTTGGTGAAGGAAGGATGGGAGTTACCTCTCAAGCCCCCAAAGCAAGATATAGTGGACTATGTACTTGGTCTCCGCTCCAGGATGGCTGAGTACATGAAAAAGGCAACCAAAAACCTTGAGGCTAGCCAGGAACTTCAGAAGGCCTGGCATGACCAAAGGCTGTTCTGACTGTTTACCAGCCAGGACAGAAGGTGTGGGTGTTGGAGCCAGTGGCCCCAGCAGCTCTCCAAGACAAATGGAGTAAACCCCACACTATTGTTGAGCAGAAGGGTGAGGTCACTTACTTAGTGGACCTGGGAACACCCAGGAGTCCCCAAAGGGTTCTCCATGTCAACAGACTTAAGCCATATGTGGACAGGGCAGACATGGGCTTGCTCATGGCTACTGATGAAGGGCAGGAGGAAGAGAGTGACCCACTCCCTGACCTGCTCTCACAGAACCCTGACGATGGGTCAGTTGATGGTGTAGCCTTGGCAGGCAGCCTCACTACCCAGCAACAAACTGATTGCAGGCAAGTCCTCAATCAGTTTAGACATATGTTTTCACTGACACCCAGTCAGACCACCTGGTGCACTCATGAAGTGGACACTGGGGACAGTCTGCCTATTAAAAACAAGATTTATAGGCAACCTGACCATGTCAGGGACTGTATCAGGACTGAAGTCCAGAAGATGTTGGAATTGGGAGTGATTGAGCCCTCAGATAGCCCTTGGGCTAGTCCAGTAGTCCTAGTACGTAAACCTCACACCAGTGGTGGGAAAAGAGAGATGAGGTTTTGTGTAGACTACAGAGGCCTCAATGCAGTCACTAGGACTGATGCCCATCCAATACCCAGGGCAGATGAGCTCATAGATACTTTGGCCTCTGCCAAATATCTCAGCACATTTGACCTAACAGCTGGCTACTGGCAGATCAGACTAGCTGATACTGCAAAGCCCAAAACAGCATTTTCAACCCCTAGTGGGCATTATCAATTTGTGGTGATGCCCTTTGGTCTGAAAAATGCACCTGCCACTTTCCAGAGGTTGGTGAACACAGTTCTCACAGGACTGGAAGCCTATAGTGCAGCTTATCTAGATGATATTGCTGTCTTTAGCTCCACCTGGGAGGATCACCTGGTCCACCTCAGGAATGTTTTACAGGCCCTGCAAAAGGCAGGCCTGACTATCAAGGCCACTAAGTGCCAGATAGGGCAGAGTCAGGTTGTGTACCTGGGCCACCTTGTGGGTGGAGGCTAGGTTCAACCTTTGCAGAGCAAGATCCAGACCATCATGGACTGGACTGCTCCCACTACCCAGACTCAGGTGAGAGCCTTCTTAGGCCTGACTGGGTACTATAGGAGATTTGTCAAGGGGTATGGATCAATAGTGACACCCTTGAATGACTTAACTTCTAAGAAAATGCCCAAAAGGTTCAGTGGACAGCTAGCTGTCAAAAGGCATTTGATGACCTCAAGCAGGCCATGTGCACTGCTCCAATTCTGCAGAGTCCTGATTACTCCAAGAAGTTCATTGTTCAAACAGATGCATCTGAATTGGGGGTAGGGGCTGTACTGTCACAATTGAATGAAGAAGGTGAGGATCAGCCAGTAGCTTTTATTAGCAGAAGGCTGACCCCTAGAGAGAAATGTTGGTCAGCCATAGAGAGGGAGGCCTTTGCTGTGGTCTGGGCTCTGAAGAAGTTGAGGCCATACTTGTTTGGTACACACTTCCTGGTTCAGACAGACCATAAGCCCCTCTTATGGCTAAAACAAATGAAGGGTGAAAACCCCAAACTGCTTAGGTGGTCCATTTCCCTACAGGGGATGGACTTTACAGTGGAACATAGGCCTGGGAGTAACCATGCGAATGCAGATGGACTCTCTAGGTATTTCCACTTAGAACATGAAGACTTAACTGGGCAAGGTTAGTTTAATGTCCCTACGTTTGGGGGGGTTGTGTAGGAGAGTAGGATCTGCTTCACATGGGTACCCCCACTTTTTGCTGATGCTTCACTGGTTTTCGACATTAGTCTGGCTGGGGCCCTGCTATTCAGAACCCCAGCCTAGCTGTTTCCTCTTTAAAAGGGTCTCCATGTGCCTTAGGCACATCACTGATTGGGATCTGGAGTGCCCTTGTAAGTCCCTAGTATATGGTATACTATGTACCAAGGGCATAGGTACCTCAGAGGACCTGCCAGGGGCTGCAGCATGTATTATGCCACCCCTGGTAGGCCAACCAAACTGACACCACAGGTCTGCTACTGCAGCCTGGGTAAGGTGGTGCATGCACCCCTTGCTGTGGTATAGGTTACCTATATCACTAAATGCATACACACATATAAATCTATAAGTCACTCCTAAGGCAGGCCTTATCAATCCTAAAGGCAGAGTGCATGGTTCCTGTGTGAGAGGGTGCCCCTGCATGAGCAGGGCCCCTCTGCAGCGTTCGGAGACCATCTCTGATGCTGTTTGTAGTGCAGCCTGACCATATACTCTTAAACGCATTATATCCTCGCGGTAAAATGCTAACTATGGAATGGCTGCACCTAAACATGTCGTGTTTGGTGTCAAACATCTTGGAATGCTACCCCCCGCCAATCCTGGCGGCGGGGGTAGCATTCCACCCTTCTAGAGGGAAAGGCATGTTAACTCTGACGAGTCCGGTAACTTCTTTCCAGAGCCCTGGCATCACAAAATGGATGCTGCTGCCACAGACACGAGTCTGGCCTCCTGCTGCTGGACGAAACTCCGGCAGGGGAGGCCTGGACAATAGGTTTCCTGTCCCAGGGAGGTGTGACCACCTCCCCAGACAGGACAATGTGTATTGGGGCTGGGCGGGAGCACTTTCGGGTGCTTTGAAGTCCTGCACTGGGGGCACATTTGGTGTCCCTGTGCATACCCCAGTTCAAACCGGATCAGGGGCTTGCAGCCCCTGCTTTGGCACAAACTGGACAAAGGGAAAGGGGTGTAGCCACCCCTCTGCCCTGACCCACCCATAGGTGGGGCCACAGAGTAGTCCATCCCCTATTTTTAGAATAAAGGTAGGAACCCAGTCCTTAGGACTTTAGATTATACCTGGATGAAACTCTGAAACAGAATCCTGGACCTTCGACGCTCTACTCACGATTAGAGGACTGAAGAATCTCCCTTGGGGTCAAGGAGTGACTCCCCTGCTTGGCAGGCACCAAAGAAGCATCTGTCCGGTTTGCATCACTGAAGCTCCCGACGGACGCCGAAGTCATCGCATCACCAGAGGTGGATTCTCAGACTTCCCGAGGCTACCCTGAGTCCCCAGCAAAGCTGAGGCCCGTGGCTATCGTGGGTGACTTGAGACCGTGACCCCTGGACACCGAGCACATTTGCAAGTGCACCATCTTCTGGGTCTCTCAAGAAGTCGTGCTTTGGGCTCCGAGTAGCCCTAGCCTCCAGCACCACCTGCACCGAAGATCACTGGCCCCCACTCCACGAGTGTCCTGTAAGCCAGCTCCACGTGCGGCGTCACGAGGCTCCTTCGCGGTCGCTAGCCCATTGGCTAGTAGCCCTTAACGAAGGCCAATCTTTTCTTTACTTGGCAGTCTGGTTGCTCCAGGCCTGCCCTCACTTACCCTTGCTGGGTGAGTTCCCCAGACCTTGCTGGTCTGCATCATCGACGATCTACATCTTACTCGAGACTTGCCGTTGCCAAGGCTTGTTGGGTCCAATCTGGTCGCCGACACCTCTGCACTCGACAGACATTGAGCAACAGCCCGAATCCTGCTCCTGGTCGCCGTCAACACCTCCCGGACCTCGTGGCTGAAGAGTCAAGATGACCGTCATCGAACCTGAAGCACTCGACATCGGTGGGCATCTGTCCATCGCCTCCCTGGTCACTGGCTAGTGACCCAGACTCTGTCCCCTCTGCTTTCAGGTTCTTCAGAACTCCGATCCACTCTTGGATCCACCCGGACACTTTTCTCCTGATCGCCAGCAGCACTTTGCCGCAGATCGCCATAAGAACCAACGACGAAACCCGACCCCGAAAGGCACCTATGCACCCGGCTTCCCTGGGTGAGGTAACACGAGTACTCCGGTGCTCCCGTGGGTAGAGACTCTTCAAAGTCCTAGATCTCAAAGGGTTTTGTCCTAGTCCTCTTTTAAGTGTCCCTTTCCTCTATTTTCCCGATCCCGACTTTCTCCATAGAAGTTAACGGCGTATCGCGGTTGTGTATTTACACTGCACTCGTCTCCCGTGGGTCCCCTGTGTCACTACCTTGGGTGGTTCCTTGTGGTCCAAGCACTTCTAGAGGCTCTAGGCCTAGTGTCTAGTTCAGTCGTGGTTCGCATACCACTTTATTGGTATATGGTTTGGTACGCCTCTAGGGCCCAAACGTGTATTTGTGCTATGACTGTGATTTAAGATCTTATAACCTATGTACTTCGAGCTCTAGCCTCATAAAGAGACTAGAGGGGTGTGTTTAGTAATAAATACATATATTTTGAATATATACCTGGTGTGGTGCTCTTTCATTTGGTCACTCAAGTGATTATAGACTGGTAAAACAAGCTGCTTTACATTCCTTCAAGACTTAGCCTGAAGGCTGCTCTCCATAGCTACCACTAGGATAGCTTTCAATAAGGTTGTCTTTAACCTACCTACCATAAGAGTCGATTTGGACTGGTGCACGGTGCCCACTATAATTAGTGGACAGCATATGCCAGGCCAACTTCTCACACAAGGCACCCCAAGAGGTAAAACCATTCCCAAGGCCACATCCTCAGTATCATATTAGAATACGTACCATTTGATAAAATATAGGAACCTGGATGTGCATAGAGCGGACCTTGATAATCTAATGGAGCATATCTAGTATTCATTCCCTTCATACTGGGATCATCCTTTTTCCCTAACCGCATTACATTTTTGTAAACTACTTCTCCAGAGCAATTGAGATACAGATAAGCATCAGTACTATTTATCTCAGGGCAACACGCTAGATAAACACCTGCCTCTTGAGTGACAGTTAGATCTTGGTAGTGCCAACCTGTCAGGGTGATATTTCTTTTACCAAGGTACAAATCACCACAATACATTTCGAGCATGCACCCTGGGTACCCTGTTCCCCTCGGCTTTCTATAGTATATGCAAGGTCCACGATATCCCAAGCCGAATTCACCTTTTACTTCTACAAAATGGAGAGGACGAACATATGTGTAATTTACCAATGATAATGGATAAGCGGTCCATAAACTTGTAACAGAATCAGTGGGGTAACAAGCTGCATTGTCTCCAAAGAATTTCCGGTGTGTGTCTAAGAAAACATTGCTATGCATTGTTCTTTTACTACGATCTGAAGAAACTTTCTGATATAAAACACATGACGAGGTATCTGCAGAAGAACATTCCAGTACCCAGAACAGCCACCCTCCCACTAGGAAAAACAACAATATAACTACAACCCAAAACATTTTCTTCCTGTGCAACCATTCAAAACTGATCTGCCCTGGTCGCAGGGCAACAAGAGACTGTTCATCTTCTACTTGGGGACGACCAAAAAGATACATGTTCACTCATAGAACTACAAATGAAAACACCAGAGAAAGAGACGTCATATAATGGAACCAACGGTAAAAAGGAATTTTTTTTTTAAAAACGATGAGAAGATCAGGGTCCGTTACAAGCCTCCCTGGCAGACTTCTATTGTTCAATCCTCAGTGGTGCTATTGAGCACTGTACGGTGGAGCCACACTGTTGCAGCTCATCAGCAAATGTTCACTGTCCTCAGGATAGGGCACTCTCCTTTCTTGGAAAATACCCTGAACTTATCCTGTCCCGCGTCTCAGGCAGTGCACCAATTTTCTGATCCCTAATCTAATAGGAAAAAACAGAAACAGGGGGCATTTTACTAATCTTATCCACGAAGTCCATCCCTGCTACACTCACTTCTCTTTTGGTGCACTATCCTTCCATCAAGAACGCAAATTGTACCTTTCTACTCCAGGCACTGTCTCATCACGGAGAAGGATCTGAAATTCAGGGGGTGTCGTAGAGCGAGGCTCGGGCTCCTGTGGGTCAGATGAAGAAGAAGCCTGGGCAGCCCTAATTTCTGGGGGAACTGTCTCATTCAGAACCGCCTCACTCTCTTCCTCCGTCTGCGCCCAAGTCAGTTAGGTGTCGGAGAAAGGAACAAAACGTGGAACCTTCTCTGTCTCGTGGTCCCCAATCCCCTCTTACACCCATCAATCATAGGGGAGGGGGAGCGGCACCCGCCGGCAATGCGAGATTCCAATGCTTCTGGCCGTCCACTCTCACCGCAGTCCTTGTCGTGATGAGGACCAGATATGGCCCCTTCCACCTAGGTTCCAAGCTGTCTCTGGAAGATTTTTACAAGTACATAGTCGCCGGGCTGTATGGTATGCCCGGGCCCCTCTGGTACTTGAGGCAAAGCTTAATGTATCTGTTTATGAATAGAACGCAAACCTTTAGTGAGATCATATAAATAATCGACTAACAGAGGATAATCAATCTCAGAAAATCTTTTTGGTCTAGGGATGCCCCACACATTTGCGGGACGGCCAAAGACCACTTCATATGGCGATAAACCAGTTCTAGAATGGGCTGTCATTCTGCTGGATAAAAGAGCAAGGGGTAATGCATCTGGTCATTGTAACCCAGTACTTTCCTTAATCTTAGCCAATTTTAGTTTGAGAGTACCATTGTACATCTCAACTAAACCTGCTGACTGGGGATCATTTGCTGCATGGAATTTTTGCTTGATGTGCAAACCATTGCACACCAATTGGATCAGTTTGGCGTTGAAGTGACTTCCATTGTCACTCCAAATCAAATGGGGCAAACAGAAGCTCGGGAAAAACTCCTTTATAAGAGCTTTCGCCGTCGCCATGGCTGTATTTTCTTTCGATGGGTAAGCCTCAATCCATTTGCTAAATGCACAAACCAACACTAACACATATTTCAAATTATTAACTCGCTGCATCTCTATGTAATCCATCTGGAGTACCTCGAAAGGGAGAGAAGGTGGTACAAAATTACATGAAGGTGTAGGGGTGCCTTTTCCAGGATTGTGCTTCATACAAATCATGCAATGTTTTGCTAGGTGTACAGCAACCTTTGAAATATTATCATTTTGCCACACAGGATCTAATAACCTACAGATTCCTTTAGCGCTAATATGAGCTGGACCATGTGCCATGGTAACTACAGAAAAGGGATATGCATCAGGCAACATCCATCTCTGCCACTTGGACTTATCAGTCCAACATCCTTCATCGTCTAAACGCCCTGTATTTCCTGCCACACCGCCAACTCCTCAATTGTTGCTTCACTCTGTATTTCCCGAACACTTTCTAACGAAATTTCAAACATGGTAACATCTGGTACCCATCTAGCAGGTCCTGCCACAAACATCCTTGTCGTCTTTGACCTGGCTGTCTCTTTTGCTGTCTGGTCTGCAAAAGCGTTTCCCCTCCCCACTTCATCAGTAATTGCTTTATGAGCACTACACTTCACTATTGCCAATCGTTTGGGAAGGGTCAAGGCTGTCAAAAGTCTTTCTATCAGCGGACCATTTTGGATTTTGGTTCCATGTGAAGTCAAGAATCCTCTCTCTGCCCAGAGGCGCCCAAAATTATGAGCCACCCCGAAGGCATACTGACTGTCAGTATAAATATTGACGGTCAGTCCTTCACTCAATTCACATGCTCGTAAAAGGGCTATCAGCTCTGCAGCTTGCGCAGATTGGTAAGGAATATGTAAGGTCTCAACTACAGTGCGCAGCGTAGTAATAGCATACGCCGCTGCAGTTGTGCCATCTGACAATTTGAAACAAGAGCCATCGACATATAGTTCCCCTTGCGGATCAGATAAGGGAACGTCAGTCAAGTCTACCAGTCCCTTCGTCTCCTCTTCCGTACGGAACAAACAATCATGGACATCTCTGTCCTCATCCCCCGAAGGGAGGGGTAGTAACGTGGCTGGGTTCAGAATGGCACATCGTTTGATAGTAATATGAGGTGCAAATAACGTTAACTCATAACCGGCCAGACGAGCACTGGTGAGGTGCTGCATCTTTGTCTTATTTAAAAGTATATCCACAGCATGAGGTACCATTACTGTGAGGTCAGGATTGAGAACAAGCCCTGCCGACTGTCGTATAGAGACCGCCGCAGCCGCCACAGCTCTTAAACAACTCGGGAGGGCTCTGGCGACAGGGTCAAGCGTAGCAGAAAAATAAGCACACGGCCTCTGCTTACCTCCAAAGGCTTGTGTTAACACCGAAAGCGCACACCCAGCCATTTCGTGTACATACTGCACGAAAGGCTTCTTATAATCAGGCGTGCCAAGCACAGGTGCAGAGCAAAGTGCAACTTTTAATTGCTCAAAAGCATGCTGACATTCATGCGTCCAGGGCAAAGGTTCATGCACATCTTTAGTTGTTAGGCGAAGCAGGGGGTGTATTAATAGACAATAGGCGGGTATCCAGTGTCGACAATACGAGGTGATGCCTATGAAAGCACGCACATACCTCTGTGTCACAGGGACGGGCATCTTAACAATGGCATCAACTCATTCAGGTGTTAGCCTCCGACCCCCCTTCGACAGCAGGTGACCTAAATAGGTGACCTGCTGTCGACAATATTGGAATTTAGAAAGGGACACTTTATGTCCTTTGTTCGCCAAATGCTTTAACAATCGTACCATGGCATCCCGGCAACCCTCTTCGGCATCGGAGGCTATCAAAATGTCATCCACATATTTCAATAATACATTACCTGCGGGAAGAGAGAGAGAGTCCAATTGACCTTTCAAAGCTTGGCTATAAATACTGGGACTTTCTGTATACCCCTGAGGAGCTCGACAGAATTGGAAACTTCTACCAGCCAAAGCGAATCCAAACAGATACCTACTGTCTGGATGGATAGGAATACTAAAGAAAGCATTTTTCAAATCAATGACAGAAAAGAATTTAGCAGTAGAAGGAATCATCGTCACGAGGGCAGTAATATCTGGGACCACCGGGAACTGAGGAACCACTATCTTATTGATTTCTCGGAGATCAATCACAAAACGATAAACATCAGGGTGTGCATCAGGAGAATCCAAAGGTGCCTTTTTAAGAATAGGGAGAATGGGGCTATTGCATATATTCGCTACTGTCTCCTCAACCACCCCCGATTTTATCAGGTCCTGTATAATCTACAGCAAAGCCTGTTCCCCTGCTTGTGATATTTTATACTGGGGAATACGAGGGAGCACAGCGTTATCTTTAATCTTTATGGAAACTGGTGGTATCTGCAACAACCCTACATCCGTATCCCCTGCTGCCCACAATGAGGATGGCACATCTTTAAATTCAACAGGAAGCGGCGCATCCTTTGCCAAACACTGTTTTGCACTAACCACATTAGGTCCAGTAGTCATGTAAACACAATCCGGGGAACAAGAAATGGTAGCATGCAGCTTTTTCAACAAATCCAATCCTAATAGATTTTCCCCACAATTAGCCGTCAACAAAAATGGAGAGTAGACAGTAAAAGGACCAACAGTCAAAGCAAGAGGCTCGGAAATGGGGCTCACAACTGGTACGCCTGAAAAACCTACCGAAACATTATTACGGCCAGACAGGGCTACCCCGGGGACCAGCGAACGAGAAACAGAGCTATTCATTGCACCTGTATCCACCAAATATTTCTGTGCCGAACCATGCAAATCTGCTGTGACATAAGGACCACGCTGATCTACAGGAATTTGAACTGGTCCCTTTCCCTGTCCCTGGCTGTCCTAACCATAGGACATCACTGCAGCTTCATCCATATCATAATCATCATGATAGTACTGCCTTCCCTAGGGGTCATCAAAATAGTTCTGATCAGAACGACCTTCCGAGGATGCACCTGCTTGACCCTCATCCCGATCAACCTCATAACGGCCCCGTCCTCTTGAACCTCGCCCACTAGGAACTGCAAGTTTTTGTAATAAATCTGGGCACTCACTTCGCCAATGTCCCTCCTTTTTACAATACGCACACTGTTTCGGCCCTAGTGGTGCTCCACCTCTACTAGCACCCCTTGACCTTTGAGCACCCCGTCCCCTTCCGGACCCTCGTGCAACTTGCTGTAGTAACACCCTCGTTTTCAAATCCTTACTTTTCTTTTCCACCTTATCCTTTTCCTCATTTTCTCGATGCTCATAGTATTGAGCCATACTCAATATCACCGAAGGGGAGGAGGTAGTCCAAGTGCTCTCTGAAGCTTGCATGCGAGCTGCAATCTCCGGAAGCAAATTTGTGACAAACCTGTTAACAAACAAACGAACACCACCTTCAACTGACAAATCCTGTCCACTGAAATCCAAGAACACCACTTCAAACCTAGTAAAAAAATCAGACACACTCTCTTCTTTCTTCTGACGACATGCCGTCAGCTTATCCCAATCTACTCGTCTGGGTGGGATAAGAGAATGCATATAAGTGATGATACGACTCGGCAAAGCCAGGATCTCAGCTCTAGGTTTCTCACTGGGCTTTCGCTCTTTATCCCATGCCTTAATCTCATCCCAAGAGCCACCCAATTCCACCCTGTGATCCTGCGTATGCACCTGCCTCCATATGTCCACCGGCACCAACAGCCCGAAAAACATCTCTATATCTGCTAAGGTCATAACCGACAAGGAGGCAGCCTCTGTTAATTCTTTATAATATGCCGTGGGATTTTTGCTTGGATCCAGTAACTGACTTTTAAGAGCTAGCACTTCACTTCTCTTCCATGGAGTATAAACCCACTGCTCCTGAAAATGAGCCGCCACCCGCTGTTGGACCACCTCATTTCTTTGGTTCCGCTGCTCTGGGATCTCGGGATGAAAAATAGGGTGTACCTCCCTCATCAGAAATTGGGACACAGTAGTCAGGGTACGATGATATAATCTTTCTCGATAACTGAGTAGCGTCCCAACATTGCCAATAACTTCTGCAGGGGCCATACTAGCTGAATATACATGGTCTCGAATGTCATAAATAATTTGAGGGGCTGTGCCTCCAATACACTGTTCCCACAAACCAATCAATGTAGCCTACATATGCTGGAGGGTGTGCTGTTGTACAAAAGGGTCAAAACCTTTCATCACACTCCATATATCCTCCACATTATAAACTGGATTCCGGGCCCACTGTGCTGCCTGATTTGCAACCATCCTTTTCTCCTCTTCACCAACATTAGATCGAGTCAATACCCGCTCTATTCGGTCCTGTGCTGCCGCCCAATTCCCTCCGTCCGACCCTCGCACTGGTGTCTCAACACTACACAACACTGCAGATGAAAGGTTTGGGGAAGACACAAGGGGTACAGCGTAGGGGACAGTGTCAGCAATGACTGTGTGGTTGGAGTAAGAGAAGGAGGAGAAACAGAAGCAGAAATAGCAGATACTGCGGGGGTGCCTGCAGTCACAACACTGGCAGCTTGTGAAACCAGAGGGGAGAGAGACAGGGCTGGAGCCGAAGCTGCCGAGTCCACAGGGAGACCAGAAGAAAGTGGAGAAGCAACAGAAGACTGAGACGACGGAACAACAGGATATATTCTCTGTGCGCATAGGGAGGTGGGGGACGAGTTTCCAACAGATCCTCCACAAAAGGATCCTCATCCTCTCGAACTACATAGGACTTATTACATTGCAATCGAAACTTCCTATCAGCACACTCAATACCTTTCTCTGTTTGTTCTTTATCATAAGCTACAGCTTTCTGCACCACCGTCTGCATTGCCTTCTTCCTAGACTGCTTCTCGGCCCGTATACGCCTCTGCTTAGCTTCCTTCTGCCATACTTGCAAAGTATCAAACATCTACTGTCTACTTCTTCTAGCAAATAATTTGTCCTGTAAATAATTCAATTTTTGTTCGTCAAAGGTACCGTCCAATGGCCACTGAAGCTCAGCATTGTCCCTCGTATACTTGTGCCATAATGTACGAAACATAATAGGGAGAATACCGTGCTTCACATACATCTCAAAACTCGGAGTGCCTTCTGGAGGCGCAGGCTGCCTTTCCTCCAGCCGATGCTCGACAGAACAGCTGCGGCACCCCAAGCACCACACTTTACTCCAACAAGGCATCCTAGCATCAGACTCATTCACTATTCACTCAAACAACACACACACACATACAATAAAAACACGGACAAACAAAAGAGCTCTCAAAAACAGTCTTCAGACTGCACCAAGACAAGATAGGCTCTAGCCCCAGGCCTTTTTCAAGAATAAGCCAAATTCAACGAATAGCCTGGCAGAAGGGTCCACAGACCCACCAAGTAAATCAAGACGGCGCCGCTCTTACCAAGACAAATCAAGATAAACTCACCTGGTGCACACAGGTCAACCAAGATTATTCTCCACTGCCGACTCTTCAGACCAAACGGTCAAATCCAAAGGTTTTGCCTTTTCAGGACCCCAGCTGAGGTGACCACTAGACAAGGAGCCACTCTTTCAGACAGGCGGGGCAGCTGCGAGAACCAAGCTTTATCATATGGGGATCCCCAATCCGCCCATCCGACCGGACGCAACCCGACCCCACAACCCAACTACAGGTGGGATGGGCCACCTGGTGGAGTCCCTGTTCGGGCGCCAACTGAAGAAAGTGGCCCAACTAGCGTCACCCGGGTCACTCTCGACCTCCTCTAGCCTTCCATGCGATGAAGAGTCGATGACGCAGTAGAGAATACAACCAAACTAGTTTATTCACAAAGTACACTGCAGTGGAGTCCAATCTGACCAGCCTCCTATGATGGCTGACGAGGGACTGACTCTAACAAGCATAGAGTTTCATTATGTATGTTGCGGAACCCACAAAGACCCGCTTACTATGGAAAAACACTGGTAGCTGTCATAATACAATGAGGGTACAGAACATACGTTTCAATTCCACAGCCTGGCAGAAGCTATCTGCTGCCGAAGGTCGTCTGGCTTATCCTCCCCACTAGTCAGGTGGGAGAAGGCCTCGATGTAACAGAAAAGGCATGCGTTAATGAGCAAGGTTCAGCATTGGAGAAACGAAACTTACCACGGACCATTTTTCGCAAATGAGCAAGTAACAGTTTCGATTATAATAGAAAATGGCATCTTGGAGATTCAAAATGGCAGCACAGATGTCAACCTAATAAGCATAACATCTGCATTTACTAGTTGCGTATACATACAATATGCATTTTTAATGTATTAGCTATATAAATGCTAACTTAATATTGGATAAAATACGAGTAATATGACAATTTTACGTTTCAATTCTAACAATGTGCAAACTATCACATGTTTGAAAGGTACACACAACAGGATCATCTAATGCCTGATATGTGGGACACTGGATGCAGACAGAAGGTCACCATGCAAACCCTGCACACCACTGTCACAGGGTGGATACTGTCATGATGTCATGTCTGACAAACATATACTATCACGTACACATGATATTAACAATGTGAGGCCGGCATGTATTTGGCAAGCAGTCACGTATGCCTGGGACACGAAGACACAACAGCAACTCACATGACAGACATAAGCTGATGTGGCAGCCAAACATCACGGTCCACACATTACAAAGTGACTGCGTAGTACAGAACTCAGACACAGTCGAGTTACAGACATGAATTTCACACAATGCACATTGGGCCACACAGTCCACCATAGCAGTGAACAAGTGTGGCCACAACATGTCTTCAACAATGATCCCCTGGGTCTGCGTCCAAGCCTCGAAGGGTGTCCTGTGAAGTGTACCTTCAGTGTTCTGATGGGCCTCACAAATAGTGTGTTGTGTGCCCCTCAAGCTTGGCTCATCATGTGAGTGTGAGCTATCAAGTCCTATGTCTAAAATGTCATATGTATCACTGTCCCCACACATGTAATGCACCAGAACATGAAGATTTACACCACTACCTGCCCTGCTGACCAATTCGTGGAAGGATGCGGTAGCCGCATGTGAACCGTTTCGCTTGCATCCTTTGGCTGTTGTTTGTTATGGTGAACGACGCGGGTGAGTATAAAAAGGACGCGTTAGTCGCATTCGAAACGATTCAGACGCATCCATTGGCTGTTGGTCGTCATGATGAACGACGCGGTGAGTATTCAAAGGACGCGTTAGCTGCATCCAAAACGATTCGGACGCATCCATTGGCTGTTGCTCGTCATGGTGAACGACGCGGGTGAGTATTGAAAGGACGCGTTAGCCGCATCCAAAACGATTCAGACGCATCCATTGGCTGTTGGTTGTCATGGTGCCAGACGCGCGCTTCGTTTTGTGCTCGACGCGCATGCAATACAATTCGGATACCTTCCATCACCAATGTATCTAAGTCAATAGTGGACAGATTTGGATATTTTGAAGGCTGCGGTAGGCGTGTCAGATGCTAGCAATGTAATTGATTGGGCTGATTTGGATAATGCGACGGACTCGGACCTATTGCTTTGGACGCATGGAACTGAGACCGCCTCTGCTGCACACATATAAGTCTGTGTGTTCCCTACAGTCCTCACTTGCCTGCACTACCTGCATCTTTGCTGCACCTCCCCATCTCACAGCTGCTGTCTCTACATCCTCTGGGAGCTACCATGGTGCATACAGTGGAGAGGGCCCCTGCCTTCACTGAGGGCGAGAACCAGGCCCTGCTGGACAGCCTCCTTCCAGTGTACAGCCAGCTGTATGGCAAACCAGAGGAGCAGGTGAGTGTTGATTCCACTGCCCTTACTTTGGCCCTGTGTCATACCATGCACCACTAACATTGGAATTCCCAAGGGCAAGCATGCAAACTGAGTTCCTGTGAGTTTTGCATTGTGTACATTTGTGTTCTGGGCAGGTACGCTTCTGTAGAAGTGTGTGTACTGGGGTTGACTTCTCAGCACTGTTCTAATGGTTTGGAGTAATAATTGCACACTGGTCAACTGCCCATGATGCCAATTGCCTAGCCCTTAGACATTGTTGCCATTCTGACCATGATCAATGTGTACAAGTGTGTGACTCTGACACATGTCCCATGTGGACTAATGGTCTGTCACAATGTCATCCTTACAGGTCAACTCCCATCAGAAGGCCGAGCTATGGCAGACCATCGTCTGAGCAGTCCGATCCGTGGAGGTGGCAGGACCTCCGTGGCTGGGCCTGGAGGATTGCAAGGCTGAAGCTGGGCCTGTCACCTCCACGCAAGAGGGGCGAATGCCGGACCCTGACCCCCCACATGCTAAGGATCCTGGCGGTGGTCTTCCCTGACCTAGATGCGGAGTTGAAGGCCAGACAGCAGCAAGAAGGGGGTGAGTATGTGACATGTCGCGCACCTATGTCCAACTTGCATGTTGCACTCCCTCAGCCTGCTGCCCCTCTCACAGGTCATCAGTCAGCCAAACCAACAGTTCTATCTCAAAAGCTGACTAAGCCCCCTGATCATTAGATGTCCAGTTGTGCCCCTTTACATCTGTGACATGTGGGTGACTTTTGTCCTGGGTAGTGTCTGAGTCCCATGTTCATGTGATCAGCACAATAAACGACATCTGCAAGGACATTAACATCATGAGGGATGCTATTCGCTGACATATGTCAGCACAGTGAGTGATGTATGAGCTGTACTCAGTGTGTTACAAACATATATGTGCGTTAAGTTGCAATTGGAGCACACAGGTGTGCGTATACAATGCTATACATCTGGGCAGCAGGTGATACAAATGTGTATGCCTCTGTCAAGTCATATAGATCATTGTTCAAAATCTTTTGCCCCAGCCGTAGTGCTCAGTGTGATCAGATGTATCCCATAGGCCAAGGACAGGTATGCCAACCCAGGCCATCTGAGACACTGGCCTATCACATGTCTGTGTGTGAGGTACCACTCTCCCCATTCACATGAGCGCATCCATGTGTCAGACTCTGTGACAGTGACTACACGTGTCAATCTTTGAAAGACACAGGTAGTCACTGTTGGAAACCTGGCTACACATCAAATGTATGTCTGTTGTCTCACAATCACAACAGTTGACATGTGTGTATCATCCCTTAACTATGCATACTTGTGGCTTGGTCATCCATGTGCACACTGCATTACTAACAGCCTGAGAGATGTAAAATGTGCATCTACACTCACCTGTTAGCTCACATACTCTGAGGGGTAACTAGAGCAATGGCAGCGTGTCAAAGTCTACAATTTTGCTCATTTCACTATAGAAAATCTGATACCAAATCCTAACTTTACCACTTGTGGTATTCACAAATGGCATTCAGGAGTATTAAAGTTAGGATTCCAAACTTTGCTACTCCTAAATGCCATATCTGAAAACCAAAAGTTGTAAAGCCATGATTTGGTTTCACATTACTTTTGTGAATTGTGCCCTTTGTGTCTACCATGTAAGGGACCTTCAGACTTGGCACCTACAGATATGGACATAAGCAACATAGACAGGATTGGGTCACGGTGCTGACTGGAACCATGAGATGTACAGATCCTGTGCCAAGAGTCCGTACAGACGGTGTAGCCAGACAGGCCAGTGGCATAGTGTGCCACAGTAAGCATTGTGAGGATGCAGTGTTTGGACTTGGAAGTGTGTTGAACATTGTTCACATTTGTAAATGGTGAGCTGTATACAATGTGCCTGACCTCAAGAGCAATCTCCCCAACACCCAACAATACTTGAGACAAGACGGTGGGCCAATCAACTCTCACCCTGGCTAGGCCTACGACCTTGGTGTCTCAAAGTAACATTCAGATTAGTGAGCTGACAGCAGTGGACCTAAGACACTGGACACATGCAGACAATCACTGTTAACTGTGTGAAATGAGTCATGTTAGGACTATAGAAGTTTGCTGTATTGCAGGCTTACCATTTGACCGGTTACGTCAGAAACAAAGGTGCACATCATTATGACTGGGGATTGTAGGGTGGTTACCATGTCACAATTGACACATGTGCATCCCATTTGCAGTGTCACTTCAAGACTCCCTTGCAGGAGATGAGACAGGTATGTCATGACACAAGACCGTCAGGAGCATTACAGAGCAGGCCACCTGTAACGTAGTATAGTAGTTGACATAGTGGTAGTGTAATTTGACATTGATCTAACCGATGTTGCACATGGCATCATGTGTCTGGGAACAATGGTTAACTGGCAAACTGGCAAGTGCCATGTACACATATGTGTACATTTTATGTACCTGCTGTCAAAATGATGTATATGCTTGCTCTGTGATGTGTTGTGATGATACCCATGTGTCAAGTCTAAGCAGATGACTAATGTGAATCTCTTTGTTATCCTTGTTCACAGCATCAGCACCGGCTACCGGAGGAGGCAGTGACACGGACGAAGGGGTACCGGCTCACCTGACTGGGTCCAGTGTGGAGGAGGTGGGGCCCAGTGGCACAGAGGGTTAGTGGAGCCTCACTGAGGGCAGGTCAGATACCACCACAACATCAGAAGAGCACTCCAGCTCCAGTGAGGACTCCCTTGTGATGGTGGGTGAGCCAAGATTGGCTCCAAAAACATCGCAGTCCACCACCACCACTACCACCACTACCATCTCCACCCTTCCAGCTGCTCCCATTTCCCCTGTCTGTGGTCGCTCCCATGTTAGGGAGCATATCTCCTTCGGGCCAGGCACCGCACCCCCTGCCTCTGTCTCCCCTGCTGCCCTCAGTGCAGAGGCCGTGGATCTGCTAAAGCAGATCTCTGTGGGTCAGACAGCAGTGCTGAATGCCCTCAAGGTGCATACCACCCATTTCAACAAGATGGTTGCATTCCTGGATGGCATTCACTCAGACATGTCTGCCCTACAGAGATCTAATCAGGCCCTGGCCCCCTCACTGATGGCAACAGTGTCCCTCCTCCAACAGTCCCTCCTCCCTCCTTCCTCTGCCCCATCCACAGTTCCAACTACCCTACCTGACCCAAGCACACTCCAACAGGTACCTGCACACACAGCAACATCCACATCCAGGACACAAACCCACAAACACAAGTCTGAATACACACGCACGCACACTCAGGGGACTGACAGCACACCCACTAGGGAGAGGCCCAAATGAGACAAACATGCATCCACAGGCACTCCGCATACCTCAGCTCCCTCTGCCTCCACAACCCCTACCCTTGACTCTCCTGCTAAACCATCTTCCCAGCAACTCTTCCTCTCTGAGTTTGACCTCTTCCCCAGTGACCCATCTGTCACCCCACCCAAGATGAAGAGGTGAACACCCACTCCAGCCCTGAGCTCCAAACCTGCACCCCCCTAAGAGGAAGAGCCCAGAGCCCCCCGAAGATCCTCCCAGTCCCCAAAGTAAAAAACACCACCACCAACCCACACTTTCCCTGGAAAATCCAGGTCCTCCCAGTCCCAGGCCCCCTCCCAAAGCTCACACCTCCGACCCCTTCCCTGTTTTCCCTCTGCGCCTTTACACCCTCCCCAAGAAGGTCAAGCCCTCCCCCCTCCCACAGGCTCTCCCCTCAAACAGCCCCAACACCTCAGTCTGTTCCTGCCACTGCAGTGGACACCCCCCCCAATCTGGCCAGGCCCCTGCAGTGGATCCCCCCAATATGGCCAGGCCACTGCAGTGGACCCCCCAATCTGGCCAGGCCACTGCAGTGGACACCCCCCAATCTGGCCAGGCAACTGCAGTGGACCCCCCAATCTGACCAGGCCATTGCAGTGAACCCCACCAATCTGGCCAGGCTACTGCAGTGGACCCCCCCAATCTGGCCAGGCCACTGCAGTGGGCACCCCCCCAATCTGGCCAGCCAACTGAAGTGGACAACCCCCCAATATGGCCAGCCCACTGCAGTGGACACCTACACACCACCAGATCCCAGCCCTCCAGAAACCCAACCCAGTCCACCCTAGACCTGTCCCTGCGGTGCTTGCCATGCCCCCATAGATGCCCCTCCCAGGGGAGGTGTACCCTTGCAACTGCAGTGCAGGCAAGTTATGGATGGGGATTAGCCCTGACCCCTCCTGTACTATAATGCTATGGACTGGCCATTGGCCTTTTGTTGGACAAAACAGTTTGATTTTCTTCAAGATGCTTATTAAAGCATGTTTCATTGTTTACACTGTTGCTTCCTGTGTCCCACAACTTGGTCATAAGTCAACTGTCCTACATGTGCAATTCTCCACGTAGGCATACAATGATGTTCTAATGTGATGGACTGCATGTGGTCCATGGAGTGTGTGACCTATCACAGTATGTATCCAAGTCATCATTGGCTACATTTGCAGGGTGTCATCATTCACATAATTTTGGGCCATGAGGGTGACCTGATTTTGCTAAGCTTCCATGTTTATCTGACACTTTTGCACATAGGTCGTGCTGCCATTTGTAGACATTGTGCAAGTCTTTCTAAGTGCAACCGTCTAGGATGTGCATGCAGTATAGGTTTGTGATGTACAGCAAGTCACCTGTCTCCTAAGTACATCTAGGTACACATGGAGTTTGACTACGCAGTGGTGACTTTGGACACACCCATGTACACAGGATGATGGTACTAAAGTATGATGTGAATTTGAAGTGTCGGAGCCATGTCTTTGTCTCCTTCTGACATGGTCGCCCCCTGCCAAGGGCAAGCTTGCCACAGATGGCCTTCCACTGTATGGAAATCCCCTCATGGCTGTGTGTTCATCTGTGACATATCCAGAGCCCATGGTGTGTGTAAGGTGACCAGGAATCTCAGTCTTCAAACCAAATTGCCTCCTAAGACTCAAGTCCCTGCAGATGTTCCTGTTTGTCAAGCTTTCTGTGGACTGACTAGTCCAGTGCTATGTCAACCTAATGTGAGTTATGCCAACCAGCTTTTGTCTGGCTATATCTTGTTTATTGGGGGGTCTGTCTGTCTGTGCTCTGACATCATGTATTCAGCTACATCCCTCATGTAATTGGGGATGGGATTCCTGTGTGGGTAGTGATTTGTGCTTGACCACTGATGTTTTCCTTTTGAGCTATGCATGATGCTGTACCAGGTCACACCAAGCTGGCCTAGGATGCAGTGAGGTGTGTAGTTTAGCCCTGTGCAACATGTGTTGAACATGGCGGAGTGTGTGTGCCCAGATGTGTAGTGTGTCCATCTGGCATGCAGATGCCACTGGAGCCTGTGTGACATCCATGCTCTTCATTGGCACCCAGGGGAGTATGAGTCAATTTGTTGATGCAGCCTAGCTGCAAGTGTGTTTAGCAAGGTTGATGTGGCATGTGCTGAGCTGGCTCACACAAGGGTAGATGTGATGGAGACTGGTGTATCATAAGTGTGCATGAAGTGTAGACTCCTATGTGATGGCAGTAGGACTATTTGAGATGGTGTCAAGATGTGTGGGATGTTACTTAAGTTCCTTGTCATTTCCTGTGTAGGGGACATGGAGTGTCAACATAGTCCCTATGTGAGTGCTTGTCATGCAGGGGTGTGATACTGTCCATGGGGATATTGGTGATGGAAGACCTATGTGGATGTGACAATGTCACATTGAGACAAAATTTGACTAGTCATAATGGGACAGAGTTGATTTGTGAATGTGACGGTATGTACACCAGGGATGTGATCATGTGTGCTGGATGGTGAACTGTGAGTTGTTGTAGAGTTATTGCATGTTGTGTTTGCATTTGTGGATGCTATTTTTTCTCAAGTGCCAATCGTTTGGACTTGGGACATTTTGGATGAGTATGCGGTGATGTGAAATGACTGAGTACACATCCATAGCACCATGTATGTGTCTTGTTGTGAGATGTGGTGATATGTGGAGTGTGCATGTCCAGGTGTGCTGTGATGCAGCACGTTGTTGCATGAGTGCAGTCAAAAGCATCACTGAGTGTGCAACTGGTGAAGCGAGTGGTCCATCTGACATGTCACATAAGTCATTTGGGTACTGTACATTGTGTGCATGTCATGTATCAGAGAGCCGTTGTGTACATGGTGATGGAGAGTGTTGCTGCAAGTGTAGCTGTGGATGTGATGAGGGCAGCACCCATGTGGTCTTGTATGTCTTGGCTTGTTGGGGTATGTGTACTGGGCTGTAGCTCATGGGGCTGACATGCTTCTCCGTCTAGATGCACCAGAGGGGCTTAAGACGTGCTTTTGTGTTTGTGAGTGATGAGAGATGGGCATGTCGGGTGACATGGGTGTTGTATGGAACATCCCTGCATGTTTTGATTTGATGCTGAACTTGTGGTGAAGTTGACATGCGCATATGTGTAGATCATGTGTATGTGAGTGGGCAGTGACAGTTGCCAGAGTGAAACTGTGGCAGTTACGTTTTTGATGAAGCTTGCTGTCTGCCAATTAATTTTCATGTATGCCTTTTGGATTAGTCACCGTCAGGACACTGTTGTGTGCAGTACCTATTGGCATCACAGGAGGAGTTGCCTCCACCTAGCTTTGGCTCGTGTGAGTTGTGTGTGGGCTTGATTTGGGAGTTGCCCTTTGTCAGTGGTGGTCAGTGATTGTTCATTAATGCCCGGGGATGGTGCCCTTAGATGTAGGTGGTGTTTGCTTCTGATGTTTAGTCATGATGCAGGAACATTGGCTGGCAGCCCATTGCTCAGGGGGTATTGTCCCCTCAAGTGAATGGGCAGCTAAGTGTGTTGATATGCAACCTGTGTTCCAACCAGTCCATAAACGCATCTCTGCATTTCCAAGTAGACTACACATACGTGGGTAATCATGGCATTCTGACTTTTACTGGACAAGGTGTGTGGGCAGCAGGGGAGTGGACTGATTGTGATGACATCCCTGGTTGTGCTACCAACAGCCTGCACTGTGACCCAACTCACATGTGACACAGCAACAATTCAGCCAGTCCCATTTGTGTTAGCATTGTTAGCAGTTTTCTAATCTGAAATCTGGTTTGGCAGGGGTGGGCCTTGTAGGTGTCCATGAGTGCTCCCATTCAGTAGAATGTACACAGCCCTGGAGCCTGAGCTCAATATGTTCTTGTCATAGGTGTCCTTGACAGATTTCAGGATATAGAGGTAGTGTTTAAGTAACAAATGTGGCTAATGCAGATTCCATTCAGCACATGTCCTCCATCCTCACAGGATGTACCCATTTGCCATGGCTTGCTGATAGCTATGTGGATTGTGTTTGTGAGCCACAGATTGAGGCCTATCCCCCCCACCCTGTGTTGTCACCAGTGCAGGCAGAATCTCTTACACATTTGGCTGTGTATTGGGGCCACCGAACCCTGTTGTTGTATCCTCTGACCAGTGACTCATGTGTCATCCAACTCCTCTGCAGTACACAATCTGCATAGGCAAAATGGCATTAGTCATTTGCTGCACAGACTGCAGCTTTTGTAGGTGGATGCAGAATTGCTCTGAGGGACATGCAATGAGGTTGACTGCATGTTCTGATCTTGATTTGGCTGCAACACACCCAGGCCACACATGGTGACTGTCTCCTACATTGTTGTTGGTCCATGCTTTTCTCAATTGCAAGTGGGAATGTGGCCTACAAATGTAGCACAATCAACTGTGACACAGCCACTTCTGGTTTGTTGTAGTGGGGGAGTCATGATTCAATTTTGTGTCTCTGTGTACTTGTGTGGTGTCGGGCCCAGTCTTCTCTGTGCGTCAGTGTACACCGACTAATCACAATGTCATCCTTCTGTGAGTAGGTGTACTCCTGTTGCCCTGCAGGGTTTGAGTCTGTGTTGTGATGGACAGATGCTGTGACTTTGTGTCACCTACATATGTGTGTCTGGCACCTCATATTCCACCATCAAATGTGTGTTTGGCCTAGTATGTGGTGTGCTGGGTGTACCTACCTGATGATGAGTTTCCCCCATTCGTCTTACAGAACAGTACATGGACCTATGGTTGTATTGGGATCACAATGATGGCTGGCCAATCATGGAGTCATCGACATACACCCAGTGTTCCACACTGCCATGGTGTGCTCTGCACTGTCACATTTCGAGGGAGGTTTTGATGAGGCTGGATGCTGCTGATCGAGGGGGGTGGGGTTTAGACTGGCCAAATGTGCATTGACTCCCAGCAAGGACCCTACCTCCAATGCGGCCTCCCCACACCGGCCATGCACTTGGAGTCATGTTTGGGTATGTGAGATGACAGTGCTCCTTGCAAGGCACGTGACACAGTGTGCAACAGTGAGTCAGCTCCAAAGTCTGGCCCTCATCCTCAATTTGCATCACAGCGGCTCAGCAGACTGGATACTGGCACCACAATGCTGTGGCCTAGTGAGAACTGTGGAAGTGAGTTCGTCTCTTGAGTTGATTTGTGGTGGTCCCCCATGCTTGTCCCGCATGTGACCTTGGTGCAGCTGCTCATCAACCAATGCCTGATTGCCCACATTGGCAATTCAAGCCCTATATGGAATACTTCCTGATTGGACTCAACACACATCTGGCTCAGTGGAGTTCAGCCCCCCGTCGTATGTGTCAGGCCAGGCTGAGCCAGCTTCCACACTGAGACACATGTTGTGTTTGTTCTGCAGTGGGTGGCTGGTTGGTTGTCTTTGTGCATCTTCACCCGTGTATTTAACATGTCTTTGGTGGGCATTGAGTGAATGGTGTGCTTTGTTTCTTTCTCTACTGGCCCTGGGACTCCTACATCTCCACACTGCCCATCCCTTGAATTTCCCAGTCAACGTTGCTGCCACAGTGTGGTACTGTGTCTCATCAGAAATGGGCCATTGTGATTCTATCCTCTGTATATACTGCTGGTTGTACCCCAATTGTAATTGTTGATGTATTTGGGATGGTCACATGCCACATTGTGCAATTACACGTTGCTAGGAGAGTTAGCCCCCCAAAGCCCAGATTGGCAGCACATGGCTGAGGGTATGTATTCCCCCCCAAAATGGTTGCCTCTGCAGTGCTGCAGGTGTTTCCCACCCATCCCCTTTTTGTCACTACAGTACAGGTGGTGTTTGCCTTCAATACCCCTAATTGCCCTACCAGGCTGGTGAGTTTAACCCCACAAGGCCATATTTGTCACTACAGTACTGGTGGGGTTTGCCCTCCAAGACCCCTAATTTCCCTACCAGGCAGGGGGGTTTAACCCCACAAGGCCATATTTGTCACTACAGTACAGGTGGGGTTTGACCCCCAATACCCCTATTTGCCCTACCAGGCAGGAGGGTTTAACCCCACAAGGCCATATTTGTCACTACAGAACAGGTGGGGTTTGCCACCCAATAACCCTAATTGCCCTACCAGGCAGGGGGGTTTAACCCCACAAGGCCATATTTGTTACTACAGTACAGGTGGGGTTTGCCCCCAATACCTCTATTTGCCCTACCAGGCAGGGGGGATTACGCCCACAAGGCCATATTTTTCACTACAGTGATGGGGGGGTTAGCTCCCATACCACATTCTGTGTAAACAGTGCTGGGGCTTTGCACCAGGAACCCCATCACCTATAGGGTAGACATTACTGGGAGTGATAGGCATCCACCTCCCTATGGGATAGACATTACTGGGAGTGATAGGCATCCACCTCCCTATGGGGTGGATCACGGTGGGGGTGATAGGCATCCACCTTCCTATGGGGTAGACATTACTGGGAGTGATAGGCATCCACCTCCCTATGGGGTGGATCACGGTGGGGGTGATAGGCATCCACCTCCCTATGGGGTAGACATTACTGGGAGTGATAGGCATCCACCTTCCTATGGGGTAGACATTACTGGGAGTGATAGGCATCCACCTCCCTATGGGGTAGATCACTGTGGGGGTGATAGGCATCCACACTCCTATGGGCTAGACATTACTGGGAGTGATAGGCATCCACCTCCCTATGGGGTGGATCACAGTGGGGATGATAGGCATCCACCTCCCTATGGGATAGACATTACTGGGAGTGATAGGCATCTACCTCACTATGGGGTAGACATTACTGGGAGTTATAGGCATCCACCTCCCTATGGGTTGTATCACGGTGGGGGTGATAGGCATCCACACTCCTATGGGATAGACATTACTGGGAGTGATAGGCATCCACCTCCCTATGGGGTGGATCACGGTGGGGGTGATAGGCATCCACACTCCTATGAGCTAGAGATTACTGGGAGTGATAGGCATCCACCTCCCTATGGGGTAGACATTACTGGGAGTGACAGGCATCCACCTCCCTATGGAGTGGATCACGGTGGGGGTGATAGGAATCCACACTCCAATGGGCTAGACATTACTGGGAGTGATAGGCATCCACCTCCCTATGGGGTAGACATTACTGGGAGTGATAGGCATCCACCTCCCTATGGGGTGGATCACGGTGGGGGTGATAGGCATCCACACTCCTATGGGGTAGACATTACTGGGAGTGAAAGGCATCCACCTCCCTATGGGGTGGATCACGGTGGGGGTGATAGGCATCCACCTCCCTATGGGCTAGACATTACTGGGAGTGATAGGCATCCACCTCCCTATGGGGGGGATCACGGTGGGGGTGATAGGCATCCACCTTCCTATGGGGTACACATTACTGGGAGTGATAGGCATCAACCACCCCCCTTGCCTCTACATTGCTGTAAATATTCCCCTCACTCAATGGTGACTGTGGTTTCTCACAAGCTGTGTATGAAATTAAATTAAACTACATAAATTAAGTATTGTGTTGGCTTTCGCAGGGTAGTAGCGTTTTTGTGTGGGGTAGGTGTCCGACTTACCGTCTTTGGAGTGCGCGTCGATTGGGGTTGTAGTATCGACCGTAGACGTAGAGTTTAGGGATGACATGCGTGATAGGATACATTGCTGCACCGTCTCGTTTGCAGGAATTGTGCTGTGTCGTGAATCGAAGCTGAAATACTCTGTCTCCGGATGCTCTGACATCTTGGAAGTGGCGACTCGTTCGACGCTTAGGAAGTACGCATCGTACTTGGCCGGCCAGAATCGGATTGGTAAATGCCTCCGGATGACTCGAATCAGCATGTATGGAGGCTTCTCGTTGGGAAAATAGAGCCGGAATCTGAGCGTCCGAGTCGTTCGGGAAATGGAGGCGTTTTGGCATCGTACTTGCTCGTTCGGAACGGGTGACGAGTCGTACGAAAATCAGGGCTCCGAATCGGATTTGTAAGTTGCGAATGCCGTTTGTAGCCCTTCCCAGCAAGATCGTAATCAGCCCCTTATAAGGGTGAGTTTTGGGGGTGAGGACCAAGGTCTAGATGGGCACTCAATTTGCACCACCAGCAGCACTGGGGCGGCCGGGTGTAGAGTGCAGAGGCCCAATGTTAGCCAATGTGCCTAAGGGGGCCTTTGGTTAGGGACTGCTGATGAGCAGGCCATTCGGTTGTGGGAGCCAAACTCTTGGGGTTAAGATCAGCACTGCAGGAGCCTATGTCCAGCACAGGAGCTGCACCACCAGCGACACTCGGGCGGCCGGGTGCAGGGTGCAAAACGGACATTGGGGACCCTGTGCTTTCCAACGGAGAACTTTGGTTTCTGAAAGATGCTGCAGCACGGGCAGGGAGACTGTTTGAAGGCGACCACTGGCTGGAGAGGTAAGTTGGGATCCTGTGGGATGCCTGGACACAGTTGGTTGGGCCACCCAAGGCCGTGGGGGGTCATGTGCAGGGATGTCTTCTGGCATCGGCTTTTCTTACCAGCTCCGGTTGCGGCTGGGGGGACCCTTTAGGTTGAGGGTGCAGGCGTCATCTGGAGTCTTGTGGGAGGTTGGGGATTACCAGATTCCAGGTCAGGATCACTTGGGAGACATCCTTGGGGTGTCGGGACACTCGAACTCGGGTCATGGGCTTCGGGTGCAGAGGGGTGCAACGGAATCCAGTTTCTGGGGGTGAGTCTTTGGTTGAGCAAATCCGGTGCTCCTGGGAGACAGAGTCTGTGGGAAGGGCAGGTCTTCTGGGCTCTGGGGGTTGCTGGCTGCGGGACTCACCAGGGTTTTTGCTGTTGGCAGGTTGTAGACGGGACAGGCAGGTAGAGCTGGGGCCAAGGCAGTTGGTGTCCTCTTCTCCTTCCTGAGTCAGCACAGCTCTTCGGTCCTTCTTCTTATCTTTCACAAATCTGAGGAGGCAAGGTTCAGGGTTGCCCCTAAATACTAGATTTAGGGGCATTAAAGGGATGTGCAGGTCGGGACCAATAGGTCCCTTCCTTGGGCGGGTACACCCCCTATCATGCCACCCTCCACTGGGAGGGGGTATGAGCCTCTTCCTAATTGGTTGAGTCCCATCATCTTCAAGATGGAGGGGACTGAGATGTGTGCTTCACCTCGCCGCACCCACCTGAGGGTTGGGGTTGGCATAGGTGGGCACTCCTCTCTTCCTAGCTTGGATTTCCTGCCGATTCTCCTGCCCAAAGTGGGGGCCAGAACTTGTAGGAGCCAGTTGCTGGGGGCAGCAAAAGGCAGGGACAGTGTCCAAAGGTGGCAGGCTTTGAAGCTTCCCCTCTTGTGGATCCAGTCCATTCTAGGGGAGGAGGCATGACACCTCTGCCCAGGATGGCCTTTGCTTCTGTACCCAGAGTGTAAAGGCTCTCTACCCAGGGTCCAGAAACTTGTCTGGTGGTGGCAAATGGTGGGTAGCCATTCAGGTACCTACACGTGGGCTGGTCAATTTTCAGGAGGCATCTCTAAGATGCCCTCTGTGTGCATTTTTCATTAAATCCCACACTGGAATCAGTGTGGGTTTAATGTGCTGAGAAGTTTGCTACCAAACTTCCCAGTTTTTAGTAAAGTCATCATGGAGCTGTAGAGTTCGTAGTGACCAACTCACAGACCATATACTCTTTATGGCTTTACTACACTTATAATGTCTAAGAATAGACTTAGACACTCTAGGGGTACAGGTCTCATGCCTCTGTACCCTCACCTTAAGGCTAATGCACCCTGCCAGAAGGGTGACTTACCTAGACCTTCACTTTTCTCTGCACCAAAACATGCAGCATGCAGTGGCAGTGTGTGTGGGTTAAGGTGCAGGGCCTCTTAGGGTGGCACAACAGGTGCTGTAGCCCTTTGAGACCTTCCCTGGTCACAGTGCCCTTGGTACCTATGGTACCTTTTACAAGGAGCTTACCTGTGGCCAGGGATTGTGCCAATTGTGGATAAAAAGGTACATAACACAGGCCCTGGGAACCTGATTGGCAGGGACACAGGGCACATCAAGTCAGGTTGCATCAGATGTCAGGCAAAAAGTGGGGGGTAACCATGCAAAAAGGGGCACTTTCCTACATAGAGGCACAGAATCTGCCCTCGTTGTCATCTGGGATGACCTTAATAACACAGTTGACCACAACAGGGTTGCTGCACTACTTCTATTGGACCACTCAGCTGCCGTTGACATGGTTGACAATGACACTCTGATATAAAGACTCTATGAAGCCAGCTTAGAGGGGACTGCTCTAGACTGGATCACATCCTACCTTCACAACAGAACTAATGTCATCCATACCCCTCCTTTCTCTTCCAAACCATACTTCACAAAAGCAGGAGTCCCTCAAGGCTCTATCATCTCACCCATGCTTTTCAACATCTACATGAAGTAATTACCAGCACTGATCAATCATTTTTTACCTCACCTGATTCCTTCCTGGTGAGCAATCAGTATTGAGCCTAACTGCCCTGCTTTTAACCTTTATTTTCTGTTCCTTGTAAGCGCACTAGGTGCTGGGAGGTGCCTGGCTCCTGCATCACCTTTGCCTTTAATTTTGCCCTCACGTTTTACCCTTTCAGTTCCTTGTAAGCGCACTAGGTGCTGGGAGGTGCCTGGCTCCCCTGCATTGTCGCTCATTTGATCGTTGTCTTTTTAAAAATGTTATCCCACCTTTCTAGTTGTGCTTCTTACTGTTGCGCTGCAGCTCAGGCTAGTTTCCTTCCCTGCCTATCTGCTGCGTCAGTCAGCTGCCTCTGATCTCCGGAGGCGGAGTCGGACCATAGCCACGACCCTAGAGGCGGGCTACATATTCATGGCAACTGCGCGGCCAGAGTGGTTTCCTTCCTGGTGAGCAATCACTATTGAGCCTAACTGACCCGCTTTTAACCTTTATTTTCTGTTTATTTTCTATTCCTTGTAAGCGCACTAGGTGCTGGGATGTGCCTGGCTCCTGCATCACCTTTGCCTTTGATTTTGCCCTCACTATTTACCCTTTCAGTTCCTTGTATGCGCACTAGGCGCTGGGAGGTGCCTGGCTCCCCTGCATTGTTGCGCATTTGATCGCTGTCCTTTGAAAAAGTTTATCCCACCTTTCTAGTTGTGCTCCTTGCTGCTGCGCTGCAGCTCAGGCTTGTTTCCTTTCCTGCCTGCATGCTTGCTGCCTCAGTCAGCTGACTCCTATCTCCGTAGGCAGAGTTGGACCATAGCCACGCCCCTAGAGGCGGGCTACATATTCATGGCAGCTGGGCAGCCAGAGTGGGTTCCTTCCTGGTGAGCATTCACTATTGAGCCTAACTGGCCTGCTTTTAACCTTTATTTTCTGTTTATTTTCTGTTCCTTGTAAGCACACTGGGTGCTGGGAGGTGCCTGGCTCCTGCATCACCTTTGCCTTTGATTTTACCCTCACTGTTTACCCTTTCAGTTCCTTGTAAGCGCACTAGGCACTGTGAGGTGCCTGGCTCCCCTGCATTGACGCGCATTTGATCGCTGTCTTTTTAAAAATGTTATCCCACCTTTCTAGTTGTGCTTCTTGCTGCTGTGCTGCAGCTCAGGCTTGTTTCCTTCCCTGCCTGCCTGCCGCGTCAGTCATCTGCCTCCAATATCTGGAGGCAGAGTCGGACCGTAGCCATGCTCCTAGAGCCGGGCTACATATTCATGGCATCTGCGCGGCCGGGCCACTGGCGCGCCGAAGGCACGCCAAAGGTAAGCCCGTCTGCACCCGTCCGTGCCTGGACAGTGCCAGGGGCCAGGACCCCTGCTTCGCACACCACCCAGTCCCCCACTAGACAGCTAGAGGTAGGTAGGCATGGGTACTATTCCCAAAACGACTTACTGAAGCTCAATTGTCCTGCGAGAGACACGTGCTCTCACTTTTTAAACCTATCCCAGAAACCCAATGGCTGCAGTAGTTGCGATTTCCGCCTAGGTGTACCCCACGTTGTGGACCCGATTGGTACAGTCAATCCGACAATGGGAAGATGCAATGCTTACTACTCAACAGTCGCTCGCTACCCAAACTCAAACTGGAAATAGCAGACCGTATCTCAGAATTCCAGCCTGACGCCCCCTTTCTAACTGAGACATGGCTAACAGAAACCTCTGCACCTGACATACTAGATGCAGTTCCTCAAAATTATGCCATACTTCGCCTCGACCACCCCACACTTAGAGGGGGGAGGGATGGCGATAATTTTCAAAAGTAATCTGCGCTGCCAACTGAATCCGATTAATATTGCTAATTCCGAGGCAGCCTTTTTTAGCCTTACTCTAAACAGTCAGCTTCCACTGACTGGGATCTTAATCTATCGCCCGCCAGATTCGGCTGCAAGTTTTGTGAAAAGCTTAGCAGACACGAATCTGGATTATGCAGTTAGATATGTTAATTTCATAGTTTTAGGGGACCTCAACTTTCATATAGATGATAAGGATTGCCCAGCCACGAAAAATCTAATGGAAGATTTGAGCATGTTCCAACTTACTCAAGTGGTTAATGCCCCCACACATGCTATGGGCCATATTTTGGACCCCATTTTTACCAATTCACACTCCTTAATAGTGGCGAAACCCATCCCAGTGGTGTGGTCAGATCACTACCTGATCCCGTATGGAACTACGAAGCTTCCACAAGCAGGGGTACCGTCCCAAAAACACACCTCGCGTAAATGGGCCGGATTACCTTGACCTCTCTTACAAGGGCCCTCAACTCCAATAGACTGACTCTCGAAGCCTGCCCATCACTGGCTAATACACAGATCAAGGGGTGGATTAACAAGCCTTAGACACTTTAGCACCACTGAAGCCAACTACTACCAGGCGGTCTAAACCCTCTGCACCCTGGTTCTCAGAGGCACTCCAAGAAACTGAGAGATCCTGTAAAAGGTTAGAGCGCGCATGGTGCAAAGAGTACAATGAACATCATAAATCTACGTACCTTGCAGCCTTAAAGAAGTACCACAAGGATCTCAGGCAGGCCCGTGCAAACTACTATGCCTTACAATTTGAACATTCGAAAAATTCTACCAGGCAGCTTTTTAAGGTAATTAAGTCCCTCACCTCCTTGGAACGCACCACAGTGACAATTCCTCCATCTACTGAGCGCTGTGATCAAATTGCATTATCCTTTTTGAACAAAGTGAATAACATCTACACCTCTTTTCCTGAGAGTGCCAGGACTGTTAAAATGTCTCTCCCCTCTTGCACTCTGCCAGGCACCCCGGGTAAGCTCCTTAACCTGCAATCTATCTTAGAGACTGACATGCACAGTCTAATGCTCAGAGTTAAATCTGGATCCCCTCTTGACCCTGCCTCTCCAGCTATCTTGGAAAAGAGCAGTACTGCTATTGTCCCAGTACATACGGAGCTACTTAACCTATCTTTCTGCACTGGCCTAGTCCCGAAAGAGTGGAAGCATGCCATGGTCATCCCTCTACTCAAAAAGCCTAACCTAGACCCATTACTGCCTGATAACTTTAGACCTATCTCGCTACTTCCTTACTTTGCAAAAATTGTGGAGAAGTTTGTAAACCAACAACTAATGCAGTATGTAGAGAAACATGATCTCCTCCATGAGACCCCAGTTCGGATTCAGACCCTCCTTTAGCACGGAATCGGCTCTACTCCTAGCTTCAGACTCAATACAAAAAATTGCTGATGATGGTCAAACAGGGGCCCTAGTCATGCTTGACCATAGTGCCGCTTTTGATATGGTCTCTCATGGCCTGCTACTTGACAGACTTCATCATGCAGGCATAGGAGGTTTGGTCCTAGGTTGGCTGGTGAGTTTTTTGGAGGGTCGTACCTTTCAAACTACTCTGCAACCCTATGTCTCGTCCATTCAACACCTGAAACAGGGGGTGCCTCAGAGCTCTGCCTTGAGTCCGACCCACTTTAATCTGTATATGCGACTGTTAGCATCTGTTGAACAAACATGGGGTGCAGACGGTGTCAAATGCAGATGACACGCAACTGATTCTCACATTGGCCCGGACCAACGGTAAAGCGGCAGAGGATTTTCAGCTCTGCCTGGAGGACATGGCGAATTGGATGAAACACAGTTGCCTCAGGCTTAATGCCAGTAAAACAGATATCCTAGTAGAGGGGAAACAACCCTCCCTCTGGTCTTCGAGGTGGTTTGACTCCACTCTATCTTTCTCGGACCAGATCTCTGCTCTCACAGTTACCTGTTTTGGGATTTTAAAAATGCTGAAAAAAATACTAGGGCTCATCCCAGACGATGCTAAAAAGACAGCGGTACAGGCACTGGTGACATCCATATTAGATTATAGCAATGTTCTCTATCTGGGAGCTACCAAAGAGGAGCATATATATGCTCCAACGGGTGCAAAAAGCGGCAGGTCGGATGCTAATAAATATTCCTACATTTGCACCAACAGGTAGTGCCTTGGAGACTCTCCGTTGGCTCCCTATTGAGTAGAGGATCTCCTTCAAAGCTCTGGGCTATGCCCATAGAATTTTGCAGGGCAAGGGCCCAAAATATCTCCGCCCTATGATACATTCCTACCACCCCACGCGGTGTCTGAGATCAACTGGAACTGGACTGGTCTGCATCCCTAAATTCAACAGAAAACGCTTCGGAGGTATCTCTTTCAGGCACCTAGAAGCTAAGAGGTGGAATTTTTTACCTTCTTACCTAAGACAGGAGACATCAGAACTAGCCTTTAGGAAACAGCTTAAAATTTGGTTGTTTAGGAAAAATCTCGCTCCCTAGAGTCTCATCGCCTACTCTCTCTCATTTATGATTCTAGCCTTGAATGGAATTCAGCGCGGGGACACTCCGTAATGGAGTAACCATGGCGCCATATAAACTGCCTTAACATAACATAACATGCAGATGGCACACAAATACTTCTTCAACTGGAATGCCCCAAAGACATTGGAAAATCACAATTTTTCAGTTATCTCAGAGCCGTGAATCAATGGATGACATGGAGCCATCTCAAATTGAATGCTTTCAAAACTGAAACACTCACGTATGGCGAGTAGAAAAATTATGACCCACTCGTCACATGGCCTCATGACCTGGGAACACCACCTAAAGTATCAAAGGAAGTAAGAAACCTAGGAATGACCATGGACTTCAAGCTATCAATGAATGCCCAAGTGGACAAACTAGCTTTGTTACTATAAAAACTCTGCGATGGATCTTCCCCCACCTGGGATTTCCACACAAGGTCCAGGCTACCATCTCTTGTTCTGTCCAAACTCGATTATGCCAATAGCCTCTACCACAGATCACCTTTAATAACAATGAAAAGACTACAACGGTTTCAGAACTCTGCTGCCAGACTGCTCTTACATATAAAGCTGCAAGCCCACATCTCCCCTGCCTTGAAAGCCCTACATTGGTTACCGTTTGCCAGAAGACCCACATTCAAGCTGCTTTGTATCTCCCACAAAGTGATACATGGGATAGGACCACTCTACATCAGGAATAAAATCACAATATACATTTAACAAAGAAACTCCACTCTAGAGTGGCACCTCGCCTCAAAATCCCACCGTAGAAGAAAAAACCCATGAGTGGCACATCCTTCAGCCGAACTATGGAACTCTTTACTCCTGAACATACGATCCATGGATAACCACCTTATCTTCAGAATACTACTCAAGAATTGGCTCTTCCCCACATAACCACCTTTCTCAAACATAAATATACAGCATATCCCTCAGTATATAAGCATTTATTTGGACTATACATTGTGTACCTACATATGTGTATTGCTTTGTATAAGTGTGCATAATAATTATGTTTTTAAAGATATAGATATTTGTTAGTTCTGCTTAAAAAATTACATATTTCTTACAGTTACATTATTCGATGTTTAACATGTATATAAGTGACTGCATAAATAAGTAAATCTTTTTATCATAACTATTTATCTACAATTGCTTCACAATGGAATTACAAAAAATTCAAACAAATAAATTAATTTAAAGTACAGCAACACTTGAAAGTCTGAGTTTATTAAATGCAAGTTTAATCTACATATATTACCTTCCTTATGCATATATATACCCTCCATGTACTTCTGCATCTTTATATTTATTACTTTGCTTCTAATTCAGCATATCCAATGCACTACTCTACATCTCATCCTATATCTCTCGCAATATATCCTCTACCTCCACTCTGACTCATCTCAAACCTCATTCTACTACTCACTCCAATGCACTGCCCTATTTCTCATCCTATACCGCTCTAAATATATCCTCTACCTCAAATCTCTGACTAATTTCAAACCTCATTCTACCACTCATTCCAATGCCCTACCCTATTTCTCTCCCTATACCTCTATCGATATATCCTCTACATCTGTCATTCATCCCAAACCCCATACCACTACTATGATCCCCAAAATAACCCTTTCTAGACTCTTCCCATCTCTACCCCTCCTTGCATCATCTCATACCTATTTTACTTTTCAGATCTCCCAAACAAGCCTTTATAAAACCTTCCCTCTGACTCTTTCCCCTCGACCTTCCCATTACTCATCCCAAACCCCCTCCTACTGCCATAAACTCCAAAAAAACACTTTCTAGACCCTACCCTCTTCCATCTCTCTGCTATTTATTTTCAATCCAAATAACAGACTAATATGTCCACCACTCAAATTAATTTCATTTTTCCCTATACTAATTCCCCACTAATCCTGTTTGGGTTCAAGAGTAGTGTGCTTCCTGCCAAAAAGCACTTCAACACTTCATCAGGGGTAGCAAGCACTATATAAATGCAAACCCTTCCCTCTTCTGTACCTCCACTATCCTTTTCAATCCAAAAAACAAACTAACATGTCCACCGCTCACATTAAATTCATATTTCCCCAGACTAATTCACCAGTAATCCTTTTTTGGTTCCGAAGTAGCGTGCTACTCGCCTAAAAGCACTTCAACACCTCATCAGGGTAGCAAGCGCTATATAAATGCAAACCTTTTCCCTCTTCTATCACTCTACTATCCTTCACAAGCCAAATAACAGATCAACATATCCATCACTCAAATTAATTTCATATTTCACTATACTAATTCACCACTAATCCTATATAGGTTTCGGAGTAGCGTACTACTTGCCAAAATAGCGTTTCGACACCTCGTCAGAAGTAGTAAGCGCTATATAAATGCAATTACAGTACACTACAATACCATTCTAAAGAAAACAAAAAGATTAGTTTAAGGAAAGAGAGTGAAATGAACACGAGTTAAACAGAATTTAAAGGGAGAGGAAAGCATCACAGTAACTGAAAAAACAAGGAAATAATGGAGAAACAAAAGGGGGAACAAGGAATAATTTCAGAATTGAAAAAGAACGAGAGAGATTGCATGAGAGGAAAAATGGAGAAAGAAAACAATTTGACTTTTTCCTAATAAATCATGTTCAAAGCCTTAGAGATACTACATGGACAGAAGCAGCAAAAGCCTTACTTATTTGCATGTAGACATGTGCCTGATGGTGATATCTCATATGACACCTCTTTGACTCCCTATGCAACCCAGACGTGATTATACAACAAACTTACATGGACAGCCGAACCAAGGGTCTGCCTTGGCTCTTAGAGCCCTTGCAGGAGTTGGACCTTGAAAATATTTGCATTAATATTTGGAAGTTTTGACAGTAATAGGTCACATGATAGCGCTGCACTGAGAAGTACTTATTAAAAGTGATAGTTTTAAAAACATGGATTTAGAACCATTTCTACCTCTCACCCTACATTGGTGACAGTGCCATTAGTAAAATAAGAGGCAAGACAGTTGTTATGAGAACCCTGTCTGCATCCCAGATCACTAGCAAGCAACTTTGCAGTCAATTAAATCAAACACAGTAGGATTTTGTGCAGCTGGTATTCTGAAATCACGTATTTGAAAGTGCTTGTGAAATAAAATATATGCCTAAGATCACAAAATGTAAGGAGGGAAACCGCGATTTATCCAGGCTTTCTGGTTTCACTTTGTAAAAATCAGTCACTACATGCCTGTGATAGTGTCTCCTTGTTATGTAAAGGCTTTGTTTTTACCTCTTTGTGCATTTTTCTGCAAATATTTTTATAACGAAAACTCAACCCTAAGGCATTGGCGCGCTTTATATCAGGAATATTTACATTAAACAAGGTCCAATTTTTGGACTCAGGCGACCCCACTGTGGCATGGAATCTATGTGTGGCAGGTGGCTGAGCTGCCCGGGTTCCGCGCTTGAGACCTTATCGGACTATCCACACTAGGAAACATTATGAAGGGGTCTGTGCTAAAATTCTTTAAAAAGCTGCAGGATGAATATCAGCTCCACCGTAGCCAGTTCTATAAGTACCTACAACTTAGACATGCACTGACACCGTATATTAAGGATCTGACAGATTTACCCGAGTTTAACCCATTAGAACGGCGGCTGTTAATGGGTGCTATGGGAGCCCACAAGATCAGACAACTATACTAAACATTAGTCACACATAGTCACACTACGTTGGGTGCATTGCGGGTGATGTGGGAGGGTGATATCACAGACCTAAATGGCGTTGACTGGACAGAAGCCTTGGCAGGTCCCCGAGGCGCTGCCATTGCAACACGGGATCATTTAATCCAGTTCAAATACCTACACCGAGTATATGACACAAGGCCCCGCCTATGGCGCATGGGAGTAATATCTTCCCCCACAGGTCTCCGATGCAGCAGGGAGGAGGGGACTTTCCTCCACACGGTATGGAGTTGCACCGCACTCCTACCTTTTTGGCACAGGGTAATCTCTTGGCTAGCTCAAGTGTTGTCCTGGAAGCTCCCCCTTGAACCCAAACTAGTTCTCCTACATTGCACAGATGGGACCAGAGGCAACAGGCATAAACAACACCTCTAGTTTTTGGGTCTAACACTTGCCAAGAGAGATATTGCTCAACACTGGAAGGGGGTCTTCCCACCCTTGGTGGGTGGGTGGAAGCGAGCCATGGACAAATGTATGGGGATGGAACTGGAAGTATTCCAGGTGTGGGGTTGCCCTAAGAAACATAATACAATCTGGAAGTGGTGGGCAGAGTACAAGGGTATCGACCTGCCTTCTGCACAGCCCCTAGTTTCCCTCACAGAGCAGGAAATACAGTCATATAGTCATGGACACAACAACAGCTCGTAGTTTTTACTATTCCACTGCAGTTGACTGATATTCTGTGTGGTACGGGGTGTAGTATTCGGGCTGTGCCCGTGTTTTAGAAGTTCCGAAACATTGTTATTGCTCAGAACTGTGCTACGATTGATATGTTTCTATATGGGCCTTTCAGGCCATGCTGTACTACCAATAAAATCTCAATAAAATTTGTTATAAAAAAAACAAGGTCACATTTTTTTTGACATGGGGAGGTTAAGGGATTTGCCCAGAATCACAGAATGCTGAGCCGATGTTGAGACTTGAACCTGGTTACCCAGTTCCAAAGTCGACAGCTCTGGCTGTAAATGTCAGAGCGTTAGAGCAGAAGGGTAGAGCATTTGGTGCCTGCTGCCAGTGTCCTGAGTCACATGACTGCGAATAGCTAAGCTGTTCACTGCCCACCTACATTTTAAAGGACTGCCTCCAGCACACAAACTAAGGAAGCTGGCACTGGCCTTTTTTCACCCCAGACTTCTTGGAGCCTTGGTAGGTTAAGGGAAGAACTTTCCAGAACCAGATGTGGGGGTAGCATAGGAAATTCCCCCACTTCAAAGGCTGGCAATAGGTATAAATATTGCACCCCCAGAACACCTCTTCAGTACCCTTCTAAACGTGTGGAAGAATTCAGTTGGACATTCTGGACCCCTAGAGAATCGCCCTGCTGCTAGAGACCTGCCTTGATGCTTGTAGGAGAACCGTACCATCTCCATGAACGCAGGACCACCAGACATGAGTCCAAGGGATAGTTGGCTGGCCTTCTGTGTGAGCTGCAGGGGCATAACAAGCTCCAGAAACCTTGAACTCTGCACCTCATTTTTTGCTGCTGAAGTGAGCCTTAAACCCCCTCCCCCCAAATGGTGCCTCCCAGGTCCTGCACTCTTGGAAGTGGTGTCAGAGGTGCTGCTCCTGCCTAGCCCTAAAACTTGGGACTTTGAAAAAGTTTCACCGAAAGTACCAGAAGAACTGACAGAAGACAGGGATCTACCTGACAGTCGATCTGCCCAAGGTCAGCCGCGGCCACTGCAGGTAAGAGCGGTGGGGCCGGCTGTGGGGGATTTCGAGAGACAACCACGAGGGAAAATTAATTATTTATTTAATTTCTTCTCGTGGTCGTCTCTCAAAATCCCCCCCCCTCAGCCGCAATGAGGGAAAATGAATTATTTATTTAATTTCCCCTCGTGGTCGTCTCTCAAAATCCCCCCCAGCCGGCCCCATCACCCCACCGCTCTTACCTGCAGCGGCCGCGGCTGCCCAAGGTGCATTGCCAGTTGGTCTGACTTTGCAGTAGCTCCTGCTATGTTATTATACGCAGCAGCAAATCCTATTCACCAGGACATCTCAGTGACAGTGTCTGGCCTCATGGAGCCCTCTTCTGCTACAGCTTGTAGCTCTGTCCCGCTGGAGGTTCTCGGCTTCCAAAAAGTTGTCTAAGTCTGAAGGTAAAAATCTTCACTGGGCTTGATGGTGACCAGCTCCCCATCAATGACGACAAACTGCTCAGCCTGGAAATCCTGCTTCTGCTCAGAGCTTTTTCCTGCCATTGTCTATCGTTTCACCAAAACTTTGTCCAGTGCTCCCCGGCGATGACAACTCTTCTTTGGATGCAGCATGCCTTTTTCAAAATTTCATCTCAGTCCAAAGGTCAGCCAAGACCAGGCCCAATCCACCTTGTGTATCTGACTTGTGCTCCATCATAGCATGACCTTATCCCGATCTCACGCAATCAGATACACGCGGTTGGCATTTTGGTCTTTTAGGTGCTAGATTTCACTAAAAACGAAAAAAAAATCTAGTTGTACTGATAGGATTTAATTTGTTTTGCTGTTATTTTATTTATTAAAATGTATCTTATTTTTCAAAATTGGGATGGGATTTTTCTTGTGTTGTGTTTTCACTTTATTACTGTTTGCGGCATAAATACTTTACACAGTGAATATAAGTTAAGCATGAAAGCATTTGCGCCAAGCTACCACAGGGCTAAGCACAGCTTAATTCAGTGACTTTTGTGGTTCACAGTGACAAGGATTGTGGTTGTGCTTGAGTAGCATTTCATCCCCACCACCAATAAGAGAGGATGTGGCCTTACGGCTAGAGTTGTCGACCTCGACACTGGGAACCGGATTCGAGTCTCGGCAGGGATGCTCAACATCCTGTGATTCTGGGCAAATCACTTAATCTCCCCATGCTTAACAAAAATGAATGTGTCCTCGTGTAACACAACTGGTGCTCATGTAAAGCGCTCTGATACCTGAAACCTCCGGGTCAAGTTTGCGCTATATAAAACTCTAGGAAAAAAATAACCACATTTCTTACAGTACTGTAACTCAGTTATTTTAGACATTCTCCTGCTGCTTCTGAAGAGGCAGGGCGATGACCTGTCCATATTCTTACACTAAAATATGTTCTTCATTACAGCTTGAAGCCAACATGCTTCTTCCTCACTGTTAAAAATGGGGTTTCTGGTTGGCAGAGGTATGCACCCTGTACAAGCAGGAACCACAGTCCCAGTCGGGGTAAGTGTAGTATACACTAAAAGTTTGCCTGAGCTCACCCTCTGGTAGCTTGGCACAGAGCAGTCAGGCTAAACTGAAGAGGCAATGTGTAAAGTGTTTGTGCACACACTGACACAAAGTAACACAGCGAATACACCACAAAAGTACTCCACACCAGTTTACATAAATAGTGAATATTTATCTGAGTAAAACAAGACCAAAACAACAAAAATTCTTCAAGATGCACAAGTCAAGATATACATCTTTCAAGTTGAACTCAAAATGCAGTGCTTAGAAGTCAACAACTCCAACTGGGGCTATCTGGTCGCGCTTGACCAGGGCAAATCCAAGAGTTCAATCCGGCCACGATGGAGCGCTGACCAGAGAGAGGAGTCACGCGGACCCGTTGACAATCCTTGGCTGCATCGATGCTTGGGGACGATGTGGTGCGCAATGGAGAGGATGCATCATGGGTGCAGGTGATGTGTCGGTTCCTGGAGGCGCTGCAAGATCTTTGAGGCGTTGGTGCTTGGCGACGATGCATTGTGCAAAGGAGGTGATGCATCGGTTATGGGAGCGAGGCTTCAGTTTCTGAAGGCGGTCCAGCGTTGGTGATGTGTCAATGTCAAGAGCAAGGTGAGTCAATTTCCGTGGTGTCGTAGTTAAACCGCTGGGCTGAAGGCGATGCATCAGTCAAAAGCCACAAAGGGCCGGGAATGCGTCGGAGTCGGGATAGTGCACAATGGATGTCAGTGATGCGGTGTCCGAGACTCATGCAGCAGTGGTTCTTCAGAGGTGCTGTGGAAAATCAGGTCTTTGTTGAAAGTTGAGGTCGCTGCGTCATGAACTCGGTGAGCGGTGTCCATGGCTTCAATGCAGACAGCGGCGATGCGCCAGTTTTGCGGGGATGCACAGGTTCCAAAATGACGCTTTGAAGTCGATACCTCACTTTCTCGGTTGCAGCACAGAAACTCACTTCCAAGGGCTCAGGACTGGATTTGGCACCATTTGTCAGAGCATGGCCCACAGCAGAGGGGCCCAGGCAGGGCTGTAGCCATGGGGGAGTGCGAGTGGGGCCTGGCCAGGCCATAATGTCCTCTGGCCCCCCAAATAAAAGCCCATACCAATAGCCTGCCAGAGTGATCCCCCTCCACATGGAGAAGGGCAAGGCAGTGCCTATAGTCATGTTTTCCCAATCCTGCCTCTAGATCCTTGTGGCTTTCCGTCCCATCAGCCCACCTGACACCTCAGTCTCAAGCAGTATCAACTCTCACTCCATGTTCAGAAGCACCCTGCGCAGGGCCTTACGGACCCCCCCATATAGTGGCAATGCATTGCCCTCTGATGACCACCTTGTGGGTATCCCACTTCAGAGCTCTAGAGGGGGTGATGTCTGTGTTAAATACAAAATATTGGGTAATATGTGATGACAGGGCCTCCCTGAAGGGGGGTTCTGTGGTGCCTCGGTGTGGAACCTCCAGGTCCGTAACACCATCAGCAGTGGGCAGTGATCTGAGCGGGTACGTGCCAAGGACTCCATCATAGTTATCTGCGTGCCCATTAGTTAATTGCAGAGAAAAAGATCAAGCTTGGTGTGGAGGTCATGGATCAGGCAATAAACAAGAAGTCACTGGTGTCTGGATGGTGCAAGTGCCACATATCGAACACGCTCTAGTTAACCATTCTGTCCTTAAAGTATTGTGCACCTTGACACACATAGCACTGTTCAGCGGAGAGGTGGAGCACTGCCAGGCAACATCCGGAACACAATTAAAGTCATGGCCCAATATACTGGGATTGTGTGGGTCCTGGAAAAGGGCTGGGATGAGGAGACCTAAAAAAAGCAGAGTGATTAGTGCTGGGGGCATAAACAACCACCATCATGAGGGGGGCACCATCCTTATGTCCTTCCACCACCACGTACCTACCCTCAGTGTCAACTCTGTGTATGTCTTTCACAAATGGGCCCCCTGGCAATCCATATCATGACCCCCTTGAATACGCCAATGTCGTAGTTCCACACACCTGCCCCCCCATTTTGGATGTACTTTTTGTAACTCTTCCTGTGTCAAATTCATCTCTTGCAAAAAAGCTATGTGTGTGCAGCTGCGATTAAGATATGTATGAACCCAGTATCTCTGTGTGGTAGTGGCTATGCCCTTAATGTTCCACATCAGCAAGTCATAGTGTGGGGTAGTGTGGCCTGTAGGTGAGCCCATTGGGTATGGTGATAAGTAGTGATGCATCACGTTCCGTGATTCTCATTACCCACAACTCCAGTGTGCGGGTCCCCCCAAATGCCCCATCGGCATTCAAGAGACCAGTGCAGTACAGGACCATTCCACATAATTATATGTAGGAAACTTCATCTGTGCGTCAAAAGAAAACACAAGATTTATAATCTCCTTCTTGCTGACCAGGACTCCTCTGAGTGCCCAGCCATGACCATCCAATGAATGAACATCAGCCAAAGAGAAATGCGTAATAAAATACAAGTCCTGTTTGGAGAGGACAGTGGTCACAGACACAAAGGTCCTCTCCAATGATCTGGGCATCCAACTCTCTCTCTCATGAGGCCCCAAAGTGTCTTCAGTAGTCTCCGGGAGTCCTCCCCAGTATCAGCCATGGAGCCATTAGTATCTGACTGCCAGAGGCACGGTCTGATCGCAATGACTCAAAAGAGTTCTGACGATATTGCAGCACCACTTCCCCTGCCTGTGCCATGAAGGGGCGGCTCTGGGTCCCCCACTCCTCCTATGCCTCAGTTGCAACATCAGCTATTTACCAGTGTTCCAGTCATATCATGTGGGCTTCGCAATGCCCTTGGCATGTAACCATGTTTATGCATCTCCAGGAGTCAAGAAAGAATGGATTCACTCATCATCCATCACCTTAAGTTTAGCAGGATAGAGAAGAGCATAATTCAGGCCAAGCTCCTGGCAGGGTTGGATTGGGATAAAAAATAGGCCCGGAACGCTAAAAAATGTGGCCCACATTTGCGGATTGCCCTTTCGCAAAACACTTCTTCGGGGAAGTTTTATGAAAAGAAGGCGGGAGGTCTCTGACAGAGGCATATTTTGATAAATTCACTTAGATTAAAAAAAGGCACAGATTAGTTCACACTGGTGAACCACACCTGCATACAAATGAGGCAACTTCAGTTCAGCCCCCCTACCCCCACTCAATCTGCATACACTAATGGGCCAGTCCAGCGAGAGAAAGGGAGTGACAACTCCACCCCGTTGGTAAAAAGAAGGTAATAGAGGCCCATCTGCCTCCAGAACGGCCAGTCAGGCATTCACTGGGCTGCTGGAGGCATCCAAACAGCATGGATACCACCCAAATCAGCCCCCAAGCTGCCCAAAAAAGCGGTCCACAGCTGGAACTCGGATACCGGCCCCTCGGCCATTGCCCGAGTGCCCGCCTTACCAATCCGACCCTGGCTCCCGGAGGCATTGCTTGACCACCCTAGGCGAGCTGCGAAGATGCTGCACTTCTACAGTAAAATCTAGGTAAGCAGGAACCTTTCATCCAAAACCACTGCAGAATTAAGTCTCTGTCCCTATAATTAACCCCTTCGACGCTCATGACGGAGCGGTTCCGTCATGCGCGTCGGTTGGGCTGTGCGGATGACGGAACCGTTCCGTCACGGTCCCGTAGATTAACGTTAACCCCCCGCACAGCGCGAAAATCGGCGTCGCGCTGAAGGGGTTAAGTAGTTTCTCAATTACAGGACTCGACTGGGCCCCCGGTGGTGGCAGCCTCCCAGGTAGACAATGTGCTCTCTCTACAGAGCAGAATTTGGGTACATTGCCTGTCAGAACTGTGGTCATCAACCTCTGTTCGAGAAAGAGTTCCATACTTAGGCCCTCCAAGCGCTCCAGAAAGCCCAAGAAGTGGACATTATTATGCCTCGAGCAGCCCTCTGTATCCTCCGATGTAGTAGGTGACACTTCGGCCCTCATGTGCTTCAGTTGATTTTGAAGTTCCTGCAATGTGGGTCGCATCGTGGTTAATGTGGATTCAGCATCGTCCACACAGTCCACCAGTTTCCTCTGGTCCGTACAGAGCTGGTTCACATCCAAGGAGACTGCATCAATCTTGGACGCAATATCTTTTCAAACTGGACAGAGTGACTGTGAAGAGTGGCCCAGAGTGTCAACTCCATTATCAGAAGGGGTGGAAGGGCCCGCTGCATCCCCAGTGGGGTTCTTAGCAGATTGGGGCTTCACCATCATGCCCACATTGGTATCAACCCCAAGTGGATGATCCAGCATGTTCTAGACAGTGCGCCATCGCTCCCAACTCTCCACCAGGTTCGGGCTGCAGGTGACTGCAGTGCAGTGCTGGTGCTGCGTGTGGTGTCCGCCAGGCCTCCTCAAAGGAACCGAATGTGAAAGCTTCTGGAATGTTATCAAAAATGCAAAAAAATACTATAAACTGCTATCAAACAAAAGGCAACTTTAGTTGATCAATGGCCAAAGGATAACCCATGAAATGTAGGGGATATGAGATGTTATAGGAATGTGTGAGCTGTAATATTTGGTATTCCCGTAGCAAAAGATGTTGTAAAATAAAAGAAATGGTGCTATTTGGCATAAAAATACTCTGTTCTCCCGGGCAACATAAGACTATGTCAAATTGAATCCTGGTAAGTTCAAACCGTAGAAACATAGGGGATACCAAATGTTATAACCCTTACAGGCCATTATATTTGGTATTCCCCATAGGAACTGAATGTGAAAGCTAGTGAAATTAAATCAAAAATGGGAAAACAGACTGCAATCTGGTATCAAATAAAAGGCAACTCCAATTGGTCAATGGCTAAAATGTAGCCCTTGAAAGGTAGGGGATACGAGATATTACAGCAACGCATGAGCCGTAATATGTGATATCTCCAAAGTAAAAGGTGGTGGAAAACTCAAGGAAGGGTTCCAGTTGGCAGAAAAATACTGTGCTCACCCAGCCAACATAAGACCATGCCAAATTTAATCCTGGTAAGTTCTAACCTGAGAAACATAGGGGATACTAAATATTATAGCCTGTGTCGGCAATTATTGTTGCCATCCCCCAAAGGAACTGGATGTGAACGTTTGTGGAATGAAATAAAAAATGCAGTAAGATTCTGTAATTACAAAGCAATTTCAGTTGATCTGATAGAGACATCTAGCTGCAGATTCCTTACGATTGAACTTCCAGGCGTCAGGCTTGATCTGGAAGATTTTTCTTAGCAGTACCCCTGTGCGCCGGTAGGTGGCATCGATCGACTTCACGTGACATAATCGCGTCTTGTTCATCGTCGTCGTGATGTCCACATCGCGAATATAACCGCCAGTCCGGCACACAGACGTCAGTTCTTTTATTTCCGCGCCAGACAGCGCCGATCCGGTGCTGAGAGCTACCCCCTACCATTTTTGACAGACTTTTTTCAACTTTTTGTCGACTTCTTTTGGTGTGTAGGAAATAATGTCGAGTAAGAAGATGTCGTGGTTCAAGCTTTGTGGTACCAGTCACCGCATCATGTCGGTCACGGACCCCCACTTAGTGTGTCTCTGGGGCCTGGCGCACGACCATGACTCGAAGTCGTGTTCCGACTGCCAGGCTATAGCACCAAAGGCTTTGAGGGAGCAGTCCGTAAAGCTGCTCCCCGCCCGGCTCCCGGCACCACAGAAGTCGGTCTCGATCCCGGTCCAGGTATCGGTAAAGAGGAAGGTCCGAGCACCACTCTGAATTGAAGTCCTCTTCCTCGAAGTCATCGAAGTCAGGTAAGAGGCAACACAAGAAGTCGAAGCATGCTTCGACTTCACCCCAGCCATCTCACATTTCAGCAGAGGAACCTTGGCGTTCAAGGCCCCGCTCGACTCCGCATTTCCCTCGGTCAACTCCGCATTTCCCTGCCTTTCCGGGTCCGGGAGCCACCCCTGCCCAGCTTAAAGAGTTTTATGACACCATGTGCGCCATATTCGGGGGGTATGACCATGCCGGTGAGCCTTCTGCCCGCAGGGTCAGATAATGGAGGAGTCCCATGGGTTTCGCGCCTGAGGCTCCGGCGCCACGGCTTCCGATTGGACCCCTTCCCGGGTCCGGACCGGTGCTGGTCACACCTCCACAGTCACAGTGCCGAGATCCTCTGCATCACTGGCGCCCACTGGCAGCACCTCCCCGATTCTCATACCCGACAACACGGAGCCGGTCAGGCGTCCTCCGACACCGAGACCGGTGCCGATGGAGCCGTACGGCCCCATATCATTGAACCTGCCCAAATCTGAAGTGTTAGGGATTGATGAAGAGGATTGGGAGGGGGAGCAGGATCCCTTAGAAATCCAGCAACCACAAGAGATGGATTGGTAGGAGGAACGGGTGATGCCAGTGGTACAGACACCTCCCCAGAGTCTGGCATGCTGTCTCCTCCTACCCTGGCTACGGAGGAGGGGGCATCATTTTCTATGGTGGTGCATAGGGCTGTGGAGGTCCTGGACCTGCAGCTCCCTATGGTGGCAGTCAAGAGGAACATCTTGACAGAGGTCCTGCAGCCTGGGGTCTCCAGCTCGGAACCCTTGCTGCCTTTTAATGAGGCCTTAATGGACATCCTTCTGGGCACCTGGTCCAAACCCAGCACGCCCGCCACCATCGCCCTGCACAGGGTGACCCACTTTTCCTCACCATCCACCCCACAAAGCTTGGTGGTCCAAGCTTCCACTTCCTGTGGCGCGTTCCCTTCCTCACCCCTGGACAGGGAATCCAAGAGACTAGATAATTTTGGAAAGAAAATGTTTTCCTGCCTTTTGGGCCATTATTCCCATTCTATCAGGGACACGATTGCACACGTTCTGCCCAGGAGGACCAAGCTCTACTCTCCCAAGCTATTTCCGATGGGAGAGGCGCAGCAAACTTAGCCATCAGCTGTGGCTTGGACACAACAGACTTGCTGGGCAGAGCGATTTCCACGACGGTGGCTGTCCATCGCCATGCCAGCCTAAGAACATCTGGCTTTTCGGGGGATGTCCAAGCTAACCTCATGGACATGCCCTTCGATGGCTCCTGTCTCTTTGGAGACAAGGCAGATGCGGACCTTTAGTGCTTCAAGGACTCACAGGCAACGGCCAAGTCCTTGGGCCTCACCACAACTTCCAGGCCGGCATCTTCTTTTCACTCCTTTCGTGGCTACGGAAGGGGCTACAAACCGCACCAACCCTATTCCAGTCAGAGGGCCCCGCGAGCTCAGCAGCCTCTGTGGGGCAGTGGACACGGTTCACCCCGACCCCGCGGGTCGGGAGACCAGAATTCGAGCCAGGACACGAACCCCTCCTCCACCGCAAAACTTTCCAAGTCCGATCCCCCAGGATCATTTACAGCCAGTTGGTGGCAGAGTACACCATCATCTCCACCACTGGCAGGACATCACGTCGGACAGGTGGGTGTTGCAAATAGTCTGAAGGGATTACTCCCTTCCCTTCGAGACTACCCCTCCATCCATGCCTCCAGTATACGATTGGCTGACAGAGGATCACCTGGCCCTACTCCGCAAGGAAATCAAGACTCTCTTGGCCAGGGGCGTGGTCTGGCCACGAATGTGATGGCCGCTTAGTCTCAGAGCTCTGGGATGGGACGGACCACAGACAGCGGTGGCGACATCTCTAATGTCACGGGGGTGCCGCAAATGAGCTGCTTATGTGACGGCCTGCTAGCGGCACCAAATATCATCCTTGCAGAGCAAGGGGATTATGTGAAAAGCATCCCCGGAGCGCGACCCGAGATTGTGGCCTACACCAGGGCTGATGACCGCGGCTCCTGGTCGGGTCCTGCATCTGTCCAAATGCTCAGGGGAGTCGGGCGCCTGCTGCCACCAGTGTCCTGAGGTAGGGCACAGTGCCCTGGGCTCCCAATCCCCCCTCCCGACTTGACTTCTGTAGAGATGTGCCTTGGGGGCCGCCAGCTACACCCCTCCCTGCACGATCCTCCACAGGAGAGGGAACGCACTCAAACACGACAGAGGCCACTGGCACGGTGCTGGTGACCCCGGTGACTGGGTGATTGAGGGGAGGACGCAGGAGCGTGCAGCTGCGGCCTAACTGAGATAAACGCAGGAGGCATCCTCGGCGGGATGGCCAAGCAGTCACATCCTCTACTTGGAGCAGATGCCGTGCAGGTGACGCTGCGGTAAGTGCCCCTCCCCCAGCTGCGATTAACTACAGGGATCCAAACGGGGACCTCTGGCCTAATCTCCATCCTCTCCCCCTCCCACATCCTTGGCCTGCGAACTCAGAAGGGGGCCACATACACCTACCATGCTGAGGTAGCACCCCAGGGAGCGAGCTGGGAGACAGGGGCGACCTACAGCCACACTAAAGGGCCCAACATGCAGATAACCCTACCCCTGGTTAACGGACACTCCTGGGGACAGTATTTACCAGGCCCCACTGGCAGAGGCCTAGTGCGCAGCGCTGTCCTCCTACTCTTAGCCAGGGCAGACGTATCCTCATCCAGAGTGCTGACCCATGATGCCTCATCTGGTGGTGGCGACACCACCACGCTGTATCAGAAGGAGAGGGTCAGAGTAGCACTACAACCCGTGCCCCGTTTACCCCCTTTTACACTGTGGGGGCACGGAACTTACCTCAGCATGGCCACTGCCGCTCTTGCCTGGCTGTGCCTACGAGACCCCCCACAGGAGCCCCATCCATGTCTACGTGCCCTGACTTACCCCGATGGCCTGTGCTACACCCTGGTACCATACCTAGCCTCGGATGAGTACTATCGGGGCCAGGTGTGCGGGGGACACCCGATCATCTAAGGATGAGTCACGCGCCCCACCTGCTCAACTCCCTTGGTCCATAACTCACTGACGCATCAAGCGAGGACCTCGTATCTACTACACTCTGGGCTTCGCTCTCTGCCCGCCCTCTCACTGTTGCCAGGAAGACGGTCTCAGTATCTCCAGACACCTGCACGCTCTGAGGCCCCCGAGGTCATTGGGGGATGCCTTTTGGCAAGTCGACTGGGAAGCCGGCGCGACAACTCCTCTTCACTGAGGCACTCAACCAGGGTCATCTATCGAACAGCACCGAGAACACTGCCCTCTCAGAACCCGTCCCCCCTCTCCTGGCATGGCTGTCGCTCCAGGTACCACCATTGAGCACATCTTGCTACAGCTGTGGGACGCAGACTGGAGGGCATGGAGAGCACCATCTCCACACTGGCCACCGAGACTAAATCAATACGGTCGGACATAGCAGGGTTCCATAAGCGAGTGGAGGGTCTGGCCCAGCGTGTTTCATCAATTAAAGAATGCATAAACATGATACCAGAGAGAGACCAGGAAATCATTTATCTCAGTAAGAAGGTCATCGACTTGGAAGACAGAAGTCGGAGAGACAACGTCCGCTTCTTTGGGTTCCCAGAAAACGTGGAGGGCCCAGACGCCAAATCCTTCCTGAGGAACACACTCCCAAAACTCACAGGCCTGACCTTCTATCCCCCCCCTGGAGATGCAAAGGGCTCACTGTATTGGTCCCCCTCGGTGTGGAGCCTCCACCCAACCACGGCCTCTCATAGCATGCTTCCTACATCACGAACATGCACGCCAACTTATCACCACAGTCCGCACTCATGGTCAGTACATATTTGAAGGGCATGAGATCCAAATTGCTGCGGATTTCTCCAAGGAAACGAACGATCGACGCAAAGCCTCCTCTCTCTGAGACCCATCCTTCATCAAATGGACATCAAATATGGCCTCTTTGAGCCAGCACGCTTCTGTATCACAAGAGATGGAGTCACAAAGGCATTCTTCGATCCAGACAACCTTTGTCACTTCATGGAGGGCTCTAGCCCTCAGGACATGGAAGCCCACACCTTGGCTCCTGGAGACATTTTCAGCCCATTGGTCCCTACGCCTCCAGCCTTTCCAGGGGACCCTGACGGAGCACAGGAGGCTCTCATAACAGGGGGAGGGACCCTGATAGGGCCGCTTGCTCCATGGGAGACCGAACTCAGGCCATCCAGGTGGTGACGGCGCTGACTCAGGAGCAGGACAGAGACAAATCCCGATCCCCTCTTAAGCCCACATCCAATGAGGGGAGGGCAATCTGAAGGCAGTATTCTGGCTCCTGGGGCAGACTAACAATACTGAGTACGAAACGCCAGAAGTGGACAGAAGACCCAGTATCAGCTTACTTACTCATAGACTGTTCTGTAACTCATTCTCATGTATTCGTTTATTACTGTTTAACTGTTTAATCGTTATGCGCATACATTGCATCTGTCATTGAATTTACATGCAACACGTTGCGGTTCACAAGAATCCGATTACCCTACCCCTCCCACTCCCTGAACTAGTTCCCCATGCTTTTGGCTGTATATTGTATGTTGAGGGGCAGCTCGTGCAGTGCAGGGCTTTAGGGAATGGCTCAGTGCCAGATCACACACTGCCACATCCCACTTCGTAGGATCTATCCCAGGGACATTGCACTCTGCTCGCCTCCTCCTTTCTCCCCAGCCCCAAACGACAAACCCCGCCTCACCCCTTGCTGATACAGGATGCTCCTTGGGGTTTGGGGGTCATGGGCGGTGCCCCCCTCTCCTCCAAAACGCTTGACCTTGTCTGGGACCCTGGGGTATGGTCGCAACACCCACTCCTCCCCAACACTATTCGAACCATGGGTCCATCTCAGGCATTTAAGGCTCCCTCTGCCCTCACTCGCCCCCCTCTTCATTGCCGTCGGCCCGACGGACCCCGCTTTGGACCACCATCCACTGTGCTGTCTCCATGAAGAGATAACCCCCACTCTAAGCCTCCCATCACTCGCACCTCCTTGGCACAGGCAGCACGGCAGTCGCTGCCGCCTGAACGCATCTCCACCCGACCCGATCGAACCACAAGCCTAGACCCGCAGTCAACAGACCCACGCTCTTCGACAAGAGTAGAGCGACAACCTACCCACCACCCATCCCTACCCCCTCCAACCTTGGTTGTTATCTGCCATCCCCCTGACCCCTCTCATCGACGAACCCCCCGACTACCCCTAGTCGCACACACCTAGTATCCTTGAGTGGCTGTCGGTGGCGCCTCTGCTTAGGCGGCCACACCCCTCCTTCCTAGCATAGACGTCCCCCCTACCCCTCCATCCTCCCACCCCTTTCCCTTTCTTTTCTTTTTTCCTCTACATTCTGTCCCATCCCAAACCACACTTTTCTTTCCTGCCCCCTATCCCTCTCCCCCTTCTCCTTCTGAACGTCCCTGTGTCCCACCCCCCCTTTTTAGCCTATCCTTTCAGCTACCTCACCGACCCAACTTCCTCTAATCATCTCACACTCTCCCCGCAACACTCACAAGCACGGGCGCCCGGACGGCTCGCAAACATCCTAGAGTACTAATGGCACCGACCAATGTTCCTAACCCACAGCCGATACACGTCCTCTCGTGGAAAAAAAGTCCTCTCTTATTTGCAAACGAAGAAAGCTTACATTGCCCTTATACAAGAAAACGCATCTAGACAGCTTGGAGTCCGACAAACTCCATCGGGACTGGGTGGGTAGAGTTGTCCACAGCTGCGTAGTGACCCCATCCCCTACTGAGGGGGGCCAGCCACGGAAATGCAGAGTTGCGATTCTCCTCCGCAAATCGCTACCTGTAACAATTGCAAAAACATCGGTCTAACTACTTATCTTGCAGACAATAAAGAGTCGGTGGACTCCCACAGGACCTTACGGGCAGCAGCAAAAGCATCCATCCGTGGGCAGCTCATGAGAGATGCGGCAGCAGCTAACAAACAAGCGTCTCTCCGCTGCATAGAACTAGAAGCCCAAATTGCCTCCCTTACTCGCACTTATACCACTCAACCTTCAGTGCCTAATCACCTCGCCTAGAGATGGCACGCATGGCTTGTCAATACCCTCTTCACTTCCAAAGCTAAATATGCCCTCCAGCGCCTTAAGGGAAGGCACTACGAACAGGAGGGAAAAGGCTAGCCGCCTGCTGGCGGCGCAGCTATGGCAGAGGGAAGCAGCAATGGCCCTTCCCACCATACAATCCAAGACAGGGGAGATTCTTACCAGGCCCCAAGAGATAGTCAATGAGTTTGCGTCCTTTTACATGCATCTGTACACACCAGAGGCACCGGCCCCAGCGGAGCGGATCTCCGCGTACCTCGAGGGGATTGCCCTCCCCTGCCTATCGGACAAAGGCAGAGAACTCTTGGAGGGTGACATCAGTAGGGAAGAAATACAGGCAGCCATTGCTAATCTTCCCTATCATAAAGCCCCGGGTGAAGACTGCTTCCCTGCTGAGTATTACAAGTGAACCGGGGAGGAAGCACTAGACACCCTACATGCGGCCCTACAGGAAGCTGACAGAACCGATTCCTTGGGTCCTATCTCCAACAGGGCAGTTAAAACGGTCTTGCCTAAACCAGGGAGGGATCCTCTCTTATGTTGCAGTTATCGCCCTATTTCACTTCTAAATAGAGATAATAATATATTGACCAGTGTCCTCGCTGCACGCCTAAAGAAAGTCATCCCTTCTCTCATCCATCATGAGCAGGTTGGTTTTGTTCCAGGGCGATCTTCTAGAAACCATCTCCGCACACTTGCCCATACGCTATGGACAGCAAAAGATCTGCCGGAAGATGCGGCAGCCCTCTCCCTTGATGCGAAAAAAGCGTTGGACCGCATAGATTGGAATTACCTTTCCGCCACTATGAAACGCTTCGAGCTCAGCGACAAATTCATCTCCAAGGTCCACTTACTATACGACTGCCCCGAGGCCCAGGTCAACTGCGGAGGGTTTCTGTTGGATACTTTTAGGATACGGAGAGGCACATGTCAGGGATGCCCACTCTCTCCCCTACTGTTTCTCCTGGACATGGAACCCCTGGCATCTGTCATTCGTTACTCGTCGAGAGTAACAGGCATCCCCATAGTGGTTGGCCTCTCTATAATATATCTGTATGCAGATGACATACTACTCACCCTCAGAGACCTACCACGCTCCCTCCAGGCATTATTGGAACTCATAGAAGACTTTGCAACACTGTCGGGCTATAAGGTAAGCTGGGATAAAAGCAAGGCCCTCCCGCTCTACTCAGGAACCATGAAGGCCGCGATACAGGGATACCCTTTCCGGTGGAAGTCCTCTCGGCTTAAATAGCTCGGAGTGCTAGTCAACAGAGGCCTGGAGGGAATGGTCGTAGATAACCTCACACCCCTAATAGCACAAATGAAAATAGACTTTGATAAATGGTCCCTACTAGGATTCTCCATGTGGGGCAGGGTACAGTCTGTGAGAATGGTCACGCTTCCATGCTTCACGTATGTCCTAGGTATGCTGCCCATGGTGATACCCCTGTCAGCTTTAGGCACTATCGATGCGAGAATACGGGCCTTTGTCTGGGGTACTACCTGCCCCCGTCTGGCTGCACCTATGCCCATGGCCCGCTGCTCTTGTGGCAGCCTGAGCTTACCATCAGCAGAGCACTACACATTAGCCCCAAATTTTTCCAAACTCGCCTATCTCTACCCGGCAACACCACACCCCCCCAGTGGGTGACAACGGAAAGATCACTTCCCAATCATGGCAAAGGATTGGGCTTCTTATACGGGGATACCATTATGCACGAACCAGTTCCGCACCTAGTGTTACAGGCCACACACAAGGCATGGCACTGCACACACCGCCTCTTAGGCACCAGCCACCGTCTCCACGCCAAGGCACTGCTCTGGGGTAATGATAGCATTAGCATTGACAAAAAGACACTCCATTGGCCCGTATGGAAAGCCCTGAACATACATTCCCTCAATCAGGTGATCCTCAACGGCGATCTAAAACCCTTCGCTCAACAACTAGAGGAATTCAGGATAACCCCACAGCAGGCCTGGAGATACCTGCAGTTGCAACACTGTCTACAATGATGCCTTGGCCACCAACCTTGGGCCCTTCCATCCTCTCCGGTGGTGGAATATCTCTCGATCTGGGGCAGACACAAAGGTGTCATGTCAGGACTCTATGGTATCCTAATCAATCACTTGTTCTCGCACCCCCTCCTACACAGTCTCCGCGCCAAATGGCAGGCACAGCTACAACACACAGTTGCGGCAGAAGATTGGACAGATATAGTAGAAGCCCTAGACAAGGGAACTCAAGAAGACCGGTTACAATTTTGTCTCTTTAAAACTCTACACGACTGGTACTGGACCCCACTGAAACTGAACAGGGCTGGCCTGCTACCACATTCCAAATGCTGGAGGTGCCCAGGTATGCAATGTGATCTCTCCCATATACTATGCGAGTGTCCCTCTGTCCAATCATTTTAGTCCTTTGTGAGGACCACCCAGGGAGTGTTGATACCCCTCTGTCTACCTCTCCAACCCCCAGTTATCCTCCTGCATGACACAAGCACCACCCTGGACGTCACACGACCACAACGTTGCCTTATTCATACAGCACTGTTCACAACTAAACTCTGCATCTTAAGGAAATGGAGATCACCTGACCCTCCCTCCCAAGAGGAATGGATGGCGGCAATGATCCAAACGGCGTCATACGAATGTGTTATATACGGCCTGCAGGACCAGATGGAGGTATATACACAGACATGGACCCCTATTCTCAGAAAGGGCATGGACTAAGACTCTGCAGCCCCACCCAGCCCGACTCCATCTGTCCGTTCGATAACCATAGCTAGAAGAAGCACCCATTCCACCCGCCATAAATGCCACCTTGTCCTATAGTAACTCTCTCCCTATGTCCTCTACCCTCCATGCCCCTTCCCCCTCCTCCTTCTCTTCCTCTCCTCTTGCTATCACTTCTGTTTTCCACACTTTCTTTCCCCCTTCCACAGCCCCCCTATCCCCAGACTTCTTGCTATGCCCTCAGCTACCATCTGGACACGTAGGCTGGCGCCCCTTCACACTATGTCCCCCTCCCATCTAGAGCTGATTACCAGTATCCCATCCCAGCATGCTGGCATGCAACCATTACATGTGGGACTGCGGACTACCCTGACCCCTCTTGGTTTTGTACCAACACCCTGCACACCCTGAGACTCAGACACAACCTATCCCCTGCATCCCCCTCCTGCACAACATTAAGTGCCCACCCTCTTCTCTTTCCTACCAACGATACCACCCAATCATTGTTGCTCCCCCTACGCCCGAATGAGACCAGGGGCTGCCTGACCTCGTCCACTTTTCACCCTTACTCCTACCTGCCCTCCCTACCTGTTCCATAACGATCATCGGCCCCTCCCAACACGAGGATCCCTCTACCCTTTTTCCCTATTTTCTATTCCGTACATGCACTATTGTACCCATACCACAAGATCTATTGCATGCCATATGCTGGCAAATGCTCCTGCAACATGTAGTCTCCACACCGGATACCTATCACTACAGACCATCATGAGCTGATGTATTGTTATTGTTGTTACAACACTAATATAACCATTGAAGATACTATTGTGTGCACAAATTGACTTACTCTGTACCCCACCCCGATCTCCCGACCTCCCCCACCTTCCCCTCGCTCTCCCTCTATCCTCCCCTCTCCCTCCACAACTCCACTTATACCCCCCCTATTCTACAGTGTATAACCCTGTATGCAATGATGTACTCAGTTCTATAGATGTTGTTGTACTGATGTGCCATGGTCTTATTGTCTTGTATTCATTACCCTTGTGATGCAAAATAAACAATTACGAAACAAAAACAAAAACTCTCTTGGCCAAGGGAGCTATAGAGAAGGTTCCCGGGCCAGAAGTAGGCTGTGGTTGTTATTCCCGCTATTTTCTGGTCCCAAAGAAGGTCGGATGCCTTCGTCCTATCCTAGACCTCAGAACCCTCAACTACTTCCTCAAAAAGGAGAAGTTTAAGATGCTCACCCTAGCTCAGGTCCTTTCTGCCTTGGACCCAGGAGACTGGATGGTAGGGTTGAACTTGCAGGATGCCTATTTTCATATCCCTGTCCTGCCTGCCCATGGTCGTTACCTACAGTTTACGGTGGGCCACGAGCACTTTCAATTTGCAGTTCTCCCCTTAGGCCTCACCAGTGCCTCTCAGGTGTTCATAAAGGTGATGGCGGTGGTTGCAGCCCACCTGCGAAGATCAGGGGTTCCAGTCTTCCTCTATCTGGACGACTGGTTGTTGAAGGCGGGCTCGTCCCAAACAGTCGCCTCCCACCTCCAAACTACGGCATACCTCCTGCATTCCCTGGGGTTCACTATCAACGTGCCAAAGTCACGCCTGACCCCCTCTCAGATGCTCCCTTTCATTGGAGCGGTTCTGGACACGGTGCAGTTTTGGGTTTATCCTCCCGAATGGCAAGTCCAGGATATTCAGGCTATAATACCAATGTTTCAGCCTCTATCCTGGATTTAGGTGAGAATGACTCTGAGGCTGTTAGGCCTCATGGCCTCCTGCATCCTGCTGGTGAACCATGCACGGTGGCAAATGCGGGCTCTGCAGTGGGACCTGAAGTTCCAATGGCACAGCATCGAGGAAATCTCACCGACCTGGTTGAGATCCGGAGGGCACTGTGAAAGACCTGCAGTGGTGGCTAACAGACCATGATTGGATCAAGGGCAGACCCATCTCCCTTCTCCACCCAGACCTTACAGTAGTGATGGATGTGTCCCTTCTGGAATGGGGTGGCCATCTGGGAGAGGTGGAGATCAGAGGACTCTGGTCACCAGCAGAAGCCAAACTCCATATCAATCTGTTGGAGCTTCGGGCAATCCTACTGGCACTGAAAGCCTTTTTACGGTCCATAAAGGGAAGGCTGATACGGGTGTTCACAGACAACACTACCGCTATGTGGTAATGCAACAAACAGGGCGGAATGGGGTAGTGGATGCTTTGTCAAGAGTCCCTGCATCTTTGGACTTGGCTAGAACAACAGGGCTTTTACCTGGTGGTTGAACACCTGGCCAGTTCTCTGAATGCCAGGGCCGACGAGCTCAGCCGAAGGTGCCTTGCGGACCATGAGTGGCGTCTCCATCCTGAGGTGCTACAGGGTCTCTTTTCAGCAGTGGTGAGAGCCTTGGTTAGATCTGTTCACCTCCTAAGAGAACGCGCAATATCAGCAGTTTTGCAAGTTGGAATTTCCAAGGCTGCTCTCGCTTGGCAACGCTTTTCACCACGAGTGGAGCTCAGGCCTCCTATATGCCTTTCCGCCCATACCACTCCTGCCCAGAGTGCTCAAGAAGATCAGGAGTGACTGGGCACAAGTTATTCTTGTGGCTCCGGACTGGGCACGGGAAGTTTGGTATCCCGAGTTTCTAGACCCAAGTACCGATCTTCCGATCAGGCTGCCCCTTCGGGAGGATCTTCTGTCGCAGCAGCAGGGGAAGGTCCTTTACCCAAACCTGTACAATCCCCACCTCCTTGCATGGAGATTGAGCGGCGAAAGTTGACAGCTTTTGACTTCCCTCCTGAAGTCTGTGAGGTTATTGTGGCAGCCAGACATCCCTCCATGAAATTGGTATACGCCTGCCGATGGAACAAATTTTGTAATATTGTACAGAAAGGTCCATTGACCCTTTGTCTTCCTCTCTGGTAGATATCCTTTTGCTTATCCTTTCCTTGGTCCAGCAGGGTTCTGCCTTGGGCACTCTGAAAGGCTGTCTTTCGGCCCTCTCAGCTTTTCTTCGGCTATCAGATCAGACTTCACTTTTCAAGTCCCCTCTGGTGCAGAGGTTTTTGAAGTGGTTAACCCACTTTTTTCCCCATTCTCCCTTTCTTATGCCACAATGGGACCTTAATTTGGTTCTCACCTTCTTGATGTGTGCACCATTTGAGCCAATGCACAACTGTCCTTTACGGTTGCTCACCATAATAACAGCTTTCTTGGTGGCAATTACCTCTGCCTGGAGGGTGAGTGAACTGCAGGCACTGTCATCACAGCCTCCTTACCTGATAGTTTTTCCTGAAAAAGTGGTACTGAGAACTAGGGCATCCTTTTTGCCCAAGGTTGTAACTCCCTTTGATCTGGGACAGTCAGGTACCCTGCCCACTTTCTATGCACCTCCGCATCCTTCCAAGGAAGAGGAGCGTCTCCACCTTCTGCACCCAAAAAGGGCATTATCATTCTATCTCGATCGCACTAAAGAATTCCGGGTGGAAGACCAACTCTTTGTAGGTTTTGTGGGGCAAAGAAGGGGCGTGCGGTTCAAAAGAGGACCATCTCCCGTTGGGTCATCCTCTGTATAAAAATCTGTTACGCCTTGGCTAAGAAGTAGCCTCCTGAGGACCTTAGGGCTCATTCCACCAGAGCAAAGGCAGCCACCACAGAGCTTCAGTGTGGGGTTCCAATCGATGATATCTGTCAAGCTGCCACGTGGGAATCTCTGCACACGTTTGCCAGACAGTCCTGCCTAGATTCTCAGGTTCGCGAGAAAGCCTGTTTGGGCACTCTGTCCTGCAGGATTTTTCGCAGTCCGTCCTCCGGGAAAGGTCTTGCTTGGGTATCTGTTCAAAGGTAAGGAATCTGCGGCTAGATGTCTCTATCAGATGGACAAGTTACTTACCTTCAGTAACACCTTATCTGGTAGAGACATGATCTAGCTGCAGATTTCTTACAGATTTACCCATCCTCCCCGCACTGCGGAACTGTTTTTAGTGTCAGGGCTTATCCCCTTCAGGGCCCTAGCTTCTTTTTAAACACACCATGGTCAGTCACTTAATGGCTCTGTGCTTCTGGCTTGGAAAGTCATGAAAAGTACTGAAGTCAGTGCGCCGGAGTGGCTGTTATATTGACGATGCGTACGTGACAACGTCCACGAACACGACGCCGACAACGTCACGCAGAGTTGACCAACGCCAAATACCGACGCGCAGGGGTACTGCTAAGAAAAATCTTCTGGATACAGACTGATGCCTGGAAGTTCAAGGGTAAGGAATCTGCAGCTAGATCATGTCTCTACCAGATAAGGCGTTAACAAAGGTAAGTACCTTGTCCATCAATACTCAAAGGATAACCCATGAAAAGTTGGGGATACGTGATTTAACAGCCTTGGTAAACCATAATATTTGGTATCCCCATAGTAAGAGATGTTGGAAAACTCGAAGAAGGGTGCCAGTTGGCAGAAAAATACTGTGCTCATCAAGCTAACATCAGACCATGTCCAATTGAATCCTGGTAAGTTGTAACCCTAGAAACCTAGGGGATACCACAAAGGATAGTTTGTATGGGCCACCATATTTGGTATCTCCCAAAGGAACTGTGTGAAAGATTGAGGAATGAAATCAAAACTGCGAAAAGAGACTGCAATCTGGTATAAAAAAAAAGGCAACTCCAGTTGGTCAATGGCTAAACGGTGACCCTTGAAAGGTAGGGGATGCAAGATATTACAGCAACGAGTGAGCCATGATATATGGTATCCCCAAAGTAAAAGGTGTTGGAAAACGCAAAGAAGGGTGTCAGTTGGCAGAACAATACTGTGCTCACCCATCCAACATTAGACCATGTCAAATTAAATTTACCAAATATTTTAGGCGGTAGAGGTCATCATATTTGGTATCCTCTAAGGCAACCGGATGTAAAATCTTGTGGAATAATGTAAAAAATGTGAAAAGATACCGTAGTCTGCTATCAAATAAAAGGCAACTTGAAGTGGTCAATAGCTAAAGGGTAAACCATGAAACGTAGGGGATACAAGATATAACAGCAATGCATGAGCCATAATATTTGGTATCCCCATTGTAAACGATGTTGAAAAGCAAAACGAAGGATGCTGTTTGGCATAGAAATACTCTGCTCACCCATCCAACATAAGACCTTGTCCAATTGAATCCTCGTAAGTTCTTACCCAAGAAACACCAGAGATACCAGATATTATAGCCGGTATAGGCCATTGTATTTGGTATCCCCCAAGGGAACAAGATGTAAAATCTTGTGGAATGATGTAACAAATGTGAAAAGTAACTGTAGTCTGCTATCAAATAAAAGGCAACTTCAAGTGGTCAATGGCTAAAGAGTAACCCATGTAATGTTGGGGATATGAGATATTACAGCAATGCGTGAGCCATAATATTTGGTATCCCCATTGTAAATTATGTTGGAAAGCAAAATGAAGGGTGCTATTTGCCATAGAAATACTGTGCTGAACCATCCAACATAAGACAATGTCAAATTGAATGCTGGTAACTTCTAACCCCAGAAACACAAGGGATACCAGATATTATAGCTGTTATAGGCCATTATATTTGGTATCCCCTAAGGGAACCGGATGTAAAATCTTGTGGAATAATGTAAAAAATGTGAAAAGATACTGTAGTCTGCTATCAAATAAAAGGCAACTTCAAGTAGTCAATGGCTAAGGGGTAACCCATGAAACGTAGGGGATACGAGATATTACAGCAATGTGTGAGCCATAATATTTGGTATACCCATTGTAAACAATGTTGGAAAGCAAAAGGAAGGGTGCTATATGCCATAGAAATACTGTACTCATCCATCCAACATAAGACCATGTCAAATTGAATGCTGGTAAGTTCTAACCCAAGAAACACTGGGGATACCAGATATTATAGGCGGTAGAGGCCAATTATATTTGGTATCCCTTAAGGGATCCAGATGTAAAATCTTGTGGCATGATGTAAAAAATGTGACAAGTTACTGTAGTCTGCTATCAAATAAAAGGCAACTTGAAGTAGTCAAGGGCTAAGGGGTAACCCATGAAACGTTGGGGATACAAGATATTACAGAAATGCTTGAGATATAATATTTGGTATCCCCATTGTAAACAATGTTGGAAAGCAAAAGGAAGGGTGCTGTTTGCAATAGAGATACTGTGCTCATCCATCCAACATAAGACCATGCCAAATTGAATGCTGGTAAGTTCTAACCCCAGAAACAAAGGGGATACCAGATATTATAGCTGTCATAGGCCATTATATTTGGTATCCCCTAAGAGAACCGGATGTAAAATCTTGTGGAATAATGTAAAACATAAAAAAAGATACTGTAGTCTGCTATCAAATAAAAGGTAACTTGAAGTGGTCAATAGCTAAATGGTAACCCATGAAACGTAGGGGATAAGAGATATTACAGCGATGCATGAGCCATAATATTTGGTATCCCCATTGTAAACGATGTTGAAAAGCAAAAGGAAGGGTGCTATTTGACTTAGAAATACTACGCTCACTCATCCAACATAAGAGCATGTCCAATTGAATCCTGGTAAGTTCTTACCCAAGAAACAACGGGGATACCAGATATTATAGCCGGTATAATCCATTATATATGGTATCTCCTAAGGGAAGCATATATAAAATCTTGTGGAATGATGTAACAAATGTGAAAAGATACTGTAGTCTGCTATCAAATAAAATGCAACTTCAACTGGTGAATGGCTGAAGGGTAACCCCTGAAACGTAGGGGTACAAGATATTACAGCAATCTGTGAGCCATAATATTTGGTATCCCCATTGTAAACGATGTTGGAAAGCAAAAGGAAGGATCCTATTTGACAAAGAAATACTGTGCTCATCCATCCAACATAAGCCCACGTCAAATTGAATACTGGTAAGTTCTAACCCCAGAAACACAAAGGGATACCAAATATTATATACAGTAAAGGCCATTATATTTGGTATCTCCTAAAGGTACCGGATGTAAAATCTTGTGGAATGATGTAACAAATGTGAAACTAACTGTAGTCTGCTATCAAATAAAATGCAACTTCAATTGGTGAATGGCTAAAGGGTAACCTATGAAACATAGGGGATACGAGATATTACAGCAATGCTTGAGCCATAATATTTGGTATCCCCATTGCAAATGGTGTTGGAAAGCAAAAGGAAGGATGCTATTTTGCTTTGAAATACTGTGCTCACCCATCCAACATAAGACCATGTCCAATTGAATCCTGGTAAGTTCTTACCAAAGAAACACCGGGGATACCAGATATTATAGACGGTATAGGCCATTATATTTGGTATCCCTTAAGGGAACCGGATGTAAAATTTTGTGGAATGATGTAACAAATGTGAAAAGTAACTGTAGTCTGCTATCAAATAAAAGGCAACTTCAACTGGTGAATGGCTAAAGGGTAACCTATGAAACATAGGGGATACGAGATATTACAGCAATGCGTGAGGCATAATATTTGGTATCCCCACAGTAAACGATGTTGGAAAGCAAAAGGAAGGGTGCTGTTTGACATAGAAATATTGTGCTCACCCATCCAACATAAGACCATGTCAAATTGAATCCTGGTAAGTTCTAACCCGAGAAACACAGGGGATACCGAATATTATAGGCAGTAGAAATCATTATATTTGGTATCCCATAAGGGTACCGGATGTAAAATCTTGTGGAATGATGTAAAAAATGTGAAAAGATACTGTAATCTGCTATCAAATAAAAGGCAACTTCAAGTGGTTAATGGCTAAAGGGTAACCCATGTAACGTAGGGGATACGAGATATTACAGCAATGCGGGAGCCATAATATTTGGTATCCCCATAGTAAACGATGTTGGAAAGCAAACAGAAGGATCCTATTTGCTATAGAAATACTGTGCTCACCCATCCAACATAAGACCATGTCAAATTGAATACTGGTAAGTTATAACCCCAGAAACACCGGGGATAGCAGATATTATAACCGGTATAAGCCATGATATATGGTATCCCCTAAGGGAACCAGATATAAAATCTTGTGGAATGATGTAACAAATGTGCAAAGCAACTGTAGTCTGCTATCAAATAAAAGGCAACTTCAACTGGTGAATGGCTAATGGGTAACCTATGAAACATAGGGGATACAAGATAATACAGCAATGCATGAGCCATAATGTTTGGTATCCCCATTGTAAACAATGTTGGAAAGCAAAAGGAAGGGTACTATTTACCATAGAAATACTGTGCTCATCCATCCAACATTAGACCATGTCAAATTGAATGCTGTTAAGTTCTAACCCCAGAAACAAAGGGGATACTAGCTATTATAGCTGTTAAAGGCCATTATATTTGGTATCCCCTAAGAAAACCGGATGTAAAATCTTGTGGAATAATGTAAAAAATGTGAAAAGATACTGTAGTCTGCTATCAAATAAAAGGCAACTTCAAATGGTTAATAGCTAAAGGGTAACCCATGTAATGTAGGGGATACGAGATATTACAGCAATGCGTGAGCCATAATATTTGGTATCCCCATAGTAAACGATGTTGGAAAGCAAACAGAAGGATCCTATTTGCTATAGAAATACTGTGCTCACCCATCCAACATAAGACCTTGTCAAATTGAATACTGGTAAGTTATAACCCCAGAAACACCGGGGATAGCAGATATTATAGCCGGTATAAGCCATGATATATGGTATCCCCTAAGGGAACCAGATATAAAATCTTGTGGAATGATGTAACAAATGTGCAAAGCAACTGTAGTCTGCTATCAAATAAAAGGCAACTTCAACTGGTGAATGGCTAATGGGTAACCTATGAAACATAGGTGATACAAGATAATACAGCAATGCATGAGCCACAATGTTTGGTATCCCCATTGTAAACAATGTTGGAAAGCAAAAGGAAGGGTACTATTTACCATAGAAATACTGTGCTCATCCATCCAACATTAGACCATGTCAAATTGAATGCTGTTAAGTTCTAACCCCAGAAACAAAGGGGATACCAGATATTATAGCTGTTAAAGGCCATTATATTTGGTATCCCCTAAGGGAACCGGATGTAAAATCTTGTGGAATAATGTAAAAAATTTGAAAAGATACTGTAGTCTGCTATCAAATGAAACGCAACTTCAAGTGGTCAATGGCTAAAGGGTAACCCATGTAACGTAGGGGATACGAGATACTACATCAATGCGGGAGCTATAATATTTGGTATCCCCATAGCAAACGATGTTGGAAAGCAAACAGAAGGATACTATTTGCTATAGAAATACTGTGCTCACCCATCCAACATAAGACCATGTCAAATTGAATACTGGTAAGTTATAACCCCAGAAACACCGGGGATACCAGATATTATAGCCGGTATTGGCCATTATAATTGGTATTCCCTAAGGGAACCGGATGTAAAATCTTGTGGAATAATGTAAAAAATGTGAAGAGATACTGTAGTCTGCTATCAAATAAAAGGTAACTTGAAGTGGTCAATAGCTAAAGGGTAACCCATGAAACGTATGGGATAAGAGATATTACAGCAATGATTGAGCCATAATATTTGGTATCCCATTGTAAACGATGTTGGAAAACAAAAGGAAGGGTGCTATTGAGCATAGAAATACTCTGCTCACCCATCCAACATAAGACCATGTCGAATCGAATCCCGGTAAGTTCTTACACAAGAAACACCGGGGATACCAGATATTATAGCCGGTATAGGCCATTATATTTGGTATCCCTTAAGGGAACCGGATGTAAAATCTTGTGGAATGATGTAACAAATGTGAAACTAACTGTAGTCTGCTATCAAATAAAATGCAACTTAAACTGGTGAATGGCTAAAGGGTAACCTATGAAACATAGGGGATACGAGATATTACAGCAATGCGTGAGTCATAATATTTGATATCCCCATAGTAAACGATGTTGGAAAGCAAAAGGAAGTGTGCTGTTTGGCATAGAAATACTGTGCTCACCCATCCAACATAAGACCATGTCCAATTTAATCCTGGGTGGTTCTTACCCAAGAAACACTGGGGATACCAGATATTATAGCTAGTATAGGACATTATATTTGATATCCCTTAAGGGAACCAGATGCAAAAATTTGTGGAATGATGTAAAAATGTGACAAGTTACTGTAGTCTGCTATCAAATAAAAGGCAACTTCGAGTAGTCAAGGGCTAAGGGGTAACCCATGAAATGTAGGGGATACGAGATATTACAGCAATGCTTGAGCCATAATATTTGGTATCCCCATTGTAAGCAATGTTGGAAAGCGAAAGGAAGGGTGCTATTTGCCATGGAAATACTGTGCTCACCCATCCAACATAAGACCATGTCCAATTTAATCCTGGTAAGTTCTTACCCAAGAAACACTGGGGATACCAGATATTATAGCCGGTATAGGACATTATATATGGTATCCCCTAAGGCAACCAGATATAAAATCTTGTGGAATGATGTAACAAATGTGAAAAGATACTGTAGTCTGCTATCAAATAAAAGGCAACTTCCACTGGTGAATAGCTAAAGGGTAACACATGAAACGTAGGGGATACAAGATATTACAGCAATGCATGAGCCATAATATTTGGTATCCCCATTGTAAATGATGTTGGAAAGCAAAAGGAAGGGTGCTATTTACCATAGAAATACTGTGCTCTTCCATCCAACATAAGACCATGTCAAATTGAATACTGGTAAGTTCTAACCCCAGAAACACAAGGGATGCCAAATATTTTAGACGGTAAAGGCCATCATATTTGGTATCCCCTAAGGGAACCGGATGTAAAATCTTGTGGAATCATTTAAAAAATATGAAAAGTTATTGTAGTCTGCTATCATATAAAAGGCACCTTCAAGTGGTCAATGGCTAAAGGGTAACCAATGAAACGTAGGGGATACAAGATATTACAGCAATGCGTGAGCCATAATATTTTGTATCCCATTGTAAACAATGTTGGAAAGCAAACAGAAGGATGCTATTTGCTATAGAAATACTGTGCTCACCCATCCAACATAAGACCATGTCAAATTGAATACTGGAAAGTTCTTACCCAAGTAACACCGGTGATACCAAAAATTATAGCCAGGATAGGCCATTATATTGGGTTTCCCTTAACAGAACTGGATGTAAAATCTTGTGAAATGTTGTAAAAAATGTGAAAAGTTACTGTAGTCTGCTATCAAATAAAAGGCAACTTGAAGTGGTCAATGGCTAATGTGTAACCTATGAAAAGTAGGGGATACGAGATATTACCACAATGCATAAGATATAATATTTGGTATCCCCACAGTAAACGATGTTGGAAAGCAAGAGGAAGGGTGCTATTTGGCAAAGAAATACTGTGCTCACCCATTAAACATATGTCCATGTAAAATTGAATCCTGATAATGGTAAGTTCTAACCCAAGAAACACAGGGGATACCAAAAATTATAGCTGGTATAGGCCGGTTTAAAAATCTTGTGGAATGATGTAAAATATGTGAAAAGATACTGTAGTCTGCAATCAAATAAAAGGCAACTTGAAGTGGTCAATGGCTAAAGGGTAACCCATGAAACGTAGGGGATACGAGATATTACAACAATCCGTGAGCCATAATATTAGGTATCCCCATTGTAAACGATGCTGGGAAGCAAAAGGAATGGTGCTATTTGCCATAGCAATACTGTGCTCATCCATCCAACATAAGACCATGTCAAATTGAACACTGGTAAGTTCTAAACTGAGAAACATAAGGGATACCAAATATTTTATGCGGCATAGGCCATTATATTTGGTATCCCCTAAAGGACCCAGACATAAAATCTTATGGAATGATGTAAAAAATTTGAAGAGATACCGTAGTCTGTTATCAAATAAAAGGCAACTTCAAGTGGTCAATGGCTAAAGGGTGACCCATGAAAAGTAGGTGATACGAGATATTTCAACAATGAATGAGCCATAATATATGGTATCCCCATACTAAAAAGTGTAAGAAAACTCAAGGAAGGATGCCAGATGGCAGAAAAATACTGTGCTCACCAAGCCAGCATAAGACCATGTCCAATTGAATCCTGGTATGTTTTAACCCCAAAAACCTATGGGATACTAAACATTATAGTCTGTATGAGCGATTATATTTGGTATCCCCAAAATGAAATCGATTTGAAAGCTTGTGAAATGCATTCAAAAGTACTAAAATGTACTGTAATCTGCTCTCAAACAAGAGGCAATTACAACTTGTCAATTGCTAAAAGTTAAACCTTAAAAAGTAGGAGATACTACATATTATATATAGCAAAGCATGAGCTCTAATATTTGGTGCCCACATAGAAAGAGACTCTGGAATACACAAAAAAGTGCTGCGATATGGCTGCAAAACACTCTGTTCACCCTGCAACTTAAGGACATGTCAAATTGTGTCCTGGTAAGTTTTAACTCTAATAACATATGGAATAGCAAAGATGACAGCCATTATTGGCCATTATATTTGGTATCCCCAAAGGAACTGAATGTGGAAGCTTTTGGAATGCAATTAAAAGTGCTTAAAGATACTGTAATCTGCTGTCAAATGAAAGGCAATTTTAGCTTGTCAATGGGTAAAGGGTAAACCTTGAAAAAAAATGGGATAGCAGATATTACATCACTGCATGTGCCATAATATTCAGTATCCCCATTGAAAGAGACAGTGGAAATTATAAACAAGGGTGTGATGTGTGAGAAAATCACTGTGTTTTCCACGCCACTTCAAGACCATGTCAAATCCCGGTACGTTTTTACCCAAAAAACAGGGGATACCAAATGTTATGGCCCGTATGAGCCATTATATTTGGTATCCCCTAATGGAACCAGAAGTGAAAGCTTGTGGAATGCCATCAAAAGTGCTAAAAGATACTGTAATCTCCGATCAAATAAAAAGCCATTTCAGTTGGTTAATAGCTAAAAGGTAAGCCTTGAAATGTAGGGGATACAAGATAAAGAGATAAATGAGCCACAATATTTGGTGTCCTTATAGAAGAAGATGTTGGAAAACACAAAAAAGGGTGTGACTTGGCGGAAAAATACTGTAGTCAACAGGCCAACATAAAACTGTTTCAAATCTTATCAAGGTAAGCGCTAACTCTTTAAACATAGGTGATACAAAATATTACAGCAGCGTACAGGTACAAGGTATCCTCCACAAGAACTGAATGTGAGGGCGCATTAAAAATGTCACATGTAGCTAGACCTACTGTAATCCCCTGCCAAATAAAATGAAATTTCATATCGTCAATGGCTAAAAGGAAACCATTGAATAGTAGGGGATACGAGATACCTTAGCAATGTGTAATCCGTAATATTTGGTATTCCTATAAAACAGAGTGGAAATTTCTACGAAGAGTGTGATGTGACAGAGAAATACTGTGCTAACTTATCCAACAAGTGAATAGTATGTCAAATTCTATGCCGGTAAGTGTTAAAACGTGATATGTAGGTGCTACCAAATATACCCAGTATGGGCATTTTTTGGTACACTGTTCACTTACCTTATATGGCCATGTTGTGTTATCTACTAATTTTAAATTTTTGCAAAATGTCAAATACACAATGCTATAGTGCAAGGTAAGTGTGTGCTGTAACCAGTGGCAAAACAGACTTGCTGCCATTAAATAACACAGCACCATAAGCAACCAAATAGACGATTCATCCAACACCAAAATCCAACAAGAGATCTAGACTAAGGATTTTTTTCTAATTTAATATTTTTTTATTTGAAAATGTTTCCCTCAAATTTGTATGCACTTCTCTTGGCTCCTTAAGACATCATCTAGTACATCTGTGCTTGTAACAATGCACAGGTGTACTAGTGTACCTGACTGTAGCTATTCTGTGTTTGACTGAGGTTTGTACTGCAAGTGCCTGGGAAGTACTGATTCTCTTCAGGTAGCTGACTATTGCACTGTTGATGCCCACACAGCAAATTTAGTGTCCTTCTCATTTAGCCACATTACCACTTTACTTGTTATCATATTTCAGCTGTACTGTTAAACTTTTCCAGTCCCAGAATGCAACATGGTGTAATTAAAAAGTGAAGATTGCTATCTCACACAACATACAGCTACTTGATAATTGGGTTACACTACGAAAAAATATAATTTGCTTACGTTTGCTATTTTGGAACAGCCAAGAGCTGGTAGGTGGAAACAATTTTGTGTAAAATGCTCAGACCTCATTAGTAAAAATCATGCCTCTGTTTCCTTTATTAAGAATTAAAAAACTAGACACTTTTAAATGATTTATTCACATACTTGCTGTATAAGGTTTATATGTCAAAAGAAAACATACAGAATTGTATACATTTGCTTTGTAGGTCTCACCTAGGCAGCGCATGCGCTGGGAATTTTAGATCTTTTGTTTTCTAAGAGTGGACTTAGAGCCAGCTCATTGCTTACCATTCACTGGCTTTATCATCACTCTCTTTTGTTTGCTTTTTATTCGTAAGATGCCGTAGGCTTCCTTTCTTTTTGTGTGTTTGTCCCTCTACTCGAGCATGGACACACTACTTGTATCCTTAAACTGATCATGTTTTTTAAGCATTACTTTTTCTTTGTGTGTAAGCACTATACAAAAGTGTGTCTTGTTCAGCTGGCACCCTCATGTACTTCTCCCACTTAGGATCCCTCCCTCATGCATGTTGTGTACCCACACTCCCTACTTCCATTGTTGTCCATGTTGTTGCTTGCCCCATCCATCCAACTTCCTTTTGTTGTTGCCTGTGTTTTGCTTGCAACACCCACCTTCCCATCTTCCGTTGTTGCCCATGTTGTAGCTTCCTCCACCCACCCTCCATCCTTCCATTATTGCCAATGTTGTTGCTTGCTTGCTCCCACTCTACCTCCTTCCATTGTTGTCTGTGTTATTGATTGCTTCTACCTGCCCACCCTACTTCCATTGTTGCACTTTTTGTTGTGTGCCCCGGCACGTCCCTCCTTCCGTTGTTGCCCGGGTTGTTGCTTGCAACATCCACCCTCCATCCTCATTCCATTGTTGCCTATGTTGTTGCTTGCTTCCACCCACCCTCCCTTCTTCCGTTGTTGCACCATTTATTGTTGCTTTCCCCCACCAATTCTCCTTTCTTCCGTTGTTGCCTGTGTAGTTGCTTTCAACACCTACCCTCCTTGAGTTGTTGCCTGTGTTGTTGCTTGCCTCCACCTACACTACCTTCTTCTGTTGTTGCTTGTGTTTTTGCTTGCAACCCCACCCACCCTCACTCCTTCCGTTTTTCTTGTGTTGTTGCTTTCCCCACTCACCCTCCTCGGTTGTTGCCCATATTGTTCTGTACCTTATCCATCCTCCCTCCTGATGTTTTCCGTGTTGCTTCCAGTGTTTGCTTGTACCCACCCTCCCACCATGCGTTGTCCATGTGCTTGCTCTGAGCCCCTCACTTCTACCACCCATTGTCCGTGTTGCCCCTAGGCCTGGGCGGTGAACTTGGCTCCGTTCGCAGAGTTTGCGGAGTTTTATGCACTCCGCGGAGTGCAGAAAACTCCGCTTCGCGATGTGCAGCGGAGTTTTTTCCCCGCTCGCGATCGCTTACGGTAAGTTCGCGAACGGTAAGTTTGCGAGCTCGAGCTGCCGCTCGGATAGAATTTCTACCTGAGCGGCAGGAATACCAGCACAAACTGCAGTTCGCACTGCACTCCGCCACTCGCGGAACTTCGCAAAGTTTTTTTGTAACTTCGCGGAGTTCCACATAGCAAAACTCTGCAAACTACGACCAGGCCTGGTTGCCCCCCTCACTCACCCACCCACCCATGTTGCCTCCATAGCTGCTTATGTGCTGCTTATGTGTGACATTTCCATGGTTTAAATGTACTTATGAGTGACATTCAACACCAAATATGTGACACTTAGAATGACACTTTCTCGTGAGTAAAACCAAGCACTGAAGTGCATGGAAAGCGAAATGACTGACGTTTGAGCAATAAAAAGTTCAGAAACAATCTTGAAACAGCTGATAAGTACCTCAAATGGAAGGTTACTATCACAACTGTCCTCCACTATAAAATTGTGAGAAAGTCCTGGACTGGCCACTACTTACCAGGGCTGCTCTGACCCTTTCTGCACCATTGACAAATTATGGCATTACTGTCTCTGAAAATGCAGAATTGCTAGACCATAATGTAACTTAAATACATAAACACATCTTTTATCACAACTTAGAAATTCGATTTGAAATCTCCTTTTCTCATTGTTTTAGAGAACCACAATATGACATTCACACCTGATCACCCCATACAGCACAGTGACAGACAGATTACTTTGTCTTTCTCTTAATGGTTGCCCTGCATTCAACTTACCAACTCCCTCTGCTGGCCCTCTGCGGGCTGACCCTCATGTTATAGCTGCTCCTGTGTGTGGACTCACACTGGCTGCCTTTTGACACTCAACTAGTGCAGAGATGCTGCTACCTAGTCTGCCATTGTGTTCGGCTGCTCAGTGCTGCTGGTGACGGTGTGAAGTAAGGTGGAGACCGTGCGCTCTCTCTCATGGGCGTACATAGGGAAAAACTCATTGAAAGTCTGTCACACTTTGCAGCCACCACAGCTTTTTGAATCATTACAGTCTGGCACATGTCATTGCCATGACTTGACACAAGCAAATTGCCACCCTGTGCCTTCCCACATGTGGATGCCTATTGAGAGCAGCATGTGGGACATTGTTATGTCTTGTCAGCAGGTGGGCCCTAGGGGCCCTGCCCACTGGCAGCGATGTCTTCCTGGGGGCCGGCAGGAGGATTAAAAAAAAACATTCTGGTGCCAGAGTGTCAATCTGCTGACACACTAGCACACAAGAGAGTACAAACGGGAAACAACCTTTACTACGCATGCATTACATCGCATGCCATTAGATCGCGGTCTTTACAATGCAAGTCGTTACAACGACTTGCGCTGGAGGGCGCTATCGGACAAGGAATAGTTTAATTTACTATCCAACACCTTCCCTACTGTACGTAGGCTGGAGTTGGAATAGTAAATTTAACTACTCCTAAGTCCAGCACCCTCCAACGAAAGTCGTTGTAACGACTTGCGTGGTAAAAACCGCGATCTAATAGCATGCGATGTGAATGCATGCGTTGTATAATCATACAACCAGTACAAACAAAGCACTGCCAATGAGGCCGGGGGTCTGTAGCGCTTCGTGGTCTGAGAGGTGCTGACAGCCCCACTCAATCATCAATCAACCATCATCAATCAATCAGGGATTTTTAGAGCACACTACTCACCCGGAAGGGTCTCAAGGCGCTGGGGGTGGGGGTTCGGGCAGCTCTGAGGTCATCCGAAGAGCTAGGTCTTGAAGTCTTTTCTGAAGGCTTGCAGTGTGGGGCTTCATCTGATGCTGAGGGGGAGTTTGTTCCAGGTTTTGTCTGAGATGTAGGAGAAGGATCTGCCCCGTTCTGACTCTGTGGATGCGGGGGATTTCGGCAAGGGCTAGGTCGGCAGAACAGAGGTTTCTCTTGGGGACGTAGAAGGAGATTCTTTCATTAAGGTATTGGGTTCCGGTGTTGTGGAGGGCTTTGTAGGCACTCACTCTATGCCTGCAGGGGCGCATACAACGTGCAGCAACACAAAAACATCATTTTGCCCACCAGTTGCCGGGTCACTGGCCAATCATCATCCGATCACTGACAGTGCCGTGCAGGTGGCACCAGTTTTTGAACTACAACAGGGCAAGTCGCCGCCCCCTGGATGCATCATCCCTCTCAGTCTCTGTAGGAGCACTGCTGGGTAGTCTCAGGGTGATTACTACTCTCCAGAGAGGATGTAATTGTCAGAGTCTGTTTGACAGAATTAGCCATGGCATGTCATGTGGCGGAGTACCTGAGGCTCAGCTTTTTGTGCACTACAGTCAGAGCCTGAAGCTGCGTTATGCTGTGTGATGTCAATTTGTGTTCATTATTGTTAGTGAAGAAACTCAACCTTGAAGGCGGCATTGTATAATGCAGGCTCACTAGCAGCACAGTTTGCACAGCACTGCCAGCAGGCAGCCCGCTGCTCATGTTTTTGCAGTGGTCTGCTCCTACTCGCAGTTTCTTATGCCTAGCAGTGCTGCTGTGTTAGGAGGCGCTATAAATGCATGACTAAGCATTTTAGTGTGTGATGAGGACTTCCACGCTAAACTGCATTGGTCTAACCACTGATGCATGATACTTGGCAGAGCTATACCTCCAGCCTGGAAAAAACTAAAAAGTGCTTTAAATCCCCCCCTATCCGTTGTCCATGGGTTCCCCTGACACCCATTCCTTCCCTCCCTCCTTGTATCCCCTGTCTTCCCTCCTACCCCGCCAACGATTTAGAAAAAGGGTTACGACCATATCATATCTCCTTTTTAGGTCAAGCCTAGAGTCAGCGTGCATGCGCTGCTCTGCGAGGCATGATGTAACTACAAGCCCATCTTTCAGAAATGCTGCCTTTTTATTGGTGCATTGCTTGTAAATGTCCCTCCTTTGGGTGCTTGGTTCACGCCCAGCTGATATCACTAATTGTTCCTTCGGATTGGCTATCACATGCTTATGTTTCCTCCTGGTCGGCCATCGCAAAGCGCACTTCCTTTGCACTTTCCCCCTTGATCAGAGCGGCATGCAGTGCTTTATCCATTCATCTGTGTGGCACGTCAAGCTTCAACTTTAAGCATGGACGCATTCGCACTTTAAACTGCATGCTCCAAACAGACAGACAACTTGACCACTGCGCGTTCCTTGTATTTGGCATTTTTCTGCTCAAGCAAGCGTTATTGCAGTTTAGGTTTCCTTTCTTTTTCACAGACGGTGATTGTGAGTCACGTGGGGGGGATGTGCCAATGTGCTCTCATGTTTACACCTGAAAGACTGCTCACTGGAAGCACAAAAGCCAAATAGAAATATTATTTGGGAGACTTAGACTGCTTCTAGAGAAGGGATCCTGTACGTCGTTTCAGAGCTGTAACTATTAACGCACATGATCCCTTGTTTCTCCAAGCTATAGTGCGGAGTTGTTGGGAAATTTGTGTTCTGCTATGAAACCACACTCCACCATGTAAGATGCATTGTGTAGTTCACCTTAAAGTGCTTTGCAGTCCTCTCTCCCCTTCAAAAATTCTCCAAGGGGAACCGTGGCTACCAAAGAAAGCTAACCAGGGCTGGTGCATGGATTTTTGCCACCCTTGGAAAAGTGACATTTTGCGCCTCTTCACCCCCTGTACTATTTGCTAAGTTTACAGTAATGCTGATGGTCTTCTGTTCCTCTAAAACTTAAGGCAGTAGCCTGCTCTTGCCTTGTTCTTGAAACTGACTCTGGAAGATGAGGCCTTGTTCACTCTGAGCCCCCACTCCATAGTGTGCCCTCCACTACGGCTGGGATCTGTCTGCAGTAGTGGTGATGTGGCTCTTGGCTCAGTCTGTTGTCAGGCAGGCGTTTCCCCTTCCACCTCTTCCCGAATGTGCTTTCAGTTACAATTTTGACTCACCATCTGTTTTCTGCACTGTTGCCCTATAGCCATGTGAGCTAAAAAAAATCCACACATTTCTTCTCTGTTTGATTTTGCAAATAGAAGAGGACAAGTGGTATCTAAAGCAGATTACCTGCTAGGTGTACTTGTTGGTCTTACCATCAAATAAGAACCTGGGTATTTTTACAGTGCTTGCAAGTGTTTACCGTTTATAGTACTGTAAATAACAAGTGGTCATTATTACCTAACTCACTTAGCTGATTTTAGAACTATGAAACAGACAGTTGGCCCTGCCACTATCAAACCTGTGACTAGGAGGTTTATAACAATAATTATGATGATAAATAGCTTTATATAGTACGTAATGCCAGAGGTTTGCAGTTGTAGGCGCTGTAGTAACACATGTTACCCAATGTAATGCTACTCATTTTATCTATGTTGGATGGATGCGAGGCTGAACTGGTCCTGCTGGAATTCAACCTGGCTGGTCGCACAGTAATAACAGCAGGGAACACGTAACCTACTGAGCAGACCAGCTGACTAGGGTTCATTGTGCAGAAAAACAAGAATTCTGCTTGAATAAGACCATTTCTCAGGAAGTACAATAATATAAAATTGCCAGTCTTCCAAGCCCTTGGGAAGAAAATGGGATTTATTGTTTTTGGAAGTTGATTATAAGTCACCAGTGGTGAATGACCATCCCAAACACACCAGCTGAAAACACATGATGCAATCACATTGGCGTTGAGGTGGGCCAGGAACGGGTCAGCATCATTATGAAAGAAACAAGACTGCTCCAAGTGAGATCCAACCACCATCTTTGTCTCATAAGATAAGCAAGGCAATAACAGCTCGATTACGCACTGAGGAAAAGGTCAGGAATAACAGTAACCCTACTCTGCGCTGTCAGAAGCAATGATGCGGGTGTCTTCCCTCTTTTATCTGGCATAAATGTTTATGCTTGTTTTTTTACCTCACTAAATAGCTTTTGGTGTTTGATAAATTTACAGTTTCACAAACAACCCGCTAGTTGCCTGCTGAGCAGTAAATTCAAAACCCTGTGAATCACATACACATCTATGGGTGAATGGTTTGGAGCCCCAGAATCAGAACTCCCCTGACAAATGTGCCAGGCTAAGTTTAGATGAACATGGTTCGTGCCCCCCCCCCCACAGATGTGAATAGCCATAGCACCATTTGCAACCAAAACAGCACCTCACATTGTTCAAGCCCCCTAAAATTCATCAACACAAATGTCACTGGGGATTCACTCTGCATGTTTTCATTGAGATATTTGGACAAGTCTTTGCATATAATAAGGTTTTGTAAATTTGTGCGCAATGAAAGGCAATTATGTTTCATCATTTTAAAACTTGGGAACACAATCCACACAAATACACTCCACACCATGCAACATAATTCCAATCAGCATAATTTCACTCAATGTTACACACTTCCACGCCACACAATTCAACTCTACACATTTTCATTCCACACCACATAATTCGGCAACAAACCACATATTTCAACTCAACTACACACCACATACATCCATACCACATCATATAATTCCACATCATGCCACAATATTCAACAGCACACCACATAATTAAAATCTCTATGACACACAAGTACACTCCACATAATTCCAGTACACTCAATACCACATAATTACTATCCACATATTTTAACTGCACATCCTTCCACATAATTCCACTAAACAAATCCACTCCACACCACAAAATCCCACCACACACAATTCAACAACTAATAATTCCAATCCAACTCACATAATTCCATTCCACAGCACATGCATCTACTCCACACCAATTCAAAACACATAGGTAAAAGACATTGTCATTTACAGCGCCAATACCTCTAACTCCCACAAATGTGAGACCAATTTGCATTGTAAATGCTTGTTTTACTTTCATTCATGATGCACTCCAGCTATGCTGCTACACAACATAACTTAAAAACATAGACAAATAACTCTCTCATAGGCAAAACATATTGACTTTGCCAATGCTTGTTTTAATTGGCACAGAAATATAATGCAGGCTGGTGATAAGCCAGTAAGGTGGCAGCCTTATAATAGTATGTATATAATGAAACAATCACTGTTGTTGTACTTACTGTGTCAGTTATATGTTTTGAAAACAGCTTGGTAAATTGTTCATTGTATATAATCTGAAATGTTTTATTTCTCCATTTTCCTCTCCTGGTTTTTCCCCTTGCCTTTTTTCTATCCATCACACTTTAATATTTCTTCCATATTGATGTGTTTTACCCCTTTAATTTTTTTAATCTCTGGCATTGTTTCCCTCATCTCTGCCAAGTACCACGCATCATGCGTTAGACTAACGCATTTCAGTGTGGTGGTCCGCATCACTGCGCTGAAATGGAAAGTCACGCATTTGTAGTGCCACAGTATCAAGCCAGAGTGCTATTAGTGCTCTGTTAGAAACTGAAATCCAGGTTGCAGCGCACGGTCCGCGCTGCTTGCGCAGGCTTGGGGCGGCAGGCTCAGCTCGTGACTGGGTTGGCTTAGGCAGGCTTAGAGCAGAGGCTACAATGTAACAAAGTTTATTCACTTCCCCTCGACCCCGTCAAGCCATTCAGGTTAACTGTGTGACTCACTGTGAGACTCGTCACGTGATTGCACCTCACAGTCAGTGTTAAAATTATGGCCAACAGCTTCTATCAAGAGACTCTCTCTCTTTATACATTGGCAGGCCGGGGCAGTGTGAGCGGGCTATGCGGCAGTCACTGAACAATGCTGCCGTCCCAGTCCAGACAGCCGCGGGATTGGTGGTGTCTTACAGGCAGCACTGAGCTGCAGCCAGGCAGCCTCATCTCAGAATGCATGCTATGGCGGGGCCGGCAAGGAGTCATCAACTCGACTCCTGGAGGAGCGCAGCTGCAGCCGACTCCGAAGACAGGAGCACCTAGGAGGGAGAGAGTGACCCTACACCAGAAGCAGATAAGGGAACCCTCCTTGAAACTTATTGTCGCTCCACGTGGGCCAGTACTAGCTTCCCCGGTAGGTTTGGTCTTGAATTCCCACAGAGCAGGCCAGGAGACCAAGTTAGGGAATATACTCACGCACTCAGCAGGTAATGGGCACCACAGGGATGAAAGGGTCTGCACTTAGCACCTAACCCCGCAAATGGCATGCTGCCCAGCTGGCGCTTCACAGCAGATAAACGGCAGAGATCTGCAGTGCCAAAGGAAGTAAAGGACCCTGTGTGAGACACCTGCCTACACCTGGAATCTTTCCCCCACACCCTCCAAAAACACCAAAGAAACCCATACACTCGCCCCCTCTCCACCCAGCGTCCCCACTTTCATACTTCCCTTCCACATAGGACTGCCCAGGCACACCCCCTGCACATGAGGCTGCAGCAGGTGAGTGCGGCCTACACATAAACAAGCTGGAAGCTGAGCCCTAGGGAGCAGTCACCAGGATGGATGCAGCCTACCCAGAGCCTCAGTCTGTTGGCGCCTGCCTAGCGGAGTGAGTCTGACCTCTAGCATCGACAACTTGATACCTGGTTATGGTAATGAGGGGTAGCGATATTGGTGCCAGTCCAACTTTCAGCACGGCCAGCAGCTGTGCCACTTACGAGCCTAGTGTTTTTAGTGGCTCTATGACAGCTGCAGCCTGCTGGTGTGATCTGGTGCTGCAGGGTGGGCAGGTAATGGTGTGCCGACCGGTGCTGACACTGCTCAGCTGCACTCCTCAGTTATCATTTTTATTCGGATTGATTAAACTGTACTGTCATTGAAATAAACAGCATCTTGGCTGGCTGTAAGGTGTACGCCTCACTCTCCTGAGCCTTGCCAAGGCCCTTGTCTGTCTGGGGCTGCTGGTGAGTACTAGGTTAGTGCCCTTCCAGATCTGGTGCTTTGCAGTAATTTTAAGATCTTCTTAGAGTTTCTCTTTGGTTAGTTGGGTGTAGTTTCTGATATTTATATGCTTCCCTCATCTTTATTACATGATTTTGCTCGTGAGAAAGTGTCACTCATAGTTCTTGAAATGTCACTCATAACTACACTGAAATTATGAGAATGTCACACATAGCTATCTAAAACCTTGACAACTATGTTCCCTTCTCTGTCATTCTCTCTCCTCATGTTTTAATTTACAATGTGATTCCATCTCTTCAAAAATAAAAATTCTGTTCTTTCACTCCGACTCCGTGCATATGTTTAATTTTAATTTTTTTCACTTTTCCTTCTTTGTACTACTTGCGATTAGCTTGAAAAATAAAAATTCCATTCCTTCACTCCGACTCCGTGTGTGCATTTGCTTGGAAAATAAAAATTCCATTCTTTCACTCCGACTCTGTGCGTGCATTTATTTAATTTTCATTTATTTCACCTTTCCTTCTTTCTACTACTTGCGATTTGCTTGGAAAATAAAAATTCCATTCTTTCACTCCGACTCTGTGCGTGCATTTATTTAATTTTCATTTATTTCACCTTTCCTTCTTTCTACTATTTGCGATTTGCTTGGAAAATAAACATTCCATTCTTTCACTCCGACTCTGTGTATGCATTTAATTTTCATTTATTTAACGTTCTTTGAACTACTTGTGATTTGCTTCCTGTCTCATGTGCAGCTGTCGCTCCAGTATTTAGTGAAACGTCAGGTAATTTATAGCGTGAGAGCTCAGTTTGGTATCCTATGAAATCGTGTATCCCTGCACTCAGCCCGAGCAGAGATCGACTGCTTTTGTCTGATCCTGCCCGGGGCTGAGTTAATTCTCCGAAGACAGCCGAAGAGCAGGGGATACACGATCCCAAGGGGATACCAGATATTGCACAACACCGGCCCTTGCATATATCTGTCCACAGAGTGCTTTTGAAATTCTCTGGATTCTCTATCTGCCATTCTATTTTTGATGAACATACATTTAATTTCATATTTACTGTAACAGAGAATATTGGCAGTATTAGTTACAGATACTTTATCATGGAGCCCTTTAGGAGGCCATCCAAATTTGTTAGCCACAGAATATTATTGTGATGCTCAAGCATGAGGCAGTCATATATAACATCCCTAGTAAATTTAGCCCCTGGCTTATTCCAGATATTATGCCAAAAGGTAAGTATGATCAAGCAGATGGTATCTTCAAAATAAAGCATATTTATCTCTCAATGGGTAACAGAAGATGCTAAAGAGCGGTGTACGGCCAAGAGCCTACATGTAAAATACCGGTCTTGCTCGGACCCCACACTGCAGTTCAATAGGTGGCAGAGGAAACACATTTACTCCTATAGAGCTGAATCAACTGCCTTGTTGGTTTATTACCAATCTTGCTGGAAAATCTAAACAGGGCCTGGTCTGGCAGTTTTTAGTTTTGCAGTGCTTAAATGAGGGCCCCATTTATCAAGGTGAGAAAAAAGCACCCCTAAGTAAGAGAACTAATTCACTTCCACCAATTGACGGCCCATCAGGCAATGTGCTTTCTCTCTTTGTTTTTTGCAAGATTAAGTTTCAAGTCCGTTTGTAATTTAGATACTGTAACCACAAGATTATAACCCTCAATGTAGTTCATTGTAACAGTCAGAGCTGTGTCTTTTTAAACATATAGAGTAACAGAAGTTTGAAACAATCTAAACTAAGATGTTCTTGAAAGATCAGAAGCTCCTAGAACTTTAGGTGGCTGCCAGAATACAGTACCTCATTACATTATAGTGCTTCGAAAATGTGCACACTAATATAAAAATAAAAGCAAAAGCTTTTGTAGAATAATCATGATCAGTAAGGAATTTGAGCAAGTCTGTTTTCTGCATCTGAGTTCCTCATGGCTTTCTCCAGATATATCATGTGGAGTTCTGTTAATGGATTGTGGACATGTATCCATGGTTATATATATTATGTCTGCAATTTGTCCTAGTTTTATTGTAGCTCAGATTCAATGATTATGTTCTTTGAACCATTACAGAAGTCTTCATGTCCAAAACACAGTAGTGGTTCCCCTCTCAGGAGTTAGAGAAGCATTGGGCTGGCAGACCCAAATTCCAATCCACAGAGTTAGTTTCAATACTAAGGGATTCATATCTCCCTGCTCCCTAGCTTTATGTGGGGGCTTAATCTCACCCCAGTACTGGGTAAAAGAAAAAAGCCCTTAACAGGTGGGCTACACTGCTGCTTAATGTCCTGAGGAGAATGACACAATTTTACATGATGATTCTGCTGAGGTTCCTCTATGTCCTCCTAAACTTTCCACTCTTGATTCCACTGAACTGGTTCAGCGAAGTACCAGCAAGTATACAGGCATTCTTATGGGTGAATTAATTATCTTGCTTCACATTTGGCATATGTATTTAGCTGACCTTTGAAGGGGGTTTGGGTGTGGCAGACTTGTGACTTTATTACTGGGCATCACAGATGCTGGTGTTAAATGACTGAGACAATGGGGGTTGGCATTATCTGTCATTCCAGATTGAAGTATCCCACATGGAATGTGACAATATAATTTGAATATTGTATGGGACTCCTATCCAACGTTCACCTCCGTAGGTCTTCAGGGTGCTCCTCCTGGCCTGGAGGTCGGCATTGTCATAGACGTGTTGGGGCCGCAGGCTTACCATGGAAACCTTTATGTGGTGAGGTCACTGGCTCAAACAGGTGACGCGGTTGGAAGGGTTTGTCATATGCAACCATATAGGCATCTCGAGACTGGTGGACATCTGGCAATTAACTCGACAGATGCTATCATTTTTATGGGTTCATTAGGGAAGAGTGGCATTGCCCGCATCTACAAATTCCTGGTCATTCACGCCCTAGATCTTTCTGTTTCATTAGGGAAAATGTGGGAGGCCTGGGTAGGCCCACTGAATGAAGACAACTGGAGGAATGCTAAAATGGCCACATAAACCCTGCCATGTCCTCTCATCTTCGGGTCATACAATTGAATTATTCATACCTCACCTTCTTGAAGCCACTGAGGCTTTGGTGAGCCCCCAGGTGTCGGTCACCTGCGTACTTTAGATATCTAGATGAGCATGAAGATTTCTTTCATGTGGCCTGGACATGTCCTGCAAATGCAAATTATTAGTCTACTGTCTTTTACACTCCCTCTCTCCTACTGAGAAGTCCTGTTGACCCCCCCCCACCTCCCCCAGATTGCTGAAGCTTTTGGAGGACATGGGTGATCCATGGGGAGATGGGTTCCTAGTTTGGTTGGGTGCCTTACTTGCTAAAAGGTACATAGCATGAGCCTGGAGTTCCACTGAATCACCCTCTATGGCTGCTTGGGGCACTTCTATAAACCTATTTACACAGCAAGAGGTTACCCCAAAAGGCAAAAGGTTTTACAAAACCTGGGGCAAATGGTAGAATCACTATGATCTGGAGTAACTGATGCAAAGAATAGTGGGGCATATTAGCAAGGAGGAGTTGCGATATTTAACGCAAAACGCGCTTAGTGCGTTTTTTGTTAACGCCGCCTATCGCTGGAAATTATCACTGATATAACACCCTATTAGTAAGGTTTATCTCCATAGCGATAATATTTCCAGCGATAGCGGCAAAATGTGAGAATATCGCTGGAAAAGCAGCGATATTCTCGCATTATCGCTAAGGTGGATTCAGCATTAGAATCCACCTCCTATACTTTAAACAGGTAAGTCATCCTCACTAGCAGGTGATAAAATATAGCGATAAACGCGCTTAGCGCGACTATTTTATCGCTTCGCCTGCCTTGCTAATAGGGGGTAGTGGGATTAGCGACTGTTTTCAGTCGCTTTTAGTAGGGAACGCCTTCCTTGCATGTCATTAGCGATAATTATCGCTGACATGCAAGGCGATGGTTAACGCGGCCTCTAACGCCTGAAAGCTGTCGCTAACGCCTGTTAGCGACAGCTTGCTAATAGGGCGATAAAACTATCGCCGCTTTAGCGGCAAAAAGTGCCGCTAAAGCAGCGATAAAACCCTTGATAATATGCCCCAGTGTGATTTGTTTCTTCCCCACAGTGCACCTTATTCCTTGCACTGTACTGTGTGTTTTAAGTTTTGAAAAATCAATAAAGTTGGTTTATTAAGGGTTCAGGAGACAGAAAGGAGCACCAGTGAGGATTAATTTCCGCAACTTAAAGATTGCCTCAGTCGCATCAGACAATGGGGGCAGAATCATTCATTCACACTGGTAAATTACTAAAGCTTTATGCAAACCGTTCATTTCAGGTTTTTTACAAGATGAGCCTTCAGTGTTTTTGAATGTTCTGCAGTGATAATATTATTATGGCACTATTGGGAACTCTGAAGACTCGTTTTTGGCATTTCTAATGTCAATAACTTCTGTTGTTTTTGCAAAAACGTATTCCCTTTGAGCCAGTGCCTATTGCAAATCATTGATAAGTTACCGACTCCCCAGTTTGGGTTGGTAATATATTTAAACAAAGGAAGGGTTCCACATTGGCCCCATTTCCCTTTGAGAATTGAAGTACAAGTTTCAGGGGAAGTAGGCAGTGAATCAGAGGTCCACTGCCAAATCCTGCTAAAAGTTTTCAAAAAGCTATGTTTTTTTTAAAAGCAGCCCCATTACCTTTGGGAGAATCAGATTGCTATGGTCTACTGCCTCTTGTAGGTCAACATCCCTGCGCTTCTAACCACAGAGTCACAAATTGTGACCTGACAAATGAATATTTATTAGGAAGTGAAGTCTGTGACTCACTGCATTTCCTTATTTTGCCAACCAGCCTAATAGTACATAGGTTAATTAGGAAAAAATGTTTCTGGTTGCAAAAAGTAGAGTCACAAATTAGAATGACTTTTTACAACCAAAATGTTAGTACATCTGGGACCAGAAGTACGACTTTTTTAAGCAGTCGCAAATGCAAAATCGGGCCATTTGCGACCACTAAACGGGGTTGTAGCATGTACAAACCCTATTTTGCGAGTCAGTTACCTATTATCAACTCACAAAACAGTATTTGCGAGTGGCTATTAGGAAGAGACGTGCCAAGGGCGTCCCTTCCTAATACCGAGTTGCAGGGAGATGTACAATTGTTTTGCAATCGCAAATGTGGTTGCATAACAATCGCAGTTCACCACCTACTTCAAGTAGGTGGCAAGCCAGTTGCAAACGGGAAGGGGTCCGTAGGGGACCCCTTCCCTTTTGTAAATGTATTCAAAAATATTTTTTAAGAGCAGGCAGTGGTCCCATGGACATTAAACAGTATAAAAGATGTATTGTGTGTCATTATGATAAATATCTTCTTTATATCTATATATTGTATTTTTTGTTTTAAAAAAATTGCTGCGCTTGGTTCGTGAATCCGTTATACCAATGTAAGGGTAAAATACATATTTACAGTGAAAAAATAAATATTTTTCAGGAAGAGGTTTATTAGTGAGTGTAAAAAATAGTATTATAGAAGTTATAAACCTTTTAAACAGATTTTTATGGATGCGGCTCAATCACGCACCAGTCGCGGATCTACGTGTTTGGAGCACGAATCCATTATACGAATGTAAGCTTAAAATACGTATTTAGACTGAAATAATATATATTTTTAACAAAGAGGTTTATTACTGAATATAAATACATAGTATTAGTGTAGATGTAAAATATTTTTAAGAGATTTAGAACAGATTTTCCTGTAAGTGGCACCATTTTTAAGTATTTTTATTGAACCGCAACGCTGTCACACACCCTGCCGGCACTTATTTCCGGGATTCCGCAGGGGTCGTGACTCCGGCGCGATTTTAAAAAATTTCAAATATCACTGTGCAAAGTATAAATATCTGTTTTGCTTAAAGACTTTCCACTAAAATACTTTAAAAAACAATGTACAAATAGTAATTTATACTTTTAAATGAAATTTAGCACATTTTAAGGACCGGCAACGTTTACACGTTGGGTACGCGACTCCGTTGCAATGTCATTTCACATGGAAAGAAAGCTTTTCATTGGTTAAAAAGGTTTTCATTCTCTTAGAAGGAGGATCCAACACCTGTTCCTTTCTTCTTGTTTTGGGTGTGTCTGCATCTGTGGACATCTTTTTTGTAGGCTCTACTCAATTTTTTATATTTTTGGTGTTTTGACCTGCAAATTTTTCAACATGGCATCTTCACATCCAGAAGAAGAGCATCTTGAAGAGGAAGAAGATATTGAAGAGCCTGTGAAGAAGCACAAAGAGATCACTGTTTGAGCCTTTTTCACCATTCCTGAGGCTGAAAAAAAGGTAAATGCTCGAAAAGTCACCTGCTCTCCATGCCAAAAAGTTCTCTGAAGAAAATCTGAGAAAATATTATTCATGAGGGTCATCCTCAATGAAAAAACATCTGGAGACCATGCACCCAACTCGTCTTGCGAGTGTAGTGATGGATCGAGAGCAGAGGGAACAAGTTGTTCAACTTGACATCAATCAGTCATCAACATCTGCTGCAACTGTTTTCTCCACACCTCAACCCCAGATCTTCCCAGATTTGGCAGATGCTGGAGTGCACTGCACGAAGTTGCCAACCCATTCTGTGTGTAGGGGAGCAGTCTATTGATTTTTGTGTTGGATTTGCAGCCTCGTGTTTCTTTGTTGTTTAGAAACAATGCATTTGGACTATTGAATATTTCTTGCTTTAAAAATGTTAAAAACACACAAAAAATTGTTGGAAAATACAAAAAAACTGGAGAGGTCTACATAGTGTTGCCACTGATAGTGGCCCCGACGCATACAGCCCCAGAGCTGCTCGCTGCTTCGCTTGTTCCCCTGCGGGGCTACTTCTACTGCTGGCTTCCCTAGCCCTGATTTACTTGCCCTATTAGAACCGACGGAGCGGGGATCATGACGACTGCCAAGGTGAAAAAATAACTGAGCGTGACCTACTTCTGAAGAACTCCGGGGACCAGCAAGGCTTGGAGCAGACCGGGGATGGTGATGGCGCCGACGTCGCGGTGACCCATGAGTTTTTGGAATCCTTGTTCACGTCTCATCGGGAGGATATCCTTACGGTGAAGACAGATTTGCAGTCCGATTTGAGAGAAGTTTTGATGTGATATCGATGCGGACGGAGATAGGGTGGCCACGCTGGAGGAAAGCTCAGTGACCATGGAGGAGGAATTTACATTGCTTCAACAAGAAGTTATCCGTTTTGCAAGACCAATAAATTGACCTCCAATCGCATGCAGAGGACCTAGAGAATAGATCACGGTGGAACAATATTCGTATCCGAGCGGTCCCTACCAGCGTGGAAGGAGCTGACCTAGAAGGGCTACGTACAGGCCTTGTTTAGCGCGGTCATGGGCTCCTCTGGGGGAGATGTGATCAAAGTGGACCGTTGCCATTGAGTGGGCCCCCCTCGTCAACCTAACCGTCCCCCTGCAGATATCTTAGTCTGCATACAGGACTTTAAAGTGAAGGCAGCCATTTTGAAAGCGGCACGATCCACCCAATCGCTACAATTTAGAGACCACTCCACGCAATTTTTCAGGACTTAATGGCGAGTACACTACAGAAGAGGAGAGACTTTCGACCTGTGACCAAGCATTTGTGATCCGCAGGAATAGCTTACTCTTGGGGTCACCCTTTCCGCCTCCCCTTTCGATATGAGGTCAAACATCTGCTCTGCTCCCTAGCGGAGACATGCAAACTACTTAAACTAACCCTCGATGACCAAGCATTGCAAAGCTCCTCTTCTGGAGGGGGGGGGCCCACCTGACCGACGTCGCGGTTCCAAGACTGAACTCAGATTGGACCGCCTGCGCCCGGATCCAGCTACCATCACCAAGGAAAGGTCAGCGGTGATTCGATCACTCTCTGGCGCTCAGGGTGACGTTACTAATCCCCCCAGCTAAAGACTCTTTGGGTGAAAGGGATCTTTCAAGCGATAGGCCTGGTGGGGACGGGCCGGCTAAGCCATAATATTGGTGAGTGTCTCTTGCCTTCTTGGTTGCCCCCATCTGTTTGGACTTCCCGTCACTGATGGACTTTGAACACTCTTTGTTAATTCATTTATTCATTTTTTTTTGTAATGTTGGGGTTGTTAATGTGTTGTTTGGGGTTCCCCTCCAGCGAGCCAATTCCTCAGCACTCTTTCACTTTGCCTATTCCTAGCAGATCGTCCCGTACTTTATGATGTCCTTTTTGTCTCCTGAGGGATTTGCTTAGCACGACCTTGGCTTATCAAGATTAATTTCTGTTTACATGACTGATGAGACTAAGATAGTTAGCATGAATGTGTGAGGCCTTAACAACCCTACCAAGAGAAAAGCGGTTTTATCTTTCTCAGAGCATCCTTCGGGGGGATTTGTTTGCTTCAAGAGACTCACCTACTCCCTAAAGATACACACAGAATGCATGCTAGAGGGTTCTCGCAGCAATTCTGGTCTTCTGGAAAGGGCAAGAAGGGGGGGTGGCCATTCTGTTTTCCAAGCATTTTCCTGGTACTGTCCTGGGGCCCGTGGCTGAAATCAAGGGTCACTTACTGGCCCTTAGGGTACAAATAGATACATTCCATTTTACGGTGGTGTTGATTTACTCCCCCAATGAACACCAAGAGGCATTTTTATTGGACGCCCTGGCTAAGGTACTCCACTCCCCTGATGTTGCTGTTGTGGTGGGAGGAGATTTTAATGTAGTAATGGATGGAGAGCTAGACCGCTCTGGCCAGAGGGTTGGTGGTACAGTCACCCTGTCCATGGACACCCGGGAATGGTTGGAAGAATGTGGTTTGCGTGATGTGTGTCGAGTTTACACCCTGGGGAACGGTACTACACCTACTTCTCCATGGCTCACAAGACCTATGCCCATTTGGATCATTTCCTAGCTTCCCCCTCCACCTGGGAATGTGCTCGATCCTCTACTATTGAGGCTCGCTCGCTCTCAGACCAAGCGCTCATAACATTATCATTATACGTTTCTCCTGCCCACAATAGGCTCCCCAGTAGCGCCTCCGAGATACTATGCTGTTGTCTCCAGTGACAATAACCGCACCATTCAGTACCTTTCGCTGAATGAGGAAGGCACCACCACTTTGTCCTCAGTGTGGGAGGCGCTGAAGTCAGTAGCCCGGGGTGCTCTTATAGCTAGGGCTGCGTATAATAAAATGAGGAAAGATAAGAGGGTGGAGCTTGAGCTAACGGTAAGGGAACTGGAGGCTATTCATCAACACTCTGATGCTCCGCGGATCTGGAGACAACTTGAAAAAGAGCGGCTCTACCTCAAACACTTAGATTTAGATATGGCTGAACATTCGATGATACGCCTGAAGCATAAATACTACGTAGGTACTAATAGAGGGGGCCGTATGTACGCGCACTGCCGACGCAGTAAACAGCATGCAGAGGCCGTTAAAATGATCTGCGGCATGGCGGGAGTGGAGGCCATCAAAGTTACTGGTATTGCAGACAGCTTTTGGGCTTATTACTCGGATCTGTATGCACATAATGCTTCAATCTCTATGGATCCGCTGGCCTACCTAGACGCGGTCACGGTTACCCCCTACCAGCTTGCGACGCTGCCGCCCTGGATGAGCCTATCCACCTCAAGTAAGTTGTCTTGGCAATCACGTGTTTGAAACCCCTTAAAGCGCCTGGTCCAGACGGGTTCAGTGCCGCTTTCTACAAGACCTTTTGTCTGGAGCTAGCCCCCATACTCACCCGACTGTTCAATTATTTCGCCAAGACAGGCACACTTACTGAAACAATGATCCAAGCTGTGATTACAGTCATACTGAAACTGGGGAAAGACCCCAAACTTTGTAATTCTTACCACCCGATCTCCCTACTGATTATAGATGCTAAGCTGTTTGCCAGTGTTTTAGCCCAGCGTCTCAATTCCTTGATACCTGGCCTTATCGACCCAGACCAAGCGGGATTTATCCCGGGTCGACAGTGTGGCAATAACACCAAGCGCCTCTGCCATTTGATAGATAAAGTCCAACGCTCCCGCAGTAGAGGCCTTGCTCTTCACGGTGGATGCGGGAAGGCTTTTGACAGGGTGCATTGGCCCTATCTGTTTACAACTCTTAAACGCTTTGGCATGGGCATACACTTTCAAAGCTGGATTGCGAGCATCTATAGCTCGCCCTGTACTTCAGTTAGAGTAAATGGGGTCAGATCCACCGATTTCCATATTGGACGGGGCACGAGACAGGGGTGCCCTCTCTCACCCCTCTTGTTTGCCCTATACATGGAGCCCTTTGCTCAACGACTTTGCGATAACCCACGGGCTAAAGGTATTCCTTTTGGGGCGGAACAACATCTGATTAGTTTATACGCGGATGATGTCATTTTTTCTATTACCCACCCGATTACCTCCCTCCCGTCTATAGTAGCGGATCTCCAAACATTCGGACAGATTTCGGGCTTCCGGGTGAACTTGAAAAAATCTCAAATCCTGAACCTAACTTCCTACATACACACGGAGAGGGCTTTGCGCTCCCAGTTTGACTTCAACTGGGTTGAGAAAGACCTGCCATACCTAGTCCTGGTGCTCAGTAGTAACTTGACGAAGACAGCTGAATCTAACTATTCCAAGCTGTTTGACCTTGTTTGCAAGGATTTGCTCCATTGGTAGCGACTCCCATTGTCGTGGTTTGTCAGACTTGCCGTGGTAAAGATGAACATCCTTCCTAGATCCCTATATATTTTTCAGACGCTTCTGCTAAAACCACCCTTTGGCCTGCTTCACAAGCTTCAAAGGGAGATGGACCGTTTCATTTGGGGGACCATAAAACCAAGGTTGCAGAAACATCTTTTGCAACAATCAAAACGGGACGGAGGTCTCGTGATACCCAATATGACTCGGTACTATCAGGCCTCTCAGTTGCGTTTCTTGGTAGAGTGGAATCGACCACTCACAGAGAAGCATTGGGTCTTTATGTACCAGTCGTTGGCGGGAAGACACATCTGGAGAGAGGTGTGGCTACCTAGGTCTTCTAGAGCTTGGGGGCTGTATTCCTCCCCTGTTACCTGCCCGACATTCCGGGTCTGGGATAAGGTAGCAATCTCCGCTGGCCTCACAACGTTCCCTTCTCCCCTAGCCCCCATATTCTTGAATCCGAACTTTCCTCCAGGCATGGCTAAGGGAGCTGATAGGCGATGGGCGGAAGGTGGGTGTAAACGGCTCGGATGTTGTTTTGACCGCGATGGCCCTATTCCCTATGCCCAACTTAAGGAGGATTACTGCTTGCTAGAGCGGGACCAATATCCCCATGTGCAAATGCTACATTGGGTGCTTGGCGAAGCGACAAGACCCCAGGCAGGCAGACCTATGTCCCCCTTTGAAAAATGGTTGTTCCTCAAGAAAGATGATAAAAGAATAATTTCAGAAATTTACTCTCATCTATCATTGCAGTTGCATAAAGGTAAATCCCCTGGCCAGATGCGATGCAAGGGGGAACTGGGTCAAACACTGTTCGAGAAGGAATAGAACAACATTTTTTATAGAACACATCATATAGCACACACCATGGGGCACACAGAGACTTCTTACAAAATGATTTCCTATTGGTATTACACTCCGACCCGAATGCATAGATGAAATTAAATTAAATGAAAATTGGTATTTGTAAAGCGCACGGCTACTCACATAGAGTGTCCCGGCGCTAAACCACCAGAAACCACAAACAAGATGAGCTCAAACCTTGCCTACCAGGGTACTATTGCTGAAACAACCAAGTTTTTAGTCGTCTCCTAAAGAGCAGCAAGTCCTGGACCTGTCTAAGATGCAAAGGCAGATCATTCCACAGACGAGCCGCCAAAACTTGAAAGGAGCGGCCCCCTGCCCGAGAGCGGGCAAATTTAGGGATGAGCATGAAGGACTGCCCTGAGGACCTCAAGACCCGTTGGGGCTCGTAGTGATGGATCCTCCTTCTCAGATAAATGGCACCCGTACCATGGAATGCTCGATAGGCCAGCACTAGAGCCTTAAACTGGATCCTCTTTCTGACCGGGAGCCATTGCAATGCCTTCAGGTGGGGTGACATATGCGTTCTGGGATTCACCATAAGAATAGCTCTGGCTGCGGCGTTCTGAACAACCTGCAGCCGATTTAGTAGATATTCCGGTAAGCCCAGATACAGGGACATTAACATAGTCCAGCCTGGATAAAATTAGGGCTTGCACTATGGTTTTACGGTATTCAACCGGTAGCAGAGGAAGAAAGTTTTTTACCATTTTTAGCAGACCAAAACATGTGCCAGCAACGGTTTGAATTTGAGTCTTAATCGCTAAATTAGCATCCAATTTAACTCCCAAGTTCTTTACCGTACTAACTGGAGCAGAGGTAGGAGACATGTCACGGGGCCACCATTGGCTCCAATCCTCGCATGGGGGGCAACCAAAAAAGATAATTTCAGATTTTTCCGGGTTGCACTTTAGTTGGTTGAGTCGCATCCAAGAAAAGACCTCCGTCAAACATCTGTTAATCTCACTCCCTCTGAAGTTAGTCCCCTTGTCGCACGTGAACAGCAGTTGCGTATCATCGACGTAAGAAATAATCTTCGCGCCGTGCGACTCTGCTAGGAGAGAAAGGGGGGCCATATAAATGTTAAAGAGCATTGGGCTCAAAATTGCACCCTGTGGGACACCCACCTTCATAGGTGGAATTGTGGCTGATAGGGGAGGGGACCAGATTTCCTGCTGCCACTCGCTCAGAAAGGAGGCAAACCACTTGTATACCGTGCCCCCAATACCACACTCCATCAGCCTTCGCAGGAGCCGGTCATGGGGCACAGTATCAAAGGCCGCAGACAGGTCCAGTAATATCACCACAGCACTACCCCCTTTATCCAACTGTGTTTTGATAATTTCTGAGACTTCCAGTAGCGCTGTTTCAGTACTGAGGGAGGCTCTGAAGCCCGACTGACTGTCATGGAGAACGTGGTTCACTTCCACATATTCCGTTAGTACTAAGTTAACATACTTTTCAAGAACTTTTGAAAAAAAAGGCAGCAGAGATATGGGCCTATAGTTGGAAGCGACTGCAGGATCAGCCATTGGTTTCTTCAACAATGGAATAATTTTACCTTTTTCCAACAACTAGGTACCATCCCCTTTTGGAGCGAGGTACTCAGAACTAATTAACGGCAGGATTTATAGTCTCTGCAATGTTCATCAGAATTTTTGCCGGACATGGGTCTGAAGGGGAGCCCGACTTCAGTGTTACCATGATCTCAAGGGATTTTTCTAAGGAAATGGGGGGAAATTGGATGATCGAATAACCAACCCCAGAGGGCACGGGGTCAGCGCCCCACGCTTCGTCAATTATAAGTGTATCCGTAGAAACAAAAGATTGTTGTATCAAACAAATCTTATCATGGAAATAGCTGGCCATCTGATGAACCCAAATGGAAGTGGGAGTGAACGGCATGCTCACTGCACTGGGGGATGAAAAGTCCTTGACTATTTTAAAAATGTCTTTGCTCTTGTGGGCCGCACCCTTGATTTTAGAGGAGAAGAAATTTTTCTTTTCGGTACGCACATTATTGTAATAGGCTTTCAGAGCTTGTTTATAGATGGCCTTGTCCTCAGAGTTAAATTTATTGCGCCTCACTCTCTCTAGTCGTTTGCAGGCACTCCTGCTTTTCCTAAGGGTTTCCGTAAACCACGGTGCGGAGGGGCGAACGGATTTAGCTTTACGAGTAGTGAGGGGAGTCAACTCAGAGACACGATCTCCGAGCCAATTCTCCAAGCTAAGAGCGTCGATCTCAGGACCGCCGCTAAAGGGAATCGGGCACTGACCCAAAGCTGCCCTCATGGTGTCAGGTGTGATCTGGCTGAAGGGTCTAAAGGTGTATGGGCGAGGCTTACCCCGAGATTGAGGATAAGATAGAGTCTTAGGGATTTTAAAACCCAGAAGAAAATGATCAGACCACACCAATGGAAGTGGGGTATCTGTTTCAACTCTAACGTTGGAGAATATCTGATCTAAAATATGTCCCTTTTCATGGGTGGGGGGATGAATATAAGGGGACAGATCAAACATCTCTATAGATTCCAGCAGCCTTATTGCCTCAGAATCAGATGGATCGTCGATATGAATATTAAAATCTCCTAACAACAAACAATGCCTTTATTCGGTGAAAATTGGAGAGATGGAACCCCCAGTGCGATGGCCTGTGTTGGCAGGGTTGTGGCAGCCCCGGCACACTACTTCATCTGCTATGGCACTGCCCGAAACTCACTAGACATTTGGAGCAGATTTTGGACGAGGTTGATCGGTCTTTTGACACTAGCATCCTCAGATTCCCCACATATTCACTCTTGGGTCTACCGAATACTCTAATTCCCGCTTCGATCTATAAAGGGTAGACAGATGGCCCTGGCACTTAACGCCGCCCATCGAGTATTATTGTCCAACTGGAACACGACAGGGTTCCAGACCACCAGCAGTGGCTTCATCAGCTGTGTAGCTTATTGGGTATGGAGTGTTTGTCAATGGCAACTTTGGGGTACAAATCAGACTACACTAGATTATGGGCTCCTTTCATGTCCATCCTCTCATGGGAGTTTAGAGAATTGACTTGTTCAAAATATCTGCGTATATTGAGATTGATCCCAAATGGCCAGGAGGAGGAGGATTCTTTAAGGGTCACCTGATGATCGCTGCATTTTGGTTATTTTACCCTGAGTGTGCTATAACCTAGGCCGCTGGCTCGCTGAGAGGGCATTGGGTTGGGGTGGGAGGTCTTGTGGGTTTGCGTTCTTTATTTGTTGGGGTTTTCTTTGTTGTTTAAAGTTATGAGACAATGCCCAGCGACGGCTAGCAGCTACCTTGAAATGAGGAGGATTATTGGGGGTGGCCCAGCAAGTCTTTCGGCGATGTCTGATACAATTGAATTTATGAGATATGTCTGACTTCCATGATCTCTAGATGATGCGGCTGGCCCTGGATGGGTTGTAGGCAGCTTGCTGTGTAACCCGTAGTCACACTCAGAACCTTAATGATTTGTTATTTGCTTCTATCTTGTTTGTGCCACCATTGCGGCCGGCCCGATAGGGTTGTAGGCCGCTTGCTGTTCATTGCTTCTATTAAGCGTATTGTCAATAAAAACCATTTAATTCTAAAAACAGGTTGTCCTTTAATGGGAGTAAGTTGTGGTAGGTCCCCAAATACAATTAAATGCTTTCCTCCAAACAGAACATCGCAATCGGTTTTTAAAATCTGTTGCATTCGCAAGTATATAAACACAAGCATTAAGTTTGAGATCATGCTCACCTCATCAATGATTAAAAGTTTTAGTTTCTTTAGTACTCTTGAGACTTCATAACAAGCTTTTCCAGATAGCTTTTGATATTCCAATTTATTTTCATGTTCAACAGGTAGAATAAGAAATTGATGTAAAGTAATACCTTTAATGTTGTGTGCTGCTAATCCAGTTGGAAAAGCAACAATTGATGGACAGAATGCAGAACAATGTCATACATTCACCCCAGTACAGAGATATGGGCCTAAATCCATCGTTTTTTTGCTCACCATGCCATTCCAGTTTGAACCCAGCCATATGCAAATCAGTCTTGACCCTGTGCCCCATGGGAACAGTCCAGCCCGAACTGCCAGGCCAGGTCCTCCCTGGACTGGAAACAAGCATCCTAGGACCGGTTTCGGGGTTTCACCCCCTCTTAAGCCAGGATAGCTTGAATCCAGTGGCATGGAGAGAACGGGACCCACGTCTGGGCATACCCGTCCCACTCGGGGTGACAAATGCAAAAACAACAATTGATGGACAGAATGCAGAACAATGTCATACATTCACCCCAGTACAGAGATCTGGGCCTAAATCCATCGTATTTTTTGCTCACCATGCCATTCCAGTTTGAACCCAGCCATATGCAAATCAGTCTTGACCCTGTGCCCCCATGGGAACAGTCCAGCCCGAACTGCCAGGCCAGGTCCTCCCTGGACTGGAAACAAGCATCCTAGGACCGGTTTCGGGGTTTCACCCCTCTTCAGCCAGGATAGCTTGAATCCAGTGGCATGGAGAGCACGGGACCTACGTCTGGGCATACCCGTCCCACTCGGGGTGACAAATGCAAAAACAACAATTGATGGACAGAATGCAGAACAATGTCATACATTCACCCCAGTACAGAGATCTGGGCCTGGACTGTTCCCATGGGGCACAGGGTCAAGACTGATTTGCATATGGCTGGGTCCAAACTGGAGTGGCGTAGTGGGCAAAAGAACGATGGATTTAACCCAGATCTTTTGACTGGGGGAGAATGTTTGCATTGTCAGCATTCCGTCCATCATTTGTTTGCTGTAACACTTTTCGCCCTAATTGGGATGGGTATGCCCAGACGTGGGTCCCTTGCTCACTGTGCCACTGGATTCAAGCTAGCCTGGCTGAAGAAGGGTGACATACCCTGAAACCGGTCCCAGGATGCTTGTTTCCGGTCCAGGGAGGACCTGGCTTGGCAGTTTGGTCTGGACTGTTCCCATGGGGCACAGGGTCAAGACTGATTTGCATATGGCTGGGTCCTAACTGGGGTGGCGTAGTGGGCAAAAGAACGATGGATTTAACCCAGATCTTTTGACTGGGGGAGAATGTTTGCATTGTCAGCATTCCGTCCATCATTTGTTTGCTGTAACGCTAATCCAGTTGGGAGCTGTTACGACACAAGATAAATGTGAAACAAAATTTTAATTGAGAAACTTTTTCCTGTTCCAGCTTGACCACTAATGTACAATAGAATAGGTTGAAATGATGAACATTAGTATTTTTTTTTCAAGGAGTTTGACTTGCAGTTATATTTCTTTTTGTTCAATATTTAGTTGTTCCTTTAACCTTTCAAATGGAATAATATACTGTAGTGCTTGCTGCATTGCAGTTTCTACCTCATTCATGCCTATTGCTGCTTCATTTTCAAAAATTGGTTGTCTCAGTGGATCTTCAGTCATTGGACCTGAACTTTGACTGCTTTGTGAACTTTCTCTAGCTATTTCAACTGCAATAGTTCCTTCTTGTTCAATCTCATCAGTTACCATTTGTAAGTAAGTTGGACAAATCGTATACTGAATGCTGTCTTTAGTTGCATTAAAAGAATCTTCATAGCAGTCAAAATCTCCAAGTAATTCTGTTTCACTACGCCAAGGCTTGAACAGTTGCAGAAGTGCTAAATAGACAAATTCTCTCTGATCTATAGTTTCATAACTCAGTTTTCTGTGATTAATAAGATTCCTTTTGACATGTTTCACTAATCATCCATCACATCCAATTACTGCATATTTTTCTTATTTTATATTTTCTCTAACATTCTTTTTAAACCTATAATGTTGAAGTATTTCATACAGACATAGGTTTTCAAGATGTTCATATTAGTTTTGACAATATCAGTACTTTCTGTCTCATACTGTGCTAAGTATTGGATTTCTTGTAATGATTTCAATACTCTATTTCGTATGAAGGCTAGACCTAGACTTATTCAAATGATTCCTCTTGACTTTGAATACAAACTGGCTGAGCTCAAGCGATCCAAACATTCATATGATCCTATCTCTCTATGGAAAAGCATTTTCAAGCTGAAGCTGTACAATTTCTTGCTAAGACTCTTTTCTGCAGAAATTTCTTCCAACATTTCTTTCGTATCTGACTTTTCAGATTGTGTAATATATGATGTGACATAACGAGCAACAGCAATTGAATTGTCTGCAACAAACTGAATATCCATGTTTGCATTCCACATTTTTAAAATAACTTGATTATAGTTATTAATGCACTTTGAAGGTTCTGTTCTTCTTAAGTTGTATTTATTCTTGTGAGATTTTTGGGTTATTGTATGTCTTACTGCTGAGAAAAACCTATTTACTCTTCCTTTAGAAATTATAGGACGTGGGAATCCAAAATGACATTTTGTATAAAATGTTCCTTTACATTTATATTTCCATTGGCAGTATTTCCCACCTCTATGACTTTGAAACCGTAAAACTTGTTGTCTCAAGCTTTTTTCTCCTCCTTCCCTTAGAATGGCGCATGTAACATACTGTTCAATGACAAGACAAAAGACAAAGCAGCTTCATCACTAATTTTGGTGCATTCTTTATCCATAACAGCATGTGTGTATGAGGAGCACCTCTGGTTTGGTACTCTTTTCGCAAAAAGAAATCAGTTACCTCTCCAAGCAGTGGAACGTTTTTATTGCAGATAAATGAAATCATAGCTTGAAACCTATTGTTAAAATATCTGCAGACATGTATAGGATCCAAACAACAGAGTTCTCCAGCTGTCTTCAGTTCAATGTTTTTTACATTTGAATTTGCTTTGCGAAGAAATTCAAGTGAATCATCCCACTCATATTCAGCACAGCTAAATGTTAGAAACCATGTAGGTGTACCTAGGTGTATTAACATGCATTTAAGTTCACCATGACGTCGATACCTAAATTCATTGGTGTCACATTGGCACGGCATAAAATTGATTAACTGAGATTCTAAATTTTCACCTCTTTCTTCAACTTTTTCCATGAACTCTTTTGCAGAAACATGTTGAAGATGAACTCCTGTTTTTAATATATGGCTTACTGCATATGAAAGTGCAGACAAATCACTTTCAAACAGAAGATGAAATATATATGAATGCACTGCCAAAATCTTGGATCTTAACAATACTTTCTTGTTGATTGGTATTCTGAAGCTGGAATCCGTACAGCTCGCTCATCAAATCGTCCATCTTCTCCAGTGGGGAATCGCTGTGGAAAACAAACGAGCTTCAAAACTTTTTTCCATACACTCATTGGAGCTCCCTTTGCTTCTTTCACTTGAAGTAATTCAATAGTGTTTCCTATGATTTCTTTCAAATGCAGAGGATGTATAATATAATGTTCATAAATCTCCTCACTCCTGAATTTGTCCACTTTTTCAAGTTGGACACTTGAGATTAGTGTTTCATCTTGTAAGCATATTACTTGTTCATCAACATTTACATTCTTATAAGAAATATTATTCTGTACTAGGTATAATGTAGCACTCCGAAGTTCATTAATATCTACAAACTCTTGCCAGATTTTCTACTCTTTGTTGGTACACCATTTACTAGAATAACTACTGGCTCATTTTCCTCTCTATCTACACCAACAGTTTCAATGTTTTTCTTAAAATCTAAAGGTCAGTACACAACTCTTCCTTTGAGACGCGTTTGTAAATCTGTTGGTGGCAGCTTACCTGTTTTAGGCTCCATATGAACTATGGCCTGAAATGGATGTACAGATTGAATAAGAATAGACTCATATACATTTAAATCTGCCAGTTCCTGAGGAATAGGTACCAACTCTAAAGGGCATATTATCAATAGACGGCGATAAATATCGCAAAGCGCGCTTAGCGCTTATTTATTTATCACCGTCTATCACTGGAATTTATCGCCCGGTTAGCGCGTTATTAACAACGCGTATCACCGAGGCGATAAAAAATCCGGCAAAAGCGGCGAAATGCAGTAATATCGCTGGAAATCCAGCGATAAAACTGCAGGGATAGGGAAATCCTTGTTGATAGGGAGATGTGGACTTAGCCGTATAATCCACCTCCCATTATACAGATAGGCAAGTCTGAAATTTTGCAGACGTTAGACACCGGCTTTAACCGCGCTTGGCGCGCCTTTTTAAATCGCTACGCGTGTCCGGGACAGCCTTGTAAATATCGAGAAGGCCCGTTAGAGATATTTTACAATTAAGTTTTACGTGGCACACCTACCTTGCATCTCATTAGCGATGCAAGGTGGAAAGAAGCCGGGCGCTAAGGCAAGGAAACAAGCACTAGCGTGTCCTTGTTGATAAAGCGATAAAATTATCGCCGCTTTTCGCCCGAAAATGGACGCTAAAGCGGCGATAATTTTATCGCGGCCCCTTGATGATATGCCCCTAAGTTACTATATACTGCTCTAGCTGGCATTTTGTTTTCTTCTAATTTGATGTAACAGTACTTACAAATAACTTGGTCACTGGACAACTCAAACTGTCCTTCAACAAACAAATAAAGAGCAAATTGCTGCCACCTCTCATTGTTTTATTTTTCACTTTTTAAATATAAATCAACATTCCTAGTTTGACTTCTATAGTAAGTACGTCGACAACAAATACAAATATAGTTTGTTTTTTTAGACGAAACTGTGTTAAACTTTGTAATTTCTTCTGCAAAATCATCATTATTAATCTCTTTCTCCTGTTCTTCAGTACCTAAACTTATCAAACTCTCAGTTTCTCTGCACTCCTCTTCTGAACCAAAAAAACTAAACTGTACATCATCACAAACTTTCTGTACATCTGATACAGAACCGTGCAAAAAAGCTGTATTCATTTCACTTAAACATAATGCAGGAGTGTTCACATAGTAAAGTTTCCTTACTAATTTCCGCATTTTAGAGTGGTGTAAAGCTAACATTCTTAAATGATAAAAAGTACTTTGGCACACTTTTCTCGAAAGACAAGCCAGAGAATAAACCTGCAACTTACTATATTTTCTTATTTTACATGGATCTAGTCCTTGTAACATCTTAATCTTCTGTTTAACACTTTTTGGGGCAAATTCTTGTAAAACAATTCGTAATATGTCAGCAGATTCCTGTTGAATACTGCAAATACTGTTGCAATCCCAGTTATATACAGGAACTTGTGAATGCCTCCCTTGAACTTCTTCAGCTATTACTCCTTCCACATTCCTAAAAACCATATTTTTCCTTTGGAATGGGAGAACCATCTTTCACCTCATAGCATCAACCACTAGCATCAACTGCATGTACTAATGTGTCCTGTTCAAAATAGCTTTCTTCATTAAAGAAAGGCTCAGTACTGGAAGTGTGCTTCCATTCGCCAGTAAAAGTTTTACAAAAGTTGCTTCTATTAACAACTCTTTTTTCCGTTACTTTTCTCCTTCATAAACACCATTGTTTTATCTAATGTTCTCATTCTCTTCAATATTAATACAAATATTTTTTGTTTCAATTCAAAAGCTCTATCTACTACACTTTCAGTCTGTTGCTTTTTCTTATAAGCTGCTGATCTTCTTTTATATGTTTTTTACATTTTTTAATGCATTTTGAATTACTCTGCTTCTAAACTTTCTTATTCTTATATCCTTATACTCTTCCTGCCTTCTTGTGAGATGCATTGTTTTACTATAAACTGAAGTTCTTTCAGCATGACAGATTCGGTTTTGTTTCTGATTTGTTGTTAAACTTTTCTTTTTCTTTTCAACATTTTCCACATTTTTCAATCTTTGAAAAAGTGTTTTAAGAAACTGTTTAGTTCTCTTACCAGAAGATTTCTTTTCCTGTATAACCTTGTGTGCATCATCTAATTTCTTCTTTTCACTCTTCTTTAAGTAGTACTGTTTTTTTCTTCTCTTCTCTTTTCATGTTTTCTTGCCATCTTGTTTTTCAAATAAAGTAAATATCTAAAAAACAAAGAACAGTTTCAATAGTTTGTTGCATCAATTAATAATTTTAAATTAATTACATATTAATATTCATAATAATCGATAAGCAGTTGATTACAATTACATTGGCATTGTCTCCTTTACAAATAAATATGTAGGATATGCACATTAGCAAAGGTGTAAATGGTAGAAACTCTGGGAGAAAACGTTTATAAATTACTGTACACTTTTATTTTCTAAATTTGTGTACAAGAAGATGCATGCATTACTTTTTGCCCATTATACAGGGCAGATTTTTAACTCTATATTCCAGTGCTTCATGGATGCCTTCCTAGGTAAATGATCTAGACTTCAGTGACTGAAATCTGTAGTAGGACTGAGAACATTTGTCCAGCTGTATGTTAACCTACATAGTTTTTAAGTTAGGAGCATCAGCTGCACAACACATGTCAGAATACATGTAGAAGTAGAGACATAGCTCAGACATGATAGCAAGCAGCTATTCCAAGTTGACAGGGTGCCACTGTTGTAACACACATCAAACTACACGTAGAAGTACACACACACCTCAGACATGGTAGCACTCAGACATTCAAACTTGTCTGGGTATGTTTTCAATTTAAAGAGCACACCTCACTATATATGGCCTACTTGGAAAGTACCTTTGCAGAGACTTATATCGACTAGAATACAGGTTAATACATCTGTCAACATGTTTTAAACCTTGCTTTTCTCTCACAGCTTGGTTAGAAAGTCAGAGATGACAATGCCAGGTCTATACCAAAATGAAATCTCAACTTTTGTCATGCCACTCTGGTGAGTCTCAGCATATTTCTAAATACCTGAATAAGTATCTCTCTACCTTTTACAAGTGAGATAAGACATCTAAAGAAGCCTATAGATATTAGACTACCTCTGTTTCAAAGAGCATCCTCTCAAAATATTTGTAAAAGAAGCTGTATGGATTACTTTGTGCTCATTATACAGGGAGGACACATATTGAACTCTGTATTCGAGGGCTTCTGTGACACCTACCTAGGTAACAGATCTCTGCTTCTGTGACTGAATCCTGTAGAAAGACTGACAAGATTTGTGCAGCTGTATGATAAGCTACATAGTTTTTAAGTTAAGGTCATCAGCTGCATAGCACGTGTCAGAATACATGTAGAAGTAGAGACATGGCTCAGACATGACAGCACACAGACATTCCAAGTTGACAGAGTGCACTTTCCACTTAAAGCAACACCTACATTTATACTGCCTACTTCAAGTATACGTTTTCAGAGACTCATATGAACTATCATATACAATAATCCATCTGGCAACATGTTTTAAAGCTCACTTTTCTCTTGCAGTTTCATTATTCACTGACAGCTCAAAATGACAGGCCTAGGCAAATATCAAAGGCCGACTCTTCTCATGTCACTGTTGTAAGTCTCAGCATCTTTCTCAAGACGTCAATGTGTGTGACTCTGCCATTTTGTGGTCGCATGATACATCAAAAGATGCAAACAAGTACTAGAATACCTCTGTTTCACACCACACGCTATCTAAATTTGTATGGTAAAAAATGTATGCATTACTTTCACCTCATTAGACAGGGCAGGTGGGTATTGAACTCTGTATTCGAAGGCTTCTGTGACACCTACATAGGTCAAGTAATAATAGGTAGCAACAGAGGGAAAAATAATAGTCAGGTCGCCCTCCACTCACAAACAACTATAAACAATCAGAGACCTGACTAAGCGGGACACCATGCAATCTTTATAATAGGGCTGGTATTGGGAGGTATCCGCCTCTACCCAACAGCTGGTCTACACACTTTACCAGTCTTTATCCAATCGTACAAACCCGCAATATTTTAATATGTTTTCTTTAAATGTTGGTTTGTCAGTCAACTCATTCCCAATATACCCTTAACTAGAAAAGGTGCATACAAAGACACAAAAAAATGTGAGAAGGTGAGAAATTCCCTCACGTGCGCTACACCAGAGGAGCTACTGGTAGGTTCTCACCAGCTTGCCCACGTTTCTCATCATTGGTCACTTTCTCATCTATTAGAAAAGAAGTGTCCAGTAAAGAGATAAGAGGTGAAAGTAGTGATGTGTATATCAACAAAAGGAAAAAAGACCCCGTAATGTGCAAGAGATAGAAATTATCTCAAATTAAAATTGAGTTCAAACTCACATAGATGACGTTACAGTTTTATTCATACCCGTGAGTTTACTCAAAATTAAAAACAAACTGCATGTTGCATACCAATTCATAATATCATTTAACAAAAAGAGTGCACTCTGGACCAAGAGCTACCTTCCTGCCAAATTTGGTGTAATTCCATTCAGCAGTTCGGGCTATAGCTGTGCCAACAGTTTCCTATGGAAATTACCATGGAGAAAAAGTGTTTTGGGACCCCCTTTTTCAGCCCCCGCTTGACGAATCACCCCGAAACTGTCAACACTGCAGCTGACCTGACCGCTCCATTAGTTTTGAAAATTTCACGAAGGTTCGTCAAACGACGCCAAAGATATTGGCAAAAGAAAAAACACTTTTCCTGTAGAAACAAGGTCTTAACTATAACTACCTACTGGCGCCTGCCAATAGGTAATATATATATATATATATAAAATGGAATCCATTCTCTTTTCCCAATCAGTTACCACCCCAACCTGGGGGATTGTAACTTTTCAATGTTTGACAATGCCATTACAGTTGAAAACCATTGACATATATGGAAATGAATTGCAATTTGGAAGTGATGGCCACAAAATGCTGTTTCTAAATTGCAATTCATAATCCTTTTCTAAACCCATTTTAGGAGTGGGTAAATCTGTAGTCACTTCTAAAATGGTTTTGAGTGCGTAGTACTAAACATTTTGAGAGCCACAAACCCACAAAGTAAGTGAATCACAGAGTTTGTGACCACTAACGGGTTTAGTACATCCGGCTCTAGATGTGGGTAAATATTTTGGTTGGTTCTCATACATATAGTATAGCTAAAAGGATTAAAGCAATACTTTATTTAGTTAACATGTATAATGCATGAATGAATAAAAGTGATTTATAAAGTGCAGCTCCTGCCCGGAGGCGTCTTGGCGCTATAGAAACAGGTACAGCTACATGAGAGGTAGTCCTTGCAGATACTCAAATATCTCCTAATCCTGAGAGAAAAGCCAAGTTTTCAAGGCCTTTCTATAAATAAGTAACGAAGGAGCGGCTTTAAGTTCCAAAGGCAGGCTATTCCAGGTCAGATATGTGGTCCTGAAAAAGCTCCCCCCCCCCAGGTTGTCCTCCTGAAGGGAGGGCTGCAAGATTCATAGCTGAGCCTGAACGTAGCATCCTACATGGGGTATACCATTTGAGCTTTTCCTTGAACCGGACTGGCCCTGGTCCCTGCAATGATTTGTATGCCAGGCAAAGTGCCTTGAACCTGACACGTTGTTTAACTGGGAGCCAGTGAAGTTTCCTGATGGCTCCGCTGACTGATTCAAATTTTGGAATTTTAAAGAGAAAACTAGCAGCTGCATTTAGTGCACCATTAACAAGGATCGCTAATAATAATGCATTTGCAAGGGACAGAATTCATGCCCTTTTATAAGTAAACTATTTTCTTTTCAACCAATGGAACAACCACCTTCCCAATGGTCTAGTCCAGTCAACACAGCAGTAATGCGTTAAGTTAACAATTTCCACCCACATCACCTTCCCCTCCTCATGTGTCACGTGCAATCATATTGCTGTCAAACTTCCATAGTTGCAATGAGGGTCCCATCCTCAGACATAAAAGTGCTAGTTCTGCTTAAACTTTCTATTAAAACACAATAGAGGTAATTGTGAGGACCTATGAAGATTTTGCCACTTCCCCAATAATGCCATGACCAACATTTTACATTAATTCATATACAAAATGGCACATTTCCTCAACCTCTTGATTCAGTTATCTATCGATTGCATACTGCCCATTGTTGCCAAATGGATAAGAGGCACAGTATCTGTTAGATGGATATTTGATTATGCTGGGGTTACCCCCATCCAACCTCCAATCACCCTATTTCTCTGGCATAAGCTGTGGATTGGGGCCTATGACATGTTATCTTCATGGTGAGCCTTTTTATGTAAAGAAAAATCTGCAATTTAAGAACCACTCATGTGAAAAAAGTTCATCATCTTCCTCACCCAATTGCCCCCAGAGGGTCTGATTCACAAAGGAAAACTTACAGTTTAGGGTAAGTTTATGATTTTTGGCAATTCACAAAGGAATTTTATTAGTATTATCTTTATGACTGCCTATCTTTTTATGTGTGGAGACTCCATCACTAGTGCAGAGACTCCGTACTTGTCAAGATACTACTCATAAAATTCCTTTGAGAATTGCAAAATATTGTTAACTTACACTGCAGTGTAAGTTAACCTTTGTAAATCAGTCCCACAATGCATATGTATGTAGGTGCAAAAACGTGATTTGTACTTTTTTTAATGGAATTTTCTATTATATTATTCCATGTAATTTGTGAGATATTGATTATGATCATATTGTTACGTATATCTGTGGTACTCATTTTGTCTGGCTCAATAGAATAAAAAGCTTAGTTGTACACAACCAAATTTGAACATGTAGCCTTATATTTAACCATATATTTTCACAGGGGATTCTAAACCCACTGATCTATTTTTATGGTATATCTACTGTGCAAGTGTATCTCTGATTTGCTGCCTCTTTTGATTATGGATTGCTCTGCAGTGTTCTGTGTGTATTTGAGAGGTGTCAGCTTCCCCATAATGGTACAATAGTTTAAGTGGCTGACATGCGTGCCACAGAGAACTATATGTAATCAACAATATTAATGCAAATGGGAACAAACATTTTCAATTCTATTAAGGACAGGGACGCAATGACTGTTCATTCCCTTCCTTTTTATTACAGCTGCAGTGTATAATAAACATTAGTACATGAACACATTGAAGATGTTAACAGACTACAATATGTCTAATACATATGTGAAAAACTACAAGCCCCATACCTCCAACCAATCACATACCAGAGACAGATAAAAATATCCATGTGATCAAAATAATTGCTCCTTCTTGCTGTGAGAAATCAATGCCATGTTGAACAGTAATGTCAAAGATCATTCTTCCTGATCTGACCTGGGCAGAATACAATACTGAATACTCATCCAATAGTGGGTGGGAGGAACATAAAAATAATAATAATAATATATAACTATATACATATTTTACACTGTGCTTTACATAATCAATAATCAGAATAACCAGGTAGGATATTCTCACCTCTGTGTTAGTAATTGAATTGAAAATTATTGTTTACATTTACTATAAACATTTTGCTTCTATAACAGGACTAAATAATTCAAGCTTAAAGCTATTTAACAACCATGGAAAAAGTATTACCTACTAGTTTCTAATAAAATTCCTTAAACATAGAAAATAAGGACCAAACTGCCATATGATTATTATCTTCGAGGTGTGTTCTTAAATTGAAGGATTTTGAGGTAATTGCATCATTAACTAAGCAAGCACTGTGAGAAATCAGGACCTGTTTGCAGTGTCCCCCTACTTTTTGCCCCCATTTTGACTACTAGATACTGGTTTTCTGACTCAGATTGTGGCCTGGGCTCTGCTAACCAGACCCAGGGCCTGTGCTCTGATTAATAGTACATGATAATTCGGTATAATTACAATTGATACTGACAACCTACCTGTAAGTCCCTAGTGTATGGTAGGGCATGTAGGTTTAAAGGCCCAGAAGGCTTACTGTACTTAAGTGTGCACTGCAGTGGTGCCTGCTGTCATTTTAAAAGACAGCCTTGCCTTGCATGCTGCTTTTAAGGTAGAATGATATGCAAATCCGACTTTGGAATTAAAAGTACTTCCAAAGTATTGATTTGCCTTATTCCTACATATAAGTCACACCTAAGGTCTCCCCTGGGTGCCCCAGACAGGGTGGGCCTGATTCACAGAACTAACTTACGTCAAAAACGTAGGAGTCCTAACTTTACTACTCCTAAACTGAGAAAAATCCTAACTTTAAGACTTTCGGTATTCACAGAAGGCATTTAGGAGTCCTAAAGTTAGGACTACTAACTTCTGTGAATACCGAAATGAGTAAGTTCATTCTGTGAATACCAAAATGAGTAAGTGTATTCTGTGAATACCAAAAAGTACTAACTTTACGTTTTGAAGTAAGTTAGTTCTGTGAATCAGGCCCAGGGTGCCTTGTAACTATAAGCAGGGACATTATAAAAGATGCTTTATATGCCCTGGTGAGGGAAAAACTGTCCATTTTGTTTTTCCCCATTGTTATGAATTGACTCCATAGGCGAACATGGGAATACTTTAAAAAAGTATAACTATTGATAGAAAGGAGCTACAAATATAATTCAAGGATTCAAAATGATAATTATGATACATCCACCAGCTTGTCACTGTTAGATTTATAATAACTATTACAGGAAAGGAGTTATAGAACTTTCTTTTCTGTAAGCCAAAATCCAGCCTTCAAGCTGCCCTCTCCTGATTGGCTAGCCTCCGCTAGGCTGAGTCAAGCTGTCTTTGTGAGGTGTGGAGTGGCCCGCTAGAGAGACAAAGGATTTCCAGTGGGAGGAGAACCGAAACTGCAGAAGTAGAAGGCAGGATAAAGGTGGGATGGCCAAACTGGTTTTTAAAGGGAGAATAACACTTTGGGACTGCACAAGTTCACCCCTACATCCTACACCCCCAGCCACATAGGAGTGCCCATAATTAGATTAGCGAAAGGACTGGAAGGGGAGTGTTAGGGAGCTTAGCTACACCAGTGGGATGGCTTAGCCTGATCTAACACTTCAGGAGACATTTTTTCCATCTTGGATTTTGGAAGAATAGTGCTTTCTGGGGCAAGAATATGCCACATTTTGGAGGAAGTGGTCATACACCACATCTGGGTGGCACTCTGCATCCCATTGAACCGGGATGCCCCCTTGCTTGATGCCCAAGATCACTGCACAAATATGGGAGGGTTGCCAGGCAACTCATATCTGCTGCCTGAAACTACAAGGAGAAGAAGGACTGCCCTGCTGGGATTTGGATTTGCACCCAAAGGCCTGCACTCTGACTGATTGCACCTGCTGCACAATCTGGTACTACAGCCCTGGGGACTGTACCTTGCTTCAACAAGGATGAAGGAGTGGACTTCCTGCAAGCTACAGGTTAACAGAGCCCACCTGCATCATCTCCATCAATCCCCGTCCTGGAGTGCATCCAGTGGACTTTTAAGGATTTGGCCAGATGCATTGTGGGAATTGTAGTCCCAAAATCTCAAGGACCATCTCTGAAATTCTAGACCCCTGGATTGGTGTTGTGGACACTTTGAACCCTTAAGAAAACCTTCTGGAAGAAGATCCAGAAGTTTGGAGAAGTTCAGAGCACCTTTAGTAAAAGGCTCCATAAGTTTACCAGGTGCATTGTGGGAGTTGTCGTCCCAGACCCCAAGCGGCAATCAGAGCATCTGAACCCTTTGCTGATGCTGTCAACCTCTCTCCTGCAATAAGAAACACTTTTGGAAGTAAGTGTAAAGAACTCTTGACTTTGTACCGATCCTGCACAACATTTTTTAATCTTTTGAGCACTATTTGTGTCTAAGCAGTAGTTTTATTTTTAATCTTTAAAAAATCATATCTCTGGTTCCCTACATTGGATTTTTGTCATTTTGGTGTCTTCATGTATATAAAAATATAGTACATTTTTATGAATTGGTGATGGATTTTTATTGCGTGTTGTATCTTAGTTACTTATTGTATTGGTGCTTTTATATGCTTTACTCACCTGTCTCCTAAGTTGAGCCTGCCTGCTCTTCGCCATCTACCGATGGTAGAGCAAGGGAATAAATTATTGAGACCTTGACGGCACATTTTATTGTGATTGTGGGCTTATTACTGGTGATAGGTCCCTACTTATCACTACTAATAAAACACTTTCCAACAAGCACCAAAATTGGAAGTGTCAGTGAGTGATTGAGCCAGAAACCATCTGATCTATCTGGCTAAATTAGTATGGGAAACAGGGCCATAAGGACAAACAAAAGAAATTGGTAGTGGGCCAGCAAGGGAAAAAATGAGGTCAGATGTAGCACTTTCATTAACACATAAAAAGTTTACAACACAAAGATTTTGCTCCGCAAGTAAAGATGGAAAGGAGACATCTCTAGGTCCAAATTATGTTCTTTTTTACATCAAAAATGTAACTCCTTCTGGAGTAAAGTACCTATCTGTAGGATCTGGGTCCTGAAAACCTGACACTCTTTTACAAGATGCAAGACAAAGGAACATACCTAATTTCACTGAGATTTGTTTCCTGTGTAAAAATCATATTGCCAGGCCAGGACTGAAGACATTTAAGAACCACAAAAACATCCCATATAATTAGGTATCTAAGTCATGAAGGGGAAGAAAATCTTACACCCAGTAATAACTTGGACAGCAAATGATGATCTCCGATCTCTCATCGGAATGTAAGCAGCTGAAATGGCTGAGAAGTAAAGGTTTACTATCTGACTGACTGACTGACTGAAAAATATTTATAAAGCGCACTAATGCCGAGGCGTCTTGGCGCTGAGTGATATGTAATGCCCATGGCCGGGAATATTCATGGTTGGGAGAAGAGCCATGTTTTGACTTTCCTATCTGGAAGAAGTACCCTCATCCACTAAGAAACCTATAAAATTAACCACAAAGATTGCATCTGCTACCATGGGACCCAAATCCCTTTCCACACATCACTGTGTAAACCTGCTTCAAGTTTACTGGTATGGCTTGTGAGTCAAGACTCACAAGATCACTGAGACTTTCTGAGACAGATGTCCTCTGAAGGGTGAATGATAGGACATGTGGCTGGCCGATCAGCCCCTGCCGCAGCATGCCCTGGTGAAAAGATGTTTTTGGAAGTGATGCAAGTTACAAACTTTACCATTTATTTTGCCAAGGGGTCACCAAACAGTAGGCCCCTAATATGTTGCTAATTTACAAAGCTTGGGATCTCCGTATCTGTTATGTTTCAAAGATTATGCGCAATTAGCATTGCCAGGGAGATAAACAGCTCTTTGCAACCATCACACCAAAATGTGTGGCTCAACAGAGGTGCTTTGATCCTTGGCTGTGAAGGCCAAATTCAGTATCTTGGAAAGGGGACCCTACATATCAAGAAGTTTGTCTTGGCATGCCTTCTGAGACCTGTCAATGATCTTCTTATGATCTTTAATACATTTGCCCAAGGAGGTGGTACATGTCATAAGTGATGTTTCTATATTGGTGGTTTTATTATGTTTTGAAAATGAAAAAGTTTACTAAGACTCATTTGTTGTGATAGTTAACATAATTTCCTTAATCAAACTTTCCAGCAAGAAGCTAATTCTCAAATACCAGCGCAAGGATTGCCTTCGGATAAGTAGTCAAATCAGAATTAAAAGGAATCGCAGCACTGACCTATTGCACAGGTTCAAGCGCCATATTGAAGTTCTTTTTTAAACTGTGCTCTAGTCTTTGCTAGTGCAGTGATGTGTTACTCTTTTTTATTGTGTGTCTGACATATTAGCTGTATTGGTGTTATTAAATGCTTTACACTCCTGTCTCCTAAGTTAGGCCTGACTGCTCGCTGTCAGCTACCAAGGGTTGAGCAAGGGGCTAATTTACTGAGACCTTTACTGGACCCTATACCATGTTGGAGACCTTATAACTAGTGGTAGGTGCATACATACCCCTACCAATAACCCACTTTTATAACATCCTGTGTGTGAAGTGGGCTGATCAACATAGGTACTTGTTGCTGTTGCACAGTGAAGTAGAGCAGCGAGTTGTCTATGCTCCAATCATTCCCACATCCATAAGTGCTACTGTTGAGACTATCATGTTCCTGGCCGCCTGTGTCTCTTCATGTATCTTCTATGTACTGAGATAGAAAATGGCACATTTACACTCTTAATTTATATTGTCATTCATCTTCATAGGGCAACTTTCAGGTGTAGTGTGACGGTTGATTGTGCCTTGATGTGGGTGCGTACTGTTGTGCTCTACCTGAAAACTGCTACATGGTTGTTGATTATACAATCTGGTGAACATATCAACACAAGATTTGGGTTTTCTCTCTTAGTTTCAATGAGCACTGTTTCCCGTAGGATGCTTTGATTTTTGCTCAGAGATAGTTGGCTGCATTGGTAGTTGTATAGGATGTAGTCTTGACCATGGGTATGTCTGTGAGGATGGGCATGAAAACAATGAGTTTCAGTTAGTTGTGTTGCTGTGGACGCTTTATTAAGTGAGAGAGGATAGGAACCTCAGCATCTAGGGGGGCTGAGGTCTTGCCTCTTCTGACTCCACAGCACACTCTGCCCACTCATTCATCTAAGGTTTTCTGGATCTCTGGTTGATAATTTCTTACAAAAGTGCTTCATCCAACATGATACGAGCACTTTTGTCATAAATGAATGTCGGGCAGGCAGCTATATTTTGGCACTCTATTTGAAATCGTTTTTGTTTGCCCAATAACATTTTTAATCATTTTCTGCTCTTACGGATGTCATGAAGAAGGTTAATCACTATACACAAAGAGATATCTGCTTCTAATGACTGTTCCATCTTGGAAAATCATTAATCTTTCCTCATGGACACCTATCTTTACTCCCACCCATAGGACTTTGTGGCGGCTAAGGCACAGGTGGCTGAGTTTAAGTCTGCTGTTCAGTAAACATTACATGGATAAACAATATGACTATGGCCGTGAGCATTCACACTATTTCTTTTTATAAAAACACACTGCAGGATTTCGATCCAACATCTGTCTGCAACTAAACATTGATGAGGTGCTAAATAAGGTGTGGAATTTCGATTAAAATATGCACAAACACTCGCTAGTATGTATGAAAAAAACTATGCATTATAAGACACAAACATAATGAATTATGGCAGGTGATAACCATTTTAGGAATTTTAATGTGTTTTCAAATGCATATTGTTCAATTTAGTTAGCAATTCAAAATATACGCGGTCTTGATGAAACTAATCACTAAAAAGAATGAGTTTATGAAAAATGAAATGAAAATAAATTGAAACAATTTATTAAGCACAAACTTATGTCTGGAGGTGTCTTGGCGCTGAACGGCGGGACAAGAAAGTACAGTTCTGGACTCCTAATTCTGTAAAAAGAGGCAGGTTTTCGGCGACTTTCCAAAAGCAGGAAGGGAAGGAGCAGTTTTAAGTTCAGGGTCATACCATTCCAGAGTAGAGCTGTGGACCTGAAGAAGCTTCTGCCACCCTGAAGGAAGGAACCACCAGGTTCTTGGCAAGGCTTGAACGAAGGGTCCTGCTAGGAGTGTACCACCTCAGGTTGTTCTTGAAATGAGAAGGACCGTGCCCATAAAGGGTCTTGTAGGTCACGCACAGAGCCTTAAAGACAATGGTCTGCCTAACGGGTAGCCAGTGAAGTGTACTGATGGCTCCTCTTGCAGATTCAAATTTGAGAATTTTTAAAAGAAAGCGTGCTGCTGCGTTTTCCAGGGTCTGCAGCTTCTTTAATAGACCAACCGAAAGGTTGAGATAGAGACTGTCACAGTAGTCAAGTCTTGTTGGTAAGTATGTTGCGATTTTTTTGACCAGTCTCAAGGAATAGAAAGAGACAGAGGTAACCTTCTTAACTTGTTCCTTCAGCTTCAGTTCATTGTCAAGCATTATTGCCAGATTTTTAACTTTTGGCACTGGAGTGGGGAGTAACCCTAGTTCAGGTGGCCACCAGGCCGGTGACCAAATAGGATAGCCTCCGTTTTTGATGAATTCAACTTTAAACATTTGCTATCCATCCATTTGGTTACTTCGCTCATACATTCTCTATAGGTATCACTGGAATTGATCGCATATTTAACCAGTGACACGAAAATTTGCGTGACATCTGCGTTGGATGCCAGGGATAGGGAGAATGATTTTATGAGCTTGGTCTGTGGCATGACGTATAAGTTAAACATAGTAGTACTCAAAGATGATCCCTGTGGGACTCCGATGGCAAGGTATAAGATTTAGAGGAAACTCTCTCACTGGCACCACTTGCAGCCTATTGGCCAGAAACGATTTTAGGAGACTAAGTGTGGGGCATCCAATCCCCAGGCTCAGCATACGGTCAACCAGTACAGCATGGTTGACCATATCAAAGGTTGCACAGAGGTCCAAAAAGACCAGAGCAGCATTCCCTCCTCTCTCCAGGGTTGCTCTGATTTTCACCATTGCACCTCCAGCGTGGATTCGGTACTGTGATCATTTCTAAAACCGAACTAGGTGTCATCAAGAAGATGGTTATTATTGATGAATGCCACTAGCTGCTTGTTCAACACTTTCTCTTTCAGCTTCTCAGGATATAGGAGCCTAGTAATGGGTCGATACTTATTCAGACCTGTGGTGTTAAGGTTAGACTTTTTAAGAGTGGAAGGACTGAGGCTGATTTCCAGTGACATGGGAAGACTCCCTCTTTGAACATTACTACAAAGATATCCGCTAGATGAAGTGCTAATGGCTCCATAGCCAAATGCAAAACCTTTGGTGGGCACGGATCTTGAGGGGAGCCAGATTTGATGGTTGGAATTAGTTTCCTAAGTTGCTCTGCCGGTGGAGCCTCAAAATTATTGAGCCAGATGCTCTCTAAATCTAAACTGAAATGCTGTGTTATGGATTGAGTAGTCTAGTTGCTAATGGTAAACTGGTTAAGAATATTTGTGACCTTCTCTTGAAAGAAGCATGCTATTGAATCACAAAATTCTTGACTATCGGTTGCAGGATTATTTGTTGCGGGCACTGTCAATTTTCTATGACTTGAAAGAGAGTTTTGTTAGCATCTCAGACTGATTTAAGTTGCTCTATATAACAAGCAGATTTTGCAGTTTTAGCAAGCTTATGTTCAGCTAGATCTATAATTAGCCTTCTCTTCAAGCTCATAGTTTTATGACACTTTCGTTGTAGCCTACGCCAGTCGTCTAGAGGTCTTAAGAGTCTCCATGGTTGTGATGTCTTTTTAATTTTGGGCTTTTGTTTAATAGGGGCCATAGTGTCTACGGTGCCACTGATCCACTTAGTAACGTTCCCTACAATCTGTTCTACATTGTCAGCTGGTTCCGGAGATGAGGACACGAGTAGAGTTATATTCTCGAGCTTGGATTTTGTGCCAGGCTCTGTTAGAAGATATTCAATTCGTAGGTACATTCTACCCTTAAAAATAATGTAATTCATACAAATTAGCAAGAGAATTATATGATTAAGTTTTACTGCTTTCCAATATGCAAAAGTGCACTTCCATTTTCTACTTGCATGTTCCCTTACATATATTTATTTGGAAACTCCAAATAATTTGAAAATACTTGCCTAAACGTGATACACACCTATTTGCACATATAGAAGAGTTTTGAAGCTCTCATTTTTGATGCATGTGAGTCTTGTAAGAAATCCCCCCTCTTCAAGAATGATTTTTATTTCCTAAAAACAATTATGTGCCAGATGAAAGCGGTGTAAACTCTATAAACGATGGCCATTTTTCCATCTTTCCGCTTAAAGCAATCTTTCTGATATTTTCTAATTTGTATATTTATCCTAACATTCCATATTAGCTATGCAAACTTTTTCAAATTTCTCAACATACACAACTATGTGCAGCTTACAAAGCATTAGCGTGAAATGACGCTGTGCCAACATCAAGCTATGAAAAACAAGCAATAGATAAGGGTATCGGGTTTATAGAAGAAGGAACAAAAAAAGAATTAACATTGTCAGCCAGGAGCTGCATCAGGAACACGAGTGCTTCTGCAAAAATGTATGTGTTCCACGCTGCAAATAAGACTCTGTCAATGATATGCCTAGTCATAGTTTGCTCACCTGCTCTATTTTGTGAATAGCACAGATGTGCATACAGAAGCGGTTCCTCCATAGGGGCGTTTGGGCGTCACCCCATTGATTATATTGCCCCCCAGGCCAGGGCCCATGCGAACAAAAATATGTACAGTACTGTACTTTTACTTATTTAAAAAAATTGCCTGCGGCAGTCAGCTGTCTCAGCTGCGAGTGTTACCGTCCTGACCTGACGTCACTAATTAGATCTGCCTGCGTGCGGAAGGCTTAGGGGGAGGGGTTAGCCAGAGTCGGAGAGCAGACAGAAATGCGCATGTCGGGTTGGCGGGCGCCTTTCCCTGGCCAGCCCAACATGCACAATCCAGAAGTCTCTGCATGTAAAATGAAGGAGCCGGGGGGATGGAAGCCGCAGCCCCTTGGCCTCCAAAGGAGCGGCGAGTTGACCTGCTCAGGCCAATCCAAGCGCTGCTTTAGCAGCGCCTGGATTGGCTATTTCAGGCTCAGCGTCTCTAGGAAGAGAACGCAGAGTCTGTGACTGGGCTTGGCTACGGTCAGGTCATGGGGAGCATATTCACCAATCACTGCATGGCTTTATTGTAAAGTCGTGCAGTGATTGGCCATTTGCTGCCTCAGCCTCTCTCTCCCCCTCCCCTCTTCTTGCGTGCACGCCATTGCTGATCACACAAACGGAAGGGGGGAGTCAGTTGAGAAGAGAGTTGTGAGCAGTCAGGAGAGCTCCGCCTGACGTGACCTTGTTGCCCCAGCAGGCCTGAGGCCTCGCGCACACTACCTGTTGTAGTGTAGTGTGCGTCACTGTACTTCTTCTTGGCAGCCTGCAGGCCCCTGAGCAATCAATGTGAATGTCGGATAGATGTCCAACCCCAACCTACTCTAGACTCTGAGTGAGTACTGAGTGAATACTGATTATTATTATTTTTTGTATGTTGATGATGCAACGTGTGTGCACTGCAGTCATCATGGCCGTAATGGCCAGAGCAGAGCTGCCGACTTTGGTGCCTCCAAAGTCGGCAGCTTTGCTCTCTGGCAATTATGGCCATGACTACTGCACTGCAGTGCAAACATCGCACACACACCCAGCACCTCCAAAGTCGGCCCCACAGCTGTGCTCTCGCCAGCATTGCGGCCATGATTCCGATTGCTCAACATTTTATCGTGCAACGTAGTTTGCAGCAGGGTTCATGGGCCATGAAGCCTGCTGCACACTACGTCGCACGATAAAATGTTGAGCCATCGACGCCAAGACTCGAACCTGGTTCACCTGAAGGGAACCAGGTTCGAGTATTGGCGTCGTCGGCTCAACATCCTGTGATTCTGGGCAAATCACTTAATAAAATTAAAATCCTAATCTTCCAGGGCTGTGCCTAACAAAAAAGTATTTTTCGTTAGGCATGGCCGGGGAGATTAAGATTTTAATTTTATTGTGATTAAAAAACTATGTGCGATTGTGCGTACTGTCTAGTTTGATCATGGACTTTGCAAAGTCCAGACACGCTCATGTAAACCAGCCGCGCTGCAGCTGCCCGTAGCCCTTAACAGCTTCGGTTCAGGTTGTGTTTCCGCTATATAAACATTACCACTCTTTGAAGTGAAGTGCAAAGTGACTCTGCACTTCAAAGAGTGTTAATGTTTATATAGTGGGAACGCAGACAGACTGGTGCAGTGACACTCAAAAATGTTTCTGAAGCAGTGCTAGGCCCTGCCATGCACTTCCTCTAAGAAGCACATACGCTGCGTGCCAGCAGGGCCTAGCTTCAGAAACATTTCTATCTACAAGAAATGTTATGTTTCTGAAGCTAGGCCCTGCTGGCATGCAGCGTGTATGCTATTCAGAGGTGCATGCCACTGCCAGCAGGGCCTAGCTTTGGAAATATAACATGTCTTGTAGATAGAAATGTTTCTGGAGGTAGGCCCTGCTCCCATGCACCCATCAATGAATGATTGAGAGGCAAGGCATATTTGTTTAACTGAAGAAGCATGTGAGAGGGGTGACATGCATGTGGTGAAGCAGGTCACTTATCTAGCATGCAACAGAGGAGGAAAGACATGCTTATACCATAAGTACACAGTCACTCAGGAGAGTTTCTATGTAAGTCATCGTCCATGTGTCAGCATCCTGCTCCCTGTCCATGTTCATGCCTCATTGAGTGTCCATGCACCCTGGTCTGTGTCCATGTCTCATTGTCCACGTGTCAGGTTCTGTGTCTCTGTCTGTGTGTCCATGCACCCTGGTCTGTGTCCATGTCTCATTGTCCACGTGTCAGCCAGGTTCTGTGTCTCTCTGTCTGTGTGTCCATGCATGCACCCTGGTCCATGTTCATGCCTCATTGTCGCTTTGTCAGTGCCTCTCTGCCTCAGGTGCTGTACTGTCCTGCTCCACTGTCCATGTGTTTGTGTACATGTATGAGGGGAATGAGGTGGAAAGGAAGGGGAGGGATGAGACTCTGTACTGGACTGCTAAAGAGAAAGGATAGCAATGTTGAAAATCTATATCAATGAGGGCTCCATGGGCGAGGTGGGAGCGTGATGCTTCTTCAAAATGAAATAGATGTTCCATGCATTATAACAAGAAAAAAAACATGAATTTTCAAACAAGATATTCAGTCCTGTAGTTCATGTGCATGAGTAAAACAAAAAGTATTTAAATTAAATTAATCTAGAAACGCTGACAATTGTTTTCTTTAGAAAGCAAACAGTCCACAGGGTGTTGGTGCGGGAAATTCGTGATATGGTTTGCACAGGGACTTGTGTAGCAAGGTCTGGGATATGGGTGACTTGGTTTATACTCTTGGGCTGGCTTTTTCAGGCAGTAACTAATTATGCATTTCATTTACCTTTGCCATTTGTCACATGTATAACTTTTTCCCAGATGAAGAGGAACATTGGAAATTTGCTTGAAAATGCAACATTTGACCACACTTTTGTCAAACTTTTCTCGGGGTGAGCACCCCGCCGAACTCCCCTTAGGTTTTTCGGGCACGCTTGCTACGCTCGCTCGCCATGGTGCACTCCACCACAAATTTTACGCTTTACCACTTTCAAATGTCACCAGCCACCACTGTGTGCATATTACATTCTTCATCAGATAGTGCTCATTTAATTGAATGTAGCACTATAACAAAAAGGGCGGTTGCCCATATTCTCATATCCTGCATACGTTTCTGCTTAGAAAGTAAATGCCACATATAAACTATTTATTTCACATTACTGGCCTGAGCCATGACTTTTCATCCTGTGTAAAATGTAATAAATGAATGGTGCACTTTTTATGTCGCTAATAATGCATGCTTGTTTCGTGCTTGGCCAACCTTCACAAACGACGCTTTTTATTTCAGTCGTCCATGTTCCTTTTTAGGTCTGCCCAGAGTCAGCCAGAGCCCTACATTAAAACATGCAAATACGAAGAGAGTGGACTGACACATTCAGCCATAGGCGCTGGATGTAGGGGTGCAGGGGGTGGTGCAGCGCTCCCAGAAAATGCATGCTTTAGTTCAGAGGGTGAATGAGCATTAAAAATGCCTTTAAAGTTCATTTATATCCTGTTGCATTCACAGTACGTTCATAGACAAGGCTACATTTCATCTGAGAAATTGCTGTTTATTCTTGTAAAAAGGTATATCATGTTTACTATTCTTTTGCTCACTGCAAAGTTAAAGGATCTTATAAAGTGAACTATGTGACAATTTTCTGGGGTAGAGGGAATGTAAAATGAAAGGCTGCAGGATGGCACTTTTTCTAACACACAAAAAAATTGAAATACCTCTAAATGAACTGAGCAAATATTTCAAAATATATCAGCAGGAAGGAAATGAGTCACATTTTTAATTCTGAAGTGTTATGGAATATTTTAATAGGATCAAACAAATCAAGCCGCTATAGTTGGTGATGTGAAAATGATATATGTTTGCCGAAACCCTTTTCCCACGCATTATCGTTTGTGCACTCTATAGTTTTATCAAGTAAAACTGTATGTCTATCTATACAAAATCAGTGACCATTTCAATGGAAAAGAACGTGTGCTGTTTGGAAATGACGTGCTTCCACATCATGCTTTTGTGATATATTTGCAACAATATGCTTCAAAGTGCAGCACCGGACATATACTACACCCTTCCCACTCTCCTGCTGAATGGGGGCTCAATTCCTGCACTTGTTCTTTCTGGGACACGACGATTTCACGATCACTATGACTTCCTTGATGTAACATTCATGACAGCATTCCCACTCTGAAAATTGTTCCATCAGGACTGTGTTCAGCTTTTGTCTCGTTCATGCCAGAATTCTTCAGCCATTGCTCATTTCATGAGTCATTTACATTGTGCGACCCCCCACATGGGGATTACACAACTTATCTGAAGCCCTTCAACAATTCCTAACCCCTTCATCACTACTCCACAAGATGCCAGCAAATTCGGGGAAGACAATATAAGACGTCCTCCTCCTGATGATGACTCCTAAACCTTTACCCTAATATTAGAAACAATGCTAGTGTGTTGTGTGCCTCGACACCATCTAGCACAAAAATACTACCCGTAGTTAAGTATTCTAATAAGAATTAACTGAAGGATTCATGATTGTCTGCAGGGATTGTGGGAATATGGATGTCTGCCTCTCTTTCTCCGTTTGTGATCAGGGTTCCTCAAATTATTTTTCATTATACAATTCATTCTTTTGAAGGTATATGTTACTGGCCTAGTATTGTTGCAGACATGAGTTCTTGTAGTGCGTCTGTACTCATGCATTATTGCTTTCATGTGTATGCTTATGCTGTGAAGGAAGCAAGAATAAATATTTATACAAAAGACATGAATCCCAATACAGGTCCTGCACACAGTTTTTATTAAAGCAACTGGGGCCAGCATCTTCAGTAAATTTGTCCCAGGAACTAATTGGTTTTCCTTTTATCGATCAGTCTTGGCTGTGCTAATGCCATAGCCCATACATTCCCTTATGAGCATTGCTGTATCTTTTATTAACTGTTTTATGAATGCATTGGGCATGGAACACACAACTCATTTTCTTTGCAAGATTACTTTCCTGTAGCAGGACTTCTTTTAAAATGTCAAATATGAAAAACACAAAAAAAATTGAATTATGTTTCAGATTGCAGTGTAGGGAAAGGCTTCTGACAGCACATTACATCTGTTTATCAAATATGGTACTATACCATTCCTTTGGCTTTGTAGTGAAAGTAAAATCTAATCATAACCTGAAATACTGAACTCTCTCTGCTGACTTCAGAGGTATCTTTAGTCATGTCCTCAGATCCCGCACCCGTTTTGATGACATCAGAAGGACCTCTTGTAACAACCGGATGTACTGTTTTCACAGTCTTAGATGAAGGTCCAGTAATGACCGGGGACACTGAAGCCTTTTCTGTGGAGCATGCGGAGATCCGAAAAACTCCAGAGTATTTTCCTTGCTCGCTCTCGCCAACGAGGAAAATCCAACAATATACCACCTCCCAGAGAGATGTCTCAATGCGGGTGGTGGCGGATGGTCTTCAGCGCTCGCGTTGAGAAACCATTCGTTCGCGTTGAGGAAGCTTAAGCTCGAGTAGAAAATCTACCCTAACGGCAGAAGGAAGCAGCGCACTCTTGAGCTGTGCATGGTGCCATTCGCGCTGCTTTTCCAGTGCAGGACAAACACCCGGCACTGAAAATCAGTTCAAACGGCACGATCTAATGCACTCCACCGCTTGTGCCCTGGAGTATTTTGGTCACTTCCAGTGGAATTCCACGAACTCCGCCCAGGTCTAGTCAACGTGCACTAATGAGTACTGAATGACAGCATGTATCTGAGCATGTGCTGGGACTTATGAGTAATAGTGCCAAAGTGTCCATGCAGTGAAGTCTTCTAAGTGGTGATGCAAATCTGGGTTCACAATAATGTTTTCTGAGTGCAAATCTAACAATAATTGATGAGAAATGTGTGAGGGCACACACCAGAACAAGCACTAAGTAATATGATGATTACTAAGTAATTGGGTAAATCTAAACATGCAGATAGAATAAATGAATGATAATTCAAATCTGAACATGCAATAAGGGTACAGAATAATGGGGCACTAAATCAGTGATGATTCTTGACATATAAGGTATTTTTGGCACCATGGTTCCCCCTCGTGTAATGTTTTCATTGGAATGCTTTTTGTAATACTTTATACAGATTCAATGCATTTTCGGAACAAAAGTTTTCAGGTGCTCAACGTTTGTGGAGTGAGTGCACTTTTATACCATTGCCAAGTTTAGACATTTTTATAACTTTATAATACATGGGAGTCTGCATTCAGCCTGTCTCTAATTTCTTTATAATCAGCAACTTGTTATGCACCCAGTCACTGATTATAAAGAAAAGATGTCTGCACTCAACTGTAATAAGTTATAGGAGTCGCGTTCTGATGTCACAATGCCTGCTGCTAGAGCCAGAAGCCGAAATGAAAAGCAGGTCATGTCACGGAACAACTGTTTAAAGCAACAAAATTAAAACTTTATTTTTCGTTCTTTTTGCTCTTTTTTCTAGCTTACAGTGAGAAGCAGAAAGAACATGTTTAGTTTTTACACTTCTTAGATAATTGTTGTTAGACCTGGCATTTTTGGAGTGGTTTCCCTGTCTGTTTGCCTATACCTCCTTTATTTTTGACTATGTGCTGGACTTCGATTTTGCTGGTTTATGTACTCTGGGCACTTTACCACTGCTGATCAGTGCTAAAGTGCAAGTGCTCCCTGTGTAAATTGTGATTCTGATTAATTATCCATGATTGGCACATTTGATTTACTAGTAAGTCCCTAGTAAAGTACACTACGTGTGCCCAAGGCCTATAAATCAAAAGCTACTAGTGGGCATGCAACACTGGTTTTGCCACCCACATGAGTATCACTTTGAACTTGTCTCAGGCCTGCCAGTTTTAAACTGCCATGTCGACCTGGTAAGTGCACCCTCTTACCAGGCTCAAACCTTCCTTTTTACTACGTGTAAGGCACCCCTAGGGTAGGCCCAAGGTACCCGCATGCGCAGGGTGCAGTGTATGTGAAAGGTAGGACATGTACTGGTGTGTTTTACATGTCCTGATAGTGAAATGCTGCCAATTTCGTTTTTCACTATTGCAAGGACTAGCTCTCCCATAGGCTATCATTGGAACTACTTTGTAGCCTAGTCAAGTGTAACTTTCAATTGGCAAAAGCTAGCGATTTGGAGTTTGGGCACCCTGAGATCAGAATTTAAGTGAAGGTGGTTTTCAAATTGTGTGTTTGAAAATGCCACTTAGAATGACAGGGGCCTGTTTGTGCATTCACTCTAGACAGTCACACAAAGAGAGCTGAGTTGTGCCCTGCATATCCTGTTGGCCCATCACCAGGCTGATGTGCCTTCTTGAGCTAGGATGGTGTTAGGAGTTCTTACATGCACCTGAATAGGGTTGTACTTGGCCTCTCACAATTCTGTGTCCACCCCCATGGAGCGTGTTTGGAGCCAAGACAGGGCAAGGGAGGATCGTCACACAACAAAGACTCTCCTTTGAAGTATGCATACTTCAAAGGCCAAAAAGGGTATACGTATTGGACCTAAAAAACAAGACTTTTAGAACGCTTCTGTATTGAGCACTCTGCCAAGAAGAAGAGCTGAAGAACTGTCAGGAGAAGTACTGCCCCTTTGCTGTGTGTTGCTTTGCTGGGTTGGCCTGAAGTTGCTGCTTCTTTCTGTGGGCAGTGAAAGAACTGGATTTTGCTTTTGAATCCTGCTTTTCCAAGGTTCTCCAAGGGCATGTGTGTGTGCTTGCCTCCTGTTGGAAGCCTCAGGGCTATCGAAGACTTCACATGCAGTATCCCTGAACTCTACTGCTGGGAGTTCTAACCTGCAATTTGTGCCAGTTCCAGTTACGGGCCCGTGGAGGTTGTTCCTTTTGCTAAAACGCTTCGAAAGTGATGCATCACCCTTCCAGCGCCTGTTTTTCTGATGCAGCACTGCCTTGAGGGAGAAGTTTCCAAGTACTGCTGATGTGCGGCCGAAGAAATCGATGCAGCACCTGCCCATGGCCCAAAAAACTGCTGCAGCCCGAGTTCAGCGCACCGTGTCTCCGAAGTCCGAAACCACTGCACTGACTCCAACGCAGGCCCTGCTGTGTGGCTGATGTAATTGACGCATCGTTGGACCACAACTAAAAGAATCGATGCAGCGCCTACTTGCCACTGCTGCATCTACCTTCAGCGCGTCCTGATTTCCACATATTGCACCTGTGCACCAAGTTTTCCACTGCATCACCCGCAGACCAAAACTGTCTTGGATTTCGGCACCTCACTTCCCCTTACAGTCCGGAACTGATACAACATTTCTCCTGCGTGCAACAGAACTGACGCATCGGTTCCCCAGGGACTCAGGAACCGGTACATTACTGTGTTTTCCGAAGCTTCTGTCCTCTGTGGCTGTTTTTTCTTGTGGATTTTGACGCATCTAAGGTACTCTGTGCAAAAAACACAGCATCCTTAGAGTCCTATGGACAGAATTGTTTAAGCCTTTAAAAAGTGATATGTTAAGTTCTGTATGTTGGATTTTTTTTGTTTTGTTCTTGTATGTTATATATAAAGAGGGTCCCTACTTGGACAGGGTACAAGCCACTGCCAACTAGAGACCCTATTTCTAACAATTATAGAAAAGTTAGAATCTTTCTGCATGTTTCTACACATTTCGAGCTACTGTAGCTTTTTTTTAAAACTGACTTTTATTGAACTGGGTTTTTTTTGTATTCAAATATTTTAATGTATTTGAGGACAAGAAGGGTATACAATCGAAGATTACTGCAACACAAAATGCATGAAATGGTATAAAGGCACATGACAACAGAGTGAATATCATACAATAATAGTCACAATAGACTATCAAGAAAAGAGAATCAGGCGTAATAATGAAGAATATGTGGATCGCGACTCTCATATACTTGCTACATAGTAGATTGCTGCAAAGTGCAAATTTCCCCTAGAACAGTCAGATTACTATACAAAAAAAAAAAGAGAATTGCAGCCTGAAGGCAACCATATGGAGCAATATTATAATGTGCATTAAAATATGTATCGCCGTTGGAAAAAACATATCAGAAAGGCAGAAGAAAGATAGGAGGAAAAGAAGGAAGAGAAGGCTGAGAGAGGAAGAGGGGTAAAGAAGTGGGGTACAGGGATATCTGCTCCATCTATATAATATTAAGTCCTAGGGATGAGACCCAAAGGATGTTGAACCACCAGGCCCTGAGAGCTTAGTTCCACATCGTTATCCAAGGAGCACCAAACAGAGCTAGTAATAGGAGGCATAAATTGTTGGCCTGAGATGAGTGTATGTGCTCCTCGAAGATATAAGACCCAAGCCCTACACCTGTGGTACAATACGTGTTGAAAAGCTTTCCATTCTGAGAGTATGATTTTGACTGCAATTGTTAACAGTAAGTCCAGCAATGCTAAGTTCATAGTGTCAAGATGCAGAGGTGATGGTGAGGCCCAAGGACCCAGCATAATCATAGGAAATGAAAGGTTAATGGGTATATTAAAGATTATAGACAATTGTTTCTGTATAAGCATCCAATGTGATTCTAATAAAGTACATTTTAGAGAACATATGTTGATATGTGCCATGTTATAAATTGCATTTCCAACAGACATCTGTTCCTCGGAAATGTAATTTGTGTAGGCGAGCGGGCGTCCAGTGTAAGAGGTTCATTGTGAAGAATTTTGATTGAATGAGCTATGGGGCAATTTTATTACATTAAGAGGATTTTCTGATCAAATGCCAAGTATCATGAGAGATGTGAAGATAGACCTCTTCATCAAAATGTTTTGACCTTTTGACACAGGTAACTGTAGGCTCTGGGGAATGAGGTAGAGACATAAAATTGTAGATTTTGGATGCTATATGTTCCGATCGTTGCCAGAGGCCAAGATGCATGACTAGTACAGAATTCATTGAAAGGGCTAGTTTAAATAGACAACAGGATGTGGGAGCACACCGCTGACCTCTCAGGCAAGGTTCGCCCCTGGCATTCTGGTAAATGCAGTCTCTTGTAGCTCGCTCCGATATTTTCGAGTGTTTCGCCAAGGTTGGCGCAGATAGTGCTGATCTCTAGAGATGTGTTTCTGGTTTATTAACCGTCATCAGTAGAGTAGGCTGTTTGGCAGCCTACTCAGCAAACCCCAAAATACAAGACTGTATTCTCTACTGATGACGGTTAATAAACCAGAAACACGTGTCTAGAGATCAGCACTATCTGCGCCAACCTTGGCAAAACACTCGAAAATATCAGAGCGAACTACAAGAAACTGCATTTACCAGAATGCCAGGGGCGAACCTTGCCTGAGAGGGCAGCGGTGTGCTCCCACACCCTGTTGTCTATTTAAAGTACTCCCGTCAGTCATTGAGCTGACGAGCTCGTGGATGAAGCACCTGCGCGCCAGTGAGAGTTACCGGACCTGATATAATGTTTGGCAGCCTACTCAGCAAACCCCAAAATACAAGACTGTATTGTCTACTGATGACGGTTAATAAACCAGAAACACGTGTCTAGAGATCAGCACTATCTGCGCCAACCTTGGCGAAACACTCGAAAATATCGGAGCGAACTACAAGAAACTGCATTTACCAGAATGCCAGGGGCGAACCTTGCCTGAGAGGTCAGTGGTGTGCTCCCACATCCTGTTGGCTAGTTTAAATAGTTTGGTTTTGAATTTTTAAAAATATATAGAAGTCCATAATATTGAGATTATATTTTCTCGACTGTGTTGAGAAGGGGAGTGGATCATTTTGGTGTCGTAAAGGTCTCTAACTAATCTAGTCACTTTAGAGACCAATTCAGATGCAACACTTGACTCGATATCAGTAATGAGCTTAGGGTTAAGTCATAGTGATGTCCATCTGGTCTTATGAATGGGTGTGGCAAATCGTCTATTGTGGGTTCTTAGCACACTAGCCGTAACTGAAATGATACGCTGAGAGTGTGTAGGTGTAAATTTCAACATTGTGATCAGAGAGGATGAATTAAAGGAAGAGCACAGTTCTCATTCAATATATATCCACAGAGGAGTATGAGGGGAGTCTGGAAGAAACCAGGTAGCCCCTATGGCTGGTAAAAAAAGCTGAATAGTATAATTTCCAATTTGGGAGACTACTACCACCTGAAGAGAGCAGTTTCCTGAGAAACTTATAGGAGAGCCTTGCCCTCTTGTCACTCCATAAAAATCTAGAAGTGAGTTTATCAAGCTTGTGGAAGAAAGAGGAGGATCGATTTAGGGCGAGCATGGAAGACAAGAAATTAACTATTGGGGTAATCATCATTTTGAGAGATTGTAGTCTACACCACCAAGAAATTTATTTAGGTGACCAGGCCTTCAAGAGATCCTTCACTTTATGGATAGTGTGAGATTCGTTAAAAAGAACTGTGTCCGTGAGATCCTTGCAAAACCAAAATATTTGAGGTGTGAGGGTTGCCACAGAAGTTCCAGGTCGTCCAGTTGAGAAAGGAGGCAAAGTGGGTTTAAAGGGAACACTTCAGTTTTGTCTTTATTAAGGGTATATAGCGTAAATTCCTAGGGCAACTTCAAAAAATCACAATAAACCAATGCAATTCTAGTACCGGGAGAGACAAAGACAAATATATATTGAAAAGTACAAAAATAATTATTTATTGATGATCATATAGAACAAACCACATACACACCACATCCATCTCATCATTCGTACTCAACAGTCATAATATATACATATACAGGTATGATCAACACCTGAGAGTTCATCAGTCAAAACATTATGTACATATTCTGATATATTTTATATTTCCATCACAATGATTGCTTAAAAGTTTTCCATAGATAAGCCTTGTATATAGGCTTTTAATACAAAGGTATGTATCTGTGTCGTGAAGTGGCTGCAGCTCCCGGGTGGTTTATTAAGGGTATAGCCAGATACTTCTGAAAATTCATGAATAAGGTTCATTATAGAAGGGATTGCTTATTCAACATCTTCTGAAAAGATAAGGCCATTATCTGCGTATGCAGCTGTCTTGAATGTGTGTGCACTAAATTGGAGGCCTTTGATACCCAAGTCTGCATTCAAAAGCCTAAGTAATGGGTCAATGAATAGAATAAAGAGTAAGGGTGAGAGGGGACATCCTTGTCTCGTTCATTGGTGGAGGTCAAATTAGGGGGAGGTCGAGCTATTAATTCTAATATTTACTTTAGGGTTGGCATACAGCGCCATAACCATGTTGAGAAAGGAGTTACCGAGATTGTGTGACTCCAGAACTGTATCTAAAAAAGGCGAAAACACTTTGTCAAGTGTGTTCTCCGCATCGAGAGCAATCGCCACCATTGGTAACAAAGAGAGTCGAGACTTCTCCAAGATATGACAGAAAGTGCAAATGTTATCCCTTGCAAGCCTACCTTTGACAAAGCCCGTCTGCGAGTTATGGATGAGTTTAGGAATGTGACGTTCCAGACTATTTGCTAGGATTTTCACAAAGATTTTTGCCTCCATGTACAATAAGGAAATGGGGTGAAATTTTTTTGGGTCCGAATGATCCTTACTCTCCTTGGGTATAACCACAATAGTAGCTTAGGCAGCCCTACCTGAGACCTTACCCAATAAAACATAATGATCAAAAATATTTTTGATCTACTTGATGATCGATGTAGTAAAAGTCTTGTAGAAGACAATGGGGTAGCCTTCCGGACCAGTGGCTTTCCCTGAGCGGATGGCTTTAATTGCTCTAATAACCTCCTCCGTTTCAATTGGTAGACCCAGATTTAATTTGTCTTCTTCCGACACTGTAGACATGGGGAGTGAGTCAAGAAACGTCTGACAGGCCGATTTAACACAAGTCTTTTGCAGGATATACAAATCTCCATAGAAATCTCTAAATACTGCAAGGATTTCCAGGGTGTGGAATCTTTTCGAACCATCCTTATCCGTAGTATGAGTAATTTATATAGTATTGGTATTGCTATATTTGAGTACAGATGCTAATGATTTACCGCCCTATTACCTAACGGTAATAGGTGAGATTTTTAGGCGTGAACCCCCAGGTAAGCTCTGTTACTGATTATGGTGTTGAATGAGTACTTCAATTGTTTTATATCTTGGAGAAGGGATTCATTGTTAGGATGTCTGTATGACTTTTCTTTCTGTTTAACTTCGTCCCCCAAAGATTGGAGGGTTCTCCTAATGTTGCCATTCTTTTTGGATATCTTTTTAATTATTTGACCCTTCATGGTGCATTTGAAAGCATCCGACAATATTATCGGAGAGTCAACTGAGTGTTTGTTTTCTCTGAAAAAATAGACGATCTCACTGTTAAGGTCTGCAAAGTCTGATTCATTTTCCAGAATCTCCATATTAAGACACCAGTTCCGGCTCCCATTTGAATCAGTGAAGCTAAGAAAAGACAACGAAATAGCCGCATGGTCAGAGACAACTATTGGGTGAATCATAGTACCCAATATGTTCTTAGAAAGGGAGGTGTAGACGAGGAGGTAATCAAAGCAAGAAAAGCTTGAGTGAGGAGAAGAAAAGAATGTGAAATCACTACCTGTAGGGTTGTGAAGACTCCAGGCATCTAAAAGATTGTGTGAAAAACACATATCAAGCAGTTATTTGTGTACCCTGGGAGGACTAAATTTAAACGCTGAATGCTTATCCAGAATCTCCTCCTACCGATATTTTATATTCTTGTGGGATCTCTGCAAGTTTTTTGTTAATTGCACACCAGAAGGTAGGATCATCCGCATTAGGGGCATATATATTCATATCATAGAGTTCCTCCACCCCATTGGTTAGTCTTGTAAGTAACCATCTACCACTAGTTTCAAGTTCAGCTACAATTATAATAGTCCTGATTTAGTAGAAATAAGTGTAATGACCCCATTTTTCTTTCCGCTTGCTTCGGAGCAAGTCACATCCAAAACCCATTCTTTCCTCATGAGAAGGGCTTCTTTGAAGCCTATCTTGGTTTCTTGAAGGAGAATTAAGTCACCGGAGAGACCCTTATTATAGTCTAAAATCTTGGCTCCCTGACAGGGGTGATTCAAACCAATGGCATTTAGGGAAACTACCTTCAAACCATGCATTTGGGTAAGTAGTGAGTAAACAGTGGACCCTTCAGTACATGGGGCTCAGTGAGAGCCTTAGGAAGTTATAGGAGCAAGATTGATGAGGCAGATAGCCCATAGAAGAAAGATGAATGAAGGTAGGGGATAGCGAGAAAAGAGCAACTATGGGGGCCTCCGCGGTACCCAGGCGCACCCGGAGAAATAGTAGGGCCCCTTCCCACCAGGGGATGTCTACAAGAGACATATTGCATAGAGGAATAAACGTCGATGGGCAACAGCAAGTGATGCTATAACTAGTGCAGAGGACACCATCCGGAAGTGACAGAAAGACAGCAGAACAAACAGGAACACCAAGATCACTATATTCAAACATCAGTACAGTGTTATCATCAAAACAAGCAGGGTACAACAACCTAAATACTTACTATCGAAAGTCCAGAATTTTCAGGTCCAGGCAGTATATTTCCAGTGACCATTGGATAACAGTATATGTTGAACACCAAAATACATTCCAATACCACTTAAAGTACTCCGCAAACGTCAACCCTATCAACAGGGGTTTATAAGAAAACCATTGTAATATCAAAGTTATGTCTAGAAGGTTATACGTTTGAGCAGAGAGAACGGTAAAGACCTGACCTGAAGACATACATCATGGTGCTTGAAGCATATAAGACATGTGATACATGCATGACATATAGGTTATGTATCCTGGCCTGCACACACACCCCTAGATGTGTGAACCACCTTGTGGACGTATCAATTGTTTTATTCAAGGGAACATGGACTAACATTAGCTAATATATCGAATTGGATTCAACTTCTGGAAAGGGGAGCAAGGGGAAAAAGGGACAGGGATTCAAGTAAACACGGGAGGTAGGATTTATATTATCTGCTCAAAGATGGGGTCAGTGACTGAGAGTGAGCTACAGGTCAAAAAAACATTTTTAAAAAACACGAGTAGAACCTGTAAAATAAACAACATTTTGCAAAGTAAATGTAAATACTATAAAACCAGTAGTGTAGAGGGCGCATCCGAAAAAAACCTGTGCTACGCAGTGGACAATGTATGTGGTGTCGCTTTATCTTACTCAAGCATTACAAAAAGTACATTGTATCAACATTTTCAAGAAATAGGAACAGCATTGGAAGAGCTGCAACATAGCTACCATATTTCATAAAATCGGAATTAGGCAGGGACATGTTCCAACCGCCACATGACAGGAATTACTTGGAAGGAAGGAGAATACGGCAGTTAAATGTGCAAGGCTGGCTAACATGCCTAGTAATATAATCACATTTTAGGCTGTGAATGGAATTATACTTCAGATGGGTGCCACTCATTGTAAGACAAAGACAGTCACTGAGTGTAAGCACTTGGACCAGGATATGAGCCATCTTGTCGCATTGGAAATTGAACAGGATCCCAATTAATCATGAAACAGTGTTATGGAGGTGAGAGACCAGGTACAGGATTTGAGTCCATCCGTGGTTCAGAATGATTGTCCAGGAATGCTGAGAAGTGAGCAGGCTCATGAAATATATGTGGATGACCCTTGAAAGTTATTCTGAATTTCAAGGGGCCCGAAAAAGAATACGGGATCCCCATATCAATAATTCTCTTTTGTAGGTTAAGGAGCCCCTTTCGGCGAATTACAGTATCTCTGGCATAGTACTGAGAGAAAGAGATTTTGTGCCCTTCCCACTGAATCAACCAAACCTTCCTCATATGAGCCAATATTTGATCCAGGTGCTGGTAAAGCAGAGGTTTGAAGATTAAGGGATGCGGGAACCCCATGTTTTTGGGTTTAAAGGTTGGAACCCTATGAGCCCGCTCGATCTCGAAATCTTTGTTAAAAGAAAATTGGAGGACTTCTGGGATCCAAGATATCAAGAAATAGACAACCAATGGGGCGGAGTTTTCAGTCCTCTCCGGCACTCCAAAGATGTAGAGGTTACTTCTCCGGTTGCGATCTTCCTGTTCTGTAAGGTCTCTCCTTAGGGACGAGATGAAGCATTCTGGGCTCTGAATATTTTTAGCTTCATTATTAGTGTAGTCTTCCATTGTGCTTATTCTTGTCTTGGCATTAGACATACATAATGACACTTCTTTGAAATCCTTGCGAATCCCCGCCACTTCAACCTGAAGGAGATCAGTGTTGGTTTTTGTGCTTTGAGCTATATCATGTACGGTGTTGAGCTTCAGCGGAATGGCCTCCAAGGTAGAGGCGGAGTCTGGGCTGCCTTTGACCAGTGATTCTGGAATGGGCGGAGAATGTTTCGAACGGTTCAGGTTCGCTTTGGTGTCTCTGTCTTTCATGTTGCAACTTGTGCCCTCCGCGACTTGTTTCATAGGAGGTGACAGATTTCAAGACAGTATAATGTCCAGCAGGGTGGCCTACAGATTAGTGATAGACAGGTAGTGAGTAATTTGTTTGGTCTCTAGATAATGATGAGGTACAGTAGCTTCTAGAGCAGAAACTGCAGAGAGATGGGAGCCAAGGGTCCAAGATATATAAAAACATGCTAAGGTTGTACACTCTATTAATTTGCGTACTCTGGATCCAAGGATTAGAAGTATAGTGACTTGGCTACCGAAACGTATGATCTTAACATGGCTTTAATGAGTATTGTTGCCAACACTGGCAACCCATCAGTAGCACAGCCTGAGAGTAACCTAGACACACAGAGAACAACACCCCTCATCGCCATCAGCATCAAACACTGCCAGAACTAAAGACAGCTTGACCGATGTTGAGCTAATTTACTGAGGCGCACAGTACATCCTGTATGAACCTATATATACTTAATATATCTTCAGACACAATATGCACACAATATATGCACAGTATATAGTGGCACCAATATGTATAGCAAATAGTGCCACCAATATGCCACCAAAATATGGGAGTACGCACAGAGCCACTGAAGATGGTTCCACAAAACAGGATCAGAAGCGGTGGCAGTGCACACAAGATGGCAGCGTGTTGTGCATCACACCCTATGGATAAAGTAAAGTCAAAAGACACACAATTGATGGACGGAATGCAGAACAAATCAAAACATTCACCCCCAGTAAAGAGATCTGGGTTAAATCCATCATTCTTTTGCTCACCATGCCACCCCAGTTTAGACCTGGCCATATGCAAATCAGTCTTGACCCTGTGCCTCATGGGAACAGTCCAGCCCGAACTGCCAAGCCAGGTCCTCCCTGGACCGGAAACAAGCATCCTAGGACCGGTTTCGGGGTTTCACCCCTCTTCAGACAGGATAGCTTGATTCCAGTGGCACAGTGAGCCCAGGACCCACGTCTGGGCATACCTGGCGCACTTAGGGCGAGAAAGCAAAAGACACACAATTGATGGACGGAATGCAGAACAAATCAAAACATTCACCCCCAGTCAAGAGATCTGGGTTAAATCCATCATTCTTTTGCTCACCATGCCACCCCAGTTTAGACCTGGCTATATGCAAATCAGTCTTGACCCTGTGCGTCATGGGAACAGTCCAGCCCGAACTGCCAAGCCAGGTCCTCCCTGGACCGGAAACAAGCATCCTAGGACCGGTTTCGGGGTTTCACCCCTCTTCAGCCAGGATAGCTTGATTCCAGTGGCACAGTGAGCCCAGGACCCACGTCTGGGCATACCTGGCGCACTTAGGGCGAGAAAGCAAAAGACACACAATTGATGGACGGAATGCAGAACAAATCAAAACATTCACCCCCAGTCAAGAGATCTGGGTTAAATCCATCATTCTTTTGCTCACCATGCCACCCCAGTTTAGACCTGGCCATATGCAAATCAGTCTTGACCCTGTGCCTCATGGGAACAGTCCAGCCCGAACTGCCAAGCCAGGTCCTCCCTGGACCGGAAACAAGCATCCTAGGACCGGTTTCGGGGTTTCACCCCTCTTCAGCCAGGATAGCTTGATTCCAGTGGCACAGTGAGCCCAGGACCCACGTCTGGGCATACCTAGCGCACTTAGGGCGAGAAAGCAAAAGACACACAATTGATGGACGGAATGCAGAACAAATCGAAACATTCACCCCCAGTAAAGAGATCTGGGTTAAATCCATCATTCTTTTGCTCACCATGCCACCCCAGTTTAGACCTGGCCATATGCAAATCAGTCTTGACCCTGTGCCTCATGGGAACAGTCCAGCCCGAACTGCCAAGCCAGGTCCTCCCTGGACCGGAAACAAGCATCCTAGGACCGGTTTCGGGGTTTCACCCTCTTCAGCCAGGATAGCTTGATTCCAGTGGCACAGTGAGCCCAGGACCCACATCTGGGCATACCTGGCGCACTTAGGGCGAGAAATCAAAAGACACACAATTGATGGACGGAATGCAGAACAAATCAAAACATTCACCCCCAGTAAAGAGATCTGGGTTAAATCCATCATTCTTTTGCTCACCATGCCACCCCAGTTTAGACCTGGCCATATGCAAATCAGTCTTGACCCTGTGCCTCATGGGAACAGTCCAGCCCGAACTGCCAAGCCAGGTCCTCCCTGGACCGGAAACAAGCATCCTAGGACCGGTTTCGGGGTTTCACCCCTCTTCAGCCAGGATAGCTTGATTCCAGTGGCACAGTGAGCCCAGGACCCACGTCTGGGCATACCTGGCGCACTTAGGGCGAGAAAGCAAAAGACACACAATTGATGGACGGAATGCAGAACAAATCAAAACATTCACCCCCAGTGCAAGAGATCTGGGTTAAATCCATCATTCTTTTGCTCACCATGCCACCCCAGTTTAGACCTGGCCATATGCAAATCAGTCTTGACCCTGTGCCTCATGGGAACAGTCCAGCCCGAACTGCCAAGCCAGGTCCTCCCTGGACCGGAAACAAGCATCCTAGGACCGGTTTCGGGGTTTCACCCCTCTTCAGCCAGGATAGCTTGATTCCAGTGGCACAGTGAGCCCAGGACCCACGTCTGGGCATACCTGGCGCACTTAGGGCGAGAAAGCAAAAGACGCACAATTGATGGACGGAATGCAGAACAAATCATAACATTCATCCCCAGTCAAGAGATCTGGGTTAAATCCATCATTCTTTTGCTCACCATGCCACCCCAGTTTAGACCTGGCCATATGCAAATCAGTCTTGACCCTGTGCCTCATGGGAACAGTAAAGTCAAGGCATGAAGAGCCATGAGGTGCCTTATGAGCTGAGCTACACTACACCTCCAGCACTCAAATGTGTCAATCTAAGGGCTGCATCCACTAGCATAGGCTGCAGCAGCATGGCAGTAGGCAATGACGGAGTCGTTTCTGAGGAGAGATCACGGGAGCCACCATTTTGACGAATTGCAGAGCCACACACCAAAGCGGTAAATTTAGGGAAATGGGTAGGTAGCCACAGTGCAAAGGAGAGACTGTCTTACTGATATTTGTTGAACGCTGCAAATGTGTAGGAGGCCATCACAGCATCTTATTAGAGACCACGAGTGTCCTGCCCCAAGTCAAAGCTATGGGCCAGCACCACCATGTTAATGCTGCCGATGAGGAGAGAGCCGCTGCGTCGGGATAATTCTGGAAAAGATCGGGGCTAATCAGGGACTTCTCTGTGATCCTGCAGTGTTCCGTTGCATGAGTGTGATCTTGTGTTACATATCAGAGATCCCGGATGGGGTGTACGCACCAGAGGTGCTGCGGAGCTCAGGGATTAGCAGCCATCTTAGCTGCACACCAAGCCACGCCCCCCCTTATTGTACTGTTTTTGATATCTTTTTACAACAAATATCTAACAGGTTTTTGATGTGTTTAATTTTGCACTAGAGGTTCTATTTTCATTCACCATGGTTGCAAACATATGAAAGAGCTATGCACCAAGGATTTAAGTAGTTTGTGGGAGAGGTGATGGTTTGACCATGTTTTATATGGGATAAACGTCCCCATGCTGCACATGATAAGGATATTGCAACTCACCTCAGAGTTTCATATGCGTATAAAGGAACTTGTTCTTTGGCCTCATTCCTCTATATCAGAAATCATCAAACTGTAGGGCGGACTCCTCTAGAGGGCCTCAAGTGATCGCTGGAGGGAACCAGGCGCTGGCCATAAGAAGCATTATACTGATAACAGTGGTTTGTTTTAAGTGGAAAAAATGAGTAGCAGAAAGCAGCTCTGTAATGGGCCATCACTAATATCTTTTGACATTTATAGCTTAGCTGGGAGTTCGTGCCAAAAGGGAAGGGACTCCAAATATTCTTCAAAACCCCCACCCCTATTTCTAATACTGATACTGTGGATACTTTTGCATGTTTGTATGGTCTGCCTGACCAGAAATGTATGTTTGGCAATCATGTATTTGATTGCATTTTTAAAATGGTAACAGAACTTAACTACAATGTTTAAATAAGTCTTGCCAGTTTAAAAGAATAATTGCAAAACATTCAGAGGTGGGCCCTATGATTTTTTTTCCCACTGGGGAGGGCATCGCATCAAAAAGTTTGAAGACCACTGCGCTGTATGGTTATGGAACTCCTCTGTGACTTGCAATATCTTTATATCGTACAGCAGTGGGTACTTTCTCCCATATATTAGTTCTGCTATCCATGACTCCTGCATGTGTGCTTGATCTAACCAGCCTGCATCCACAAATGCACTCACACATTATTCCATTCGTGCACCTACCAGTCCATTTAACCATCCATCAATGCACTCAAGTATTCAACTAGCCTTCCGTCTATGAACTCACTAACCCTATATTTGCCACTCCTTGAAATAATTCCAGTAAGATGTGAGTCTAAAGTACAAACTTGCGAATTGTGCTGTTAAGAGATGAGCTTTAGGATTACGAGTTCAGCATGAATATGTGCAGGCATAGAAAACAAATAAAGAAAAGGATCAAAGAAAAACATCTGTAGAAAGCCACACAACTAAGTGGAAGAGACCTGAGTCAAGGCTATAAGTGTCCCATAAGCATATAGAAATAGAGAGAGAGAGAGAAACAGGTGTCAGAGTGAGTATCAAGCAAATTAATGTGACTAATGAAAGCACCTGACAAACCGGTGTAACAGGCTTCATCGATTGGGTATGGTAGCATGAGAAAGTGAAAGAAATTTAAGGTAAGAGAGAGAGGAAGTGTCATTAATGCAGTCCAGCATTATTAACACAATGAATGGTTGTAATATTAAATGCAGTTGTTTGCTTTTCTAGGGTTGGATACTTGAGCAGCATGAAAACATTTGTGGAGATGGGGATCGCAGAGGCAAGCATATGAGAGACTATGTAAGGAAATAAAATGAAGGAAAAGAAAGCAGAGGACAAGAGTACAAAACATGTAATAATGATCTCTATGGAAAATCTGTAAAAGATGAATAATTAAATATTAGTCTTTATTAATAAGGAAGGGCATTATCATCTTTGGTAATAGGAAAAGAAAACTTGGGGACCTTCCTCCACATAAACAATCTTCCCCTGCATGCAGACACCCTTGCACTATGGTGCAAGGGTGCCTGCGTTGGCGCCAGGCTGCTAAGGGTAGTGCCAGAGCAGGGCTGCACTATATTTTTGAAAATATGGTGCATCCCTGCGTGGCGGAGTGAGGCGTTAGGCCACGAAGGCTAACACCTCACTCCGCCACTTCCCTTATAAATATGCCCCTTAGTTGTTTACGTGACGCGCCTCCTCTCCATGCCCTGTGGCAACCTTCATTCAATGACTATGTGTTTTGATGTCTGTTTTAGTTTCCCATTTACAACGTGTGCTTTATGAACTATTTTTCATGAGTTATTTAGCGGTTCCAAGCAGTACTATTGTTAAATACGCATTTCTCTTCTGATTCAACTCAACATATTCCCATGAGGAATATTAAGAAGATAGGTTTTGTATTTAATCAAATGCTGCAATGATATATCACAAACTCATCTTGTAATTAAAAAAAGCAGCGTCTTGATCAATGATTAATCACAGAAAAAACATTAGTATTGGTGGTTCTTTGTATGATTTGATTTGTAACCTTTCTTGCGCTTTCTTCTTCAGTAATGAAATGCTTTCAATAAATTGTGTTATTTTATTGGAGCATTTTTAAAGGACGATGGAGCTCTGCACACAAACAACATTTCATATAACAATGAATCCATAAATATCCAGTGAGCAGACCAGCAATTAATAATCATCTATTGTAAAGAAAGATTAGATTAATAGGACACAACTTTTCCAACGCAGACAGGAGGCTCGATTGCGTAGGCTTTTCATGGGGGATGTTAGAATTCAAACAGCTCTGAGAGTAGGTGTTGTTATTGATTCACAGCATGAAAGTGTAATTAGTGAGGGAAGATGAAAATTAAAATTAAAATTACTTCTCACTGTTTGTATAAATCGACACCTCAACCAACTCATTGTGAGTGAAAAGAAAATTGTTTAGTTTAAGCTTTTCCAATCGAAGCAACAAACATGCCATGCTTCAAATCTCTATTAAGTTTGCAAAATATTCAATGATTTGTTGTAAAAACATTACCTCTTTGCGGGAACGCATGAATATATATATGAAAAAAACAAAGGTTACAGGGACATTCGTACAAGACCATAGAAATTCAGCATTTATAGTTACCTGAGCTAACAATAACTTACGCCCCCGCAATGCACTGCTTATAACCTCACAGATTACATCACTCATGACATGGTCAGTGAGATCACTGATGACATCTCAAATGACATCACTGATGACATCATCCAGTGAGGGTGAGTGTTTTGTAAAAGTTTATTATTGTTAAATATATATACCAAGGTACCACAAAAGTTAAATTAGTTTACTTTATGTACTACTAACGAGTGATACTATTTCTAACATGAGTGTCTTTATGACTGTGTGTATCTGTATGTGAGTGGGTGTGTGAGTAGCTGTATGAGTGAATAAGTGGGTGTGAGTGGCTGTATAGGTGTGTGAGTGTGTGTATGGATCTGTCAGTAGGTGTGTGAGTAATGTATAGCTCTCTCAGTGGGTATGTGACTGGCAGTATAAATCTGTGACTTGGTTTGTGAGTGGTTTTATAGGTGTGTGAGTGGCTATGTGAGTGGTTGTATAGGTGTGTGAGTGGTTGTGTGGGTGTGTCAATGCATGTAAGTGTGTGAGTGGGTGTGTGAATGGTTTTATGACTGTAAGTTGGTGAGTGAGTGCAAGTGTGGGTGTGCAAGAGGTTGTGTGGGTGTGTACGTGGATGCATGAGTGGTTGTATGGGTCTATGAGTGGCTGTGTTAGTGGTTTTGTAGGTGTGTGAGTGATTGTGTGGGTGTGTGTAGGAAAGTGCCTCTTTTGACATGGTTAGCCCCCACTTTTTACTTGATGCTTGATGTGATTTCAAACTGTAAGTGCACTGGGTCCGTGCTAATCAGGTTCCCAGTGCAGATCTCTTTCCCAAAACTGTACCACAATTTGGCACAACTTCAGCCACCCTTGTAAGCTCCTAGTAAATAGTACCCCTGGTACCTAGGTCATGGGTACTGAAGAGGGCTCACTGGGGTTGTAGAATGAATTGTGCCACCCCGGGGACCCCTCACCAAGACCATGCAAACTGTCACTGCAGACTGCGTGTCTTGGTACAGAGAAAACTGGAGTCAACATGGCACACAGACCTGTGTGCCATGCCCCATATAGTGCATGGGGTACAAGTAAGTCACCCCTACTTTAGGCCTTACGGCCCTAAGGCAGGGTGCACTATAACCCATGTGTGTACAGCAGCTATGACCCTGAAATATCTGAGCCATTCTTAGATATTGCAATTACACGGGGTAGCCATAAAGAGTACATGGGCTGGATACTTGTCATTACGAGTTACCTAGCTCCATGATGGCTTCACTGTACCCTAAGATGTTTGGTACTAAACATCTTATCTTAATAAATCCTCACTGATGCCAGTGAGGGATTTATTAATAAATGCTCACAGGAGACCCTTTAGGGCGTCCCCTGAAAACCTACCAAGCACTGGTGTGGTCTCTAACTAGTCATAGCCAGTCTGTCATCACCAGATATGTTTCTTACCTCGTGGGGTAAGAGCCACGTTCTTAGAAGCCAGGGACAAAGCCTGCTCTGGGTAGGGAAGCTTTACATCACTTCCAGGATAGAATGCCCTTCCAAAGCGAAAAACTTCGAAGGCAATGCCACATTTGAAGTTCAGCCCAGGCTTTCCCAAATAGTGGGAGATGCTATCCCCTCTGTCATGCTCCACATTTTGTGGGAGGACAGGAGGGAAAATAAGTTATATGAGGGGAATGGTCCACACTCAGCCAGCACCACCCCTAGGGTGGGGCAGGAGATGTAAGCCCCTCTCCTGAAAATCCACCATCTTGGGATGGTGGAGAAATAACCTATCAGGGCTAGAGTAGTCCCTCTTCCTAAAGGAAGTGGTCACTTAGAGGGTGTAGGCAAAAGTTACTTTTGTTTTCACAGTCCTCTCATGTTTAAAATATCACATTACTATCGTTTAGCAATCACATGTTTGGAAAACAAAATTAAAACACACTTTTACAACAGTTCTCACAGTATAAAAGTTTCCCAAACATAACTGTCATTGTCTATAATTTTAATATTGGTGACGTGAGTGCTGCGCTTTCCTTGTAAAGCCATCCATCTAATCATAGATTTTCCATGACTCCATTCAAATACTGGCAGCTGTTTAATATGTTGTTTCCTCTGTGCGTCCATTCACTAATACTCTGATGTGGTGCTCGGGGGCTTGCCAGCCATTACCACTGCACTCTGGGTTTGTGGATTTGCTGGTGTGCATCATCATCACCGGTGGTACAGGAAATAGGCAATACCACACTCCTCATTAACTGCAAACTCATTCCTTCAATTCAAGAGGAAGCCTGTACTCGAGTCCTTGGGAATTTCCATTTTATTCCCAAACAGCACTTGTAAAATCTGAACGGTGCATCAGAGATTCTGCGGATGATGTCATCAGTGATGTCATTTGAGATGTAGAGATATAGTATACACAAGGAGATGATGGACGGAGCGCTAAAACTTTTCAGACACTCACCCCGAGTCACAGATATGGGTTGAATCCATCATGTTCTTTAGCTCACTTCGCCACCCTAGTCCACACCCAGCTATATGCAAATCAGTCTTGACCCAGCTACATGCAAATCAGTCTTGGCCCTGTGCTTCATGGGAACAGTCCACTCCGAGCTGCCAAGCCAGGTCTTCCCTGGACCAGACACAAGCATCCTCGGACCGCTTTCAGGATAACATCCCTCATCAGCTAGGCTAGCTTGAATCCAGAGGCAAAGTGAGCAGGGGACCCACGTCTGAGCATACCCTGCCAACTTAGGGCGAACAAAGCAAACACAAGGAGATGATGGACGGAGCGCTGAAACTTTTCAGAAACTCATCTCCAGTCGCAGATCTGGGTTGAATCCATCATCGTTCTTTAGCTCACTACGCCTGGCGCGCCTCCCCGGCCTCTCCTGGCTAGAGTGTTTAACTTTCGGGATAAAGACGCCATACTCCAGACTGCGAGGGCGGCCCCACCGCTGGCGATAGACAACAGCAAGGTCACCTTCTTCCCAGACTTCACCCTGCGAGTGCAGAAACAGCGTCGCAGCTTCCTGGACATGAAGCGTGCGATGAGGGACCAAGAAATCAAATACGCTATGCTGTTCCCTGCTAAGCTACGGGTTGAGTTGGAAGGGAAGTTATGGTTCTTCACTTGACCCGAAGATGCATGGGACTGGCTCAAAGGCTGCCGGACTGTTGGTAAACGTCCCCATAAACCTATGGGAGATAATGGTAAGGCTGGCAGACAACACCAGCGGCAGGGGTCCCCACCAGACGGTGGCTCGATGACGCAAAGTCCGAATGGATAGAGGTCGGTGGTTGGCAAGTGCGAGAGACTGCCCTTTGGTTTAAATGACTTTGTGAGTGCAAATCTGATAGATGCATGTTGTTTTAGTAATCACCGCCTCATGCATGTCCTCTAGCGTGCTAGAGCTCAAATAAGTCCGGTTCTATGCGGTTGTGGGTTTCCTGTAGCCACGGCACTGCACTCTTTTGACTATTGACGAATATTACTTAATGAGTCTGACTTGCAAAATATGGGGTTGAATGCCGCGGATGCTAATTTCTTCACGAAATGATGCCCCTGGGAGTGGGGTTGGATCACATTCTCGATACTGTTGAGGGTGGGTGACAGGCACTCTGCAAGTTGGGGGTGGCGGGTGGTTCTGAACCCGTTATGCAGGGAGGCAGGGTGGGCGTATCGCCAGACAACACGACCTCAACATTATCTCCTACGCCGACGACACTCAACTGATCCTCTCCCTCACCAAGGACCCCCTCGCCGCCAAAGCCAAACTCCATGAAGGAATGAAGGCCGTCGCCGATTGGATGAAGATCAGCCGACTAAAGCTGAACACGGACAAAACGGAGGTCCTCATCCTCGGCTCCAACCCCTCAGCCTGGGACGACTCCTGGTGGCCAACGACGCTGGGAGCAGCCCCGACACCCACCGACCACGCACGCAACCTGGGAGTCATCCTCGACTCAACGCTTTCCATGTCCAAGCAAGTCAACGCAGTCTCCTCCTCCTGCTTCAACACCCTCCGCATGCTTCGCAAGATCTACAGGTGGATCCCGACAGATACAAGAAGAACAGTCACCCAGGCCCTCGTCAGTAGCAGACTGGACTATGGGAACGCCCTCTACGCGGGAGCCCGGCCAAGCTTATCAAGCGACTGCAACGCACTACAAAACGCCTCCGCACGACTGATCCTCGACGTACCACGCCACAGCCACATCACCCCCACTTGAGGAACCTGCACTGGCTCCCCGTCGACAGGAGGATCACCTTCAAACTCCTCATCCACGCACACAAGGCACTCCACAAAACTGGCCCAGCCTACCTCAACAGATGACTCTTCTTCTACGTCCCCAACCGCCAGCTCCGCTCCGCCGACCTCTCCCTCGCCACCGTCCCCCGCATTCGAAGAACAACCACCGGCGGCAGATCCTTCTCACATCTCGCCGCCAAGACCTGGAACACCCTTCCACTAAGCCTACGACAGACCCAAGACCTGCTGACCTTGAGGAGGCTACTCAAGACCTGGCTGTTCGACCAGTAGCAGCACCCCCCCCCCCCTTCCCTCTCCCTAGCGCCTTGAGACCGTCGCGGGTAAGTAGTGCGCTCTACAAATTCTGTGATTGATTGATTGATTGATTGATTGATTGGGGGGAGGAGGGGGTTTGTTCCCATTCTTTTGTTTTTTGCATTTATGCAATGGTAATGTTTTTTTGTCTTTTTCATTGATGGGTCAAGTCGTACTGTGCAGCACTGCACCTCCTCTGTGACACGGTTTGTCCACACTCGGGGTTCCAGTGCACCACCATGGGAGGCGCAAGAAGTAATCCTATGTCTTAAATAAGAACAATTTATTTTATGTTTATTTGTTTGTGTTTTGTGTTTGAACTTTGTATATTCAATTATTTCTTAATTGTTTGTATAAATGTATTTCATATTGTTGTGACCATGTTGTCTAACACAGTACGTTTCAACTATTTGTATTAAAATGATTTTAGCATGCATTTATATATAAACAATAAATGAAGATTTTAACTTGAATGTTTTTGCACTGAGTCTATGCATATATATCAATGTGCCTGTTGTAGGTCTGTTCATGACCATTTAATTGCCTAGGCTTTTTGCTTCAACTTGTATTGTCCCTACCCTAGGACTTATTGTGCTTTGTAGGGGGTCCCTTTATATTTCAATTAGTAATCCTGGAGGAGTCCATGGGTCCATTGGTAGATTCTATGACCACACGGTCTGATGTCCTGATGCACTGCATGCCCGCATGCATCCCCTACCCCCGCTGTCCAGACATGAGCATGCCCCTTGTATCCTGTCTCTACATTCCTCACCAACCTATACACACATGGGACCTCACTTAGCTCTTAAATTCCTCACATGGAACGTTAATGGCTTGGGAGACAAAATTAGGCGGGGCATAGTTCTCCAGTACCTGAAGCGCCAGGTCCCAGATATTGTCCTCCTCCAAGAGACGCACTTGGTTGGCAACTCGTGTGGGGCTCTCTGGCACCTGGGAGGGGCAGACTCTCAAAGTAATATCCGTATATGTCCCCCCTGGGCTGCAGCGTCCCACGCTGCGAGATCTTGGAGCACTCCTGCTTGATTTGCCCTTAGGGCTATTGGTGCTGGGGGGGACTTTAATCTGACTGTAGATGGCTCCAGGGATCGCCTCCCACCTCGCAGGGACCCCCCGGGGGCTCTCAATTGACTGAGTTCCTGGCCGCTGTAGGCTTAGTGGATATTTGGAGATGGCTTAACCCTACCACCGCACAATTTACATTTCACTCTGGGGCAAACAATAGTCAATTGCGCATTGATCACGTGTTCACACACGCCCAGGATATACATGTTTTCACTGACTCTAGATGCCTCGCGCGTGGAGTCTCTGACTATTCCCAAGTCCTCACGACGCTTACACTCGGACTACCCAAGCATCGCACTACCCTCACTATAAATCCCTGGGCACTTAAAGTACCACACATTAGGGAAACACTGCTCACAGAGGCTGACTATTATTTTAAGGAAAATGTGGGGTCGGTCGCCTCAGCCCATATGTTGTGGGGGGCGTTCGGTGCTGTTATGAAAGGCAGAGCACTGGCGCTGATGGTCGGGCATAAAAGGGAACTTACTAAGCGCATAACGGAACTCGAGGAGGAGATCCTGACCAAGGAAAAAGCCCTGGCTTGTACCCCTGATCCTGATGCGCAACACTCGTTAGCGATGGTGCGCATTGACTATCACCAACTTTTGACGGAAGCGGCCAAAGCGAGATATAACACCACTCGCCATAAGATATATGAGCATGGTGAACGGACGGGTAAACTTCTGGCCTGGTTGGAGAAAAAAGAACAGCTATCAAATCAAGGTGGGTTCCCTCAATACGTGGGACCAATGGCGACATGATCACTGATCCCCAGCAGATCGCCGAAACGTTCGCTTCTCACTTCTCATTGGTATATACGTCCTCCGAGACGTCCCAGTCCTCCATGGCAGCGGACCTCCTGTTGACCATTAAAGTAGCCTGTCTGTCTACACAAGACAGAGACTCCCTGGAGAGCGACATTACAGAGGCCGAAATCCAGAAAGCAATTCAAGCTGTGCGGTCCTGTAAAGCCATGGGACCCAATGGGCTCCCAATAGAATTCTTCAAGCCAATGGCTTCCAAAATCTCTCCCCACTTATTGCAAATGTATGCCGAAAGCTTTGACGTTGGGGTCCTACCTGCTGACGTTAGGACGGCCTCCATTGTGGTCATTCACAAACAGGGCAAATCATCAGATGATTGTGGAGCCTATCGTCCCATATCACTCCTCACGGTTGAGGCGAAAATCTTAGCTAAACTATTGGCCAACAGGCTCATTCCCTACATTACCGAGCTAGTACACCCGGATCAATCCGGGTTTATGCCAGGGAGGAACACAGCCTTGAATTTAAGGCGGTTGCACGGGGTCCTGGGGAGGCGTGACGCGATCAGGGAGGACACGGCTCTGCTGTCATTGGACGCATCTATGGCATTTGATACCATCGAGTGGGACTTTCTTTTTGCAGTATTGACAAGGATGGGATTTGGACCTAACTTTATCAAGTGGATCCAACTGCTCTATGCCCAACCGACCGCTCATGTGACAGTTAATAACCACGTCTCTAGGCAATTCCCATTGCTGAGGGGCACCAGACAGGGGTGTCCGCTGTTGCCCCTGCTCTTTGCCCTGGTGCTAGAGCCATTGGCTGTTTGGGTCAGGGGAGACCCTGCGATCAGGGGGCTGAGATGGACGGAGGATCACGAAGACCGTATTTCATTATATTTCGGATGACCTTCTCCTATATTTGGCCTCGCCCTAGCAGTCCCTCCACACGGTCCTCCATATATTTCATATTTTTGGCGCCCACTCGGGGTACGCAATTAATTGGACCAAGTCCCAACTCTATGTGTTGTGGGGTACACCGCCATACAACCCTAGGGGTATGATATACCAGTGGCATCCCAGGGCTTCAAGTACCTCAGTATATATATTACACCAAATCCGACCTTATTCTATGAATCAAACTTGCTAGTACCCCTGATTCGACTTCGATCCGACGCTAAGCATTGGCAATCCCTCCCCCTTACCCTCCTGGGATGGGCGGCACTGTTCAAGATGTTGGCGCTGCCGCGTTTCCTCTATGCATTGCAGAACACTCCCAATGAGATTCCTGACACTTATTTTGCCAGTATCGACAGCGTGGTGCGGGGGCTGCTGTGGGATGGTCGGGCCCCACGCATAGCCATGAGAAAACTGACTATAGGATGGTATGATGGGTGTATTGCACTACCTGACATGCAGCTTTATTATCAAGCGTCCCAGTTGGTTGCCGTCAATAAATGGGTACATGGGGAATACGATGACCCCAATTTTCATACAGACCGTTGGCTTTTGGGTTGGGGGGGATATAATAGGGCACTTTACACACACCCTCGCAAGCTTAACCTCACAGGACCCACTGCTCGCACAGTGGAGATCTGGCATGGAGTAAATAGGAAATGGGGCTGGCATAATAAACTTACAAAAGCCACACCGCTCTGGGAACCAGACATACTGGGTCAGCTCAGCAAATGCCCCGGGTTCGACAGGTGGGACACTATAGGCATCTCGACAGTGGGGGACATGTGGGTGAAGGGAAAAATGGCCACTTTTGTAGACCTACAGACCAAATATCAATTAGCGCAAACCGAGACATTCAGGTATCTACAGATTAGCCACGCAGTCACAGCTGCCTTACCCAAGGATGTCCCTCTGCCTGAGTCCTCTCCGCTGGAGGACAGGTTGATACTAGACACTATGCCTAAAAAATCCATATCCCTCACATATAAAAAGCTGTTAAATAATCGCCCGAACCCCATGCTGCGCCTGCGGCAACACTGGGAGGCAGACCTGGGGGAATTAGATGAGGAGGATTGGCATGATGCTTTGGCTTCTCCTCGAGAAGTGGCTATCCCCATGAGACTGCGCCTGGTCCAACTGAAGATCCTCCACCGTGTATATTTAGATGCAAAGATTTTGGCCAAATTGGGTAGAAGAGCTGACCCCCTGTGTCTCCGGCAGTGCCGACAACTGGGAACCTTCTTTCATATCCTATGGGATTGTTCAATAGTGCGACAATACTGGAACAGGGTTACAGAGCAGATGGAGAGAGTGGGTGGCAAGACTCTGAAGGCCTCCCCCCAGTTGTGTCTCCTAAATATATGGGATGCCACAGATTTAACACAAACAGAGAAAACGTGGGCCTCACTGGGGTGGGCCATCGCCAAACGTAATATTGCGCAAAAGTGGGGGGTGGGGGCAGCCCCGACAATGCGGGATTGGGCGGTCGACATGGATAGGGCAAGGATTTCAGAGAAGTATGTATTCAAGCATAGGGGTGTGCCCCAGGAAATGGGGCCACAAATGGGGAAGTGGAATAGATATAGAGGCAACATCTGTTTATCTCCTACAGTTGAATTACAGCATGAACGACATGCATTACTGGATCTCCCTGATCGCGATCATGTGCCCACACCCGAAACTGAATAAGGTGATTGCTCGATTGCTAAGTGCCAACTGGCGTGCGTATCAGGTTTGCACATTTGATCATCTATGTATTGGCCACATGGTGGATGTACTGGACATTCTTGCTATGATTAACCGGAAGGAAGTGTATTTGACTTTTCAGGAACAATCTGCACTGCGTAAAAGTATACTGTAGACCCAATTATTGTTTTGTCATTGCCTTATGTTTTTCTTTTCTTTTCCTTAATAAATATTGTTTAAACAAAAAAGACATAGTTTGAAAACCTTCAGGAGAATAATAATTTGAGAGGGCAGCGGGGATTAGAATGATAACAATAACAATAAAAGTGCAACACAGGGGATTAGAGACCCACAATTTACTATGGCAGAAAGGAGATAACAGAGGTCTCAAAGGGCCAGTGAGCTCCTGAATAATGATAAAGCAACTGTGCCGACTACAGCTGCAAAACAAGTAGAAGATAAAAGTAGAACCATCAATGTCGTAATCAGGGAACTGGAGCTCGCTCACACAAGTGAGCTAAATAAATTGTAAGAGATGACATCACCTCAAAAATACATAGAATGTAAAAAAATACTAAGAGGTTTAAGAATTTTGATCTTACCTATATAGAGTGACCTTGATGAAGTTCTCATAAAAACTAGGCAATATGACACAAATGAATGCTCCTTTAAATTAATACATACTTTGATCATGCATGCAGAAAGAAAATTGGAAGTGCTAATTGTCAAGCTAAAGGAATTGGAACAAGAATTTGAAAAACATACAATGACTGATGAAATAGTGAAGGTGCTTTAACAAACGGAAAAAAGAATAGAGAAGCATGAAGCTGAAATAGGAGAAAGAAACGCAAGGAAATTTAACCGAGACCGAATTAACTATCAGGATGGATGCATATATACGTTTGCATGAAAATATGATGGCTTGAGAAGTAGAGCCTTGAAGGATAAAGCATTGGAGACAAAGGTAGCTTCAGAGGCCTCAATAGATAGCTCTGAAGTAAGCTCAGTGGACGAAGACCCAAAACAAAGCAATCTGTATTTTTCTGGGGAACTTTGATTGGTCCACATGAACACGAGACAGAGAGGTAGAGGGAGGGGAGAAATTGCTGGAAAGGGCAGGGGGAGAGTAAAATTAAAACCAGAAGAAGTAAAGGAAGATGGAAAAGCAAAAATAGGAAAAGAAAAGAAAAAGCTAAACTTAAAAAAACAGTAAACCAAGAGAGTATCATCATAAACTTGTTCAAAAAAACAATAAATGAAGATCAGATGAATATCCTCAATGAAGGACTTTCTTTCTGCCCAGACTCGGAGATGAATTCAGCCAATTTAAGAATTGACTTGTAGTAATTCTCACACAAAATGAAATTAAAAAACATTTCTTGACACACCCTCCCTAAGAGACTAAATTGCAAACAGCAAAGAATATCTCCAACATAAAATTAAAAGAAATATCATGCTTAAAAACTCTGACAACATTGGAAGAAGAATCAGATGGGATAGTTCACAAAATTCCATCTGGGGAAATGACGGATGCACAGTTCTGCTCAAAGATAGGCATTTACACAGGAGGAGAGAGCAGAATTAAGACCACGTTCCACATTTTGTCCACAGCTAGAAAAGGGGAACAAGATAGACTTGTTCCATGAAATGGTGGTTGAAGTTCTGAACACATTTCCTGAAGAAATTTATCATGATGCAAAGGAAACATCACTCTCAAGGAAAGAATGGTGGTAAAAGAACTAAGGGAAGACACACAGATCATAATAAAGGCATCTTGCAAAGGTGGAAACATTGTAATAAGGGATCATGACAAGTACTTAATGGAGGCTGATAAACAACTGAGGAATAAACAGCACTATGAGAAATTAAAAGAAGATCAATCACCAAAAATCTTTCTTGAATACCATAGAATGTTACAGGAATGGCATTGCCAAGAATTGATTGATGATGAAGAATACAAGTACTTGAAAACACTACACCCAACTACTCCTACAATTTACTTCCTACCAAAGCAACATAAAAAAGCTGGACAAATCCGCCTCGACGTCCTATAGTCAGCTCGGTTGATTCACTTTTAGAAAACATCTCAAGGTACATTGACCTCTTTTTGCACCATATGTTACAGCCCTAACATCATACATATGGGATTCCATGGACTTTTTAAATAAAATCCAAAACATACCTTGGAAGGACTCGTACTTGATGGCTACAGTTGATGTGGTTTCACTATATACTTCTATTGAACATAGGTGTGGAATAAAAGCAGTCAAACATTTTTTACGGGATCGATTGATTAAATATTTGGAGCACTCAAATTTGCTGATTGACATGTTGAATTTCGGTCTGACACTTAACATCTTTATGTTCAATGGAAGTTATTATTTACAGTGAGAGGTCACAGCCCAGGGGACCTCTTTTGCTCCAACATACACCAATCTACTCATGGGCTACTGGGAATTTGAAGTTATTTGGACAGTGAGCAATCAAGCAACATTGCAAAAAAGAAAGCTATGGACTATACTTATTGATGACCTTTTTTATAAAATGAGAGCAGTACAGTAAAGAATTTGAACTTTTTATTTTATCCCTAAATAAAAATGATCTTAGCCTAGCTTTTACTCATACCATGAGCTCCGAACAGATCTCGTTTTTAGACATTGAAGTCGATATAAAAGATATGCATATCTGTATAAAAATACACAGGAAGAAAACATCATTTTACAGTATTCTCTATGGAAAGAGTCGGCATCCGAAGAATCTGAGATGGAATATCCCCTAAGGGGAAATGCTAAGAGAAAGAAGGAATTGCTCAGAGGATGAGGATTTTAAAACTGAAATGAATTAAATGAAAAATAGATTTATATCTAGGGGATATCCACTGGCAGTAATCCAAGAAGCCATGGAAAGAACACAGAATGAACCAAGAAGGCTAACATTGACTGGTTTCACTTGGAAATTCTTCTAAGTGTGGAGTTTTGGAACTTTATAATATTCCTCTAAAATCAGCCGAAATACGAATTCCTTTTTACTCACCTGTTATCAGGAGAGACCTCAGTGCTGCATCTTTCAGCCCAGTACTGATCCTCAAAAGTAATTTTAACCGTACTTACCAGTAACTTGAATTTCCTTCCATAGGAATCCATTGTCTGGTTTTCAGCAGAAAAGTTTCAAAGTGTCGATTTTCACAAACTACAAATATTCCTTAAAAATCGCCTGTATGACTTAAACGCATTCTTTCAACTGTTTACAGGAGATGCACCAGTGCTGGATTCAGGATCCAACACTGAGTAAGAAAAAGTAATGATAACAGTTTTTAGCTGCTAAGTGAATTTCCTTCCATAGGATAACATTGGTGATTCTATGAGAAAAAGTTTCTAAGTGTCAACTTTTAAAATACAATAATATTCCTTAAAAATCACGACTGTAACCAAAACGCTTTTACTCAACTGTTTACAGGAGATGTACCAGGACTGAATCTAGGATCCAGTCCTGTGGTTAGAAAAAGTAATCCATAAAGTAACTAATTGCATTTAACTAGAAATTCACATTGAGCTGAATGTTGCATTGTGTTTGAAAATGTGTTGCCCATTGCAACAACTGTAACTACTGTACTTAAAAGTCTATTGCCTATGTGCAAAGTATTTAAACTAAAGTAATTCATTCTGAGAAAGTATTTTTGTAATGTAATGTATAATGTAATTACAATGTAATCTAAAAAATAAAATATGTAAAAAAAAATTCAAAAAATGTAATAAATCAGTATGAAAAAATTAATATAACAATTAATACATTTAAAAATTGTCATTTACAAAACCTTTGAAATTCACTGAAAAAACCGTAGGTTTCAGACATGTTATAGTTAGGAATTAGCATTTAAAAAACCTTTGAAATTCACTGAAAAAACCATAGGTTTCAGATATGTTATAGTTAGAAATTAGCATTTAAAAACCTTTAAATTCACTGAAAAAACCATAGGTTTTAGGGACAGTTATAGTTAATTGGACATTGCACTCGTACAAAACCCGTGAAATTCCCCCGTTATAGTTAGTTCAGCTAACTATAACTCGCGCCCTCGCAATGCACTGCTGATGACGTCACATATTACATCACTCATGACATGGTCAGTGACATCACTGATGACATCACTGATGACATCTCAAATGACATCACTGATGACATCATCCACGTGATAATCTGATGCAGCTCCTCACACCCTAATATAACCTTTGATACACCCAATCTAAATTACAGACTGCCATTCGCAAAACCATAGACACTCCAACACCAATAACTACATACCCACTCACTGTTTCTTAGGTCTACACACACATATCCACTCACTCACCCGTACAGTCACTCATACTTATGGTCACTCAGTACAGGACTATCATATGCACTCTTACTCCTATATAGACACTCAAACACCGCCACTCATCCATAGAGGTACTCACACTCCTAGTCAGTCATGCAAATAATTAAACACACTGCCATTTACTCACCTATACAGTTATACACACACCAGCTCACTTAATCATACAAATACTAGCACATTGTTACGCTCCTATACAATCACTGATACAAGCACACACTCATCCATACAGCCACTATCACAATCACTCTCTCTCGCTTATAGCTATTTATATACTCCAACACACATATATACTGCCTTTTACATATGTAGTTACTCACACATGTACCACTGGGACATACATTCACTCACTAACACACTCTTACACACACTTACCCACCCATACAGTCTATCACAGATGCACTCTTGAAACCATCCACCAAGTGAATTACCCACTCACACATCTATGCACAGAGTCGCACACACCCCTCCCACACAAACACTCAGGCACCCATACAGATACTCAGACAACCATTCAATAACTCATATAGACACTCATGTAGCTATTCACAAACACATGCAGCCACTTACACAGCAACAGACAGACGGATACAGACATTCACCCAGTTTAGTCACTAACCCATGCATTCAGTAAGATACGTTAAATTACTCACTTATAGAGTCAGTCACGCACCTACTAAATCATCCATTCAGACACTTATACACCCACTCATTCTTCAATACGCCTTTCCCTATATTTATTAAAAATATTTAAACTTTACAGAAACACACAGTCACTGGATGATGTCATCAGTGATGTCATTTGAGATGTCATCAGTGATGTCATCAGTGATGTCACTGACCATGTCATGAGTGATGTAATATGTGACGTCATCAGCAGTGCATTGCGGGGGCGCGAGTTATAGTTAGCTGAACTAACTATAACGAGGGAATTTCACGGGTTTTGTACGAGTGCAATGTCCAACTAACTATAACTGTCCCTAAAACCTATGGTTTTTTCAGTGAATATATATATATGTGTGTATATATATGTATATGTGTGTGTGTATATATACATATATATGTGTGTATATACACCTATATAAGTGTGTATACACACATATATGTGTGTGTATATACAAATATGTATGTGTGTATATACACATATATGTGTGTATATATATATATTTATATATATATACACACATACATATACATACATATACTTATATATATATATATATATATACATATATACATACATATATATACACATATATTTATACCATCATCAAAGTTGCCCCAAATGAGGGTGCCACACACGAAGAGTTACAGCCTTTATTTGTAGACAGCGGCAGAGACAGCATCCCATCACGACCCTGATTTAAAAATGCCGAAATGCCGACGCGTTTCGGACATCTGTGTGTCCTTTGTCACAGGCTCAGCATAAATGGATACAACAGTTGCGCTGTGAGACCACCTGTTAAATACAGTCCAAATCCCGCCCCAATGGGCATCGGCAGAATAGCCTTCTGGTTACTGTAGTCCCACAAGATACAAACCCAAGTGGATGCTGCTGTAAGAAACCAATTTTTTCTTGCCCCAGTGGGTGAGTCCGTAATGGAACAGCTGTCACTGCTACCCTTGTCCTCATACAAAAAGTGCCTCCTCATTCCATGAAACGCCCGTGGTTTGAGCGCTGTAGAGGCGCCATGTTCAGGCAGCGGGGCGCCTTCGCGGCCGGACTAGCCGCTCAACATCACATCATCAAAGTTGCCCCAAATAAAGGCACCACACATGAAGAGTTACTGCCTTTATTTGTAGACAGCGGCAGAGACAGCATCCCATCACGACCCTCATTTAAAAATGCCAAAATGCCGGCGCGTTTCGGACATCTGTGTGTCCTTTGTCACAGGCTCAGCATAAATGGATACAACAGCCGCGCTGTGAGACCACCTGTTAAATACAGACCAAATCCTGCCCCAATGGGCGTCCACAGAATAGCCTTCTGGTTACTGTAATCCCACAAGATACAAACCCAATTGGGTGCTGCTGTAAGATACCAATTTTTCTTCTTAGCTGCCGGTATATATTGGCACGCAGTGCAGTGGCTCCCGCATCCCTTGTACCCACTGGGGTTTGATTCTTTCCAATACCTTACTGTGTCAGAAATTATTGATACGGAGCAAGCGGCACCCACCAGGGTTTTGATAAAGGGACTACAAGTACTATGGCAGCATATTAAATGGACTACGAAAACCATAAGGCCAATTTTACTTACGCCCACTGGGGCGGGACTATGTATCAAATAAATCAGCTGTTCCAAGTAACGCCTGCTGTCTCCGTTTGTGAAGCCAGTGATCAAGAGCACGCCATGCTCGAAACGCGTTTGGCAATTTACAGGAAGTAAGCGAGGGGGAGTGCTGACAGTGCTGCTGCCGGTGGTAATTGTGTATTTACCCCTTCGTGTGTGGCATATTCAGTGGGGCAACCTTCTTTGTTGATGTTATGCGGCCAGTCCAGCAGCGAAGGTGCCCCGCCGCCAGAATTGGCGGCTCTACAATGCTCGGAACCGCGAGCTTGGCAAAGAACGAAGGGGACCTTGGCTGCCGCGCAGTGCAGTGGCTCCCGCATCACTTGTACCCACTGGGGTTTGACTCTTTCCAATACCTTACTGTGACAGAAATTATTGATACGGAGCAAGCGGCACCCACCAGGGTTTTCATAAAGGGACTACAAGTACTATGGCAGCATATTAAATGGACTACATAAACCATAAGGCCAATTTTACTTACGCCTACTGGGGCGGGACTTATGTATCAAATAAATCAGCTGTTCCAAGTAACGCCTGCTGTCTCAGTTTGTGAAGCCAGTGATCAAGAGCACGCTGTGCTCGAAACGCATTTGGCAATTTACAGGAAGTAAGCGAGGGGGAGTGCTGACACTGCCGCTGCCGTTGGTAATTGTGTATTTACCTCTTCGTGTGTGGCATCTTCAATAGAGCAACCTTCTTTGTTGAGATATATATATATATATATATATATATATATATATATATATATATATATATATATATATATATATATTATCTACTGGCGGTCGCCAGTAGATAGTTATAGTTAAAACCTATTATCCATAGGAAATCCGCGACATTCTATTTGAAATAACGTTGGCGCCGGTTGACGAATCTTGCGAAAGTTTCCAACTTGTTGGGGCGCACCGGTCCGCTCCTATCCTGAAAGTCTCGGGGTGATACTTCAAGCGGGGGCCGAGAAAAAGGGGGGTCCCAAAACGCGTTTTCCCCATTCATTTTTCCATAGGAACCTTTAGTCGCAGCTACAGCCCGAACTGCTGAACGGAATTACACCAAATTTGGCAAAGAGGTAGCCCTTGGTTCAGTGTCGTGCCTTTTGCTTAAATGGTGTAAATCCGTTCAGTAGTTCCTGAGAAAATCAAAAGTAAAGTCACATATATATCTGGGCGGAGCCTAACCACACATGTCATCGTGAGATCTGATTGGCTGTCAGCACTTCATCCTGGAATTGCTGGCAGCCATCTTGGGACCAATATAAATGATAGTACCTCATTGAAATGCATTGTAGTGAATAGAAGATTTTGAGGGTTACCAAAAGGAGAACTATAAAGGGTGATAACAGGCTTTAGTTACATTAGAATTTATTTGTTGATGGTACCATACTAATTTTAGGAATTGTGGTGTATTCTAAGGTGATTTTACCATGTGAAAAACCTTCTGCTGGGATATCATGAATCATGTTTGAGAGAACACTATTTTCTCATGCTTGTCCCATGGAGGTTTGGAAGGTGCTCCAGAAGCTAAAATGAGAGCATATTTTCAGTAAATTCACATTATCTTTCTCACTCATGTGAGAATGAAGTCTGACATTCTCAGTAAAACATGTACATCCAACAAGGGCAGAGACTGTCAGTTGATTCCTTTGTGTTCTACTGCAGCTTCCCAGAGTGTTCTAAAGAACAACTAGAGTGCTAACAGCCTTACTTATGACAAAAGTATGGCACACCTGAAGCCATCTTGATTGGAATAAACTGGTAACACTTAAACAATTTAATTTAAAAAGGAACAAAATGATGGGGTTCATTTTGTCATAGAAATTATGGTTAGTGCTGTAGAAAGAAAAATTAGGACATGTTTCAAGTGTGATCTCAAATATCTTCCTGTTATATTTCAACAGGAGCAGCCTGCCAGTTGATGCCTTTGTGTTCTACTGCAGCTTCCCAGAGTGTTCTAAAAAACAGCTAGAGTGCTAACAGCCTTACTTATGACAAAAGTATGGCACACCTGAAGCCATCTTGATTGGAATAAACTGGTAACACTTAAAACATTTAATTTAAAAAGGAACAAAATGATGGGGTTCATTTTGTCATAGAAATTATGGTTAGTGCTGTAGAAAGAAAAATTAGGACATATTTCAAGTGTGATCTCAAATATCTTCCTGTTATATTTCAACAGGAGCAGCCTGCCAGTTGATGCCTTTGTGTTCTACTGCAGCTTCCCAGATTGTTCTAAAGAACAACTAGAGCGCTAACAGCCTTACTTATGACAAAAGTATGGCACACCTGAAGCCATCTTGATTGGAATAAACCGATAACACTTAAAACATTTAATTTAAAAAGGAACAAAATGAGGGGTTCTTTTTTAAATAGAAATTATGGTTAGTGCTGCAGAAAGAAAAATTAGGGCATGTTTTAAGTGAGATCTCAAATCCTCTTCTATTTCATTAGAAAATTCTGACATGCAGACTGAAACAATCACTTTCAATACCAGCAGCAGACTACCAGTTAACTCCCTGGTGAGCAGTAGCTTTACTCCAGTGATCTAATGAGCAACTAGAGTGCTAACATTCTGAATTTATGGCAGATGTGAGACACATCTGAATGCCTTCTTGATGGAATCAAAGTAAAAAACTGAAAGCATTTCCTACTGAGGAGACTGCAGTAAATGAAGAAATTAGGAAACTTCATAACAAAGAAGTCTTCCAAGATGGCCACCAGTGAAAAAAGAGCCCAAATGTAGCACAAATATTACCCAGATGTAGCCCACATATAGCCCAATGACAAAAGTGTGCAAAACACTTTTTATTTTTAGTTTTTTGCAGTTTTATGTAGTGCAGACTGGTCAGGTATTAGAGCATTGCATCTTAAAACATGACCCCCTACACTACAAAAACACCACTGCACTACCTTAAACCCTAAAACACTACCCCCAGCACGACCCCCTACACTACACAAGCACCACTGCACTATCCTAAACCCTAAAACACTACCCCCAGCACGACCCCCTACACTACCCAAACACCACTGCACTAACCTAAAACCTAAAACACTACCACCAGCACGACCCCTACACTACCCAAACACCACTGCACTACCCTAAAACATGACCCCCTACACTACACAAACACCACTGCACTACCCTAAACCCTAAAACACTACCCCCAGCACGACCCCTAAACTACACAAGCACCACTGCACTACCCTAAACCCTAAAACACTACCCCCAGCACGACCCCCTACACTACACAAACACCACTGCACTACCCTGAACCCTAAAACACTACCCCCAGCACGACCCCCTACACTACCCAAACACCACTGCACTACCCTAAAACATGACCCCCTACACTACACAAACACCACTGCACTACCCTAAACCCTAAAACACTACCCCCAGCACGACCCCCTACACTACACAAGCACCACTGCACTACCCTAAATCCTAAAACACTACCCCCAGCACAACCCCCTACACTGCCCGAACACCACTGCACTGCCCTAAACCCTGAAACACCAGCCCCTGCATGACCCCCTACACTGCCAGAACACCACTGCACTGCCCTAAACCCTTGAAACACCACCCCTAGCACGACCCCCTACACTGCCCGAACACCACTGCACTGCCCTAAACCCTGAAACACCACCCCCTTCACGACCCCCTACACTGCCCGAACACCACTGCACTGCCCTAAACCCTGAAACACCACCCCCAGCATGACCCCCTACACTGCCCGAACACCACTGCACTGCCCTAAACCCTGAAACACTACCCCCAGCAAGACCCCCTACACTGCCCGAACACCACTGCACTGCCCTAAACCCTGAAACATCACCCCCAGCAAGACCCCCTACACTGCCCGAACACCACTGCCCTAAACCCTGAAACACCACCCCCAGCACGACCCCCTACACTGCCCGAACACCACTGCACTGCCCTAAACCCTGAAACACTACCCCCAGCATGACCCCATACACTGCCCGAACACCACTGCTCTGCCGAAAACCCTGAAACACCAGCCCCAGCACGACCCCTACACTGCCCGAACACCACTGCACTGCCCTAAACCTTGAAACACCAGCCCCTGCACGACCCCCTACACTGCCCGAACACCACTGCACTACCCTAAACCCTGAAACATCACCCCCAGCACGACCCCCTACACTGCCCGAGCACCACTGCACTGCCCTAAACCCTGAAACACCAGCCCCAGCACGACCCCCTACACTGCCTGAGCACCACTGCACTGCCCTAAACCCTGAAACACCAGCCCCAGCACGACCGCCTACACTGCCCGAACACCACTGCACTGCCCTAAACCCTGAAACACCAGCCCCAGCACGACCCCCTACACTGCACGAACACCACTGCACTGCCCTAAACCCTGAAACACCAGCCTCAGCACGACCCCCTACACTGCCTGAACACCACTGCACTGCCCTGAACCCTGAAACACCAGCCCCAGCACAACACCCTACACTGCCCGAACACCACTGCACTGCCCTAAACCCTAAAACACCACCCCGTGCATGACCCCCTACACTGCCCGAACACCACTGCACTGCCCTAAACCCTGAAACACCACCCCCAGCGCGACCCCCTACACTGCCCGAACACCACTGCACTGCCCTAAACCCTGAAACACCACCCCCTGCACAACCCCCTACACTGCTTGAACACTACTGCACTGCCCTAAACCCAGAAACACCATCCCCAGCACGACCCCCTATACTGCACGAACACCACTGCACTGCCCTAAACCCTGAAACACTACCCCCAGCAAGACCCCCTACACTGCCCAAACACCACTGCACTGCCCTAAACCCTGAAACATCACCCCCAGCAAGACCCCCTACACTGCCCGAACACCACTGCCCTAAACCCTGAAACACCACCCCCAGCAAGACCCCTACACTGCCCAATCACCACTGCACTGCCCTAAACCCTGAAACACCAGCCCCAGCATGACCCCCTACACTGCCCGAACACCACTGCACTGCCCTAAACCCTGAAACACCACCCCTGCACGACCCCCTACACTGCCCGAACACCACTGTACTGCCCTAAACCCTGAAACCCCACCCCCAGCATAACCCCCTACACTGCCAGAATACCACTGCACTGCCCTAAACCCTGAAACACCACCCCCTGCATGACCCCCTACACTGCCCGAACACTACTGCACTGCCCTAAACCCTGAAACACAACCCCCAGCACGACCCCCTACACTGCACGAACACCACTGCACCGCCCTAAACCCTGAAACACTACCCCCAGCAAGACCCCCTACACTGCCCGAACACCACTGCACTGCCCTAAACCCTGAAACATCACCCCCAGCAAGACCCCCTACACTGCCCGAACACCACTGCCCTAAACCCTGAAACACCACCCCCAGAAAGACCCCCTACACTGCCCGAACACCACTGCACTGCCCTAAACCCTGAAACACCACCCCCAGCAAGACCCCCTACACTGCCCGAACACCACTGCACTGCCCTGAACCCTGAAACACCACCCCAAGGACGACCCCCTACACTTCCCGAACACCACTGCTCTGCCCAAAACCCTGAAACACCAGCCCCAGCACGACCCCCTACACTGCCCGAACACCACTGCACTGCCCTAAACCCTGAAACACCAGCCCCAGCACGACCCCTACACTGCCCGAACACCACTGCCCTAAACCCTGAAACACCACCCCCAGCACGACCCCCTACACTTCCCAAACACCACTGCACTGCCCTAAACCCTGAAACACCAGCCCCAGCACAACCCCGTACACTGCCCGCACACCACTGCACTGCCCTAAACCCTGAAACACCAGCCCCAGCACGACCGCCTGCACTGCCCGAAAACTACTGCACTGCCCTAAACCCTGAAACACCACCCCCAGCAAGACTACCTACACTGGCCGAACACCACTGCACTGCCCTAAACCATGAAACACCACCCCCTGCACGACCCCCTACACTGCCCAAACACTACTGCACTGCCCTAAACCCTGAAACACCACCCCTCAGCACGACACCCTACACTGCCCGAACACCACTGCACTGCCCTAAACCCTGAAACACCACCCCAGCATGACCCCCTACACTGCCCAAACACCACTGCACTAAACCCTGAAACACCACCCCCTGCACGACCCCTACACTGCCGGAACACCACTGCACTGCCCTAAACCCTGAAACACCACCCCCAGCACGACCCCCTACACTGCCCTAACACCACTGCACTGCCCTAAACCCTGAAACATCACCCCCAGCACAACCCCCTACACTGCCTGAGCACCATTGCTCTGCCCTAAACCCTGAAACACTAGCCCCAGCACGACCCACTACACTGCCCGAACACCACTGCACTGCCCTAAACCCTGAAACACCACCCCCAGCACGACCCCCTACACTGCCCGAACACCACTGCACTGCCCTAAACCCTGAAACACCAGCCCCAGCAAGACCCCCTACACTGCCCGAACACCACTGCATTGCCCTAAACCCTGAAACACCAGCCCCAGCACGAACCCCTACACTGCCCGAACACCACTGCACTGCCCTAAACCCTGAAACACCAGCCCCAGCACGACCCCCTACACTGCCCGAACACCACTGCACTGCCCTAAACTCTGAAACACCAGCCCCAGCACCACCCCCTACAATGCCCGAACACCACTGTACTGCCCTAAACCCTGAAACACCACCCCCTGCACCGCCCCCTACCCTGCCCGAACACCACTGCACTGCCCTAAACCCTGAAACACCACCCCCTGCACGACACCCTACACTGCCCGAACACCACTGCACTGCCCTAAACCTTGAAACACCAGCCCCTGCACGACCCCCTACACTGCCCAAACACCACTGCACTACCCTAAACCCTGAAACATCACCCCCAGCACGACCCCCTACACTGCCCGAGCACCACTGCACTGCCCTAAACCCTGAAACACCAGCCCCAGCACGACCCCCTACACTGCCTGAGCACCACTGCACTGCCCTAAACCCTGAAACACCAGCCCCAGCACGACCGCCTACACTGCCCGAACACCACTGCACTGCCCTAAACCCTGAAACACCAGCCCCAGCACGACCCCCTACACTGCACGAACACCACTGCACTGCCCTAAACCGTGAAACACCAGCCTCAGCACGACCCCCTACACTGCCTGAACACCACTGCACTGCCCTGAACCCTGAAACACCAGCCCCAGCACAACACCCTACACTGCCCGAACACCACTGCACTGCCCTAAACCCTGAAACACCACCCCGTGCATGACCCCCTACACTGCCCGAACACCACTGCACTGCCCTAAACCCTGAAACACCACCCCCAGCGTGACCCCCTACACTGCCCGTACACCACTGCACTGCCCTAAACCCTGAAACACCACCCCCAGCGTGACCCCCTACACTGCCCGTACACCACTGCACTGCCCTAAACCCTGAAACACCACCCCCTGCACAACCCCCTACACTGCTTGAACACTACTGCACTGCCCTAAACCCAGAAACACCATCCCCAGCACGACCCCCTATACTGCCACGAACACCACTGCACTGCCCTAAACCCTGAAACACTACCCCCAGCAAGACCCCCTACACTGCCCGAACACCACTGCACTGCCCTAAACCCTGAAACATCACCCCCAGCAAGACCCCTACACTGCCAGAACACCACTGCCCTAAACCCTGAAACACCACCCCCAGCAAGACCCCATACACTGCCAAATCACCACTGCACTGCCCTAAACCCTGAAACACCAGCCCCAGCATGACCCCCTACACTGTCCGAACACCACTGCACTGCCCTAAACCCTGAAACACCACCCCCTGCACGACCCCCTACACTGCCCGAACACCACTGTACTGCCCTAAACCCTGAAACCCCACCCCCAGCATAACCCCCTACACTGCCAGAACACCACTGCACTGCCCTAAACCCTGAAACACCACCCCCTGCACGACCCCCTACACTGCCCGAACACTACTGCACTGCCCTAAACCCTGAAACACCACCCCCAGCATGACCCCCTACCCTGCCCGAACACCACTGCACTGCCCTAAACCCTGAAACACCACCCCCTGCACGACACCCTACACTGCCCGAACACCACTGCACTGCCCTAAACCTTGAAACACCAGCCCCTGCACGACCCCCTACACTGCCCGAACACCACTGCACTACCCTAAACCCTGAAACATCACCCCCAGCACGACCCCCTACACTGCCCGAGCACCACTGCACTGCCCTAAACCCTGAAACACCAGCCCCAGCACGACCCCCTACACTGCCTGAGCACCACTGCACTGCCCTAAACCCTGAAACACCAGCCCCAGCACGACCGCCTACACTGCCCGAACACCACTGCACTGCCCTAAACCCTGAAACACCAGCCCCAGCACGACCCCCTACACTGCACGAACACCACTGCACTGCCCTAAACCGTGAAACACCAGCCTCAGCACGACCCCCTACACTGCCTGAACACCACTGCACTGCCCTGAACCCTGAAACACCAGCCCCAGCACAACACCCTACACTGCCCGAACACCACTGCACTGCCCTAAACCCTGAAACACCACCCCGTGCATGACCCCCTACACTGCCCGAACACCACTGCACTGCCCTAAACCCTGAAACACCACCCCCAGCGCGACCCCCTACACTGCCCGAACACCACTGCACTGCCCTAAACCCTGAAACACCACTCCCTGCACAACCCCCTACACTGCTTGAACACTACTGCACTGCCCTAAACCCAGAAACACCATCCCCAGCACGACCCCCTATACTGCACGAACACCACTGCACTGCCCTAAACCCTGAAACACTACCCCCAGCAAGACCCCTACACTGCCCAAACACCACTGCACTGCCCTAAACCCTGAAACATCACCCCCAGCAAGACCCCCTACACTGCCCGAACACCACTGCCCTAAACCCTGAAACACCACCCCCAGCAAGACCCCCTACACTGCCCAATCACCACTGCACTGCCCTAAACCCTGAAACACCAGCCCCAGCATGACCCCCTACACTGCCCGAACACCACTGCACTGCCCTAAACCCTGAAACACCACCCCCTGCACGACCCCCTACACTGCCCGAACACAACTGTACTGCCCTTAACCCTGAAACCCCACCCCCAGCATAACCCCCTACACTGCCAGAACACCACTGCACTGCCCTAAACTCTGAAACACCCCCCCTGCACGACCCCCTACACTGCCCGAACACTACTGCACTGCCCTGAACCCTGAAACACCACCCCCAGCACGACCCCCTACACTGCACGAACACCACTGCACCGCCCTAAACCCTGAAACACTACCCCCAGCAAGACCCCCTACACTGCCCGAACACCACTGCACTGCCCTAAACCCTGAAACATCACCCCAGCAAGACCCCCTACACTGCCCGAACACCACTGCCCTAAACCCTGAAACACCACCCCCAGCAAGACCCCCTACACTGCCCGAACACCACTGCACTGCCCTAAACCCTGAAACACCACCCCCAGCAAGACCCCCTACACTGCCCGAACACCACTGCACTGCCCTAAACCCTGAAACACCACCCCCAGCACGACCCCTACACTTCCCGAACACCACTGCTCTGCCCAAAACCCTGAAACACCAGCCCCAGCACGACCGCCCCTACACTGCCCGAACACCACTGCACTGCCCTAAACCCTGAAACACCAGCCCCAGCACGACCCCCTACACTGCCCGAACACCACTGCCCTAAACCCTGAAACATCACCCCCAGCACGACCCCCTACACTTCCCAAACACCACTGCACTGCCCTAAACCCTGAAACACCAGCCCCAGCACAACGCCGTACACTGCCCGCACACCACTGCACTGCCCTAAACCCTGAAACACCAGCCCCAGCACAACCCCGTACACTGCCCGAACACCACTGCACTGCCCTAAACCCTGAAACACCAGCCCCAGCACGACCGCCTGCACTGCCCGAAAACTACTGCACTGCCCTAAACCCTGAAACACCACCCCCAGCAAGACTACCTACACTGGCCGAACACCACTGCACTGCCCTAAACCCTGAAACACCACCCCCTGCACGACCCCCTACACTGCCCAAACACTACTGCACTGCCCTAAACCCTGAAACACCACCCCTCAGCACGACACCCTACACTGCCCGAACACCACTGCACTGCCCTAAACCCTGAAACACCACTCCAGCACGACCCCCTACACTGCCCAAACACCACTGCACTAAACCCTGAAACACCACCCCTGCACGACCCCTACACTGCCGGAACACCACTGCACTGCCCTAAACCCTGAAACACCACCCCCAGCACGACCACCTACACTGCCCTAACACCACTGCACTGCCCTAAACCCTGAAACATCACCCCCAGCACAACCCCCTACACTGCCTGAGCACCATTGCTCTGCCCTAAACCCTGAAACACTAGCCCCAGCACGACCCACTACACTGCCCGAACACCACTGCACTGCCCTAAACCCTGAAACACCACCCCCAGCACGACCCCCTACACTGCCCGAACACCACTGCACTGCCCTAAACCCTGAAACACCAGCCCCAGCAAGACCCCCTACATTGCCCGAACACCACTGCATTGCCCTAGACTCTGAAACACCAGCCCCAGCAAGACCCCCTACACTGCCCGAACACCACTGCATTGCCCTAGACTCTGAAACACCAGCCCCAGCAAGACCCCCTACACTGCCCGAACACCACTGCACTGCCCTAAACCCTGAAACACCAGCCCCAGCATGACCCCCTACACTGCCCGAACACCACTGCACTGCCCTAAACCCTGAAACACCAGCCCCAGCATGAACCCCTACACTGCCCGAACACCACTGCACTGCCCTAAACCCTGAAACACCAGCCCCAGCACGACCCCCTACACTGCCCGAACACCACTGCACTGCCCTAAACTCTGAAACACCAGCCCCAGCACCACCCCCTACAATGCCCGAACACCACTGTACTGCCCTAAACCCTGAAACACCACCCCCTGCACCGCCCCCTACCCTGCCCGAACACCACTGCACTGCCCTAAACCCTGAAACACCACCCCTGCACGACACCCTACACTGCCCGAACACCACTGCACTGCCCTAAACCCTGAAACACCACCCCTACACTGCCCAAACACCACTGCACTGCCCTAAACCCTGAAACACCACCCCCTGCACCGCCCCCTACACTGCCCGAACACCACTGCACTGCCCTAAACCCTGAAACACCACCCCCAGCATGACCCCCTTTACTGCTCGAACACCACTGCACTGCCCCAATTCCTGAAACACCACCCCCAGCATGACCCCCTACACTGCCCGAACACCACTGCCCTAAACCCTGAAACACCACCCCTGCACGACCCCCTACACTGCCCGAACACCACTGCACTGCCCTAAACCCTGAAACACCACCCCTGCATGACCCCCTACACTGCCCGAACACCACTGCACTGCCCTAAACCCTGAAACACCACCCCCAGCACGACCCCCTACACTGCCCGAACACCACTGCACTGCCCTAAACCCTAAAACACCACCCCCAGAACAACCCCCTACACTGCCCGAACACCACTGCACTGCCCTAAACCCTAGAACACTACCCCCAGCATGACCCCCTGCACTACCTGAACACCACTGCACTACCCTAAACCGTAAAATACTCCCCCCAGCACGACCCCCTACACTACCCGAACACGACTGCACTGCCCTAAACCCTAAAACACTCCCCCAGCATGACCCCCTACACTACCCGAACACCACTGCACTGCCCTAAACCCTAAAACACTCCCCCAGCACAACCCACTACACTACCTAAACACCACTGCACTGCCCTAAACCCTAAAACACTACCCCCCGCATGACCCCCTACACTACCCAAATACCAATGCACTACCCTAATCCCTAAAACACTACCCCCCGCACAACCCCCTACACTACGCAAAGACCACTGCACTACCCTAAACTCTAAAACAATACCCCCGCACTACTCCCTACACTACCCAAAGACCACTGCACTACCCTAAACCCTAAAACACGACCTCCTACACTACACAAACACCACTGCACTTCCCTAAACCCTAAAATACTACCCCCAGCACGAACCCCTACACTACCCAAACACCACTGCACTACCCTAATCCATAAAACACTACCCCCAGCAGTACCCCCTACGCTACCCAAACACCACTGCACTACCCTAAACCCTAAAACACTACCCCCAGCAGTACCCCCTACACTACCCAAACACCATTGCACTACCCTAAACCCTAAAACACTACCCCCAGCAGTATCCCCTACACTACCCAAACACCACTGCACTACCCTAAACCCTAAAACCCTAAAACACTAACCCCAGCACGACCCCCTACACTACCCAAACACCACTGTACTACCCTAAACCCTAAAACACTCCCCCCAGCATGACTCCCTACACTACCCAAACACCACTGCACTACCCTAAACCCTAAATCTACCCCCAGCATGACCCCTACACTACACAAACACCACTGCACTACCCTAAACCCTAAAACACTACCCCCAGCACGACCCTCTTCACTACCTAAACACAACTGCACACTTTGTTACAGGCGTTGCAACGCAGGCCTGTGGTGCTTACTGGAAGTACCTGGTGGGCTAGTTGGGCCCCAGGGACTCTCAGGATTCAAGGTGACCTAATCCCCCAACTTAAAACGCGCCACAGGGCGCGTTTGCACAGTGGTGAAGGGAGGGGGCGGGGCCTCAAGTGACATGTGCGCAAACACGCCCTGTGGTGCGTTTTAAGTTGGGGAGTTAGTTCCCTTTGAATCCTGGGGGCCAACTAGCCCACCAGGTACCTTCAGTAAGCACAACAGAGTTGCGTTGCAGAGAGGTGAAAAAAGGTGCGTGGCCTCGGAACGCCTCTCTGCAACTCAGCTCTGTGGTCCTAACTGTAGGTACCTGGGGGGCTAGTTGGGCCCCAGGGACCCTCAGGATTCAAGTGAACTTAATCCCGCAACTTAAAACGCGCCACGGGGCGCGTTTGCACACATGTCACCTCAGGCCCCCCCTCCCTTCACCACTGTGCAAAACCGCACTGGCTCTGGTTAGTCAGAGTCAGTTACCACCAGTACCCGTCTGAAAAAGTTGTGGGCACAGGATCATTTTGCAACAAGGCCTCTTTCTGCTCCTCTGTTGGTTCTTTCTGCACATCTTTTGCTTCTTTCTGTGCGTTTTTTCTTCTTTCTTCACATGTCCTACCTCTGTTGGCATAGTTAGAAACTAGCATTTAAAAAACCTTTGAAATTCACTTAAAAAATCATAGGTTTCAGGCACGTTATAGTTAGAAATTAGCATTTAGAAAACCTCTGAAATTCACTGAAAAAACCATAGGTTTCAGGCACGTTATAGTTAGAAATTAGCATTTAAAAAACCTTTGAAATTCACTGAAAAAACCATAGGTTTTAGGGACAGTTATAGTTAGTTGGACATTGCACTCGTACAAAACCCGTGAAATTCCCCTGTTATAGTTAGTTCAGCTAACTATAACTCACGCCCGCAATGCACTGCTGATGACGTCACATATTACATCACTCATGACATGGTCAGTGACATCACTGATGACATCACTGATGACATCTCAAATGACATCACTGATGACATCATCCATGTGATAATTTCATGCATCTTCTCACACCCTAATATAACTTTTGATACACCCACTCTAAATTACAGACTGCCATTCTCAAAACCATAGACACTCCAACACCAAAAACTACATACCCACTCACTGATTCTTAGGTCTACACACACATCCACTCACTCACCTGTACAGTCACTCATACTTACAGTCACTCAGTACAGGACTATCATATGCACTCATACACCTATATAAACACTCACACACCGCCACTCATCCATAGAGGTACTCACACACCTAGTCAGTCATGCAAAAAATTAATCACACACCCATTTACTCACCTATACAGTTATACACACACCAGCTCACTTACTCATACAAATACTAGCACATTCTTACGCTCTTATACAATAACTGATACAAGCACACACGCATCCATACAGCCACTCTCACAATAACACACTCTCACTTATAGCCATTTAAATACTCTAACACACATATATACTGCCTTTTACATATGTAGTTACTCGCACATGTACCACTGAGATATACATTCACTCACTAACACACCCATACACACACTCACCCACCCAAGCAGTCCATCACAGATGCACTCTTGAAATCATGCACCCAGTGAATCACCCACTCACACATCTATGTATAGAGTCAAACACACCCCACCCACACAAACACTCAGGCAGCCATACAGATACTCAGAGAACCAATCAATAACCCATATAGACACTCATGTAGCTATTTGCAAATCCATGCATCCACTTACACACCAACAAACAGACGGATACAGACATTCACACAGTTTAGTCACTAACCCATGCATTCAGTAAGATACGTTTAATCACTCACTTGTAGAGTCAGTCACTCACGTACTAAATCATCCATTCAGACACTTATACACCCACTCATTCTTCAATACGCCTTTCCCTATATATATTAAACATATTTAAACTTTACAGAAACACACAGTCACTGGATGATGTCATCAGTGATGTCATCAGTGATGTCATCAGTGATGTCACTGACCATGTCATGAGTGATGTAATATGTGACGTCATCAGCAGTGCATTGCGGGGCGCGAGTTATAGTTAGCTGAACTAACTATAACAGGGGAATTTCACGGGTTTTGTACGAGTGAAATGTCCAACTAACTATAACTGTCCCTAAAACCTATGGTTTTTTCAGTGAATATATATATATATATCACCTTCTGGCGGACGCCAGTAGGTAGTTATAGTTAGGACCTAGTTTCCATAGGTAAAGCGTTTTTTGATTTGCCAATATCTTTGGCGCCGGTTGACGAATCTTCGCGAAATTTTCAAAACTAATGGGGCGCTCCGGTCAGCTTGTGTCTTGAAAGTTTTGGGTGATTCGTCAAGCGGCGGCCGAGAAAAAAGGGGGGTCCCAAAATGCGTTTTCCCCATGTTAATTTTCATACAAACTTTAGACACGACTACAGCCCGAACTGCTGAACGGAATTACACCAAATTTGGCAAAAAGGTAGCTCTTGGTTCAGAAAGCACCCTTTTTATTTAAATGGTGTAAATCCGTTCAGTAGTTGCTGAGAAATTCAAAAAATAAAAATATCGATATCTGAGCACTGAGGAGGATTCGCAACTCCCGAGCAAGAGCTTCATATTGATTGGCTGTCAACACTCCAAACCAGGAAGCGTTGGCAGCCATCTTGTGATTCGGTAACCGAGTCACAAGAAAAAGGGTGAAAAAACATTAAAAAACAAAAAAAGGGGGGCAGTGTACAAACACCCTGACACCCTAGGCCTGCTCAGGGGGTCCCACAAGGACCCCCAGGGCCCAAAAAAGCATTTAAAAGAACGAAGCATGAGCTCTCGTGCTTCATTTCCTAATAGCCCCCGGGTGGGCCAGGTCCCGGGGGCAATGCCGAAATAATTAGCGGGGGCCCCCTCAGCCCCGGGGACCGCCACCTCCCCAGGGTTTTATATAATTATATGCAGGGGCATGCGGCCCCCCCGCAGCCCCAGGGACCGCCACCTCCCCGGGGCTTTTCATTATTATAGGTGGGGGAGCCTCGGGGGCCCCCCAATCCCCGGGGACCACCACCTCCCCAGGGCTACATGATATAAATGCGGGGGGCCACACGGCCCCTCTGCAGCCCCAGGGACCTCCATCTCCCCGGGGCTGTATTCAAAAGCAAAGTGTGCCCCTCCACTCTGCCCCGGGGACCACCAGTTGGGAGGGGGGCCGCGCGGCTCCCTCCTGGTGCCCTCGATGGCCCTGGGGACCAACACCCCCCAGGGTCGGCTCCTGCAATGTCCCGGGGTGCCCACCCCCGGGACATTGACATTTGCTATGGCAGGGCGGGAGCACGGCTCCCGCCCTGTCATAGCAAACTCTACTTTGCTTCGTTGAAGCGAGAGCAGGAAAGCAGAATTGCTTTTGGGCAAGGGGAGTTGCATGTCAGCAGCTCCCCTTGCCCAAAAGCAATGCCGGCTCCCGCAGGAGGCGGGGAGCTGGCAGGGACCGTGGGGGCATTGGGGCTCCCCCCACGGTCCCCAACGCTGAGGGCCGGCCCCAGGCGATGGGGTCCCGGGGCCAGAAGTGGCCTTAGGAGGGGGGCCACACGGCCTCCCTCCTCAAAAACAAAACAGGCTGGCCAGGCCCTGGGGAATGGGGTCCCCGGGGCCAGATGTGGCCAATGGAAGGGGGGCCATGTGGCCCCCCTCCCGTACTATTTTATTTAAAAAAAAAAAAAAATGAGGCAATGCCCCGGGGGATGGGGTCCCCGGGGCCATTATAGGCCTCAGTAGGGGGCCACGCAGCCTCCCTCCAAAATAATTTTTTTTAAAAATGCTGGCCAGGCCCTGGGGGATGGGGTCCCCGGGGCAAATACTGAATAATTGAAGTGGGGCATTTTATTTTTCTTTCGAGTTTGGAGTCGTGACTCCAGCGCGGCTCTCAGCGCGGCCCCCTCATTCGCGAATTCACCTTAAATAAATAATTAAGTAGTATATAATTTAGAAGGTAATGTTGTATTTGTGAAGTTGTTTTAAAGAGGTAGTGTGATTGAAGTGAATGACAAGATTACAATTGATAGACTTGTTAAAAATATATAAAATTTAAAAATAATAGTTAAACTTGAAAAGTGTATTGTGTTGTAGTACATTGAATTCATGCTGCAGATTTGCGTCGGGTGCGCGAATCCACCCAAAAATATTTTAAAATTGGATGTAATTTTTATTTTTATTTTCACTACTATGTTATAGGGTGGCTTTAAAAAGAGCCCTTGTGTTTATTATGAGTTTGTTGTAGCTACATGTAAGTGCGGATGCAGAGCTTTAGGTTGTTGAGAAAGACTCTGTTTCCTTGATCTGTGAAGTGTACTCCATCACTTCTGTAGATGTCATTCATATCAAAACGTATATTGTTATTGTAGATGGACCCCATTCTATGATCTCTTAGGTATGCAGAAACAGCTTTATTGACATTTTTCCTAGCTTTTTCAATCTGTGGACAGAATTGATTTGACCACTTCCATTTCTGTCTTTGACATATATTAGAGTAAACAAAGACAGCTTGAGGTAAAAGCAACATCAATTGTGCAATGGTGTCCTTCATGAACATTTCCAGACCTACCCCTGTCAATCTGCCTAGGTCATTGCTACCACAGTGCACAATCATGAGGTCAGGGGGTTGGACATGAAAAAAGGTTTTAACCAAAGACATCAATTGGTGCTACTTTAATCCTCTCTGTGCAATCCATTTAATATCCACATTTTGCAAAGCCAGGTCTTTGTCAATACCTCTGTGGTCAGCATACCTTTTACACCAGAAAACATAGCTGTGTCCAACATTCCACACTATAAGCATCTTGGAGGGATGTCTGGAAGTAATGAAAAGATGTCTGTAGTTGAGGTAGTCAGTTGGTAGAATGAGGGGTATGTAAAATGGTGGACAAGATGCTGATTTTTAAAAAGTAGAGAATTGATTGGCTGCTTAAGAACATTGAACATTCAAAAATAGGGTGCATGTAACTTTCTTTAAAAAGCATGTTTCTTATTGGTTAGTAAAAAATGTTTAAAAGGTACAGTAGATAGGATAAGGTGATTTTTGGAAATGTCAACCACACCTGCTATTTGCATTTGCAACATTGTGTGGTGAACTTGAAAATATGGTGAACTTGTGACCTGTCAGTTTAGTTGAATGTTCCATGAACTGTTACTATGGAAACTGGCACTAAGCAGAATGGGGGAAGGGTTGAAACTTAACTGTGGACTTAAAATGTGAAACTGTAATTTATATATAAGTGATATCTTATTAAAGTAAGATTTCCCAAGTCAGTACTAACTTTAGAAGTGGTGTGTTCTTAAAAAATAGTGCTATTTTTATTTTTAATATATTTTTGAACTCCCGTATTGATTCGCGGCTCCATCGCGTTGGTGCACGGTGGAGTCGCGACTCCCAAAAATTCCAGAACCAGTTTGGGCACTTTTAGAAGTCAGTTGGTAAGGATATGTCTAACCAATAGAAATGTGTTTTATAATTTGAAATAATGTAGGAAGCTATGTGATTTGTTACTTACAGGTATTTGTGTGGAAAAATCATTTATGAGTTTGTGATATTTTAAATTCTACAAATCTATTTGGAAGGTGAGTTATAAATTTGTGAGGTGTATTATGTATTAGGTTTATTTTAAACTTTAAAAATTATTCAAAAACTGTGATGTTTGAAATATATTATTAAATGTAGAGATGTGTATTGTAGTTTGTTTTATTGTAGTTAAATGTTGTTTGAAATAGATTCTGTATAGTAATATGTGTATATTGGAAGATGGATTAGTGATTATGGTAGTTTGTTATAGTGTGTGGATATGTACATTTGTAGTATACCGCATAATTTAAGCTGTTGCTTTAAATTTGGAGGTGAAGTCTGTCAAGTTTTAAGGTGTGCATGTACTTCTGTCTCAAGTATGTTTCTACTTGTATATGTATTTTCATATGTCTTATACATTTGAAGGTGCATGATGTATAACAAAGAGCTGTTGTTGCTTTTTATGTGGTAGGCTCAAGACTGTGAGTACTAGTAGAAGGGTTAAGATGCAGCACAAAAGTGTGGTTTAAAAGATGCTGACATAAGGTGTTATTGATTAGGCTTCTTTTTTTTAGTTTCTAGAGAGGTACAGTTGAAATATGCCGCATCATTTTTGATGTTTGCTTGAAATTGGAAGTTTGTTCTATGAATTTTTAAGGTTTGGATAGTGTTATGGTACAGACATATTCATGTATGCTTTTAGTAATATGGTCAGACTTTTACTAAAGATATGTGAAGGGTTCCTTATTTGTATTTGGGTAGGTGTAATATTATAAGCAGTTGTAGAATGGTTAAGCAGCAGCCTGAAAGTGTGGTTTGAGATGTTTCTAGAGATGTTCTTTATTAGAGTAATTTGTATGATGTGAGGAAAGTTATATTTCATATATATCGCATAATTTTCAGTGTCTGTTTGAAAATTGAAGTATACTCTGTGAAGTTTTGAACTGTGCATGGTGTTGTGATTGAGATATGTGTCTACTGGTTCAAATATTATGGTATGAGTTATGCGTCTGAAGATGATAGATGTGTAAAACACACGTATACATTTTCTGTTTTTTACTTTTATATATGATGCTGGTAGGAAAAGGTACAGACATATGCATACATGGTTTTAAAAAAATGGGGAGACTTTTATGAAAGATAAGTGAAGTGTTGCTTTGCTGTTAGCTATGCTCTATACCTGATTACTGCTAGAATAGTAAAGCAGTAGTATTGGAAAAGTGATGTTTAAGATATGTTGGGAGAGGAATTCTTGATTATGGTACTTTATAAGAGTCTACTTATGTAATCACTCAGCCAGTTGTCATGCTGTTATGAAATCACCCAGGCACTACCTTTGCACTCCTTTATTCACTCAGGCACTACCTCAGTAGTCCTGCAATCACCCAAGAAGTACCCATGCACTTAAAAAAATCACTCAGTCACTTCCTATGTAGTCATGTAAATCCCCAGATATTACCCCTGTAGTCATGCAATCACCCAGGCGTTACCTATATACTCCTTTAATCCCCAAGACGTTACCCCTGTACTCATGCAATCACCAATGCATTAGCTATACAGTGCTTCAATCACCCAGGCACTATCTTTGCACTCTTTGAATCACGCAGGCACTACTCTTGTTCTTATGTAATCACTCAGCCAGTATTAATGCACTTTTAAAATCACCCAGGCACTACCTTTGCACTCCTGTAATCACTCAGGCAGTATCTTAGTACTTCTGTAATCACCCAGGCAGTACTCATGGAATTATAAAATCACCCACTCACTTGCTATGTCCTCCAGCAATACCCCTGATATTACCCCTACAGTCATGCAATCACCCAGGCACTAGTTATGTACTACTCATGCAGTCATGCAATCATGCAGGCTGTACCTCTACACTAATATAATAACACACACACTACCCTTGCAGTCATAGAATCACCCAGGCCCTACTGTTGCACTCATCTATTCACCTTGGCACTACTTAATGACTCATCTATGCCTTCAGGTGCTATTTAAACACTCAACGTCTATGACTGCACTCATGCAATTAGCCAGTCACTTTTCATCTTCTCCTGTAATTACCCAGTGACTACCCTTGCACTCATACAATCACCCAAGCACTATCCATGGAGTTATGCAATCACTCAGGCAGATCTATTACATGTCTCAGTTTCTAGCTTTCACTATATTCCAGAAATATTGTATACATATTTCTTTTAGATATCATGATGATTTGAAAATGTAGAGACATATGTATGTATGCTTCTAACAATATGGTGAGACTTATAGTTGAGTCATGTAATAGTCTGCTGCTTTATATTTGGCTAGTCCCAACACTCATGCAGTTATAAAAACACCCAAGTACTACCCTTGCAGTGTTCCAATGATCCAGGCACTACATATGCAGTGCTGTAATCACTCAGGCATTACTGCTGCACTCATGCAATCATCTAGGCACTATCTATGCACTCATGCAATCACCAAGTTATTACCCATGCACTCTTTCAATCATGTAGCGACTACTCATGCACTTATATATTCACCCAGGCACTACTGTTGCACTCCTTCAATCACAGAGGCACTACCCTTGTACTCATGTAATCACTCAGCCAGTAGTCATGGTGTTATGAAATCACCCAGGCACTACCTTTGCACTCCTTTATTCACTCAGGCACTACCTCAGTATTCCTGCAATCACCGAAGAAGTTCCCATGCACTCATAAAATCACCCAGTCACTTCCTATGTAGTCATGTAAATCCCCAGATATTACCCCTGTAGTCATGCAATCACCCAGGCGTTACCTATGTACTCCTTTAATCCCCCAGACGTTACTGCTGTACTCATGCAATCAGCAATGCATTAGCTATATAGTGCTTCAATCACCCAGACACTATCCTTGCACTCTTTCAATCACGCACTCACTTTTCTTGTACTTATGTAATCACTCAGCCAGTACTCATGCACTTATAAAATCACCCAGGCACTACCTTTGCACTTGTGTAATCACTCAGGCAGTACCTTAATACTTCTGTAATCACCCAGGCAGTACTCATGCAGTTATAAAATCACCCACTCACTTCCTATGTACTCCAGTAATCCCCCAGATATTAACCCTGCAATGATGCAATCACCCAGGCACTATTTGTGTACTACCCCTACAGTTATAGAATCATGCAGTCTCTACCTATGCACTCATGTAATAACCCAGGCACTACCCTTGCAGTCATAGAATCACCCAGGCCCTACAGTTGCACTCATCTATTCACCTAGGCACTTCTTAGTAAGTCATCTGTGCCTTCAGGTGCTATTTATACACTTATCCATGCACTGAATTTGGAGGTGGAGTCTGTCAAGTTTTACGGTGTGCATGGACTTCTGTCTCAAGTATGTTTCTACTTGTATATGTATTTTCATATGTCTTATACATTTGAAGGTGCATGATGTATAACAAAGAGCTATTGTTGCTTTTTATGTGGTAGGCTCAAGACAGTGAGTACTAGTAGAATGGTGAAGATGCAGCACAAAAGTGTGGTTTAAAAGATGCTAACATAAGGTGTTATTGATTAGGCTTTTTAAAAAAAAAGTTTCTAGAGAGGTACAGTTGAAATATGCTGCATAATTTTTGATGTTTGCTTGAAATTGGAAGTTTGTTCTGTGAACTTTTAAGGTTTGGATAGTGTTATGGTACAGACATATTCATGTATGCTTTTAGTAATATGGTCAGACTTTTACTAAAGATATGTGAAGGGGTCCTTATTTGTATTTGGGTAGGTGTAATATTATAAGAAGTTGTAGAATGGTTAAGCAGCAGCCTGAAAGTGTGGTTTGAGATGTTTCTAGCGATATTATTTATTAGAGTAATTTGTATGATGTGAGGAAAGTTATATTTCATATATACTGCATACTTTTCAGTGTCTGTTTGAAAATTGAAGTGTACTCTGTGAAGTTTTGAGCTGTGCATGGTGTTGTGATTGAGATATGTGTCTACTTGTTCATATATTATGGTATGTGTTATGTGTCTGAAGATGATAGATGTATAAAACACATGTATACATTTATCTGTTTTTTACTTTTATATATGATGCTGGTAGGAAAAGGTACAGACATATGCATACATGGTTGTAAAAAAATGGGGAGACCTTTATGAAAGATAAGTGAAGTGTTGCTTTGCTGTTAGCTATGCTCTATACCTGATTACTGCTAGAATAGTGAAGCAGTAGTATTGGAAAAGTGATGTTTAAGATATGTTGGGAGAGGAATTATTGAGTATGGTACTTTATAAGAGTCAACTCATGTAATCACTCAGCCAGTAGTCATGCTGTTATGAAATCACCCAGGCACTACCTTTGCACTCCTTTATTCACTCAGGCACTACCTCAGTAGTCGTGCAATCACCCAAGAAGTACCCATGCACTTATAAAATCACACAGTTACTTCCTATGTAGTCATGCAAATCCCTAGCTATTACCCCTGTAGTCATGCAATCACCCAGGCGTTACCTATGTACTCCTTTAATCCCCCAGACGTTAACCCTGTACTCATGCAATCACCAATGCATTAGCTATACAGTGCTTCAATCACCCAGGCACTATCTTTGCACTCTTTGAATCACGCAGGCACTACTCTTGTACTTATGTAATCACTCAGCCAGTACTCATGCACTTTTAAAATCACCCAGGCACTACCTTTGCACTCCTGTAATCACTCAGGCAGTATCTTAGTACTTCTGTAATCACCCAGGCAGTAATCATGGACTTATAAAATCACCCACTCACTTGCTATGTGCTCCAGTATTCCTCCAGATATTACCCCTGCAGTCATGCAATCACCCAGGCACTAGTTATGTACTACACCTGTAGTAATGCAATCATGCAGGCTGTGCCTATGCACTCTTGTAGTAACCCACACACTACCCTGGCAGTCATAGGATCACCCAGGTCCTACTGTTGCACTCATCTATTCACCTAGGCACTACTTAATGACTCATCTATGCCTGCAGGTGCTATTTAGACACTTATCCATTCACTCAACGTCTATAGTCTACCTTTTCCCGCTAAATTAGTGGAGAAAATTATGAATGAACAGCTGACTGATTATTTACAAAAAAATAATTATCTTGATGAGACACAGTTTGGTTTCAGAACAGAACACAGTACCGAATCAGCTTTAATTAAAGCCACAGATGAAATTAGAGCGACTTTGGATTCAGGGGGAGCGGCCGCCTTGATTTTACTTGATCTTTCCGCGGCGTTTGACACCGTCAACCATGATCTTTTGTTAAATCGTCTAAATTCCATTGGCATTTCAGATAAATCACTTACACTACTCTCATCCTTTCTGTCTGGTAGAAAACAATCAGTAGCGTTGGGAAGCTATGAATCCCCACCGTTCGTCCTCCCCTGCGGAGTCCCTCAGGGATCATCCTTAAGCCCTACACTATTTAATATTTATGTATCTGAACTGCCGAAACTCATAAGAACCTTCGGGCTGGCAGTGACATCATACGCAGACGATACACAAATTGTCTTATCTTTATCAAAAAATCCGCACCACAAATGCAAAATTTCAAGGATTGCATGCTTGCAGTCAGTTCGTGGATGAACTCTTGTTGTCTGAAATTAAATTCAGACAAAACAGAAGTCATCACATTTGGCAATTTCCTCCTTAATTGGTCACAGAGCTGGTGGCCGGATGAACTGGGATCGGCTCCGATTCCAGTCACCAAAGCTAAGAACCTTGGCGTGTTTATTGATGATAAACTTAATTTTAAATCACAGGTAAATGCGGTTTCTTCATCATGTTTTTTCTTATTAAAAACCATTAAAAAGTACTCCCGTCCATTCCCATGGACAGTAGAAAAACAGTGATCTCTTCTTTGATCCTGGCCAGGTTAGACTATTGCAATGGTCTTTACATTAGCCTACCTGAGAAACAACTCAATAAGTTGCAGATGACTCAAAATGCAGCGGCGCGTCTTCTGCTGGGTATTCCTAAGTATTAATCGGTCAGAAATCATCTACATAAACTGCATTGGCTCCCAGTTAGGAATCGAATTATTTTTAAATCTCTCTGCATTACCTACAAAGCACTCCAGAACACGGGCCCCATTTTTTAAGGCGCCTGTTCTATTGGTATATTCCAAAAAGGCATCTACGCTCCGAAGGAGCTAAACTTCTAGCAACTCCGAGAGTTTTAAAGCCACATGGGGTGGCAGTAGTTTTAGGGCAGCTGCCCCCAAACTTTGGAACGAACTCCCTTTGCCATCAGATCCCTTCCAACTCTACTTGCATTCAGGAAGGCCTTGAAAACATGGCTATTTGATAAATAGTCATCTTTATCTTTACAGAAACTGGCACTGTCCACGGGCCAGCGCCAAGACACCCTCGGGTAATCGTGCGCTTAACAAATTTATTAACATAACATAACATATGTCTGCACTCATGCAATTAGCCAGTCACTATCCATCTTCTCCTGAAATTACCCAGTGACTACCCTTGCATTCATACAATCACCCAAGCACTACCCATGGAGTTATGCAATCACTCAGGCAGATCTATTACATGTCTCATTTTCTAGGTTTCACAGTATTCCAGAAATATTGTACACACATTTCTTTTAGATATCATGATGAGTTGAAAACATAGAGACATATGTATGCATGCATGTAACAATATGGAGAGACTTATAGTTGAGTCATGTAATAGTCTGCTGCTTTATATTTGGTTAGGCCCAACACTCATGCAGTTATAAAAACACCCAAGTACTCCCCATGCAGTCTTCCAATGATCCAGGCACTACATATGCACTGCTGTAATCACTCAGGCATTACTGCTGCACTCATGAAATCATCTAGGCACTATCTATGCACTCATGCAATCACCAAGGTATTACCCATGCACTCTTTCAATCATGTAGCCACTACTCATGCACTTATATAATCACCCAGGCACTACTGTTGCACTCCTTCAATCACGGAGGCACTACCCTTGTACTCATGTAATCACTCAGCCAGTTGTCATGGTGTTATGAAATCACCCAGGCACTACCTTTGCACTCCTTTATTCACTCAGGCACTACCTCAGTAGTCCTGCAATCACCCAAGAAGTACCCATGCACTTATAAAATCACCAAGTCACTTCCTATGTAGTCATGTAAATCCCCAGATATTACCCCTGTAGTTATGCAATCACCCAGGCGTTACCTATGTACTTCTTTAATCCCCCAGACGTTACTGCTGTACTTATGCAATCACCAATGCATTAGCTATACAGTGCTTCAATCACCCAGACACTATCCTTGCACTCTTTCAATCACTCACATACTTTTCTTGTACTTATGTAATCACTCAGCCAGTAATCATGCACTTATAAAATCACCCAGGCACTTACTTTGCACTCATGTAATCACTCAGGCAATACCTTAGTACTTCTGTGATCACCCAGGCAGTACTCATGCAGTTATATAATCACCCACTCACTTCCTATGTACTCCAGTAATCCCCCAGATATTAACCCTGCAATGATGCAAACACCCAGGCGCTAGTTATTTACTACCACTACAGTTATAGAATCATGCAGTCTCTACCTATGCACTCATGCAATTACCCAGGCATTATCCCTGCAGTCATTGAATCACCTAGGCATTATCGCTGCAGTCATACAATCAGATAGGCATTACCAAATCACTTCTTAAATCATCCAGCTAGTACACATGCACTTATGTAATGACCCAGGAACTACCCTTGCATTCTTCAAGTCACCCAGGCACTAGGCCTGTACTCTTTCAATCACCCAACCAGTATCTATGCACTTATAAAATCACCCAGGCACTATCTATGCTCTCCTCCAATCACTCATGCACTACCACTACACTCATACAACCTCCCACACATTACCCCTGCACTCATACAATCACCCACACTTTACTCATGCACTCCGCCAATCTCCCAGATTTTACCCCTGCACTTATGCAATCACCCAGGCATTACCCATGCACTCTTTCAATTACTTAGGTAGTACGCATGGACTCTGCACCTCTGTTCCTTCTTTCAGGACTTTTTTGTGTCTTTCTGCACCCCTATTGCCTCTTTCTGCACCTCTGTTCCTTTGTTGTGTACTTCTTTTTTTCTTTGTGTAAATCTTTTGCTTCTTTCTGCACCCCTCTTCTCTGTTTCTGCACCCCTCTTCCCTCTTTTTGCTGCTGTGTTCCTTCTTTCTGCACTTCTTTTGTTTCTTTCTGCACACTTCTTTCCTTTTTTGCATGCCTCTTGCCTCTTTCTGCAGTTCTCTTGTCACTTTTTGCACCTCTCTTGCCTCTTTCTGCACCTCACTTACCCTTTTCTGCACTTCTATTGCAACTTTCTACAACTCTGCTGCTTCTTTCAGCAATTCTGTTGCCTCTTTCTGTACTTTTTTTGGTTGTTTGTGCACCTGTCTTGCATCTTTCTTCACCTCTGTTGCTTCTTTCTGCACCTCACTTGCTTCTTTCTGTACCCCTCTTGTCTCTTTCTGCAACCCTCTTTCCTCTTTCAGCACTTCATTTGCCTCTTTCTGTACTTTTCTGCCCTTTTTCTGCACATCTCATGCCTCTTTCTGTACCTCTCTTGCCTCTTTCTGCACGTCTTGGTTCGTTCTGCACTGCTCTTCCCTTTTTCTGCACCCCTCTTGCCTCTTTTGCACCTCTTTTGCTTCTTTCTGCATTTCTTTCTCCTTTTTCTGCACCCCTCTTGCCTCTTTCAGCACCTCTGTTGCTTCTTTCTGCACTTCTTTTTCTTCTTTCTGCACCGCTTGTGCCTCTTTCTCCATCCTTTTTCCGTTTTCCTGCATGTGTATTGGTTCTTTCTGTACTGCTCTTGCCTCTTTCTGCATATCTCATCCCTTCTTCTGTACCTCTGTTGTTTCTTACTGCACTGTTCTTGCTTCTTTCTGCACCTCTGTTGCAGTCCATTTCCTAACATGCCTTAAACGTCACTTTTGTCCTGCTGCTTTACCATTCTAGTAATGCTCAGAGTGTTGGGCCTAGGCAAATATAAAAGAAAAGGCTATAACATGTCTCAGGTGTGAGTCTCACCATATTCCGAAAACCATATATGCATTTGTTTGTACCTTTTAAATAGAAGGTGTTTCTTTAGTAATAGATAAGAATATTTGTATATAATTATTTGAATAATATTACATTATTTTTAAAAAGTTCTTTTTTTCAGATATTCTCCATTATTTTTAAGAAAGATTCAGTATGACAAGAAAAGCTGAAAAGAGAAGACAACAAAAAAAAACTATTATTCAAAGGAGAGAGAAAAGCAGAAATTAGATGAAGTACAACATGTGACATTGAAGAAAAAGTCTTCTGGTAAGAGAACTAAAGAATTTGTTAAAAGACTTTTAAGGACTGGAAAGAATTTTGAAAATGGGGAAAACAGAAAGAAAAGTTGTAGAACCAAGGAGAAAGAAATGAAAAAAGGACAAATTAATGGAAAATCAGGTTATGGGAAAACAATCTATGTTGAAAGAAGGTTGAAAGAATATAAGGAAATTAGGAAACGAATGTATAAAAGTAGAGTACTACAAAATGTATTGAAAGATTGCAAAAAATATAAAAAAAGATCCGCCTTTTACAAGAAAAAACAACAGATTGGCAGTGTAATAGAAAACACTTTTGAATTGAAAAGAATATTGTTTATATTAGTATTGAAGAGAATGAAAACATTGAATAAAACAATGCATTTTATGAAGGAGAAAAGTAAAAGAAAAAGACTGGTAAATAGAACTAACTTTTGGAAAACATTTTTGGGTGAATGGAAGCACACTTCTAGTACTGAACCTTTTTTTAATGAAGAAAGCTATTTTCAACAAAATACATTAGTTAACGCAGTTGATACCAGTGGTCGTTCTTATGAAGTTAAAAACGGTTGTCCAATTGAAAAAGAAAAGATGGTTGCTAGAAATGTGGAAGAAGTAATAGCTGAAGAAGTTCAAGGGAGACGTTCACAAGCTCCAGTGTATAGGTGGGATTGTAGTAGTATTTGTAGTATACAACAGGAATCTATTGATATTTTACCGAAATATCTTATGAGAGTATGGTAAAAAAAAGTGTTAAACAGAAGATTAAGATGTTGCAAGGACTAGATCCTTGTAAAGTGAGAAAATATACTGGCTTGCAGGGTCATTCTTTGGCTTGTCTGTCTAGAAAAGTGTGTCAAAGTACTTTTCATCATTTGAGAATGTTAGCAGTACATCACTCAGAAATGCGGAAGTTAGTAAGAAGATTGTACTATGTAAAAAGTCCTGCATTATCTTTAAGTGAAATAAATACTGCTCTTTTGCATGGTTCAGTATCGGATGTAAAAAAAGTTTGTGATGATATACAGTTTTGTTTCTTTGGTCCTGAAGAGGAAAGTGAGAGAAAGTGAGAGTTTCATAAGTGTAGGTGTTGAAGAAGAGGTGGAAGATAGTACTACTGAGAAGTTTGTAGAAGAAATTACAAAATATGTTTGTATTTGTTGTCGATGTACTCACTATTGAAGTCAAACTAGGAATGTTGATGTGTATTTAAAAAGTGAAAAGGAAAACAATGATAAGTGGGAGCAATTTGGTGCTCATTTGTTGGTGGAAGGTTGTTTTGAGTTGGGTAGTGATCAACGTATTTGTAAATATTGTTACAACAAATTAGAAGAGAACAAAATGCCAGCTAGAGCTGTACATAATAACCCAGAGTTCATAGGTATTCCTTCTGAACTGGTAGATTTAAATACATATGAGTCCATTCTTATTCAATCTGTGCACCCGTTTCAGGCTATAGTTCGTATGGAGCCTAAAACAGGTAAGCTGCCTCCAACAGATTTACAAAGAGGTTTAAAAGGAAGAGTTGTGTATTTACCTTTAGATTTTAAGACAAATATTGAAACTGTTGGTGTAGAGAGAGAGGAAAGTGAACCTGTAGTTATTCTAGTTAATGGTGTACCAACAAATATGGCAAGAGTTAGTAGATGTCACCAAACTACAAAAAGCTACATTATATCTTATACAAAACAATATTTATTATAAAAATGTATATGTGGAAGAAGAAGAAATATCTTTAGAAGATGATAGAGAAATTTCAACTGGCCAAATAGAAAAAGTGAAGAAATTTATGAACATTTCAGTATACATCCTCTACATTCAAAACAAGTGATTGGAAACACTATTGAATTATTCCAAATGAAGAAAGCGAAAGGAACTCCCATGAGTGTTTGGGGAAAAAAGTTTAGAAGCCCGTTGTTTTCCACAGCTCTTCCCTACTGGAAAAGGTGGACGATATGATGAACGACCAGTACAGATTCCAGCTTCAGAATACCGTACAACAAGATTGTACTCAGAGGATCCAAGATTTCGACAATGTGTTCCATATTTATTTCATCTTATGTTTTAAAGTGACTTGTCTGGACTTTCATATGCAGTGAACCACATATTTAAAACAGGAGTTCATCTTACACACCTTTCTGCAAAGAAAGTTTTGGACAAAGGTGAACAAAGAGATGATCAATTAGAATCTCAGTTAATTAATTTGATGGCGTGTCAATGTGGTACTAATGAGTATTGGTATCGTCGTCACGGAGAACTTAAATGTATGTTAAGGAACTTAGGAACCCCTACATGGTTTGTTATGCTTAGCTGTGGTGAATACTCATGGGACGATTTACTTGAATTTCTATGAGAAGCAAATTCAAATGTAAAAAACATTGAATTGAAGACAGCTGGAGAACTGTGTTCCTTGGATCCTGTAAATGTGTGCAGATATTTTAATCATAGGTTTCAAGCTATGATGTATTTTATCTGCAATAAAAATAATCCACCTCTTGGAGAAGTTATTGATTTCTTTTGGAGAAAGGAGTACCAAGCCAGAGGTGCACCTCATATTCACATGCTGTTATGGATCAAGAATGCACCAAAATTTGGAACTGATACTGATGAAAGTGTTTTGTCTTTCATTGAAAAATATGTTACCTGTGCCATACCAAAAGAAGGAGGAGAAAACAACTTGAGACAGCAAGTTTTACGGTTTCAAAGTCATCGATGTGGGAAATATTGTTGACGGAAATACAAGTCAAAGGGAAAGTTTTATGCAAAATGTCATTTTGGATTCCCACGTCCAGTAATTTCAAAAGGAAGAGTCAACAGTTTCATGTCGGCAGTAAGGCATACTATAACTCGAAAATCTCCGAAGAATACTTACAACATAAAAAGAACTGAAAATCATTGTATATTAATGACTACAATCCAGTGATTTTGACGATGTGGAATGCAAATATGGATATACAGTATGTTGCAAATAATTCGACTGCTGTTGCTCGCTATGTTACGTCAGATATAACCAAATCTGAAAAGACAGAGTTGAAAGAAATGTGGGAAGAAATTTCACAAGAGAAGACTCTTAGTAACAAATTGTACAGCTTTAGTTTGAAGATGCTTTCCCATCGAGAGATTGGATCATACGAATGTTCGGATCGGTTGACCTCTGCAAGTTTATATTCAAAGTCTAGAGGAGTCATTTGGGTAAGTCTAGGTCTTGCTGCAACACAAAATCGAGTATTGAAATCTGTATAAGAAATTGAATACTTAGCATTGAATGAACCAGAAAGTACAGATATTGTTAAAACGAATATGTTGGATACGTACTATCCTAGAAGAAGTCCACATCTTGAAAACATATGTCTGTATGAAATACTGCAACATTACAGCTTTAAGAGAAATGTTTCAGAAAATGTTAATGAAGAAAAATATGCAGTAATTGGATGTGAAGGATGTTTGGTAAATCATGCCAAAGGAAATCTTATTAATCACAGAAAATTCAGTTGCGAAACTCCAGATAAAAGAGAATTTTTCTATTTATCACTTCTGCAACTTTTCAAGCCTTGGCGTAGAAAAGCGGAATTACTTGGAGAGTTCGATTGCTATGAAGATTCTTTTAATGCATGTAAAGATAACATTCAATGCACAATTTTCCCTACTTATCTACAAATGTTAAATGAAGAGATTGAACAAGAAACTACTATTGCAGATGAAATATCTAGAGATAGTTCTCAGGACAGTCCGAGTTCTGCTCCACTAAGTCAAGATCCACTAGGACAACCAATTCTTGAAAATGAAGCAGCAATAGCCATGAGTGAAGTAGAAATGACAATGCAACAAGCACAACAGGATGTTATTGATTTGAGAAAGTTGGAAGAACAACTGAATACTGAACATAAAGAAATATATCAGCAAGTGACACTACAGATTCAGCATGGTTTGCTACATGAAAAAAAAGAATGCCAATGTACATCATTTAAACCTATTCGAATGTACATTAGTGGTGAAGCTGGAACAGGAAAAAGTTTTTTAATTAAAGTTTTGACCAGTTATCTACACAAAACTACTGGATGTCATTTATCTTGTGTTGTAACAGCTCCAACTGGATTAGCAGCACACAACATTAAAGGGATTACTTTACATTGATTACTCATGCTACCAGTTGAACATGAAAATAAATTGGAATATCACAAGCTATCTGGAGAAGCTTGTTATGAAGTTTCAAGAGTACTAAAGAAAATGAAACTTCTGATCATTGATGAGGTGAGAATGGTCTCAAACTTAATGCTTGCCTTTGTACACTTGAGAATGCAACAGATTTTAAAAACAGATTATGATGTTCTATTTGGAGGAAAACATGTAATTGTATCTGGCGACCTAATACAACTTACTCCTGTGAAAGGGCAACCCGTCTTTAAAAAACTTGTCCATGAAGACACTAGGAAATCTTTGGGAAATATTGGAAATGTTAACATTTAGTCTCATTTGAATATAAAGAACTTATTAAGAATATGCGACAAGCAAATGATGAACATTATGGAAAAATTCTTCAAGATATAAGAATTGCTGTTTTGACAAAACATGGCAAAGAAGCTTTACAAAGTCGGCTACTAACAAACTTGTTTCCAAATAAAAACATTGCACCTGAAATAATGTACAAAAAAATTGAAGAAAAGAGGTCTATAGTTTGCCTAATGCCAACACTGCAAGAGTGTTCTACATTCAATCAAGAACTTTTGAAACTGGAAAAACAACCAATAGTGAAAATGGAAGCCATTGATAAAATGGAACACGAAGGAGTTACTATTCTTCTCTCAGAGAAATTACAGTTAAACTTGGATTCTTTGTAGAAATCTGTATCTAAGACTGCAGGTTTAGAAAAGACTTTATATGTAAGTGTAAACTGTCAGGAATTTTACGGCGTAATTTGGATGTAGAAAGAGGTTTAGTAAATAGAGCAATGGAAAAGTTGTTAATTTTGTTAATTATGAGAAAAGAGATGAAATTGAATTTTTGCAGGTTAAACTTGATCAGATTGAAGAGGTAAAACAGATTCAACATTGTGCTGTTCGTTTTTTGCTTGTGAATAACTTGTATGTTCGTAGAAAACAGTTTCCTCTTTCTTTAGTATATGCAGTAACCATTCAGAAATCTCAAGGTTTAAGTGTAGACAGTGCTTTGGTAAATATTGGAAATACAGTGTTTAAAGAAGGCATGGCATACGTTGCATTGTCTCAAGTAAGAACATTATCTGTTTTGTATTTGATTGATTTTGATGAGAAAAAGGTTAGTGCTGATGCAAATTGTGTAAGATAGTATAATCGGTTAAGAAGACTGTATGCTCCTAACTTAGGTGAATATCCCATATATGAAAACGTGTAGTATGTCCAAAACGAAAATATGACAAACATTCTAGTGAGGAAAAAAAAAAAACAATTCAAGAGAATGATGAAACTGCAAAGAAAATGAAAATGGACACTGTTGATGATAATGTAGGATATCAGTTAGAAAAAAGTTCAGGTATCAACTGCTATGCTAATGTAATTGTGAACGTTGTGTTTTATCTAGAAGATCTTCATCATCAAATTATGGAAAATCGAGAAAAAGATTCTGTTCTTTGTTACATTATATTTTTGAAAAGTTGGAAACTGATAAAACTAAAATCCATACTGTTTCTGGCATACAGCATCTTTTGGATATATGTACTAGTTCTTCACAATTTACACTTAATGTACAACAAGATGCACAAGAATTTCTTATGTTTATGCTTGCAGTATTGGAAGATGAAGGAATAGAAATTGAAAATTTGTTTGGAGTACGTTACAGATGGGATCATAGATTTGAAGAGTGTTCATTTTCTTCTACTACTGAAATAGACACTGAACGATTCATATATTTGACAATACCAGATTGCAAAACAGTGTCTTTTAACAAATTAGTAAAAACAGCTAATCAAGATATGAAATGTTCTCAGTGCAAATCAGAAATGTTGTCAACATTATTTATAGAAAGATTTGGTCAATATGTCATTTTAATGCTACAATGTTGTACAGCAGATGGAAGAAAATTGGAAACCAAAATTAAAAGTTTTGTGGCAAGTCAAGTATCTTTTTCAGGATGACCTTTTAAAGCAGTGGCTATTATTTTTCATCATGGACTTACTACAACATCTGGACACTATACTGTGTATTTAAAGTGCAATAAAGGATGGAAATATTGCAATGATGCACATTTGCAATTCAAATGTAGGTTGCCTTACGAATTACCAAATTCTTATCTGATATTTTTGATACCAAAATTTTCAAAACATCACTCGGCCGATTGGGAAGATGTGAACACGAATTAACGAGTTTATTTTTGGATATTTTCAATGCAAATGGAATTGGAAACATTATTCGGCCTATTGGGAAGTTGTGAACAATTTCTGTTTGGATTATAGTTTGTGCTATTTATTATTGCATTTGCAAAATTGTGTTTGAAGGAAATAGTTGATATATTTGATCTTTATATTATGCGCGATGTAAATGAGAGTGTATATTTTAGAAAATATACTTTAGAGAAATAAATGATTTAATGTAGTTGAAGAATGTAATTTACAAACTGTAGATAGGTAAACATATAGTTGAATTTGTTCTAAATATTTTCGACGCAGGTTTTTTTTTTTTTACAATCTCATTGATTGTATTTTTTTCCCTGCTGTTATATAATAATCTACCTTGAAATCACTGTGTATAGTGAAATTCAATAGAATCTGAGAACAGCAAAAAAGGGAAACTGAATATGTTATCTAATTGTAAAATTATGTTGTGTTCTTAAAACCATAATATTATATGTAATAACAGTTTTTCTTCTTTTTATTACAGAAAGTAATAGTAAACCTTGAACAGATTTTAAAATCAGTTTTGAACAAAACAACTATAAAATAGTTTCACTGAGTTTGGTTTGTACTTTAAAAAAAGGTAAGATGAAATAATGTAATAAGTAAAATAATATGAAGTAATGTTTACAGTCACTTTTATTGCACTCATCCAGTTTTTCAAATACTACCCATGCACTGATGTATATAATTAGGCACACTCTTGCCATCACCCAAGCACTATCCAAGGTTTTGTTGATTCACCTAGCCTGAATTCATATACTTATAATATCACCCAGGCACTACTGATGCACTCCTCGATCCACCTAGGCATTAGCTATGCACTCCTGAAATCAGCCATATACTATCCATGTAGTCTTTTAATCAGCCAGTCACTACCCTTGCAGTCTTCTAATAATCCAGGCACTACTGCTTTATTCATATAATTACCTAGGCAGTATTCATACACTTATAAAAACATGCAGACACTACCTATGCACACATGCAATCACCCAAGCACTATCCATGCAGTCTTCCAATCATCCACGTACTACTCCTGCACTCATGCAATCACCCTCCTATTACTTATAGACTGCTTGACTCACGCAGGAACTACCCAGGCAGTCCTACATGCAGGCAGGCACTACCCATGCACTTTTCCATGCACCCAGACATTACCCATGCACTCCTTCAATCACCCAGACATTACCCCTGCACTCATACAATCACACAGGTATTAGCCATGCACTCTTTCAATCATTCAGGCAGTACCCATGCAGTCATGCAATAACCCAGGCACTACTTATACACTCATGCAATAACCCAGGCACTACCCTTGCACTCCTGCAGTCATCCTGGCATTATCCATCCACTCCTCCAATCACCCATCCACTACCTATGCACTTATAAAATCACCAAGGCACTACCTATATACTCATCTAATCACTCAGTCACTAGCCATGCACTCCTCCATTCTCCCAGATATTACCCCTGCATTCATACAATCACCCAGGCATTGCCCATGCGCTCCTTCTATAACTCATGCAGTACCCATGCAGTCATACATGCACTCAGGCACTTCTGTGGCACTCATGCAATCACCCAAGCACTATCCATGTAGTATTCCAATCATTCAGGCACTACTGCTGTACTCATGCAGTCACTGTGCTACTACTCATGCACTCCTCCAATCACCCAGGAACTACACATGCAGTATTCCAATCATCCAGGCACTACTGCTGCACTCATGCAATCACTGTGCTACTACTCATGCACTCCTACAATCACCCAGGAACTACCCATGCAGTCCTACATGCAGACAGGCACTACCCATGCAGTCTTCCATGCACTCAGGCATTACCCATGCACTCCTTCAATCTCCCAGATATTATCCCTGCACTCATACATTCAAACAGGCATTAGCCATGCACTCCTTCAATCACTCAGGCACTAACCCTGCAGTGATGCAGTCACCCAGGCACTAATTATACACTCATGGATTAACCTAGGCACTACCCTTGCAGTCCTCCAGTCATCCTGGCACTATCCATGCACTCCTGAAATCACCCAGACACTATCCATGCACTTATAAAATCACCACGGCACTACCTATACACTTGTCTAATCACTCAGGCACTACCTATGCACTCTTCCATTCACCTAGACATTAGCCCTGCATTCATGCAATCACTTACACATTATCCATGTACTCCTTCAATAACTTAGGCAGTGCCCATGCAGTCATACAATCACTCAGGCACTACCTATGCACTCATGCAATAACCCAGGCTCTACCCTTGCACTCCTTCAGTCATCCTGGCACTATCCATGCACTCCTTCAATCACCCAGCCACTACCCATACACTTATAAAATTACAAAAGCATTACCTATACACTTGTGTAATCACTCAGGCACTTCCAATGCACTTCTCCATTCACCCAGACATTACCCCTGCATTCATACAATCACCTAGGCATTAGCCATGCACTACTTCAATCACTCAGGCAGTACCCATGCAGTTATACATGTGCTCAGGCAGTTCTGTACCACTTATGCAATCATCCAAGCACTACCCATGCACTCTTCCATACACCCACGCATTACCTACACACTTCTTCAATCACCCAGACATTACACCTGCACTTATACAATCACAGAGACATTACCCATGCACTCCTTCAATCACTCAGGCACTACCCTTACAGTCACGCAATAACCCAGGCACTACTTATGCACTCATAGAATAACCTAGGAACTACCCTTGCACTCCTCCAGTCATCCTGGTACAATCCATGCATTCCTCCAATCACCTACCACTACCTATGCACTTATAAAATCACCAAGGCACTACCTATACACTCATCTAATCACTCAGGCAGTAGCCATGCACTCCTCCATTCACCCAAATATTACCCCTGCATCCATACAATCAGCTAGGTATTACCCATGCACTACTTCAATCAGTCATGCACTGCTCATGCAGTCATACAGGCACTAAGGCACTTCTGTGGCACTCATGCAATCACCCAAGCACTACCCATGCAGTATTCCAATCATCCGCACACTACTGCTGCACTCATTGAATCACCCTACTACTACTCATGCACTCCTCCATTCACCCAGTAACTACACATGCAGTCCTACATGCATCCAGGCACTACCCATGAACTCTTCCATGCACTCAAGTATTACCCATGCAGTCCTTCAATCACTCAGACATTACCCCTGGACTCATGCAATCACACAGGCATTTCCCATGCACTCGCTCAATAACTCAGGCACTACCCCTGCAGTCACGCAATCACCCAGCCACTACCCATGCACTTATAAAATCACCCAGACACTGTGTATACACTTGTCTAATCACTCAGGCACTACCCATACATTCCTCTATTCACCCAGGGCCCCTTGCGCCGACGGAACGTCACTTTTTGTGATGTTCTGTGGCGCAGGAGCCTACATGATATTTATCAGGCAGCACTAAGCCACTTTTTTTGGCTTACTGCTGCCTGATAAATATCAGTCCCTTTAACGCAGTGTTCTGCGTTAAAGGGGCGTGCTATGGGTGTTGCTGGGGGCGTTCCCAGCAACATCCATGGCTTTTTCACACTGCCCCAGATTTACAAGAAATCGTAAATCTGAGGCAGTGCCAAAAGCTTACGCCTCCCTAGGGAAGGCGTCAGGGAGTCGCAACAAGGAGAAATATTTTTATTTCTCCTCATTTTTCCTCTTTCTATGTGTGCTGCATTCTGCAGCACACCTAGAAAAAAGTAAAAGCCTCTTGTGATTATTTTTGTACAGAAAGGTTTTCTTTCCTGTACAAAAAAATCATCCCCTCAACGCAGGCACCCTTGCACCATGGTGCAAAGGTGCCTGCGTTGGCGCACAGCAGCCCATTGTGCGCCGTTGCAGGGTAAAAGGACAGCAATGCGCCGTATCCTATAGATATGGCGCATTCCTGCCCTTTTCTTTTGTCATAGGGCAGCGCAGGAGGAAGGCCTGCTGCACTGTCCTATGGCAAAACCTCATAAATGAGGCCCCCAGACATTACCCTTGCAGTCATGCAATCACCCAGGCACTACCCATGCACTCTTCCAATCACTCAGGCACTATCCTTGCACTCCTCCAATCATCCAGGCACTACCCATGCACCCATGTAATCACCCAGGTATTATCCATGCACTTCTTCATAAAACACATACAAATTTGTCTTTTTTTAACCAAATAGGCGGTTCTAACAAGAACCATTTTTTTGCTTCTTTTTTTGTTTTATAATTTTTTTGTGTATTGTAAAACTCTTTTTTATATTTTTTGGGTGTTTTTTTTTTTTAAAAACGAACAAACAGCAAAAAAACCTGAAAACATTTTCTGTAACTTTTTGAAATTAAAAAATCATTGCAAAAAAAAAATTAACAATGGTGGCTACTTGCAGCAAAAACAATTGCATCGATAGACTGTTCACCATAACAAAGAACTTTTTTACACTTTATGCATCTTTGCTCAAGACCAGCAAACTCTGGCCTAATATCAGGTCCTCTGCTAGAACTTGTGGTACCAGCTGATATACAAGGTCCTGCTTGTTGATCATCTTGCTGGGCTTGTTGTTCCAGCTCTTGTCGTCGTTGCTCCCATGCTAGCTGACGAGGATGAATGGTTTGCAGGTGCTTCAACATAGAAGAAGTACTGCACGAGTATTTTTTCTCGGAGCCCCGAGATAATATGTGCTTGCAAATGCTGCAGGTCACCTTTCTTGCGTTGACCTTCTTTTCTCTATCTGGAAAAGTGAAGAAGGCCCACACGATGCTTTCCTTTCGTCTTTTTGTTGGTTCCTCCAACTCATCTTCTTCACCAAGGATGTCATCTGGTGGATTTGAAGATGCCATTTTTCTTGTTTTTTTTTAAAAAAAACACCAAAAAAATACAACAAGAGCACTAAACACAAAAGGTCTGAGAAATTGTTGAAGGAATGAGAAATTTGGGTGGGGTGCTGTAACTTCTAGATTAAAAAGCTTCTTCACCAATGAAATTCTTTCTTTGGAAGTCACATGGATTTGTGCACCCACCGCACAACCAGCGTGCATCCGTCGCGATTCCGTAAAATTATATTTAACAATAATTTATCTTTATTCCAGTTACAAATATATGATTTTTATAAATAGATTAAATAATCTCTTGCTATAATATACATATTAAAGTTATATACATATACTTTTAAAACTTAAAGATTTGTGATGGATTCGCACACCCGGCGCGACCTCCAGAATTACGTATGACGATATGCCGGGCTGAAATTCGCGTACCCGTCACGTACCGAGCGCGCATCCTACACGCCTTAACCAATATGGCAGCTTGGATTCGCGCACCCACCAAGACAGGTACACAATCGGTACGCGAATCCACTTTTTTATTAAAAAAATAAATAAAAATGTATATTTATATTTTAGAAAACAGAAAATATTGCATTATTTTTATAACAATTGAAAAACTAAGAAACAAATATTTTTGGGACATTATACTTAGAAATCAGCATTTAAAACACCTTAGAAATTCACTGAAAAAACTATAGGTTTCAGGGACGTTATAGTTAGAAATTTTCATTTGAAAAACGTTGGAAATTCACTAAAAAAAACATAGGTTTCAGGGATGTTATAGTTAGAAATTAGCATTTAAAAAACCTTAGAAATTCACTGAAAAAACCATAGGTTTCAGGGACGTTATAGTTAGAAATGAGCATTTAAAAAACCTTACAAATTCACTGAAAAAATCAGAGGTTTCAGGGACATTATAGTTAGTTGGACATTTCACTCGTACAAAACCAGAGAAATTCGGCCGTTATAGTTAGTTGAGCTAACTATAACTGGCGCCCCCGCAATGGACTGCTGATGACGTCACATATTACATCACTCATGACATGACATTGCAGTCACATGACAAGGATTTTTAAACTTACCTGTGATCAAGGCAGATCAGATGCCGAAACGCGTCAGGAATTGTATTACGCTGCGGAATAAAGCAACGTTTATTTGAAAGTTTGTGCTCGGCGTGATCCTTTGCAGAAGTTTCCAAGGGAGTTGTTTTTGGATATTAGTGGCGTGCTCTGTTCCCACACGCCGAGCCGCCCTGCAAGAGGTCGATGCTCTCCTTACGGAGTTCTGTTGATGGATGTTTGTTTGAGGAGTCGACCCGACCGCACTGCACCAGCAAAAGGTATGGGATGCCAACCAGTGAATCTGAGTGTAAGCGTGGCAAGGGAAAGTGAAAAGACGGTGTCATTCACATTGACCTTCGACTACATGATATCGCGAAAATGGATTAAGGAGACAATGAAAGCCTTGCGTGAAATGTACAGCGCCTTGTGAAAAGTCCGAAAGTAATAAAAGCGCAGTGTGCAGGGTCCCAGTGAAAATGAGACTATTTGGAAAATGAATTGCACACGGGGGCGAGAACTCAGAGACTATCAAGGTGCATTCTGGGGACTGAAGTACCTTTGAGACCACATGGTGATTCAGTGGTCTCATGGGGTGCTTTAAAACAGGAAATGACATTGCAGTCACATGACAAGGATTTTGAAACTTACCTGTGATCAAGGCAGATCAGATGCTGAAACTCGTCAGGAATTGTATTAAGCTTTCCTTATTTTAATGCGGAATAAAGCAACGTGTATTTGAAAGTTTGTGCTCGGCGTGCTCCTTTGTAGAAGTTTCCAAGGGAGTTGTTTTTGGATATATATATATATATATATATATATATATATATATATATATATATATATATATATATATAACCTACTGGCAGTCGCCAGTAGGCAGTTATAGTTAGGACCTCGTTTCTATTCAAAAAGTGTTTTTTCTTTTGCCAATATCTTTGGTGCCCACACAGTGGGATTGCTGAGAGGTGGTCCAAGGCCACGCCCCTTTTTACACCACTCTGCAAATGCTCCTCTTGGTGCACTGCTGGTGGGGCGATGATGTCCTCTTGTCTCCTGAGGACCTCAGGACTAAAGTGGACTTCATACCCCAAGCAGCAGTGTGCCAGGAGGCATGTTTGCCTAGTGGTGTAAAAAGGAGGCGTGGCCTCGGACCACTCTCAGCAATCCAGCTGTGTGGAGCTTACTAGTGATAATAGGAGGGCTAGTTGGCCCCCAGGGACCCTCAGGAGGCAAGGAGACTTCATCCCCCAACCAATAGCATGCCAGTAGGTGTGTTTGCAGAGTGGTGGAGAAAGGGTGTGTGCCTGTGTCCACCTCTTTGCAATCCCACTATCTGGGGCTTACTGGAGGTGTCAGGTAGGCTAGTTGGCCCCTAAGGACACCCAGCATCGAAGGGGACTTTAATTCCTATCCAACAGCGTGCCAGGGAGCACGTTTGCAGAGTGGTGGGCAAAGGGGGCGTTGACTGCTATGAGAACTTAGCAATCCTGCTGTGTGGGAGTTACTGGAGGTAATAGAAGGGGTAGTTGGCCCCCAAGGATGTCCTTGGGGGCAAACTATCCCTCCTGTTACCTCCAGTAAGTCCCGTACAGTGGGATTGCTAAGAAGAATTCGGAGGCCACGCCACCCTTTCTCCACCACTCTGCAAACGCACCTCCTGACACATTACTGGTTGGGGGATGAAGTCCACTTTACTCCTGAAGGACTTTGGGGGCCAAGAAGTCTTCCTGGTACAGCCTGTAAGTCCTATGCAGCGGAATTCCTGAGCACTGGTCAGAAGCCCAGCCTCCTTTCTCCACCACTCTGCAAACGCGACTACTAGTTAAAAAATCATTTGGAATGTAGTAGGTCTCGCATTTGCGAAAGTTACGGGTATTGGCATTGTAAATGTAAACGTTTTTACAAATGTTTTTTGGAGTGGGTGTATGTTGTGTGTAGTGGAATTATGTGGTATGTTGTGCAGTGAAATTATGTGGATAGAAAGTATGTGGTATTTAGTGTATAGGAATTATGTAGAGTGAGATTATGTGTTAAGGAGAGTAATTATGTGGTATGGTACTCTGTGTTGTGGAGTGGTAACCTCAGGTTTAGTATTCCTCGTTTCCATAGAAGCTAAACTATAAACTCAATGAGACAAAAAAAAAGAAGGAACCACTGAGGAGCACTTCTGGACCTGGTCAGAGGTATGAGCAGAGCCACTGGAATTATATGACAGTTTGGATGCACTGATTTTCGCATAATTAGACATTTTCCGCATTTGCCACATAATCCATCATATGCTGAGTTATCTGCAGATTTGAAATAAAAAAACCTTGTTTCTAGCTCAAACATCTCAAACGTTACCAAAAATGCAGCAATAAGTGTTACAGTGTGGTGGAGACCCTTTGCAAACCTGGAATGGTCACCTGTTACTTATTGCTAAATGTGGGTGTTAAATTGGTACTAATGGTGCACAAACCACTCTTGCTTCTTTCTGCGCCTCTCTTTCCTCTTTCTGCATTTCTCTTCCGCTTTCTGTACCTCCCTTCTTTCTGCACCTCTCTTGCCTCTTTCTGCACCTCTGTTGGTTCTTTCTGCACCCCTCTTGCCTCTTTCTACACCCCTCTTACATCTTTCTGTACCTCTCTTGCCTCTTTCTGCACCTATCCTGATGGTTTCTGCCCCTCTGTTGGTTCTTTCTGCACCTGTGTTGCTTCTTTCTGCACCCCTGTTCCCTCTTTCTGCACCCCTCCTGCCTGTTTCTGCACCTCTCTTGCCTCTTTCTGTACTTCTCTTGCCTCTTTCTGCACCTCCATTTCTTCTTTCTGCACCCCTCTTGCCTCTTTCTGTACCCCTGTTCCCTCTTTCTGCACATCTCTTCCCTCTTTCTGCACCCTTCTTGTCTCTTTCTGCATTTCACTTGCCTCTTTCTTCACCTCTCTTTCCTCTTTCTGCAACTCTCTTGCCTCTTTCTGCATCTCTCTTGTCTGTTTCATCACTTTTCTTGCTTCTTTCTGCACCTCTGTTGCTTCTTTCTGCAACTCTCTTGTCTGTTTCATCACTTCTCTTGCTTCTTTCCGCACCTCTGTTGCTTCTTTCAGCACTTCTCTTGCCACTTTCTTCACTTCTTTTGCCTGTTTCTGCAACTCTCTTGTCTCTTTCATTACTTATTGCTAAATGTGGGTGTTAAATTGGTACTAATGGTGCACAAACCACTCTTGCTTCTTTCTGCGCCTCTCTTGCCTCTTTCTGCATTTCTCTTTCGCTTTCTGTACCTCCCTTCTTTCTGCACCTCTCTTGCCTCTTTCTGCACCTCTGTTGGTTCTTTCTGCACCCCTCTTGCCTCTTTCTGCACCCCTCTTCCATCTTTCTGTACCTCTCTTGCCTCTTTCTGCACCTCTCCTGACGGTTTCTGCCCCTCTGTTGGTTCTTTCTGCACCTGTGTTGCTTCTTTCTGCACCCCTGTTACCTCTTTCTGCACCTCTCCTGCCTGTTTCTGCACCTCTCTTACCTCTTACTGTACTTCTCTTGCCTCTTTCTGCACCTCCGTTTCTTCTTTCTGCACCCCTCTTCCCTCTTTCTGTACCCCTGTTCCCTCTTTCTGCACATCTCTTCCCTCTTTCTGCACCCTTCTTGTCTCTTTCTGCATTTCACTTGCCTCTTTCTTCACCTCTCTTTCCTCTTTCTGCAACTCTCTTGCCTCTTTCTGCATCTCTCTTGTCTGTTTCATCACTTTTCTTGCTTCTTTCTGCACCTCTGTTGCTTCTTCCTGCAACTCTCTTGTGTGTTACATCACTTCTCTTGCTTCTTTCCGCACCTCTGTTGCTTCTTTCAGCACTTCTCTTGCCACTTTCTGCACTTCTTTTGCCTGTTTCTGCAACTCTCTTGTCTCTTTCATCACTTCTCTTGCTTCTTTCTGCACCCCTCTTGCCTCTTTCTGCACCCCTCTTCCGTCTTTCTGTACCTCTCTTGCCTCTTTCTGCACCCCTGTTCCCTCTTTCTTCACCTGTCCTGCCTCTTTATGCACCTCTCTTGCCTCTTTCTACACTTCTCTTGCCTCTTCCTGCACCTGTGTTGCTTCTTTCTGCACCCCTGTTCCCTCTTTCGTTACCTCTCCCGCCTGTTTCTGACCCTCTCTTGCCTCTGTCTGTACTTCTCTTGCCTCTTTCTGCACCTCTGTTGCTTATTTCTGCACCCCTCTTGCCTCTTTCTGTACCCCTGGTCCCTCTTGCTGCACGTCTCTTACCTCTTTCTGTACCTCTCTTGCCTCTTTCTGCATCTCACTTGCCTCTTTCTGCACCACTCTTGCCTCTTTATGCACCTGTCTTGCCTCTTTCTGCATCTCACTTGCCTCTTTCTGCACTTCTCGTCCTTTATTCTGATCCTTACTTGCTTCTTCCTGCATCTCTCTTGTCTGTTTTATCACTTCTCTTGCTTCTTTCTGCACCTCTGTTGCTTCTTTCAGCACTTCTCTTGCCTCTTTCTGCACATCTTTTGCCTGTTTCTGCAACTCTCTTGTCTCTTTCATCACTTTTCTTACTTCTTTCTGCACCTCTGTTGCTTCTTTCTGCACCCCTCTTGCCTCTTTCTGCATCCCTCTTCCATCTTTCTGTACCTCTCTTGCCACTTTCTGCAGCTCTGTTGCTTCTTTCTGCACTTCCCTTGCCTCGTTCTGCACCGCTCTTGCCTCTTTCTGCACCTCTGTTGCTTCTTTCTGCACTTCTCTCACTTCTTTCTGCACCTGTCTTGCTTCTTTCTGCACCACTCTTGCTCCCATGTTCCCACTTTCTGCACATCTCTTCCCTCTTTCTGCACTTCTCTTCCCTCTTACTGTACTTCTCTTCCCTCTTACTGTACCCGTCTTGCATTCTTTCTGCGCCTCACTTGCCACTTTCTGCACCTCTCTTGCCTCTTTCTAGACCTGTCTTGCCTTTTTCTATATCTCACTTGCCTCTTTCTGCACTTCTCTTCCTTTTTTCTGCACCTTTCTTGTTTCTTTCTGCAACTCTCTTGTCTGTTTCATCACTTCTCTTGCTTCTTTCTGCACCTCTGTTACTTCTTTCAGCACTTCTCCTGCCGCTTTCTGCACTTCTTTTGCCTGTTTCTGCAACTCTCTTGTCTCTTTCTTCACTTCTCTTGCTTCTTTCTGCACCTCTGTTGCTTCTTTCTGCACCCTCTTGCCTCTTTCTGCACCCCTATTCCATATTTCTGTACCTCCCTTGCCTCTTTCTGCACCCCTGTTCCCTCTTTCTTCACCTCTCCTGCCTGGTTCTGCACCTCTCTTGCCTCTTTCTGCACTTCTCTTGCCTCTTTCTGCACCTGTGTTGCTACTTTCTGCATCCCTGTTCCCTCTTTCTGCACCTCTCCTGCCTGTTTCTGTACTTCTCTTGCCTCTTTCTGCACCTCTGTTGCTTCTTTCTGCATCCCTCTTGCCTCTTTCTGTACCCCTGGTCCCTCTTTCTGCATGTCTCTTTCCTCTTTCTGCACCCCTCTTGTCTCTTTCTGTGCCTCACTTGCCTCTTTCTGCACCTCTCTTGCCTCTGTCTGCACCTGTCTTGCCTCTTTCTGCACCTCACTTGCCTCTTTCTGCACTTCTCTCCTTTTTTCTGCACCTTTCTTGTTTCTTTCTGCAACTCTTTTGTCTCTTTCATCACTTCTCTTGTTTCTTTCTGCATCTCTGTTGCTTCTTTCTGCACCCCTCTTGCATCTTTATACACCCTCTTCCCTCTTTCTGCACCTCTCTTGCCTCTTTCTGCACCCCCTGTTCCCTCTTTCTGCACCTCTCCTGCCTGTTTCTGTACCTCTCTTTCCTCTTTCTGCACCGCTCCTGCTTCTTTCGCCAGCTCTCTTGCCTCTTTCTACAATTCTCTTGCCTCTTTTTGCACCCCTCTTGTCTCTTTCTGCACCTCTGGTGGTTCTTTCTGCACTTCTCTTGCTTCATTCTATACCTCTCTTGCTTTTTTCTGCACCCCTCTTGCCTCTTTCTGCACCCCTCTTCCCTCTTTCTTCACCTCTCTTTCCTTTTTTCTGCACACCTGTTTCCTCTTTCTGCAGTTGTCTTGCCTCTTTCTGCACCTCTCTTGCTTCTTTCTGCACTTCTCTTGCCTTTTCTGCACTCCTCTTGCCTCTTTGTGCACCTCTGTTGGTTCTTTCTGCACTCCTCTTGCTTTTTTTGGCAGCTCTCTTGGAAATGTTTGCACCCCTCTTGCCTCTTTCTGCACCCCTGTTCCCTTTTTCTGCACCTTATTTGCCTGTTTGTGCAACTTTCTTGCCTCTTTCTGCAGTTCTCTTGCCTTCTTCTGCACCTCTCTTGCTTCTTTGTGCACTTCTCTTGCCTCTTTCTGCACCCCTCTTGCCCCTTTCTGCAACCATTTTGCTTCTTTCTGCTCTTCTCTTGCTTCTTTCTGTATCTCTCTTGCTTCTTTATGCACCCCTGTTGCCTCTTTCTGCACACCTCTTCCTGCACCCCTCCTCCCACTTTCTGTACCTCTCTTGCCTCTTTCTACATTTCTGTTGCTTGTTTCTGAACTTCTCTTGCCTCTTTCTAAACCTCTCTTGCATCTTTCTACACCCCTCTTGTGTCTTTCTGCACCACTCTTCCCTCTTTCTGCACCTCTCTTTCCTCCTTCTGCACCTCTCTTGCCTCTTTCTATAGTTCTCTTGCCTCTTTCTGCACCAATGTTGGTTCTTTCTGCAGTTCTCTTGCCTCTTTCTGCACCTCTCTTGCCTTTTTCTGCGCATCTCTTGCCTCTTTCTGCTCTTCTCTTGCCTCTTTCTGCACTTCTCTTGCTTCTTTCTGCGCTTCTCTTGCTTCTTTCTGTGCTTCTCCAACCTCTTTCTGCACTTCTATTGCCTCTTTCTGCACCTCTGATGGTTCTTTCTGCACTTGTCTTGCCTCTTTCTGCACCCCTCTTGCCTCTTTTTTCACCTCTATTGCTTCTTTCTGCACTTCTCTTGCTTGTTTCTGCACCTCTCTTGCTCCTTTCTGCACCCCTCTTGCATCTTTCTTCACCCATATTCCCTCTTTCTGCACCTCTCTTGCCTCCTTCTGCACCTCTGTTCCCTATTTCTACAGTTCTCTTGTCTCTTTCTGCACCTCTGTTGCTTCTTTCTGCGCCTTTCTTGCTTATTTCTGCACCTCACTCGCTTCTTTCTGCACCTCTCTTGCTTCTATCTGCACTTCTCTTGGCTCTTTCTGTACCTTTCTTCCTTCTTCTGTACCTCTCTTGCTTCTTTCTGCACAATCCTTTCTCTTTCTACTCCTCTCTTGCTTCTTTCTGCACTTCTCTTGCTTATTTATGCATTTCTCATGCGTCTTTCTCCACCTCTCTTGCCTCTTTCTGCAACCATTTTGCTTCTTTCTGCTCTTCTCTTGCTTCTTTCTGTATCTCTCTTGCTTCTTTCTGCACCCCTGTTGCCTCTTTCTGCACACCTCTTCCTGCACCCCTCCTCCCACTTTCTGTACCTCTCTTGCCTCTTTCTACATTTCTGTTGCTTGTTTCTGAACGTCTCTTGCCTCTTTCTAAACCTCTCTTGCTTCTTTCTACACCCCTCTTGCATCTTTCTGCACCACTCTTCCCTCTTTCTGCACCTCTCTTTCCTCCTTCTGCACCTCTCTTGCCTCTTTCTACAGTTCTCTTGCCTCTTTCTGCACCAATGTTGGTTCTTTCTACAGTTCTCTTGCTTCTTTCTGCACCTCTCTTGCCTTTTTCTGCACATCTCTTGCCTCTTTCCGCACTTCTCTTGTCGCTTTCTGCGCTTCTCCTGCTTCTTTCTGTGCTTCTCCAACCTCTTTCTGCACTTCTATTGCCTCTTTCTGCACCTCGATGGTTCTTTCTGCACTTCTCTTGCCTCTTTCTGCACCCCTCTTGCCTCTTTTTTCACCTCTATTGCTTCTTTCTGCACTTCTCTTGCTTGTTTCTGCACCTCTCTTGCTCCTTTCTGCACCCCTCTTGCATCTTTCTTCACCCATATTCCCTCTTTCTGCACCTCTCTTGCCTCCTTCTGCACCTCTGTTCCCTATTTCTACAGTTCTCTTGTCTCTTTCTGCACCTCTGTTGCTTCTTTCTGCGCCTTTCTTGCTTATTTCTGCACCTCACTCTCTTCTTTCTGCACCTCTCTTGCTTCTATCTGCACTTCTCTTGGCTCTTTCTGTACCTTTCTTGCTTCTTCTGTACCTCTCTTGCTTCTTTCTGCACAATCCTTTCTCTTTCAACTCCTCTCTTGCTTCTTTCTGCACTTCTCTTGCTTATTTATGCATTTCTCATGCTTCTTTCTCCTCCTCTCTTGCCTCTTTCTGCACCTAACTCTATTCTTTGTGCACCTCTCTTGCTTCTTTTTGTACTTCTCTTGCTACTTTTTGCACCTCTCTCGGCTCTTTCTGTACCTTTCTTGCTTCTTCTGTACCTCTCTTGCTTCTTTCTGCACATTCCTTTCTCTTTCTGCTCCTCTCTTGCTTCTTTCTGCACTTCTCTTGCTTATTTATGAATTTCTCTTGCTTCTTTCTGCACCTCTCTTGCCTCTTTCTGCACCTAACTCTATTCTTTGTGCACCTCTCTTGCTTCTTTCTGCACTTCTCTTGCCTATTTCTGTACCTCTCTTGCTTCTTTATGCACCTTTTTTCCTCTTTCTGCACCTTTCATCCTCTTTCTGTACCTCTCTTGCCTCTTTCTGCACCTCACTTGCCTCTTCCAGCATCTCAGTTGCCTCTTTCTACACCTCACTCTCTTCTTTCTGCACCTCTCTTGCTTCTTTCTGCACTTCTCTTGTTTATTTCTGCACTACGTTTGCTTCTTTCTGCACCTTTCTTCCTCTTTCTGCTCCTTTATTCCTCTTTCTGCACTTCTCTTGCCTCTTCCTGCATTTCTCTTGCTTATTTCTGCAAATCTATCTTGCCTCTTTCTGCACATCTCTTGCCTCTTTCTACACCTCACTCTCTTCTTTCTTCACCTCTCTTGCTTCTTTCTGCACCTCTCTTGCTTATTTCTGCACCACTCTTTCTTCTATCTGCACCTCTCGTGCCTCATTCATCACTTCTCTTGTTTATTTCTGCACCACTCTTCTTCCTTTTGCACGTCTCTTGCTACTTTCTACACCTTTCTTCCTCTTTCTGCACTTCTCTTGCCTCTTTCTGCATTTCTCTTGCTTATTTCTGCAAATCTATCTTGCCTCTTTCTGCACCTCTCTTGCCTCTTTCTGCACCTCACTCTTTACTTTCTTCACCTCCCTTGCTTCTTTCTGTTCTCCTCTTACCTCTTTCTGCACCTCTCTTGCTTCTTTTTGCACCGTTCTTCCTCTTGCTGCACCTCTCTTGCTTCTTTATGCACCTCTCTTGGTACTTTTCCACACCTCTCTTTCCTCTTCATGCACCTCAGTTGCCTCTCTCTGCACCTCACTCTCTTCTTTCTGCACTTCTCTTGCCTCTTTCTGCACCTCACTTGCTTCTTTCTGCACCTCTCTTGCTTCTTTCTTACACCTCTCTTGGCTCTTTCTGTACCTCTCTTGCCTATTTCTGCATCTCTCATGCTTCTTTCTGCACATTTCTTCTACTTTCTGCACCTCTCTTGCTTCTTTCTGCACCTGTCTTGCTTCTTTCTGCACCCCTCTTGCTTCTTTCTGTACCCCTGTTCCCTCTTTCTGCATATCTCTTCCCTCTTTCTGCACTTCTCTTCCCACTTTCTGCACCTCTCTTCCCTCTTACTGTACCCCTCTTGCCTTTTTCTGCGCCTCACTTGCCTCTTTCTGCACCTCTCTTGCCTCTTTCTGCACCTCTCTTGCCTCTTTCTATATCTCACTCGCCTCTTTCTGTAATTCTCTTCCTTTTTTCTGTACCCTTCTTGTTTCTTTCTGCAACTCTCTTGTCTGTTTCATCACTTCTTTTGCTTCTTTCTGCACCTCTGTTACTTCTTTCAGCACTTCTCTTGCCTCTTTCTGCACTTCTTTTGCCTGTTTCTCCAACTCTCTTGTCTCTTTCATCACTTCTCGTGCTTCTTTCTGCAACCTCTGTTGCTTCTGTCTGCACCCCTCTTCCCTCTTTCTGCACCCCTCTTGCCTCTTACTGTACCCCTGGTCCCTCTTTCTACACATCTCTTCCCTCTTTCTGCACTTCTCTTCCCTCTTTCTGCACCCCTCTTGTCTCTTTCTGTGCCTCACTTGCCTCTTTCTGCACCTCTCTTGCCTCTTTCTGCACCTGTCTTGCCTCTTTCTGCATCTCACTTGCCTCTTTCTGCACTTCTCTTCCTTTTTTCTGCACCTTTCTTGTTTCTTTCTGTGAGAAGTTGGCCTGGTATATGCTGTCCACTAATTATAGTGGGCACCTTGCACCAGTCCAAACAACCCCTTATTGGAGATAGGTTAAAGACAACCTTTATTGAAAGCTATCCTAGTGGTAGCTATGGAGAGCAGCCTTCAGGCTAAGTCTTGAAGGAATGTAAAGCAGCTTGTTTTACCAATCTATAATCTCTTGAGTGACCAAATGAAAGAGGACCACACCTGGTATATATTCAAAATATATGTATTTATTGCTAAACACACCCCTCTAGTCTCTTTATGAGGCTAGAGTTCGAAGTACATAAGTTATAAGTTAGTTATCAACAGTAATAGCACAAATACACGTTTGAGCCCTAGGGGCGTACCAAACCATATACCAATAAAGTGGTATAAGAACCACGACTGAGCTAGACACAAGGCCTAGAGCCTGTAGAAGTGCTTGGCCCTCAAGGAACCACCCAAGGTAGTGACACAGGGGACCCACGGGGGACGCGTGCAGTGTGAGAACACAGCCGCGAGCCGCCGTTGACTTCTATGGGGAATGTCGCGGTTGGAGTTTTAAAGAAAAGGGACACTTAGCGGAGGACTTGGAGCAAACCCCTTTAGAACTAGGTTGTTCTAGAGTCTATACCCACGGGAGCACCAGAGTACTCGAGTTACCTCACCCAGGGAAGTCGGGTGCATAGGTGTCTTTCGGGGTCGGGTTTCGTCGTCGTTTTCAAAGGCGATCTGCTGCAAAGTGCTGCTGGCGGCCAAGTCGAAAGTGTTCGGGTGGATCCAAAGGTGTATCGAAGATCTGAAGAACCTGAAAGCAGAGGGGACAGAGTCTGGGTCACTAGCCAGTGACCAGGAAGGCGATGAGCGGATGCCCACCGATGTCGGGTGCTTCAGGTAGGTTGACGGTCATCTTGACTCTTCAGCCACGAGGTTCAGGAGGCGTCGACGACAACCAGGAGCTGGATTCGAGCTGTCCCACAACGTCTGTCGATTGCAGGGGTGTCGGCGACTAGATTGGACCCAACAAGCCTTGGCAACGGCAAGTCTTGTGGAAATAGAAGAAGGACGGTGGTGCAGACCAGCAAGGTCTGAGGGACTCACCCAGCGAGGGTAAGTCAGGGCACACCGGGAGCAACCAGGGAAGCCCAAGCAAAAGAAGAGTTGCCTTCAGGAGGGCTCACTAGCCAACGGACTAGCGACTGCAAAGGAGCCTCAAGTGGACGCACTTAGAGCTGGCTCACAGGACACTCGTGGAGTGGAGGCCAGTGTTCTTCGGCGCAGTTGGTGCTGGAGGCGGGGGCTACTTGGAGCCCAAAGCACAACTTCGTGGGAGACCAGGAAGAGGGTGCACTTGCAAATGTGCTTGGTATCCAGGGTTCACGGTTCCACGTTACCCACGACAGCTACGGGACTCAGCTTTGCTGGAAACTCAGGGCAGCCTCCAGTAAGTCTGGAAATCTACCTCTGGTGTTGCAAAGACTTCGGCGTCCGGCGGGAGCTTCAGCAATGCAGACCGGACAATTGCTTCTTAGGTGCCTGCCAAGCAGGGGAGTCACTCCTTGACCCCAAGGAAGATTCTTCAGTCCTCTAACCTTGAAGTAGAGCATCGAAGGTCCAGGATTCTGTATCAGAGTTTCGTCCAGGTAAAATCTAAAGTCCTAAGGACTGGGGTCCCATACTTATACTAAGTTAGGGGGTTGGACATACTCTGTGGACCCACCTATGGGAGGGTCAGGGAAGAGGGGTGGTTACACCCATTTCCCTTTGTCCAGTTTCGCGCCAGAGCAGGGGCAGGTAGCCCCTGCAACCGGTTTGAACTGGCATATGCACGGGGACACCAAATGTGCCCCCAGTGCAGGACTTCAAAGCACCAGAGGGTGCTCCCACCCAGCCCCAATACACACTATCCTGTCTGGGGAGGTGGTTACACCTCCCTTCGACAGGAAACCTATTGTCCAGGCCTCCCCTGCCGGAGTTTTAGTCAGCAGCAGGAGGCCAGACCCGTGTCTGTGGCAGCGGCATCCATTTTGTGATGCCAGGGCTCTGGAAAGAAGTTACCGGGTAGCCCGGTGTGTACATGTCTCTCCCTCTAGAAGGGTGGAATGCTACCCCCGCCGCCGGGGGGGTAGTATTCCAAGATGTTTGACACCAAACACGACATGTTTTGGTGCAGCCAGTCCAAAGTTAGCATTGTACACGCGAGGATATAATGCACTTAAGAGTATATGGTCAGGCTGTACCACAAACAGCATCAGAGGAGGGACTCCAAACGCTGTAGAGGGGCTCTGCTCATGCAGGGGCACCCTCTCACATACAAACCAAGCACTCTGCCTTCAGGATTGGTAAGGCCTGCCATAGGAGTGACTTATAGGTTTATATGTGTGTGCAATAGTAGTGATATAGGTAGCCTATACCACTGTAAGGGGTGTATGCACAACCTTACCCAGGCTGCAGTAGCAGCCCTGTGGTGTCATTTTGGATGGCCTTCCAGGGGTGGCACAATACATGCTGCAGCCCCTGGTAGGCCTCTGAGGTACCTATGCCCTGGGTACATAGTATACCATATACTAGGGACTTATAAGGGCACTCCAGATCCCAATCAGAGATGTGCCTAAGGTACATGGAAACCATTTTAGAGAGGAAGCAGCTAGGCTGGGGTTCTGATTAGCAGGGCCCCAGCCAGACTAAAGTCGAAAAACAGTGAAGCATCAGCAAAAAGTGGGGGTACGCATGTGAAGCAGATCCTACTCTCCTACACTTTCTGCAACTCTTTTGCCTCTTTCATCACTTCTCTTGCTTCTTTCTGCACCTCTGTTGCTTCTTTCTGCACCCCTCTTGCCTCTTTCTGCACCATCTTCCCTCTTTCTGCACCTCTCTTGCCTCTTTCTGCATCCATGTTCCCTCTTTCTGCACCTCTCTTGCCTGTTTCTGTACCTCTCTTTTCTCTTACTGTACCTCTCTTGCCTCTTTCTCTAGCTCTCTTGCCTCTTTCTACAATTCTCTTGCCTCTTTCTGCACCCCTCTTGCCTCTTTCTGCACCTCTGGTGGTTCTTTCTGCACTTCTCTTGCTTCTTTCTATACCTCTCTTGCTTTTTTCTGCACCCGTCTTTCCTCTTTCTGCACTCCTCTTCCACCTTTCTGCACCTCTCTTGCATGTTTCTGCACCCCTGTTCCCTCTTTCTGCACCTCTCTTGCCTCTTTTTGCACCCCTGTTCCATCTTTCTGCAGTTCGCTTGCCTCTTTCTGCACCTCTGTTGCTTCTTTCTGCACTTATGTTGTTTTTTTCTGCACTCCTCTTGCTTCTTTTGGCACCTCTCTTGCCTCTTTCTGCACCTCTATTGCTTCTTTCTACATTTCTCTTGCTTCTTTCTGCACCTCTCTTGCTTCTTTCTGCAACCCTCTTGCGTTTTTCTTCATCCCTCTTCCCTTTTTCTGCACCTTTCTTGTTTCTTTCTGCAACTCTTTTGTCTCTTTCATCACTTTTCTTCCTTCTTTCTGCACCTTTGTTGCTTCTTTCTGCACCCCTCTTTCCTCTTTCTGCACCCTCTTCCCTCTTTCTGAACCTCTCTTGCCTCTTTCTGCATCCCTGTTCCCTCTTTCGGTACCTCTTTTGCCTGTTACTGTACCTCTCTTTCCTCTTTCTGCACCTCTCTTGCCCCTTTCTCTAGCTCTCTTGCCTCTTTCTAAAATTCTCTTGCCTCTTTCTGCACCTCTGTTGGTTCTTTCTGCACTTCTCTTGCTTCTTTCTATACCTCTCTTGCTTTTTTCTGCACCCCTCTTGCCTGTTTCTGCACCCCTCCTCCTTCTTTCTGCACCTCTCTTGCCTGTTTCTGCACCCCTGTTCCCTCTTTCTGCACCTCTCTTGCCTCTTTCTGCACCTCTGTTGCTTCTTTCTGCACTTCTGTAGGTTATTTCTGCACTCCTCTTGCTTCTTTCGGCACCTCTCTTGCAAATTTCTACACCCCTCTTGCATCTTTCTGCACCCCTCTTCCCTATTTCTGCACCTCTTGGCTCTGTCTGCATCCCTGTTCCATCTTTCTGCACCTTGGTTGCCTGTTTGTACAACGTTCTTGCCTATTTCTGCAGTTCTCTTGCCTCATTCTGCACCTCTGTTGCTTCTTTGTGCACTTCTCTTGCCTCTTTCTGCACACCTCTTGCCTCTTTCTGTACCCATTTTGCTTCTTTCTGCACTTCTCTTGCTTCTTTCTGTACCTTTGCGATTTCCTTTAGTGCTAACTACACTATGTCAGGGCTGCTGGTCTATCGTCCTCCTGGACCTTCTAAGGAGTTTAGATCTGCACTTATTGAGGTTATCAGTGCTATGGCTATGAGATCTGCCAACTTCACTATTTTTGGGGACCTGAATCTCCATTTTGATGATCTGGCAGACAGAAATTAGTAGTTTCCTCGCAGATCTTGTAGCATGTCAATTAAATCAATTAGTCTCGGGCCCCACTCATGCCGCAGGCCACCTGTTAGATCCTGTTTTTTCAAACATTCCTTTTCTCATTGTTAGTTCACCCAGTCCGGTCTGTTGGTCCGACCACTTTCTGATCTCGGTGTCCCTTGCGGTTCCACTATCTCCGCACAAAGGTGCTCAGAAAACGTTATTTAAGCGCCCTTGGTGTAAGCTGAACCTTGAGCAATTTCACGCTCTTCTTGCCTCAGAACTGCCCAAGCTACCTATGGATCCAGAGGCGGCATATAAAACCTTTTGCAACTGGATTCTCCAAGCTCTGGATTCTCTCATTCCGGCCAAGTGGTCCAAGTCCCGTACCTCCCATGCCAACCCTTGGTTTTCGAACAGTCTGGCTGCTATGCGTAAAGCTTGTAAAAAACTGGAGCGAGCATGGCGAAGAGAGTATGATCTGCCTGCTAAAAGACACTATCAGGCTGCCATCAAAAGGTATCATAGGGCCATACAGGCTGAGTGTGCTGCTTACTTTACTAAGGAAATCCACTCTAGTAGCAATCCAACCAAGTATATTTTTAAAATACTTAATGATCTTAAACTCAGGAAAAGCCCTACTGCCTCTGTAATCACGTCCAAGCAGCAATGTGAGGATCTCGCCACCTTTTCGTTAAAAGGTGGAGACGATATATCATTCCTTTCCTCAGGCCCCTGTTAGTCTTAGTCCTGTATCCAGGCCTCCCATCGTTCACACTCTGACGGCGTTTCTTTTTGTTGATCAGGATGAGCTTTGTCAGCTTTGCAGCAAAATCAAATCTGGCTCCCCTGCAGATCCTCTCAAGCCGGACCAGTTTTTAAAATCATTGTCTGTGGTCGCGGCGCCTCTGTACCAGTTGATTAATACTTCTCTCTCCACTGCAACGGTTCCAAGGCAATGGAAACAGGCTATGGTTGTTCCCTTTCTCAAAAAGCCATCATTAGATCCAGCTAAATTGGAAAACTTCCGCCCAATCTCTCTGTTACCTTGGGCAGCTAAAATTGCGGAAGCACACGCTAATACCATCCTTTCAGCTTTTCTGAATTCCAATGGCATCCTGGATCCCACGCAGAATGGTTTCCGCCCAGGGCACAGTACGGAGACAGCGCTCCTTCCTGTGGCCGAACATCTGCGGACCATTCTAGATGCGGGTGACACCGCGGCACTAATCTTGTTAGATCTTAGTGCCGCGTTTGACACTGTATCCCACCAGATTCTTTTAAATCATCTGGAGGAGGCAGGAATCATTGGTGCTGCCTTGGAATGGTTCAGATCCTTCCTCTCTGAAAGGACTTTCCAGGTGTCTGCTCCGCCCTTCCTCTCACGTGTCCAGTCTGTTGGACAAGGTGTGCCACAGGGTTCCGCCCTGAGTCCCGAACTTTTTAATCTGTACGTACAACCTCTGGCAGTGATAGCCAGGGACAGGGGTCTCTCCATTGTCTCTTACGCCGATGACACTCAGCTGGTGGTGGTTCTCTCTGATGACTCCACGCAGGATGCCCCTATGTTTAGGAGCGGTCTGGCGGCGGTCGCGGAGTGGATGACCGCCAACTGCCTCCAGCTTAATGCTAATAAATCGGAGGTGTTGTTGGTAGGTAAAAACATCAAGCTGTGGAGCGAGAACTGGTGGCCTAACACCCTGGGGAGCGCACCCACCCCTAAGTCGGTGGTGAAAAACCTAGGGGTTTGGATGGACTCAACCCTTAGTCTTCAGGATCACACTAAGAAGATTGCAGGCATGTGATTTGGCCTTCTACGGGGTCTGAAACCCCTTCTGGGCTTTTTTGACTCGTCCACCAGACAACTCATTGTTCAGGCGGCCATACTGTCTAGGCTTGACTACGCGAATTCACTTTTTTTGGGGTTGAATAAAGCTGAGGTCTTGCGCCTACAAAGGGTCCAAAATGCAGCTGCCAGAGCCCTTTTGGGTCTCCCGCGTAGACGCCTCATCTCGGGGGTAATCCGTCGATTACACTGGCTGCCTGTGGCCAAGCGCATAGAATTTAAAGCCCTCTCCATGGCCTTCAAAATCTTAAAGTTCTCCTCTCCTTGTATTCTGTCCGACGTGGTGGTACCTTACACTCCCTTGCGCTCTCTGCGCACTATGGGGTCTTGCTTGGCTCTGGTCTCGCGGGTAAAACGTCTACGTGCCGGGGGACGATCTTTCTGCTATCTAGCGGCCAAGCTTTGGAATTCTCTCCCCCTGCATATTCGCAGTCTGGATAACTACTTGACGTTCAGGAAGGCTATAAAAACTCATCTCTTCCCCGCGGCTTAGGCTTTAGTCTCTTGTTGTCTGCCAGTAGTAAGCGCCGGGACGCCTCTTTGCTGAGAAAGCTGTTGGGCTATACAAATCGGACTAACATAACATAACATAACATAACATAACCTCTTTTGCTTCTTTCTGCACCCCTTCCCTCTATCTGCACCCCTCTTCCCTCTTTCTGCACCCCTCTTCCCTCTTTCTGCACCCCTCTTGCCTCTTTCTGCACTTCTCTTGCCTCTTTCTGCACACCTCTTGCCTCTTTCTGTACCCATTTTGCTTCTTTCTGCACTTCTCTTGCTTCTTTCTGTACCTCTTTTGCTTCTTTCTGCACCCCTTCCCTCTTTCTGCACCCCTCTTCCCTCTTTCTGCACCCCTCTTGCCTCTTTCTGCACTTCTCTTGCCTCTTTCTGCACCACTGTTGTTTTTTTCTGCACTTCTATTGCCTCTTTCTGCACCTCTGTTGCTTCTTTCCGCACCCCTCTTGCCTCTTTTTGTACCCCCTTCCCTCTTTCTGCACGTCTCTTCCCTCTTTATGCACTTCTCTTCCTTCTTTATGCACCCCTCTTGCCTCTGTGTGCACCTCACTTGCCTCTTTCTGCACCTTTCCTGCCTCTTTCTGCACCTCTCCTGCCTCTTTCTGCACCTGTCTTGCCTCTTTCTGCACTTGTCATGCCTCTTTCTGCACTTCTCTTCCATTTTTCTGCACCTTTCTTGTTTCTTTCTGTAACTCTCTTGTCTGTTTCATCACTTCTCTTGCTTCTTTCAGCACCTCTGTTGCTTCTTTCAGCACTTCTCTTGCTTCTTCCTGCACTTCTTTTGCCTGTTTCTGCACCCCTTGTTCCTCTTTCTGCACCACTCTTAGCTCTTTCTGCACCCCTCTTGCCTCTTTCAGCCCCTCACTTGCTTCTTTCTGCCCCTCTCTTGCTTCTTTCTGTACCTTTCTTGCCTTTACTGTACCTCTCTTTCTTCTTTCTGCACTTCTCTTGCCTCTTTCTGCCCCTCACTTGCTTCTTTCTGCACCTGTCTTGTCTCTTTCTGCATCTCACTTGCCTCTTTCTGCACTTCTCTTCCTTTTTTCTGCACCTTTCTTGTTTCTTTCTGCAACTCTTTTGTCTCTTTAAGCACTTCTCTTGCTTCTTTCTGCACCTCTGTTGCTTCTTTCTGCACCCCTCTTGCCTCTTTCTGCACCCTCTTCCCTCTTTCTGCACCTCTCTTGCCTCTTTCTGTATCCCTGTTCCCTTTTTCTGCACCTCTCTTGCCTGTTTATGTACCTCTCTTTCCTCTTTTTGCACCTCTCTTGCCTCTTTCTCCAGCTCTCTTACCTCTTTCTACAATTCTCTCGCCTCTTTCTGTAGTGTAGCTCCTATTTCCCTAATAGGCTCTGCGCATTGGAATAATATACCCTATAGGTTTGACATAGGACTAAGGTCGGTATGTCCCTATCGAGTATATTAAACTTAATTACTTATGCCAGCTAGCTCAGAGGCCACTAGAAACTCCTTGATAAACAAGAAGGGAGTAGTTTCTGGCAGCCGCAAAACATGACAACTTTGTTTCCCTTTAGAATCAGAACGTGTCCCAGAGTCGTGGAAACAATAGATAACTATTTCACTCAGCTCACTCGTGCATACTTAGTTTTCCTCAAAGTTGAACAGAAAGAATAGACGGGCGTTTCAATAAAAGATTTATTGAACAGTCTTGTTTCTTGTGTAAGTAATATGTGCTGTTATGATCACAAGACAGTATGCAAGATAAGTAATGTACAGCGTAAGCAGTAGAAATAAATAATACTGCGCTAGCATGATCTTTAATAGATATTCATTTACATAAATAGCATAGACTAAAAATGCTAGTACTCATACGATGCGTTTCTAAGCTAGTTCTACCCCAATGTACCTAACCTGACCTAGGTGTAGGGAGAGGTTTGAAGTAGGTGAAGAATTCCTTACTATGGTATACTAAGAGTGTGTTAAGCCTAGTATGCTTAGTATGCAAGAGTCCCTCTAGGTTTCCAGTCAGCTCCATACCTTGAGAATGAGAGAGGTAGGAATCTCTTGCCAGACTCGAACTCCAACACCCCGCGAGGGAAGTCAGATCACTGGAAGCTGGACTCTCTGCATGCAGGGATGACAGCATCTTCTCAGTGCGTCAGGCCGGGAAACGGGCTCCTCTGAAGTCGAGGTCTCCTCTGATTTACAGGGGCTAGGGAAGGTATATTTATACCTGAGAGGTACCTCAGAATGTTAGCATTGACGTGAATCGGACAGCGGAAGATGTCATGAATGAACCCCTAAGGTATAACGGTTCATGCATAATAGATGAGTCCTTGAAGAAATCAATAGTCCTGTGCTAGGAAACTCCCGAAGCCTAAGGGTCTGTTCTTCAAGAACTCGTTGTGACGTTAGGGTGGACGGATGTCGGAGACCATGCCTGTATTTGGAGTGCACGGTTTAATGCCTAAATAAGGACTGGGATTTTATGCCTATATAAGGGCAGGGCGAATTGTGCCTATATAAGGACACGATACAGGAAAACCTATATACGGGCACCCTAAGAGGAATACAACACCCACTCCAATTTCGTGTGTACGATAATAATAAAATGCTAAACATTTAAAATGCTAAACATTAAATGGAGTACCGCATATTTCAAAAATATTTCTTAAAAGCATTAAAAAACATATTAAAATGCAAATGCAAAAGGTACTGTACATATTAAGCATTGCTTTTCATTTCAGGCATATATTTGGAAAGTAAATGCAATTTAAAGAAAATAAGCAGTAATATTTACATTTGACAGAAAATGATCGATAAGTTGTTCAAAAGCAAAGTTTTTTCATGTCTTGGAAATTAATGAACTTTTTAGACAAATAAGATGACAAAGTGTCTGAGGAAGTACCGCAAAGTCTGTATTATAAGGCTAGTTCTACTTCAAGCAGATTGAATTGCCATTTAGGTCGAAAAATGGGAAAACGTTCAATTTGGGAAGAGTTCCAAGTTTTGAAATATGAAGGCCAAATTTTACTGCTTCTCTGGTACACCGTGGGTTGAATCAGAGTCAGTGTACGGGTCTGGGGTAAACATGAGATCATCTATTTCTGTAGACAAAATATCGTCCACTGAAGTTGGTGTCAGTTGGAACACCTCGTGTAGTAGGTTAATTGCACAGAGATGTGAAGCATCACTCTCAGCATAGGATGCCGCAGCAATGTTCGCTTCCGTTGTTACCTGTGTGCCTGTAGATCCATCTCGTACCTCAACAGCAGCCAGAAGCGTCTGTGAGATCTCAATGAATGCCGTCATCAGGATTGGTAGCCTCTGGGGACAACACAGAGCATGGACCGTTATCGGGTCCAGCAGAGTATCGATATCCGTTGGCGTTGCTGATGGAAATGTTAGACAGGTGTCTAACACGCATTCTTCACCGCATAGTAGCCATCGTAGAACAGGTAAGATGCAATCTTGTCAGATTGGTCTGAATGACAGGAACCACGTGGTATTAAGGTCCCGTAGACGAGTCATGCCCAAAAGCTGTACTATTCGCTCACAGCACTTTCGTTCAAGGAGAGCTTTCTCCATTTCGCTCGGAGTGATGTCTGCGAATAGGCTGGCCATAGCGTAATAGCAGGAAGAGAAATAGAATTCCGGCAACAAGTGCTAGAATTAATGGTATGCCACCAAACACCGAATGTGCAAAGTTCGGGATGATTCCGAGTATTGCCTGGAAAGGTGCTAACAAACCGGAGCAGATGCCCTTAAATACATGTACAATTCTGCTTGTATCAGACATGTTAAAGATACGTCCTATCATTTCCACGAAATGTATAGGGCAGTTTGTACGTATTAAAGTCTGTATCTCAGCCGAAGTCCTTGCTACTTGTAGATCATAGGTTTCTTTGGCCGAGGTCAAAGGCACTGTTTTCTGTAAAAGCATGGCTTTCATTCTGCTTAAAGTATCAAATCTTATAAAAGAGACGTTCAGCGAAGGCCACAAAGGCGACTCCCTGACTGTGTTTATTGGGGCAAACAATACTTGCATACAGCAAGTGACCCTGGAGTTGACCGTTACTAGATATGGGATGCCTGGCAACATGCCGCAGCAACTCTGATCATTCAACATGAGGTAACTCCCATTAGAAAGTTGTCCAAATGTTGGATTAATCACAGCAGCTGGTGTACCCTGCTGATGGCAAGACAAATTTGCCACAGAACCTTGCAAGCCCCGTGTAAAGAAATGTCCTGACATATAAGTGAACCGCTCAGTGCACTTTTACAGTGTGTACCGCTCAAAAACACTTCACGATCCCCACTCCAACATCTATATGTATACGGTAAATTCCAAGATGTCTTAATGTATTCCTTACCCAACCTTTCATATTTGCCTGCTTGCATTTGTCTGAGGCAATACTGAAACTGAAAAGTAGTCACAGGTAGTGTGATTTTGCCATGAATGAGCCATTCTGTAGCTGGTTTTTCTGCCACTGTGAATGGTAACTTTTCCAGTTTTTCAATGCTCAGCACTGTATACTTTGCTCCTCTTTGTGCCAGTTCGATCTGTTTATCAGTTAGATTGTATTCTGAAAACAGAGCTGACGTGTTGATGAAACGCCAAGGCACATAGCCCGCACGCAAAGATTGCAGCATCCAGCTTAATAACACAATAGAACGTAATTGAGATTGGCCTTGCTGTAACATCGCCAAATCTTGTTCTAGTATGTCGATAGCAGAAGATACAATGCTGTCCAATGAATATATTCTGGAGGACAAAGTTGTTAACCCATTGTCGACCACAGTGAGTGTTTTCTCTAAATTAATACGATCAAGTTCACGTATTCGTTCTGCGGCCTCCATCTGTGACACTTTCCATGCTTCATTATAAGCAGCATAGATGCCGGCATATATGAAACGTTTTGACGCAGTTTTCTTGGTCCAAGCAAGAATTCCCTAAGGTCTGCGTATTCTTTAAGTAAGGATAAGTGTTGTTTCACATCCTGTAGTGTAGATTTCTGCAGCCAATCGAGGCATAATTTACCTACACTGTATGTTGTTACTACCCCCGGATGCTGTCTTTGGACGTATCTTGGGTCTGGCCTATGAATAGTAAAGCCCTGAGTTTTATTCAGGAATCTTTCCTGACAGTTGTTCGTGTCTGTGGGCCAGATCAACCATTTTCTCCAATCAGGATTAGATCTGTTGAGTTGTAGTATTTTGTCAACTGTCACCGCTGCTTGTGTATTGTTATCACTTACAGGTGTTGGTACAGAAGGTGTTTTCATCTCTTTAATCTTGGCTAGTCCAAGACAAGATGTTTGTTGAACAGTTTCATTCAAAAACATTATTTGTTCAGGGATGATACCGGCTCTAAATAACGCTTCTATCCCCTGCACTTGCCAATCTTTAGTACCCCACACAGTTTTTGTGTCTATTGTGTCTTTCCATAAGTCGAAACCCTGTCTAGACAGTTGGGCAATAAATGTTGCAGAGTAAATCTGTTTTGTATTAGTTAACATAATTTTCAGTCCTGTTTTGTTTACATTTTTATAGTAAAATGTTTCTGGATCAAATGTATTGTAACCTGAAAAATATGGAAACTTGTTAGCAAATGTTTTTGAACTACCTTTTGGTGGTGTAGGACAATGCTCCCATTGGTTAAACATAAACACATTTCTAGGGTATGCAGATTCATGCAAATAATGATGACCATAGTGGTTATAGCAATACAGCTGTTCATAGTCTGATGAACCCTCTAAATATTCATTTTTAGAAAATGCAGCAGATTTTTCTAGGTCAAACATTATGTCGTTAACAGTCTCAAAGTCACAATCATCAGAATAGGTACTGGATGAAATTAGATCACTTAGTGAAATTTTAAACAAATGTGGAATGTTCAATTGTTCCGTCGGGCCAAAGATATCAAATTCTATTTTGTCCCACACTATACCATCCTGTATAGGAACGGCTGTGATGTTCACTCTTGCTTCACATTGGGAAGATTTATGTGGTTTCAAAAGTACGTTCACATCTTTTCCTTCAGTATTCACATGGATGTATCTGCCATTTATAAGCACGCTCATAGTTGTAACCAAAGCTAGCCAAAGCAGGAAAACAAATATTCCAGAGATAATCCAGAGTTCAATCCATGGGGAAACCAGATAAGTCTTTTTCAGAAAGTGAAGAAAGTCTTGTACTTGCTGCTTGAGTTTGAATGATGCTGGCGTCGTTTCAGGTTCACTCGGATCTTCTGAGAACGTATCAAAGTTAATGAAATAGCCAGAAGCAGTTCTGTCAATTGTTGGAATTGCATCAGGATTTGTAGAAATAGCTGGAACCAGTTGATCACTTGCCACGTTGGTGTAGACAGGTATATTTGGACGAACTGTTACTTGGTTTTCAAGAGGGATGAGTTCCATTGCATTGTTGCCTAGTCCTTCATCTGTTACAGCTGAATTCTCGATGGTTATCAGTCTTTCAGTCTGAACCTCTTGGATAGTAGCGAGAGGAGTGCATCTGCTACTAGGTCGGAGTCCACGAGGCCTACTATTTAGTATTGGCCACATACTGTGGTTTGATGAGGTTGATGGACACAAATCTTTTCTCCTTTCTTCCAGCAAGGGGCAGCAGAAGTACTGTTCTTGTTCCTTGAACTGCTAGGACAGGTACTGGTTGTCTGTAAGAAGGTCCAAATTCCTTCTTGTCCGCAATCTTTTCTCTGACTAGATCCCCAACTTTTGGAATCCAGACAGGCCTTGCTGGGACCGCCGGTTTTTCCCCAGTGGTTGTTGGCTGCAGGAATACGTTGCTTTGTTTTGATCTCAGTTCATTGAGTTCCTGTAAAACATCCAAACGATCTTTGATATCAAACGGTTTATTTTCCACCACTGTGCCTACGTGATCGAGATCTGGTACCCACATTCTTGTCCCAAATAGGACCTCATATGGAGTGACCCCCACTAGAGAACTTCTTGGCAGGTTATTTAATGAGCGTTGGACCTCATAAAGATGTTTGACCCACGCATCACCCGAACCTAATACCCTGGCTGTTATAGACTGCTTTATGTCCCGGTTTTTCCTTTCCACAACCGAATTTCCCTCAGGATGGAGTGGAGAGGAGTACCGCAATGCAACGCCCAGACTGGCCATGGCTTCTTTGTAAGCCCGAGAGCTAAACGCAGGGCCCTGGTCAGAATGTAGCGTGCCTATTGCGTATGTGCCGATAAAGACTCGCAAATCTTTTATAACAGTTCGAGCGTCAGCCGAGCGCTGAGGCCATATCCATAGGAACCTTGATTCAGTATTTGTGGGATTGCATTCGTCCAGTAGGACGCATGAGCGTCGATAGTCTAATGCTGTCTAACAGTGGTGTCTGTACTGGGCAGCTACATTCGTAGCATGGTGTCTGGTGGCGGTCAGCATCACGCTGTATCCTACAGTCTATGCAGTTATTGATGAAGATGTGGATTTCTGTATTCATTCCAGGCCACCAGTACATCTCTTTTAATGTCAAAATTGTTTTAGAGATCCCTTGATGTGACAGACCCTCCCCCAAATGTGCCTCATAAATCAAAGCTGCTCTACGTTCCTTGTTTGGGATTACCCTATCCCCCACTCCAGGGTTTCGAGCAAAAGGAACGCTGTTCGCATCAATTACATAAGAGTACTTGAGTGGAAACTTTTTGGTAACGCTGCACCACTGCCTTTGCTTGTAGCATTGACAGCCAACATTATCTCACTGTCTATTTTTGTTTTTGAACGAGTGATCGCAGCTACGGAAGCCGTTTGAACAGCCCCCTTTGCGGCTTCGTCAGCCAATGAATTCCCTGCAACGTGAACGCCATCACGTTGATGACTCAGTGTGTGGATCACGTGAGCCTTTGGTAGTTTGTTTTTCAACTGAACTACTTATTCCCAAAGCGTTTTGTGCTTTATTGTGCCACCTTTCGCATCTTTGAAACCATTTTCAAGCCAGTTTTGTAAATATTCATTATACGACTGAACACAGTAAAGGAATCGCACACTATTAGTGTGGGGAATTCTCGATCTGTACTTTCAAGTGCCAGTTTGAATGCTTGTAGTTCAGCTCGCTGAGCTGTACAATCTCCTAGAGATTGAGTTTTTGTGACCATAGGTCTGAAGATGCCATCTCGCATGCGACCTTTAACGATCGCACACGCTGCACTGTAAGCTTGCTTACTCCCTTTTGCGGGCTGTGCGGATCCGTCAGTGTAAATTATGAATTCGTACTGATCGAGAGGCAGAATTTCAGTGGGCAGAGGACATTCTTGTTCATATTGCAGGAATGCTTGTGTTTTTAAATCGGGATCAAAAACATATTCAACATCTGTTGCAGCAAGAGAATTAACCCATTGTATCCATCTTGGATGTAATGCTTTTGCATTTGGAATGCTTGCTTTTGTGACCGCTTCTAAAGCTGGTACTGGGGTTACGACAATAATGCGTTTCCCTTGGGCTAAGGCTCTTTCTTTTGCTACAGCGGTTTGAACTGCTGTCAGAATTTTTTCAGTTGAAGTGAAGCGCATTTCTGCTTGTGTATACAAATGAGATTTGTATGCGATTGGTATTTTTTCACCCTCATTAAATGTCAAGTAGGTGAATCCACATTGACCCAAAATTATTCGGATCACCAGGTTGCGTTGACTTACGCGTGTTTGTAAGTGATTTGTTGCTAACATGTTAGCTTGGAGTGAACGCTAGATTTCTGTGTGTTCCTGTGTCCAATTTTTTATTGAAAAATCAGGTTTGATTAATGTGTAGAGAGGTTTGACCCTTTCTGCGTAGTTTATAATGTATGTTCTTCCAAAATTTAGGAAACCCAGGATGGATTGTAAGTTTTTCAGCGTTTTTGGAGGTTGGAGCAGCGCACATTTCTCTAGAAAGTTTGCTGCCAAGCTCTTGCCTTCACTTGAAAGCTCATATCCTAGAAATAGGACATTGAGATGGGCAATTCTGGACTTTTTGAAGTTGAATTTGTAGCCCTCAGAGGTGATTCCCAGTATAATGGTACTCACCCTGTTCAAGTGTTTTTCCAGGTCATCGTCTGTCAGATAGATGTCATCGACATAGGACAATGCCTCGTTGTCATAAATTTGTAGTAACTCCGTTACCCTCGCTGAGAATAAACCTGGGCTGTTCTTGAACCCTTGTGGGAGTCGACAAAATTGACGCTGGGTCCCCATTATGGAGAAAGCTGTTAAGTACCTGCTTTCAGGTGCTATGTTTTGACAAAAGAAACCATTTGAGATGTCTAATGTGGTTTTATATTTTTTACGCACAATGTTATTCATTAATGCTGTGCTATGTGCATTTTGCACTGCAAAAGTTTTAGAACAAGTGTTTAAGTGTCTGTAATCCAAAACTAGACGATATGTATTGTCTGGTTTGGAGACAGGAAACAAAGGATTGTTCATTGAGGAGGTGCATGTTTCAATCACCCCTTGGCATTCAAGTTGATCTAAGATCTCCCTGACCTGTTTTTTAGCTTCTTGCTTTATCGGGTACTGCCTTTGTGCAGTTGGTTCATGTTTCAGATGTATTTTATGGTGAGGTGAGTCCTCATCCCATCCTACATGATTTTTATATAATGCTGGGGCCTGGGCTACTGCCCATTTAGTTGCATATGTATATTTTAGGTGAATTGGAATATGGTTAGAGAAGGCGGGCATAATAATGTCCTCGCCGTGTGGGCACTCTCTGACAAATTGTGGTGGCCAGTCTTTTTCTGCTAGAAGTATGTCATAACCCCTTGAAAGTTTTTCCCAAAAAAGTGCTTTCACCTGTCTAGGTATGTCTCTCTCCATCCGGAGTGTTATTTCATATAACTTTTGTGGAGTGCTAACCCTGGTGTCTACAGTCTCAACTGTAATGTACTCATTCAAGTCCACTATCTCCAGAAGTTCCTTCAGGTTCTGGCGAGCTATTGTGACTTCTGCTGCACTGTCCAGCATTGTCTGAGCCCATTCTCTGTTCTTGAGTTGTGTTCTCAGTATTCTCGGCATGTCTGATCTTCAGACCTGCTACTTTCTTTTTGGAGAATTGAGGTTTTGTTTTATTTTTTGGAGCGTGTTTTTCTTCCTTGGATTTCACGCGTTCTTCTCTATGTTCTGACCGTCCTCTTCTTTCCGAAGTCTGTGATGAGATCTGAAAGGTACGAGAGGAACGTGTATCAGTATCTTGATACCTGTCAGGTTTTCTCAAATTATCCCTATTCCTGAGGTTATACCTCCTTTCAGAGGGCTCCTTTTGAGGAGACCTACCTCGGGATTGAGAACGTTTCTCGTTTGAATTTTGTTTAGTAGTTTCCCACTTCTTTTTAGAAGATGTAGGAGTTTGTTTAATAGAGTCCTTCTCAGGACTTTCAGATAGTTTCGGCTTCACTGGTCTTCCACCCAAACTATCTCTGCCTAATTCTGCATAAGATTGTTCTATAATTCTGGGTAGTTCAGTTTGATGTTCTGTAAAATCAAATTCCCTTAATTTTTTATGGATCGCCACTGCTGCTGCCTCCCCTTTAATATTTGATAATATTATTGTTGAGACCTGGTCGAAATTTTTCCGTGATTTCATACCTAAATTCAGAGCAGGCTCTGCCCCGTATTCGTTTTGAATTTGTTTCAGGACATCAGGTATTACCGCAATTGACGGAATGCCATGTGTTTTAGTATAGATGGCAGCAAAGACTGAGCCCCAAGTGGTGCAGTCTTCCAGTTGTGGTGTGATCCCCATTGGTAAACAGATGGTTAGTATTCTGTGTTTCTCATACGGGCTAGTATTTGGAAATACTGCTTCGAATTTGAGTAATTTTTTGAGCTATCCAGAATGGAATTTGCTCACGTTTTGTGGGCATTTTACCCATGACTGCTTATAGAGTCTGTGGTGTAATTTTTAGTGTATTCCCCTGTTGAGGTGTTTAATTTGGAAGTGTCAATGGTGGTTGGACCGTGAAGGTCCGCATGACATATTGGACCAATTGTCTGTATATTTTTATTAATTCTTGTAGTTGAACAAGTAGTTCCTCATCTGACATAATATCCAGTTCAGGATGAGGTGTGTAGCCGGCTAGAATCGGCCATGTTTCTCCTGGTCTACCTAGTGGACCGAGCCTGGTTATATTTCTGTGATGTTTTAGGGCGCCTTTAAACCAGAGCTGATGCTCCTGGTATGTTAGTGGAATTTCAATATCCTCGAACGGAATGTATTCCTCTGGTGGATCATCTTCTTTGTAGAAGTGAAACATTTTTGTAACTGAATTTGATTCAGGAAATATTACCCATGAATAGAATACCTCTGTCTGAAAGGATTCGTGTGCCTCTATCACGAAAACTGCTCTACCGCCTCTTGGTGGTAGGCCGTGTTTTATAAGTTTTAGAGTGATGGCTCTTCTTAAGTTTTGAGGGATGTCTATAACACCCTCCTCGGTTTCAATAAAACCTGTGATGTTATAAGCTGTTACAGCTGGGTGACCCGCAACGTCACCGTTTCCGATGTCATTGTCGGAGTCAGGCATTTTGTTTTTTTGAAAAATGTAGAACAAGTTTCAAGGAAACAAAGATAAGGTGCACAATATTTTGGAACACTGTATCCTTCAACGTTGAGCAAACCAAACAGCTAATATATAGGGTACTTCCCTATGTAGCCGTGGCGGATACTTAACCCTGCCCACTCCAGACGTCTTTAGGAGTATATGGGTAGGGGTCTCTGAGAGAAAAAGCATGGCTGAGTTACTCAGTATCTAACGTTAAATTACCGCCTTACCAAACCGTTGGGCACCATGTAGTGTAGCTCCTATTTCCCTAATAGGCTCTGCGCATTGGAATAATATACCCTATAGGTTTGACATAGAACCCGCGAGGGAAGTCAGATCACTGGAAGCTGGACTCTCTGCGTGCAGGGATGACAGCGTCTTCTCAGTGCGTCAGGTGGGGAAACGGGCTCCTCTGAAGTCGAGGTCTCCTCTGATTTACATGGGCTAGGGAAGGTATATTTATACCTGAGAGGTACCTCAGAATGTTAGCATTGACGTGAATCGGACAGCGGAAGACGTCATGAATGAACCCCTAAGGTATAACGGTTCATGCATAATAGTTGAGTCCTTGAAGAAATCAATAGTCCTGTGCTAGGGAAACTCCCGAAGCCTAAGGGTCTGTTCTTCAAGAACTCGTTGTGACGTTAGGGTGGACGGATATCGGAGACCATGCCTGTATTTGGAGTGCACGGTTTAATGCCTAAATAAGGACTGGGATTTTATGCCTATATAAGGGCAGGGCGAATTGTGTCTATATAAGGACCTGATACCGGAAAACCTATATACGGACACCTTAAGAGGAATACAACATTTCTGCACCCCTCTTGCCTCTTTCTGCACCTCTGGTGGTTCTTTCTGCACTTCTCTTGCTTATTTCTGCACCCCTGTTCCCTCTTTCTGCACCTCTCTTGCCTCTTTCTGCACCCCTGCTCCCTCTTTCTGCAGTTATCTTGTCTCTCTCTGCACCTCTGTTGGTTCATTCTGCACTCCTCTTGCTTCTTTCGGCACCTCTCTTGCAAATTTCTGCACCCCTCTTGCCTCTTTCTGCACCGCTCTTCCCTATTTCTGCACCTCTTGGCTCTGTCTGCATTACTGTTCCATCTTTCTGCACATTGTATGCTATTTTGTGCAATGTTCTTGCCTCTTTCTGCACCCCTCTTGTCAATTTCTGCACCCATTTTGCTTCTTTCTGCACTTCTCTTGCTTCTTTCTGTACCTCTCTTGCTTCTTTCTGCACCCCCTTGCCTCTTTCTGCACCCCTGTTCCCCCTTTCTGCTCCCCTCTTCCCTTTTTCTGCACCCCTCTTGCCTCTTTCTGCACTTCTCTTGCCTCTTTATGCACCACTGTTGTTTTTTTCTGCACTTCTTTTGCCTCTATCTGCACCTCTGTTGCTTCGTTCTGCACCCCTCTTGCCTTTTTCTGTACCCCCTTCCCTCTTTATGCACTTCTCTACCCTCTTTCTGCACTTCTCTTCCTTCTTTATGCACCCCTTTGCCTCTGTCTGCACCTCACTTGCCTCTTTCTGCACCTTTCCTGCCTCTTTCTGCACCTCTCCTGGCTCTTTCTGCACCTGTCTTGCCTCTTTCTGCACTTCTCTTCCTTTTTTCTGCACCTTTCTTGTTTCTTTCTGCAACTCTCTTGTCTGTTTCATCACTTCTCTTGCCTCTTTCTGCACCTCTGTTGCATCTTTCAGCATTTCTCTTGCTTCTTTCTGCACGTATTTTGCCTGTTTCTGCACCCCTCTTACCTCTTTCTGCACCTCTCTTTCCTCTTTCTCCACACATGTTCTCTCTTTCTGCACCTCTCTTGCCTGTTTCTGTACCTCTCTTGCCTCTTTATGCACCTCTCTTGCCTCTTTCTGCACCTCTGTTGGTTCTTTCTGCACTTCTCTTGCCTCTTTCTGCACCCCTCTTTCCTCTTTCTGCACTTCTAGTGGTTCATTCTGCACTTCTCTTGCTTCTTTCTACACCTCTCTTGTTTTTTTCTGCACCCCTCTTGCCTCTTTCTGCACTTCTCTTGCCTCTTTATGCACCACTGTTGTTTTTTCTGCACTTCTTTTGCCTCTATCTGCACCTCTGTTGCTTCGTTCTGCACCCCTCTTGCCTTTTTCTGTACCCCCTTCCCTCTTTATGCACTTCTCTACCCTCTTTCTGCACTTCTCTTCCTTCTTTATGCACCCCTTTGCCTCTGTCTGCACCTCACTTGCCTCTTTCTGCACCTTTCCTGCCTCTTTCTGCACCTCTCCTGGCTCTTTCTGCACCTGTCTTGCCTCTTTCTGCACTTCTCTTCCTTTTTTCTGCACCTTTCTTGTTTCTTTCTGCAACTCTCTTGTCTGTTTCATCACTTCTCTTGCCTCTTTCTGCACCTCTGTTGCATCTTTCAGCATTTCTCTTGCTTCTTTCTGCACGTATTTTGCCTGTTTCTGCACCCCTCTTACCTCTTTCTGCACCTCTCTTTCCTCTTTCTCCACACATGTTCTCTCTTTCTGCACCTCTCTTGCCTGTTTCTGTACCTCTCTTGCCTCTTTATGCACCTCTCTTGCCTCTTTCTGCACCTCTGTTGGTTCTTTCTGCACTTCTCTTGCCTCTTTCTGCACCCCTCTTTCCTCTTTCTGCACTTCTAGTGGTTCATTCTGCACTTCTCTTGCTTCTTTCTACACCTCTCTTGTTTTTTTCTGCACCCCTCTTGCCTCTTTCTGCACCCTTCTTCCCTCTTTCTGCACCTCTCTTTCCTCTTTTCTGCACACCTGTTCTATCTTTCTGCAGTTGTCTTGCCTCTTTCTGCACCTCTGTTCCTTCTTTCTGCACTTCTCTTGCCTTTTCTGCACTCCTCTTGCCTCTTTCTGCACCTCTGTTGGTTCTTTCTGCACTCCGCTTGCTTCTTTCGGCACCTCTCTTGCAAATTTTTGCACCCCTCTTACCTCTTTCTGCACCCCTGTTCCCTATTTCTGCACCTCTCTTGCTGCTATCTGCAACTGTGTTCCATCTTGCTGCACCTTGTTTGCCTGTTTGTGCAACTTGCCTCTTTCTGCAGTTCTCTTGCCTCCTTCTGCACCTCTCGCTTCTTTGTGCACTTCTCTTGACTCTTTCTACATTTCTGTTGCTTGTTTCTGAACTTCTCTTGCCTCTTTCTGCACCTCTCTTGCTTCTTTCTGCACCCATCTTGCGTCTTTCTGCACCTCTCTTCCCTCAGTCTGCACCTCTCTTTCCTCCTTCTGCACCTCTCTTGTCTCTTTCTATAGTTCTCTTTCCTCTTTCTGCACCTCTGTTGCTTCTTTCTGCACTTATCTTGCCTCTCTCAGCACCCCTCTTGCCTCTGTCTGCACCAATGTTGGTTCTTTCTGCAGTTCTCTTGCATCTTTATGCACCTCTCTTGCCTTTTTCTGCGTATCTCTTGCCTCTTTCTGCTCTTCTCTTGCCTCTTTATGCACTTCTCTTGCTTCTTTCTACGCTTCTCTTTCTTCTTTCTGTGCTTCTCCAGCCTCTTTCTGCACTTCTATTGCCTCTTTCTACACCTCTGTTGGTTCTTTCTGCACTTCTCTTACCTCTTTCTGCACCCCTCTTGCCTCTTTCTGCACCTCTATTGCTTCTTTCTGCACCTCTATTGCTTCTTTCTGCACCTCTCTTGCTTCTTTCTGCAACCCTCTTGTGTTTTTCTTCACCCCTCTTCCCTCTTTCTGTACCTCTCTTACTTCTTTCTGCACATCTCTTGCTTCTTTCAGCACCACTCTTTCTTCTATCTGCACCTCTTGTGCCTCTTTCATCACTTCTCCTGTTTATTTCTGCACCTCTCTTGCTTATTTATGCAATTCTCTTACTTTGTTCTACACCTCTCTTGCCTCTTTCTGCACCTAACTCTATTCTTTCTGCACCTCTCTTGCTTCTTTCTGTACTTCTCTTGCCTATTTCTGCACCTATCTTGTTTCTTTCTGCACCTTTCTTCCTATTTCTGCACCTTTTGTTCTCTTTCTGCACCTCTCTTGCTTCTTTCTGCCCTCACTTGCGTCTTCCAGCATCTCAGTTGCCTCTTTCTGCCCCTCACTCTCTTCTTTCTGTACCTCTCTTGCTTCTTTTTGCACCTTTCTTTCTCTTTCTGTGCCTTTCTTCCTCTTTCTGTACCTTTATTCCTCTTTCTGCACCTTTCTTCCTCTTTCTGCACCTCTCTTGCTTCTTTCTGCACCTCTCTTGTTTATTTCTGCACTACTATTGCTTCTTTCTGCACCTTTCTTCCTCTTTCTGCACCTTTCTTCCTCTTTCTGCACTTCTCTTGCCTATTTCTGCATTTCTCTTGCTTATTTCTGCAAATCTATCTTGCCTCTTTCTGCACCTCTCTTGCCTCTTTCTGCACCTCACTCTCTTCTTTCTTCACCTCCCTTGCTTCTTTCTGCTCTTCTCTTACCTATTTCTGCATCTGTCTTGCTTCTTTTTGCAACCCTCTTCCTCTTGCTGCACCTCTCTTGCTTCTTTATGCACCTCTCTTCGTACTTTTCCACACCTCTCTTTCCTCTTTCTGCACCTCAGTTGCCTCTCTCTGCACCTCACTCTCTTCTTTCTGCACTTCTCTTGCCTCTTTCTGCACCTCACTTGCTTCTTTCTGCACCTCTCTTGCTTGTTTCTGCACCTCTCTTGGCTCTTTCTGTACCTCTCTTGCCTCTTTCTGCATCTCTTGTCCCTCTTCCTGCATATTTTTTCAACTTTCTGCACCTCTCTCGCTTCTTTCTGCACCTGTCTTGCTTCTTTCTGCACCCCTCTTGCTGCTTTCTGCACCCCTGTTTCCTCTTTCTGCACATCTCTTCCCTCTTTCTGCACTTCTCTTCCCTCTTACTGTACCCCTCTTGCCTCTTTCTGCGCCTCACTTGCCTCTCTCCGCACCTCTCTTGCCTCTTTCTGCACCTCTCTTGCCTCTTTCTATATCTCACTTGCCTCTTTCTGCACTTCTCTTCCTTTTTTCTGCACCTTTCTTGTTTCTTTCTGCAACACTCTTGTCTGTTTCATCACTTCTCTTGCTTCTTTCTGCACCTCTGTTACTTCTTTCACCACTTCGCTTGCCGCTTTCTGCACTTCTTTTGCATGTTTCTGCAACTATCTAGTGTCTTTCATCACTTCTCTTGCTTCTTTCTGCACCTCTGTTGCTTCTTTCTGCACCCCTCTTGCCTCTTTCTGCACCCCTCTTCTGTCTTTCTGTACCTCTCTTGCCTCTTTCTGTACCCCTGTTACCTCTTTCGTCACCTCTCCTGCCTGGTTCTGCACCTCTCTTGCCTCTTTCTGCACTACTCTTGCCTCTTTCTGCACCTGTGTTGCTTCTTTCTGCACCCCTGTTCCTTCTTTCTGCACCTCTCCTGCCTGTTTATGTACCTCTCTTGCCTCTTTCTGTACTTCTCTTGCCTCCTTCTGCACCTCTGTTGCTTCTTTCTGCACCCCTCTTGCCTCTTTCTGTACCCCTGGTCTCTCTTTCTGCACATCTCTTCCCTCTTTCTGCACTTCCCTTCCCTCTTTCTGCACCCCTCGTGTCTCTTTCTGTGCCTCACTAGCCTCATTCTGCACCTCTCGTGCCTCTTTCTGCACCTGTCTTGCCTCTTTCTGCATCTCACTTGCCTCTTTCTGCACTTCTCTTCCTTTTTTCTGCACCTTTCTTGTTTCTTTCTGCAACTCTTTTGTCTCTTTCATCACTTCTCTTGCTTCTTTCTGCACCTCTGTTGCCTCTTTCTCCATCCCTCCTGCCTCTTTCTGCACCTCTGGTTGTTCTTTCTGCACTTCTCTTGCTTCTTTCTATACCTCTCTTGCTTTTTTCTGCACCGCTCTTGCCTCTTTCTGCACCCATCTTCCCTCTCTTGCCTGTTTCTGTACCCCTTTTCCCTCTTTCTGCACCTCTCTTGCCTCTTTCTGCACCTCTGTTGCTTCTTTATGCACTTCTGTTGGTTCTTTCTGCATTCCTCTTGCTTCTTTCGGCACCTCTCTTGCAAATTTCTACACCCCTCTTGCCTCTTTCTGTACCCCTCTTCCCTATTTCTGCACCTCTTGGCTCTGTCTGCATCCCTGTTCCATCTTTCTGCACATTGTTTGCCTGTTTGTTCAACGTTCTTGCCTCTTTCTGCTGTTCTCTTGCCTCATTCTGCACCTCTGTTGCTTCTTTGTGCACTTCTCTTGCCTCTTTCTGCAACTCTCTTGCTTCTTTCTTCACCTCTCTTGGCTCTTTCTGTACCTCTGTTGCCTATTTCTGCATCTCTCTTGCTTCTTTCTGCATATTTCTTCTACTTTCTGTACCTCTCTCGCTTCTTTCTGCACCTGTCTTGCTTCTTTCTGCACCCCCCTTGCTGCTTTCTGCACCCCTGTTTCCTCTTTCTGCACATCTCTTCCATCTTTCTGCACTTCTCTTTACTCTTACTGTACCCCTCTTGCCTCTTTCTGCACCTCCCTTGCCTCTTTCTGCACCTCTCTTGCCTCTTTCTATATCTCACTTGCCTCTTTCTGCACTTCTCTTCCTTTTTTCTGCACCTTTCTTGTTTCTTTCTGCAACACTCTTGTCTGTTTCATCACTTCTCTTGCTTCTTTCTGCAGCTCTGTTGCTTCTTTCTGCACCCCTCTTGCCTCTTTCTGCACCTCTCTTCTGTCTTTCTGTACCTCTCTTGCCTCTTTCTGCACCCCGTTCCCTCTTTTGTCACCTCTCCTGCCTGGTTATGCACCTCTCTTGCCTCTTTCTGCACTTCTCTTGCCTCTTTCTGCATCTGTGTTGCTTCTTTCTGCACCCCTGTTCCTTCTTTCTGCACCTCTCCTGCCTGTTTCTGCACCTCTCTTGCCTCTTTCTGTACTTCTCTTGCCTCCTTGTGCACCTCTGTTGCTTCTTTCTGCACCCCTCTTGCTTCTTTCTGTACCCCTGGTCTCTCTTTCTGCACATCTCTTCCCTCTTTCTTCACCCCTCGTGTCTCTTTCTGTGCCTCACTAGCCTCATTCTGCACCTCTCTTGCCTCTTTCTGCACCTTTCTTGCCTCTTTCTGCATCTCACTTGCCTCTTTCTGCACTTCTCTTCCTTTTTTCTGCACCTTTCTTGTTTCTTTCTCCAAATATTTTGTCTCTTTCATCACTTCTCTTGCTTCTTTCTGCACCTCTGTTGCTTCTTTCTGCACCCCTCTTGCCTCTTTCTGCACCCTCTTCCCTCTCTCTGCACCTCTCTTGCCTCTTTCTGTATTCCTGTTTCCTCTTTCTGCACCTCTTTTGCCTGTTACTGTACCTCTCTTTCCTCTTTCTGTACGTCTCTTGCCCCTTTCTCTATCTCTCTTGCCTTTTTCTAAAATTCTCTTGCCTCTTTCTGCATCCCTCCTGCCTCTTTCTGCACCTCTGGTGGTTCTTTCTGCACTTCTCTTCCTTCTTTCTATACCTCTCTTGCTTTTTTCTGTTTCCTCTTGCCTCTTTCTGCACCCCTCTTCCCTCTTTCTGCACCTCTCTTGCCTGTTTCTGCAACCCTGTTCCCTCTTTCTGCGCCACTCTTGCCGCTTTCTGCACCTCTGTTGCTTCTTTCTGCACTTCTGTTGGTTCTTTCTGCACTCCTCTTGCTTCTTTCGGCACCTCTCTTGCAAATTTCTTCACCCCTCTTGCCTCTTTCTGCACCCCTCGTCCCTATTTCTGCACCTCTTGGCTCTGTCTGCATCCCTGTTCCAGTCTGTCAAAGATCTTTATTCGGCTTAATGGCAGCCATAAAAGAGCAGATAAAAACATTATTTAACAAAGATAAACATGAAAAGATTTTAACCGACCTAATCAGTACCCAGGAATTCATTTTCCAACAATATTACGGAGCCGAACTGCAGAGGAGATATACTTATAGACCATAAGACAAGTGAATTCATCATTTAAAAGAAGTAGATGACATAATGCAGGTTGACACTTTCTAATGTTTAAAAATCTTAATAATGGTTTTAAAAAAAGGCGTCTCGGGTTAAGATAAAGTTTACAAAAACATAAAATGCAAAGTGCTCTGTGCAGAAATTGAATTAAATGGACACAAGTCTAATTTAGCATTACAATATACATCACGTGGGTACGAAACCAGCAAATGAGTGATACCCATCCTGAATCTAACCAAGTAAAACATTTTGGCTTGGTTAAAATAAAAGGAAAGATAAGATTCACTTTGTGGGGAGCTAATTAACAATAAGTGCTCTACAACCCTTTTTTTTACCATCTCTGGCTATCTCTTACATGCTTCAGATATAAGAGGAAGTCACTTTTGAGCTTGGCTTTTGAAATTGCAGATATGTTTCCAGGAGTATTAAAACACTCCCGCAATCCCAGTTTCTCCAGTTGATCTTGCAAATAGGAGAGCCAGGGAATTTTTTTTACACAATCCAATTTCAGGCAATCTAAAATTATATCACGATTCAGGGCTGTTTCCTCTCTTACCCAGATGCTACGCCAAAGCATCAAAGGTGCTAATTGCGTGCAAAAGGATAATGGTGTTACACCTAATTCATTATAACACATTATGGCAGGGGTGCTTTTAGGTAGTGTCAACTGACGTTTTAACATCACATTCTTTGCTCTCTGGAGACCCAAAGTATTAGTACAGCCCCAGACTCCGGCGCCATATAAAGTGACGGCGCGTGTCCGTGCTTTATATATGTCTATAATTGCTTTTATGGGGCAAGAGGCTAATTTTTTGGTAAATCTAAAAATGGCCTCCACATTTTTGTTGAAGCCCCCAATCCTTGCGTGAACTAGGTGGGACCAAGAATTTTTTTCATTAAAAAGAATACCTAAATAGGTAAAAGTTGGCCCCTGACACAGTGTTTCATTCTTTATATAGAATGTTTTCGTTTTAGATGGAGATTTACCTGCTACCATGACGTGTGATTTTGCAACATTTGTTTTTAACCCAAGATCACTCATAAATTCGTTAAAACTTGTTAAAAGCCTTTATAGTCCCACCCCAGTTCTCGACATTAGGACGCAGTCGTCAGCATATAACAGGGCTGGTAGAGACCTGCGGCCTATTGTTGGTGCATCTACATTTCCAATTCTGATGTGGCTTTCTAAATCATTTATGTATAGACAGAATAGGAAAGGAGCGAGTACGCATCCCTGACGAACTCCACAATCCATCTTTATAGGTGGGGTAAGCTCGCCAGCTGCTCCATATCGTACTCTTCCTGTGACTCCCTGATGCATTGCAGCTAAACAATGGATAATGGATGGGTCAATGCCCATAAGCAGCATTTTCTACCACAATTTCCCCCTCTGCACCCAGTCAAAGGCAGACGTCAGGTCCATAAACCCAAGGTATAAGGACCCTGACTTAGCCATGGTATATTTGCCAATGACCAGATGCAGATTAAGGCACTGTTCTACAGTGCCCAGGCCTTTCCTGAAGCCATATTGGACAGCGGAGAACTTCCCGTTTTCTATTATCCAGGTCTCCAGTCTCTCCAGAATTACTCGTCCCATGATCTTACAGGAGCTGTCAATTAGAGAGATTGGTCGATAGCATTTAGGATCCGACCTATCTCCCTTTTTATATATAGGGACTAATATAACTGATCTCCATGACTCCGGAGGACCCTGGACCGCATAAAATCTTAATATGTTTGTTAGCAACGGTAGCCACAGGGTGATATTTGCTAAAAATAAATCCGCGGGTATACCATCCGGCCCAGGAGCCTTGTTCTTTACAGTCTGGGAAAGCGCCCTATTTACCTCATCTAAAGTTGGGGGTTCCAAGGAGATGCCACATGTTGAAAGTAGGCACCACATTGTGTCTCAGTGCTATTACTGTAGAGACCAGCAAAGTGTTTTACCCACATTTCGGGCATAATTGTTGCATCAATGTTGCCATTTTTTATATCACTAAAGTACTCTTCATTGACAGTTTTCCAGAAAAGTTTGGAGTCTTTACTCTGAGATGCCAAGTGTAATTGACCCCATGCTTCTTGCCTAATCTCCATCTTACGTTTCTCCAGCGCACGCTTGTAATCTATGCGCATCTGTCTCACTTCCACCTTGTCTCGTGGTTTGATTTTTAGGGTCTTAATTAATTTATTATGTAGTTGAGAACATTCCCTGTTGAACCACCTTTTATTTTTCTGTATTCTATTATGCTGGTTCTTAGTTAGAAGTACCTTTATTGTCTCGGTTATTGCCTTGTACGATTTAATCATGGCTGGGGCGTTTAGGTTTTCTTCCAGATAATCCAATACATGCCCAAGGTTGCTCTTTATAATCTCTTCCAAAACAAAGTCTGGATTGACAGTAGACCATTTCCGAGTTAACCCCTTGTTTTTAGTATAAGACAAGGGGACTACTTTAACTGGTGTAGTAAGAGGATCCGATAAGACCACTAGTTTTAATGTTAGTGGGTAATGATCACTGAAATGTATTTTAGGTATATTAAAAATCACTGTTTGAGAGTTAAAATAATCAGACAGAATAATAAAATCAATCCACGACCCTTGGCCTCTTCTTACATATGTTACCACATCAGAATTTAAGAGCTCAATAAAATCTAAGGTTAAAAAGAGTGAAAATTTCAACAATAAAGAATTCAAAATGTTCCCACAAGGATTGTGTTCAAAGTGGTAACCACCCACTGTATCCCTTGCTAGACAGTGACATGCCTCACGTTTATGGTGGATGATGGATTTAACCCAGATCTCTTGACTGGGGGTGAATGTTTTGATTTGTTCTGCATTCCGTCCATCAATTGTGTGTCTTTTGCTTTCTCGCCCTAAGTGTGCAAGGTATGCCCAGACTTGGGTCCTGGGCTCACTGTGCCACTGGAATCAAGCTATCCTGGTTGAAGAGGAGTGAAACCCCGAAACCGGTCCTAGGATGCTTGTTTCCGGTCCAGGGAGGACCTGGCTTGGCAGTTCGGGCTGGACTGTTACCATGAGGCACATGGTCAAGACTGATTTGCATATGGCCAGGTCTAAACTGGGGTGGCATGGTGAGCAAAAGAATGATGGATTTAACCCAGATCTCTTGACTGGGGGTGAATGTTTTGATTTGTTCTGCATTCCGTCCATCAATTGTGTGTCTTTTGCTTTCTCGCCCTAAGTGTGCCAGGTATGCCCAGACTTGGGTCCTGGGATCACTGTGCCACTGGAATCAAGCTATCCTGGCTGAAGAGGAGTGAAACCCCAAAACCGGTCCTAGGATGCTTGTTTCTGGTCCAGGGAGGACCTGGCTTGGCAGTTCGGGCTGGACTGTTCCCATGAGGCACAGGGTCAGGACTGATTTGCATATGGCCAGGTCTAAACTGGGGTGGCATGGTGAGCAAAAGAATGATGGATTTAACCCAGATCTTTTGACTGGGGTTGAATGTTTTGATTTGTTCTGCATTCCGTCCATCAATTGTGTGTCTTTTGCTTTCACGTTAAGACAGTGAGCACAGTTTACAATTAAAATCACCCCCCCAAAGTATTACGTAGTCCGTTTTTATCTCCTCAATATGCTTCATTAGTGCAGTTTCCAATTCCTGGGCAATAGTAATGTTTGCGCTATTAAAATTATTATTATCAAAATTAATAACCATCAGGGTCAAATTTTTCTTAAACAAAATATTAATAATCTGGAAATGCGGAGATTCCAAATGCATTTTCCTAACTCTGCCATTTAATGTTGTTGAAATCAGAGTTAATAGGCCTCCTTTGTCATGATCACCTGCGGACGGTCTAGCTGGTGTGTGAACAGAATAAAACCCATTTATGTAAGCTATATCGCACGTCCAAGTTTCCTGTAAGCAAACTATACTAAATTTACTAACAAACTCTACCCAGTCTTTAATGCCTAATTTATTTGACAGACCCGCTATGTTCCAGAAAAGACTGCCATGTGTAATTGCACTGGTGTGAGGGGTGACCTCGCTCTCTACGCAACCAGTATCTGTGATACCACCTTCTACTGTCAACATATTTGTTAATACATTAGGGTTCAGAACACCATCTAGTAGGACATCAGAGCGTACTGACAAAAGATCTGATATACCATCATTAAGTGAATTAACAGGGTTGGACCCTATAGGATATGTCGGATCTAATAAACAATCCTGGTTGGGATGACAAGAATCATTTGAAATTTTAGTGTTAAAAAGTGAAGGGAAATTGCTATTGGGGCATGGTAACTATCTCTTTCTGTTTCAGTAGGAACATGCAATAAAGTTAAATTTGAATTTGCAACACCAGACTCCCTCAGCAACTGGTAGTTCAGTCATTCCACTTGATCTAGGGGAGAAAAGTGATTAAAGGTTGGAATGATGAATGGGGAAAGCGTTTTAAGTTGTGAGCGGGCTCGACCAGTGCCTAAATTTGACAGCGGCCTATAGAAATATCCAAGTGGTACAGCTTCAATAGGACCCCCCAAGATGTTACTCCAAGGGAGTCTGTCCATAAGCCAATGTGCAAAGTTCCTGTCCCTAAAATTTACAACAATGCAGTCTCCTATTTCAGTTTTTGCCTGTGAGCCCACCCATGAAACACGTTCTACGTTATTAATATTATCATTTAAAACGTCACATCCTGACCAGTCCAAAGTTTTCGCCAGCCAATGCACCATTTTGTTTTTAAGCTGTTTCCAATCTTCTACCTTACTGAGAGGCAAAGGTGGGTTATTTTTTAGGACAATAACATAAGGGGTGACTTCCGGAGGTAGGTGGAGTATTCTCAGGTTACTTTTATTGGTACCAACTAAAAGTTTATTGTAGTTTCTACCAGTGCGATTAGTCTCACTTTTTCCCCCATTTGCTGTTGAAGGTCCCGGCTGTGCTTTATCGAGTTGTTTTGATGAATGCGTTATGGTCTCAATATTACTGATAACTCCAGCCACGGGAGTCGGTATCTGGGAAGGTGGAGGGGCCTGAAAAATGTCCAAATTTACATTTGAGATGGGATTAGTCCAAGTCTCTGAGCCTGAATTAACCTTCGATATACTAGAGCCAATTAATATTTTTAGCGAGACATCAATGCTGTTTAATACCCCTACCAAAGGGTCTAAGATTGATTTAATAATGACCTCCACCGAGCTTGTAAAGTGTTTGATTAACGCGTTATCCCCCATTGGCTCAGTGTTCGTGGGGTCCATGACAGCACCTGTTGCTCGAGTCTTTGTTACTGGCTTTCATGGTGGGGCCATGGTTTTCTTTCGTGTCGCTATAGGCAATATGTCTTTTTTAGCTTTCCCACAAGCCTTAGATTTTTTAGATGGCGGTGGGCAAAGAGTATCCATGAATCCCCCCTCCTGAATGGTGCCAGTGTTTGCTTCATCTTCACTAGTTTCCAAACTAATAGATAAAATGCATTCCGATGCTTTATCATGCTCACTTGCAATTTCCATTGGAGTGCCATTTTGCAATGCTCTTTGCGTTTCCCCCAGTCTCTCCTCCACTGACTCTATTTCACTTGTTATTGCCCCCATCGCCGTTTTTAAAAAGTTAGTGATTGATGAGGTTAGCGGCCTAGCCTTGGTAGTCACGACTGTTTTACATTTCCCCATCTCCTTAGCTTTGAGTCTTGCTTTCCCCAAAGTACTGGCTCTTTCCAAGCGATCCTCTCTCCGTGTTGAACAGCCAAGGGCTCTGGCCCAACCCGGCCTCATCCGATCGCGGACGGGCCCGCCCTTGGCCCGGGCATAGCCCGGGCACAGCCCGGGCACGGCCGTCTGCGTCCCACCCCGCGGTAGCCCGCGGCCGCTTAAGTGCACCGGCTGACACGCACAGAACGCGCTCCTGGCGCGAAGGCTGCTGGGCGTTCTAGTCCGGTTCCCCTTCATGGGTAAAGTGCGCTGTGCACCGAAGGGCTCCTGCTCCTGGCCGGTATAGAACTAAAGTGCGCTGTGCAAAGTTGCTCACAAACTGCTGGAGGCTCCCGCCCCGCGGGAGCCTGCGGCCGCTTAAGTGCGCCGGCTGACGCGCACAGAATGTGCTCCTGGCGCGAAGGCTGCTGGGCGTTGTAGTCCGGTTCCCCTTCATGGGTAAAGTGCGCTGTGCACCGAAGGGCTCCTGCTCCTGCCCGGTATAGAACTAAAGTGCGCTGTGCAAAGTTGCTCACAAACTGCTGGAGGCATCCCTGTTCCATCTTTCTGCACCTTGTTTGCCTGTTTGTACAATGTTCTTGCCTCTTTCTGCAGTTCTCTTGCCTCATTCTGCACCTCTGTTGCTTCTTTGTGCTCTTCTCTTGCCTCTTTCTGCACCCCTCTTGCCTCTTTCTGTACCCATTTTGCTTCTTTATGCATTTCTCTTGCTTCTTTCTGTACCACTTTTGCTTCTTTCTGCGCCCTCTTCCCTCTTTCTGCACCCCTCTTCCCTCTTTCTGCACCACTCTTGCCTCTTTCTTCACTTCCCTTGCCTCTTTCTGCACCACTGTTGTTTTTTTCTGCACTTCTCTTGCCTCTATCTGCACCTCTGTTGCTTCTTTCTGTACCCCTCTTGCCTCTTTCTGTACCCCCTTTCCTCTTTCTGCACGTCTCTTCCCTCTTTCTGCACTTCTCTTCCTTCTTTATGCACCCCTCTTGCCTCTGTCTGCACCTCACTTGCCTCTTTCTGCACCTTTCCTGCCTCTTTCTGCACCCCTCCTGCCTCTTTCTGCACCTCTCTTGTTTATTTCTGCACCTCTCTTGCTTTCTTCAGCACTTCTCTTACTACTTTATACACCTTTCTTCCTCTTTCTGCACCTTTTTTGCCTCTTTCTGTACCTCACTCTCTTCTTTCTTCACCTCCCTTGCTTCTTTCTGCTCTTCTCTTACCTCTTTCTGCACCTCCCTTGCTTCTTTTTGCACCACTCTTCCTCTTGCTGCACCTCTGTTGCTTCTTTATGCACCTCTCTTGGTACTTTTCCACACCTCTCTTTCCTCTTTTTGCACCTCAGTTGCCTCTCTCTGCACCTCACTCTCTTCCTTCTGCACTTCTCTTGCCTCTTTCTGCACCTCACTTGTTTCTTTCTGCACCTCTCTTACTTCTTTCTGTACCTCTCTTGGCTTTTTCTGTACTTCTCTTGCCTATTTCTGCATCTCTCTTGCTTCTTTCTGCACATTTCTTCTACTTTCTGCACCTCTCTTGCCTCTTTCTGTACCCCTGTCCCCTCTTTCTGCACCTCTCTTGCCTGTTTCTGTACCTCTCTTGCCTCTTTCTACACCTCTCTTTCCTCTTTCTGCACCTAACTATCTTCTTTCTGCACCTCTCTTGCTTCGTTCTGCACTTCTCTTGCCTTTTTCTGCACCTCACTCTCTTCTTCCTGCGCCTCTCTTGCTTCTTTCTGCTCTTCTCTTACCTCTTTCTGCACCTCTCTTGCTTCTTTCTGCACCTCTCTTCCTCTTTCTGCACATCTCTTGCTTCTTTATGCACCTCTTTTTCTACTTTTCCACACCTCTCTTGCCTCTTTCTGCACCTCAGTTGCCTCTCACTGTACCTCACACTCTTCTTTCTGCACCTCTCTTGCTTCTTTCTGCACTTCTCTTGCTTCCTTCTGTGCCTCTCTTGCTTCTTTCTGCATCTCACTCTCTTCTTTCTGTACCTCTCTTGCTTCTATCTGCACTTCTCTTGCCTCCTTCTGCCCATCACTTGCTTCTTTCTGTACCTCTTTTGCCTCTTTCTGTACCTCTCTTGCTTCTTTCTGCACAGTTCTTCCTCTTACTGCACCTCTCTTGCTTCTTTCTGTACCTCATTCTCTTCTTTCTGCACCTCTCTTGCTTCTTTCTGCACTTCTCTTGCTTCTTCCTGCCCCGTAATCCTGGTAGCAGGCCGCAGCAGGTATGAGGAGCGGGCCAGTGATCTTGACGAAGTAAGTAGGGGAATTGGGTCTTGCTTCCAGACTGTGGACGGAGCTCCCCGCGCTCAGAGGGAGCTCCCCCTTAAACGATTGTCATTTCTCTTTTCCTACTCACACCTAGTGTGTGACTACAGGTCCAGCCCCCTACCGGGATTCATGTTGCTCACTATGAAAATCTCATCGTAAGCATTGTTCTTCTTTATTTTGATGTCATTTAAATCCTGAGCATATCGATGATTCTACCCCATTTAAAAAAAAGGCATAGTAGCGCATATGAATTGGCCGTAAATGCAAGCCACTCTCTCACCCGTTTTACTATCGATATTTACCGCATAGTGTACGGACACAGCACTCATCCAGTCACATGATCAGTGTGCAAATATGAGAAGCTTTCAATATTAAATGTCTGTGTTTGTTTGTTTTGTTTATCGTTTTTTTCAACAGGTTTTGCGCAAATAGAGGAACAAGTCCTCCCACATTAAACGCACCTTAGCATGTGAGACAACACTTATGGTCAAGTAAACCACACCTGACCATCACCTATTCACCTTACACATAGGTCCTGATGAAAGCCAGCATACATAGTAGTCTGGCTGAAACATGTAGACCTAATTGTTTTACAGGATATTGGAGACATAATTGTACCTCCCCATATATCCGCCTTGTAGTTTTTAATACTGTCAAGGGCCCATCATTAAAATCCTTTATTCATACCATTACCAGCAGGACATTCTGTAACTGCTTCCAATTGAATATTAAAGTCCCCGCACAGTATCAGAAGGGATGCCCAAGAGGCCAGTTCTATATTCAGATAATCCAGTAGCTGAGCCTCATCAAAGTTCGATCCATATACAGAACATATTGTAAATTTGTTGTTACTGGATGAGCATTCAACTATTCCCCACCGCCCTCTTTTGTCCGCCAAAGTCCTGTCACAGGATAGAGTATTAGGCCTAGCAAGGATAGCCACACCTCTTATAGTAGTTCCTTGCGATGTACATACCAAAAGCTTGTACCCTAATTCAGTGATAACCTTACGCTTACCCCAAGGTATGTGTGTCTCTTGTAAACAGACTACATCAGGGCACGTCTTTCTGATTTCCTGGGCCACTCTTTGCCGCTTATCTCTATCATTAAGTCCACGTACGTTGAACGAACAGATAGACAATCTATCTATCATTCCCCCATCTTAAGTTACTTTGAGAATGCTCTCCCCCCATCAACATAGCACTATTTCCACGTATTGGCTGTAAATCATTTATTGGCTCATTTTCAATTTTCATCCCCGTGACCCTGGAGCAGCCCCCCAACTCCCAAGTACACCCCCCAACCCCACCCTTACGTTTCCTCTGCTAGCGGAAGCACCCCCTAACACCCCGAACAAGGAGGCTAAAAGACCCATGGATCTAGAGTGATGGAAAGCCTCGTAACATCACCGATCCCCCCCTCTCACCCCTTCCCAAATTCATCCGGCCCAACCCAAAGTGACTAATACCCAAAGATAAAGCACACCATAATTTATACATAGCCAGCCTCTGCATACAATAGCACACCTGCCTGATCCTATCATGCATCAGCCATTTTCCTACGGTTTAATGCCCTGTAGGAATTCTCTAGCCTTGGCCTCAGAAGTAAAGAATTGGGTTTTGTCCTTATATATAACTTTAAGTTTGGCGGGATTCAGGAGAAACACTTGAGCACCTTTACTCTAAAAAGGATCGATTTACTGTCGAAGTTGCAACCTTTTTTCCACAGTTGTATGACAATAATCTTTGTCAGACAAAGAACTCAAATCCTTTTCCCTTTCTCTTCCTATCGGGCCTCGCCAGATCATACAAAGCTTGCCTAGACAAAAAGTAAGATAGACAGTTCAGAACTGCTCTAGGTCGTGGAGTGGATTGGCCAGAGCCAGAGTGACTATTCTGTCGGAAAGGAAACCGATGAGCCCGTTGAACCACCATGTCCCAAGTCCACTGTGTCAGTTCTGGGAATGCTGCAGTAAAAAGTTCAGCAATAAACTTCCGAGGATCTGAGCCTTCGACACCCTCCGGCATGCCAAGAACTCTTAAGTTATTACGCCGAAGGCGATTTTCCATATCTTCGAGCTACCAAGCGGTGTCATTCTTCTAAGACACCAAGGTCTCTGTAGTGGGTTTCTGGATGGTCATCTCATCCTCGAGTGTAGAGATCCTGTTCTCTGCTTCAGATATCCTCTCTGCGAATTCTGAACAGGACTTAGCTACTCAGCGGAGTGAGTTTTGTAGCTTGCGACAGGCGCCTTGTGTTTTTTGGCTCTCAACGCGAGTCTCATCTCTATGCGTCATAATAGACTCATAGATGACAGCAAGGGAGATATTGTCCAAGTGCATTGATGTATTGCGTTGCCCTTGTCTCGCCGCTCCCTCCGGCTCTACTCCCAGATTAAGTGAGGGGGAGTACTCCCTGGCAGGTGTGGTAGCAGAATCCCCATGTTCTCCGGGGATGGATGAAAACACCTTTTTCCGGACAGTATCTGTTTCCAATGCCATAGTTCGGGCTCCCAGCCCCTCCTCATCCTGGAGTATGCTACTGGTCTCACGCCAATGTCCATTTGGAGACCCCCCTGAGGGCATTTCCGACGTCTGAAGCGAGTTATCGCCTGATGAATTGGAGTGGTCTGATAAGGAGAAAAAATGTTCACCAGCATCAGCCTCACGTAAATCTAAGGGGTTGTTGTCGTTCAGATCCATTGTATGTTGTTTCCCCCATCCAGTTTGGCAATCTCCACCTCTAACCCAGCGAGTGCAGGTTCCTGAGCACAATTAGAAGATCCTAGACAAACAAATGTAATACCTCTATTCCGACCTATTAACTTTTAGTGTGACCTAAACAGGTTCTAGCAAACCGACATTTCCGTATCTTTCAAGCGTCTGCTTTTAATATTCTCTTTTTTTATTGTAATTATTTTTTATATTTATTGTGCACGGTCTTTTGTTGCTTGGGGTGCAACATCACCAGTTTGTAAAATAGTATTTAGGCCAGGTAGACTCTAGCCTAGGCAGTGAAGTAACCCATGCCAATATGGCGGCTATGTTTCGCAGCGTACAAGCCGACCCTAACATAGCGTTAGGTTGGCGGTTAATAATAGTTTGGCGGGAACTACTAATATAAAATCATGGCAGGAGGAGAAAGCATTAACTCCCCGCCACGCCCCGCCGTGGAGCATAGAGCGGACGCCAGCAGAGGACTATGTATTGGAGGTAAGGAGTCTTCCGCCTTTCTAATCATTCATACAGGATAGAGCGATTACCTAACTTTGGGTACTTATGACCGGGATTAGTCGGCTTTTTGAACAGCAGTCTCCTCGCTGTTTAAATAATGACATTACCTCTTAGTATCCAGTTTAGTGGGACACGCGAGTGACTTTAGTGTAGCTGATTTAAATCGTATAGAGTCTTAGAGTCCCTCGTAGACATCTTTATAATTATATGGCATTTCTTAGTACTCCCAACAACCCGACAGGTATTCTTATTTCTCCTTTTCTGTTTCTATTGAACAGGGATATAAAACTTTTAAAAAGAAATACCCGAGTCCAGATAAGAAGGGTCGACTGGGTGTACCACTTTCTGATAACATAATGGGTGAGAAAGGAGCCGATTTATAACTACCTGGACCTTACGGCAAGTGAAGCCATACATTCTATACAGGGTAAATCTATGTTGTTTTAATCTTAGTAAAATAGATTCTATATAGATGGTCCTCCTGATCTCATAGTGGTTTCTAATGACCCTAATAATATCTCCATTTATAGGGGTTTTGCAATAATATTGGTGTTCGCTGGCATAGGTACCAGCAGACCACGTAAGCCAGAACAAACAAGTCTCAACGAATAATACAAGGTATTACAAAATCCTAATGGAACGGTTCTACTGCATGAGGAAGACCTTTCCTGCTGCTTTTCTACAATCTGGTTATGGAACTTGTTGTCACCATCCTACTATCTTCATATCACGGGATTGGCCGATTTCAGGCCAGTCTATCTGAAAGTAGGCCCCTTTATCTGAATGCACATCTGGCCACTTTCTTTCTTTCTTCTATCTCTGGCACCACACAAAGCACTTGGGAGTTTTTTGCAACTATGAATTGCGCTATGGCAGACTGCTTTTCAAGTGCACGGATTGATTATAGAGCTAAAGTCATTAATGAAATAGTTTCTTTTTGCCACTATCCCTTTGCATGTTTAAGTACAAGTCTTTTTATTACCCACAGACCTCCCCTGCTCTTCTTGAGATTCATCACATCTTGGTCCTGAGGAAGGTGGCTTGCCCACTGAAACGCGCATAGACCAGACCAATATTACCCTTGAGGAGTGGTCCTTGAGAGTTAATTCCATCTATTTGTTTCTGCGGGAAACATCTCGCACTGCTCTCTGAAATACTACTTGGGGCCCCTCAAAGGGTCGAATCTCTCTTTTTTGATTAGTGTGTTATTTTGTAAATGTGGAGTGAATGAGTGAGAACGTTTGGGATGAATGAGCAGTTACAGGTTGTTGTGGGGCGATTGTATTTTTGTATTCACAGAAATGATTCAAGGATAATTTTGGTATCATTGTTTTTGAAAAAAATATATCATAGTTTCTGTATATATTTATGTATGCTTGCATAAAGTTTTATTGACATGTATTTAAAAAGACACAAAAATAATAACAGGCAAAAAAGTTTTTAATGCTTAAAGAAAATTTGTGATAAATAAAATAAAGAAAGTAATAACATTTGTTCTTTGGTTTGTTAAGCCTGTAGAATCAATGTGGGGTACTGGTTTGCTAGAACCTGTTTAGGTCACACTAAAAGTTAATAGGTCGGAATAGAGGTATTACATTTGTTTGTCTTGGTTTTTTCCCACTTCCTCTTGGACCTAAAAGTATTTTAGGGGGGGCTTTTTCCCTAACAGCAATTAGAATATCCTGCCAGAATTCGCTGGGCTTGCCCCAAGCATTAACATGCCCTAAAACATTAGTCATTGTGTTCCCTTGCTTGCCCAGTATTGTCTCAGCATCTAATCCCAGTCCAGTATCCCCCATATTATCAGGGCTCACCTCATCTACTCTGATAGCAGGAACTCCTTCCTCTAGCAGACACCCCTCCGGTTTGGCATTCCTTCCTCTTCTTTGGGGCAAAAAGATCGCAGGGATGGTCTTCCTTCCGCTAGTCTGACTGCTTTCATGCCCCGGAACAACTTTGGTATTAGCAGCCACTCGAAATCATTGTTTCTCTTGGGTTGATTCGGGGACCTTCGCCAAGACGGAGGGATCTCCTGCGGTACGACTCTTGCCCCCCGCCGGGCAGATTTCAGCGGTATAGCAGCATCAGCAGCAGTGAACTGGCTCTCAGTTGGGAGTCGATAGGGACCGAGACCTCGAGGACAGTACCAGACCAGGCGAGTAAGCGGAACCACGGACCACCGAGAGGTGAGGATACTCCACAGCATTCCTTTCTTCCTCTTTCTGTGCCTTTCTTCCTCTTTCTGTACCTTTATTCCTCTTTCCGCACCTTTCTTCCTCTTTCTGCACCTCTCTTGCTTCTTTCTGCACCTCTCTTGCTTATTTCTGTACTACTATTGCTTCTTTCTGCACCTTTCTTCCTCTTTCTGCACCTTTCTTCCTTTTTCTGAAGTTCTCTTGCTTGTTTCTGCACTTCTCTTGCCTCTTTTTGCACATCTCTTGCTTCTTTCGGTACCTCTCTTGCTTATTTCTGCACCACTCTTTCTCCTATCTGCACTTCTCTTGCATCTTTCATCACTTCTCTTGTTAATTTCTGCACCTCTCTTGCTTCCTTCTGCACTTCTCTTGCTACTTTCTGCACCTTTCTTGCTCTTTCTGAACTTCTCTTGCCTCTTTCTGCATTTATCTTGCTTCTTTCTGCAAATCTCTCTTGCCTCTTTCTGCACCTATCTTGCCTCTTGCTGCACCTCACTTTCTTTTTTCTTCACCTTCCTTGCTTCTTTCTGCAGTTCTCTTACCTCTTTCTGCACCTCTCTTGCTTCTTTTTGCACCGCTCTTCCTCTTGCTGCACCTCTCTTGCTTCTTTATGCACCTCTCTTTCTACTTTTCCACACCTCTCTTGCCTCTTTCTGCACCTCAGTTGCCTCTCTCTGCACTTCACGCTCTTCTTTCTGTATCTCTCTTGCATCTTTCTGCACCTCTCTTGCTACTTTCCGCACTTCTCTTTCTTCCTTCTGTGCCTCTCTTGCTTCTTTCTGCATCTCACTCTCTTCTTTCTGCACCTCTCTTGCTTCTTTCTGCACTTCTCTTGCCTTTTTCTGCCCCTCACTTGCTTATTTCTGCACCTCGCTTGCTTCTTCCTGCACCTCTCTAGCTTCGTTCTGCACTTCTCTTGCCTTTTTCTGCACCTCACTCTCTTCTTCCTGCACCTCTCTTGCTTCTTTCTGCTCTTCTCTTACCTCTTTCTGCACCTCTCTTCCTCTTTCTGCACCTCTCTTGCTTCTTTATTGTAGGAGAGTAGGATCTGCCTCTTATGTTGCCCCCACTTTTTTTCTGATGTTTACACTGGTTTCTGGCTATAGTCGGGCTGGGTCACCCGTGAATGACCCGAAGCTGTCGACGACGGTGGGCATTCATCTTCCTTGCCCAGAGTCACTGCCAAGTGACTGTGAACACTGACCCCTCTGCTTTCAGGTCTTCCTCCTTCCGAATCCAGGCTTGGATTCCAACGGACACTTCTTCTGTCGTCGCAAGCAGCAAGTCTTCATTGGTTCCTATTGAAAACGACGCTGCGACCCGACACCAAAGGACACCTATGCACCCGGCTCCCCTGGGTGAGGTAAGTTCAGCACTACAGTGCTCCTGTGGGTGTGGGCCCTAGAACTACTTACCCTGTAAGTGGCTTGCTTGTAGCTACCCTAGAAGTGCCCTAAAACTCCTATTTTCCCCGTGCGATTATCGCACTGGATCGTACAGGGCTCGCGTCTCTGTTAGACACATCGCGTCCAACTCCCTTGTAACTCTATCAGTATCCGCGTCCTTCGACTCGTACTGACCGATCGGTGTGTTCGCCTCGAACACGCCAGGGACCTGTAACATTGATAACTCAATTGCGTTCTCTCGCATAGACTCGTACAGGACTCGCACCAGTGTCTGAACACCGCGTCCGTCTTTGTACATATGTGCCTGGCTTCTAATCTCATAAAGAGATTAGTAGAGAGTTGTTTATTAATAAATACATATATATTTGATATATATACCTGTGTGGTGTCTTTTCATTTGGTGATTCAAGAGATTGTGTGGTAAAACAAGCTGCTTTACATTCCTCCAAGACTTAGCCTGTAGGCTGCTCTCCACAGCTACCACTAGGATAGCTTTCTATAAAGGTTGTCTTAAACCTACCTACCATAAGAGTCGAATTGGACTGGTGCAAGGTGTCCACTTTAATGAGTGAACAGCATATACCAGGCCAACTTCTCACATTTATGCACCTCTTTTTCTACTTTTCCACACCTCTCTTGCGTGTTTCTGCACCTCAGTTGCCTCTCTCTGTACCTCACACTCTTCTTTCTGTACCTCTATTGCTTCTTTCTGCACCTCTTGCTTCTTTCTGCACTTCTCTTGCTTCCTTCTGTGCCTCTCTTGCTTCTTTCTGCACCTCACTCTTCTTTCTGCACCTCTCTTACTTCTTTCTGCACTTCTCTTGCCTCTTTCTGCCCATCACTTGCTTCTTTCTGTTCCTCTCTTGCTTCTTTCTGCACCTCTCTTAGCTCTTTCTGTACCTCTTTTTCCTCTTTCTGTACCTCTCTTGCTTCTTTCTGCACAGTTCTTCCTCTTTCTGCACCTCTCTTGCTTCTTTCTGCACCTCATTCTCTTCTTTCTGCACCTCTCTTGCTTCTTTCTGCACTTCTCTTGCTTCTTCCTGCCCCGTAATCCTGGTAGCAGGCCGCAGCAGGTATGAGGAGCGGGCCAGTGATCTTGACGAAGTAAGTAGGGGAATTTGGTCTTGCTTCCAGACTGTGGACGGAGCTCCCTGCGCTCAGAGGGAACTCCCCCTTAAACGATTGTCATTTCTCTTTTCCTACTCACACCTAGTGTGTGACTACAGGTCCAGCCCCCTCCTGGGTTTTCATGTTGCTCACTATGAAAATCTCATCGTAAGAATTGTTCTTCTTTATTTTGATGTCATTTAAACCATGAGCATATCGATGATTCTATGCCATTTTAAAAAAGGCACAATAGCGCATATGAATCAGCCGTAAATGCAAGCCACTCTCTCACCCGTTTCACTATTGATATTTACTGCATAGTGTACGGACACAGCGCTCATCCAGTCACATGATCAGTGTGCAAATATGAGAAGCTTTCAATATTAAATGTCTGTGTTTGTTTGTCGTTTTTTTCAACAGGTTTTGCGCAAATAGAGGAACAAGTCCTCCCACATTAAACGCACCTTAGCGTGTGAGACAACACTTATGGTCAAGCAAACCACACCTGACCATCACCTATTCACCTTACACATGGGTCCTGACGAAAGCCAGCATACATAGTAGTCTGGCTGAAACATGTAGACCTAATTGTTTTACAGGATAATGGAGACATAATTGTACCTCCTCATATATCCGCCTTGTAGTTTTTAATACTGAAAGGGCCCATCATTAAAATCCTTTAGTCATACGGGACCCATTGGACAGTTTTTAATTCACACTCATTCACATCACCTCACTCTCACAACACAAAACCAGCTCCGCTGTAGTCAGGCATTGAAGCACACCCAGGGTGCACTCAGCGCCTTGGGTGGGACCCGATGATGAAGAATGCCACCAACTAGGTTGGTGGGGGAGGGTCTTCATAAAAAACAAAAGGTTTTTCTTCCAGACATTGACATCTAGCTTCCACTAATGAGCTAGTTCTCATTAGTTTTTGATGAGGACAAGAATAATGTGTAAACCCCGTATCAGGATGTTTTAGCCTAGGCCATACGTCTACTAGACCATGTTCATACAGAAGCTGTTGTAGGGCCTTGAAAACCTTGGGTTTCCGACCACCATATTTGTTACCAGCAGGACATTGTTTAACTTCTTCTAATTGACTATTAAAGTCCCCGCACAGTATCAGAGGGATGCCCAAGAGGCCAGTTCTATATTCAGATAATCCAGTATCTGAGCCTCATCAAAGTTCGATCCATATACAGAACATATTGTAAATTTGTTGTTACTGGATGAGCATTCAACTATTGCCCACCGCCCACTTTTGTCCGCCAAAGTCCTGTCACAGGATAGAGTATTAGGCCTAGCAAGGATAGCCTCACCTCTTATAGTAGTTCCTTGCGATGTACATACCAAAAGCTTGTACCCTAATTCAGTGATAACCTTACGCTTACCCCAAGGTATGTGTGTCTCTTGTAAACAGACCACATCAGGGCACGTCTTTCTGATTTCCTGGGCCACTCTTTGCTGCTTATCTCTATCATTAAGTCCACGTACGTTGAACGAACAGATAGACAATCTATCCATCATTCCCCCATCTTAAGTTACTTTGAGAATGCTCTCCCCCCTCAACATCGCACTATTTGCACATATTGGCTGTAAATCATTTATTGGCTAATTTTCAATTTTCACCCCTGTGACCCTGGAGCATCCCCCCAACTCCCAAGAACACCCCCCAACCCCACCCTTACGTTTCATCTGCTAGCGGAAGCACCCCTAACACCCCGAACAAGGAGGCTAAATGACCCATGGATCTAGAGTGATGGAAAGCCTCGTAACATCACTGATCCCCCCTCTCACCCCTTCCCAAATTCGTCTGGCCCAACCCAAAGTGATTAATACCCAAAGATAAAGTACACCATAATTTATACATAGCCAGCCTCAGCATACAATAGCACACCCGCCTGATCCTATCATGCATCAGCCATTTTCCTACGGTTTAATGCCCTGTAGGAATTCTCTAGACTTGGCCTCAGAAGTAAAAAATTGGGTTTTGTCCTTATATATAACTTTAAGTTTGGTGGGATTCAGGAGAAACACTTGAGCACCTTTACTCTGAAAAGGATCGATTTACTGTCGAAGTTGCCACCTTTTTTCCACAGTTGTATGACAATAATCTGGTCGGACAAATAACTCAAATTCTTTTCCCTTTCTCTTCCTATCGGGCCTCGCCAGATCATACAAAGCTTGCCTAGACAAAAAGTCAGATAGACAGTTCAGAACTGCTCTAGGTCGTGGAGTGGATTGGCCAGAGCCAGAGTGACTATTCTGTCGGAAAGGAAACCGATAAGCCCGTTGAACCACCATGTCCCAAGTCCACTGTGTCAGTTCTGGGAATGATTCAGTAAAAAGTTCAGCAATAAACTTCTGAGGGTCTGAGCCTTCGACGCCCTCCGGCATGCCAAGTTATTGCGCCGAAGGCTATTTTCCATATCTTTGAGCTACCAACCGGTGTCATTCTTCTGAGACACCAAGGTCTCTGTAGTGGGTTTCTGGATGGTCATCTCATCCTTGAGTGTAGAGATCCTGTTCTCTGCTTCAGATATCCTCTCTGCAAATTCTGAACAGGACTTAGCTACTCGGCGGAGTGAGTTTTGTAGCTTGCGACAGGCTCTTTGTATTTTTTGGCTCTCGACGCGAGTCTCATCTCTATGCGTCATAATAGACTCATAGATGGCAGCAAGGGAGATACTGTCCAAGTGCGCTGATGTATTGCGTTGCCCTTGTCTCACCGCTCCCTCCGGCTCTACTCCCAGATTAAGTGAGGGGGAGTACTCCCTGGCAGGTGCGGTAGCAGAATCCCCATGTTCTCCGGGGATGGATGAAAACACATTTTTCCAGACAGTATCTGTTTCCAATGCCATAGTTCGGGCTCCCGGCCCCTCCTCATCCTGGAGTATGCTACTGGTCTCACTCCAATGTCCATTTGGAGACCCACCCTGAGGGCATTTCCGACATCTGAAGCGAGTTATCGCCTGATGAATTGGAGTGGTCTGATAAGGAGAAAAAATGTTCACCAGCATCAGCCTCACGTAAATCTAAGGGGTTGTTGGCGTTCGGATCCATTATATGTTATTTCCCCCATCCAGTTTGGCAACCTCCAACTCTAACCCAGCGAGTGCAGGTTCCTGAGCACAATTAGAAGATCCTACCAGAATTCGGTGTGCTTGCCCCCCAGCATTATCATGCCCTAAAACATTAGTCATTTTGTTCCCTTGCTTGCCCAATATTGTCTCAGCATCTAATCCCAGTCCAGTATCCCCCATATTATCAGGGCTCACCTCATCTACTCTGATAGCAGGAACTCCTTCCTCCAGCAGACAGCCCTCCGGTTTGGCATTCCTTCCTCTTCTTTGGGGCAAAAAGATCGCAGGGATGGTCTTCTTCCCGCTAGTCTGACTGTTTTCATGCCCCGGAGCAACTTTGTTATTAGCAGCCGCTCGACATCGTTGTTTCTCTTGGGTTGATTCCGGGACCTTCGCCAAGACGGAGGGATCTTCTGCGGTACTACTCTTTCCCCCCGCCGGGCAGATTTCAGCGGTATAGCAGCATCAGCAGCAGTGAACTGGCTCTCAGTTGGGAGTCGATAGGGACCGAGACCTCGAGGACAGAACCAGACCAGGCGAGCAAGCGGAACCACGGACCACCGAGAGGTGAGGATACTCCACAGCATTCCTTTCTTCCTCTTTCTGTGCCTTTCTTCCTCTTTCTGTGCCTTTCTTCCTCTTTCTGTACCTTAATTCCTCTTTCTGCACCTTTCTTCCTCTTTCTGCACCTTTCTTCCTCTTTCTGCACCTCTCTTGCTTCTTTCTGCACCTCTCTTGCTTCTCTCTGCACTACTATTGCTTCTTTCTGCACCATTCTTCCTCTTTCTGCACCTTTCTTCCTTTTTCTGACGTTCTCTTGCTTGTTTCTGCACTTCTCTTGCCTCTTTTTGCACCTCTCTTGCTTCTTTCGGTACCTCTCTTGCTTCTTTCTGCACCACTCTTTCTCCTATCTGCACTTCTCTTGCCTCTTTCATCACTTCTCTAGTTAATTTCTGCACCTCTCTTGCTTCTTCCTGTACTTCTCTAGCTACTTTATGCACCTTTCTTCCACTCTCTGTACCTCTCTTGCCTCTTTCTGCATTTCTCATGCTTCTTTCTGCAAATCTCTCTTGCCTCTTTCTGCTCCTATCTTGCCTCTTGCTGCACCTCACTTTCTTTTTTCTTCACCTTCCTTGCTTCTTTCTGCAGTTCTCTTACCTCTTTCTGCACCTCTCGTGCTTCTTTTTGCACCGCTCTTCCTTTTGCTGCACCTCTCTTGCTTCTTTATGCAACTCTCTTGCTACTTTTCCACACCTCTCTTTCCTCTTCATGCACCTCAGTTGCCTCTCTCTGCACCTCAATCTCTTCTTTCTGCACTTCTCCTGCCTCTTTCTGCACCTCACTTGCTTCTTTCTGCACCTCTCTTGCTTCATTCTGCACCTCTCTTAGCTTTTTCTGTACCTCTCTTGCCTATTTCTACACCTCTCGCTTCTTTATTCACATTTCTTCCACTTTCTGAAACTCTCTTGCTTCTTTCTGCACTTCTCTTGCTTCTTTTTGCATTTTTCTTGCTTCTTTCTGCACCTCTCTTGCCTCTTTCTACACCTCTCTTGCCTCTTTCTGCACATAACTATCTTCTTTCTGCACCTCTCTTGCTTCGTTCTGCACTTCTCTTGCCTCTTTCTGCACCTCACTCTCTTCTTCCTGCACCTCTCTTGATTCTTTCTTCGCTTCTCTTACCTCTTTCTGCATCTCTCTTACTTCTTTCTGCACCTCTCTTCCTCTTTCTGCACCTCTCTTGCTTCTTTATGCACCTCTCTTTCTACTTTTCCATACCTCTCTTGCCTCTTTCTGCACCTCAGTTGCCTCTCTCTGCACTTCACGCTCTTCTTTATGTACCTCTCTTGCTTCTTTCTGCACCTCACTTGCTACTTTCCGCACTTCTCTTGCTTCCTTCTGTGCCTCTCTTGCTTCTTTCTGCACCTCACTCTCTTCTTTCTGCACCTCTCTTGCTTCTTTCTGCACTTCTCTTGCCTTTTTCTGCCCCTCACTTGCTTATTTCTGCACCTCTCTTGGCTCTTTCTGTACCTCTCTTGCCTCTTTCTGTACATCTCTTGCCTCTTTATGCACATTTCTTCCTCTTGCTGCACGTCTTGCTTCTTTCTGCACTTCTCTTGCTTCTTTCTGTATTTCTCTTGCTTCTTTCGGCACCTCTCTTGCCTCTTTCTGCACCTAACTCTCTTCTTTCTGTACCTCTCTTGCTTCTTTCTGCACTTCTCTTGCCTCTTTCTGCTCCTCTCTTGCTTCTTTATGTAACTTTCTTCCTCTTTCTGCACCTTTTTTCCTCTTTCTGCACCTCTATTGCTTCTTTCTGCACCCCTCTTGCTTCTTTCTGCACCTCACGTGCCTCCTTCTGCATCTCAGTTGCCACTTTCTGCACCTCACTCTCTTCTTTCTGCACCTCTCTTGCTTCTTTCTGAACTTTTCGTGCTTCTTTCTGCACCTTTCTTCCTCTTTCTGTGACTTTCTTCCTCTTTCTGAACCTTTATTCCTCTTTCAGTACCTTTCTTCCACTTTCTGCACCTCTCTTGCTTCTTTCTGCAACTCTCTTGCTTATTTCTGCACTACTATTGCTTCTTTCTGCACCTTAATCCCTGTTTCTGCACCTGTCTTCCTCTTTTTGAAGTTCTCTTGCTTGTTTCTACACTTCTCTTGCCTCTTTTTGCAACTCTCTTGCTTCTTTCTGTATCTCTCTTGCTTCTTTATGCACCTCTCTTGCTTCTTTCTGCACTACTCTTTCTTCTATCTGCACCTCTCTTGCCTCTTTCATCACTTCTCTTGTTAATTCCTGCACCTCTCTTGCTTCCTTCTTCACTTCTCTTGCTACTTTCTGCACCTTTCTTCCTCTTTCTGCACTTCTCTTGCCTCTTTCTGCATTTCTCTTGCTTCTTCCTGCAAATCTCTCTAGCTTCTTTCTGCACATCTCTTGCCTCTTTCTGCACATCACTCTCTTATTTCTTCACCTCCCCTGCTTCTTTCTCCTCTTCTCTTACCTCTTTCTGCACCTCTCTTGCTTCTTTTTGCACCGCTCTTCCTCTTGCTGCACCTCTCTTGCTTCTTTATGCACCTCTCTTGCTACTTTTCCACACCTCTCTTACCTCTTTCTGCACCTCACTCTCTTCTTTCTGCACTTCTCTTGCCTCTTTCTGCACCTCACTTGATTTTTTCTGCACCTCTCTTGCTTCTTTCTGCACCTCTCTTGGCTCTCTCTGTACCTCTCTTGCCTATTTCTGCACCTCTCTTGCTTCTTTCTGCACATTTCTTCCACTTTCTGCACCTCTCTAGCTTCTTTCTGCACTTCTCATGCTTCTTAATGCATTTCTCTTGCTTCTTTCTGCACCTCTATTGCCTCTTTCTACACCTCTCTAGCCTCTTTCTGCACCTAACTATCTTCTTTCTGCACATCTCTTGCTTTGTTCTGCACTTCTCTTGCCTCTTTCTGCACCTCACTCTCTTCTTCCTGCACCTCTCTTGCTTCTTTCTGCTCTTCTCTTACCTCTTTCTGCACCTCTCTTGCATCTTTCTGCACCCCTCTACCTCTTTCTGCACCTCTCTTGCTTCTTTATGTGCCTCTCTTTCTACTTTTCTACACATCTCTTGCCTCTTTCTGCACCTCACTTGCCTCTCTCTGTATCTCACTCTCTTCTTTCTGTACCTCTCTTGCTTCTTTCTGCACCTCTCTTGCCTCTCTCTGCACCTCATTCTCTTCTTTCTGCACCTCTCTTGCTTCTTTCTGCACCCTACTCTCTTCTTTGTGCACCTCTCTTGCTTCTTTCTGCACTTCTCTTGCCTCTTTCTGTACCTCACTTGCTTCTTTCTGCACTTCTCTTGCTTCTTTCAGCACCTCTCTTGGCTCTATCTGTACATCTCTTGCCTATTTCTGCACCTCTCTTGCTTCTTTCTGCACATTTCTTCCACTTTCTGTACCTCTCTTTCTTTTTTCTGCACCTCTCTTGCCTCTTTCTGCAGCACACTCTCTTCTTTCTGAACCTCTCTTGCTTCTTTCTGCAACTCTCTTGCTTCTTTCGGCACTTCTATTTCTTCTTTGTGCATTTTTCTTGCTTCTTTATGCATTTCTCTTGCTTCTTTCTGCACCTCTCTTGCCTTTTCTACACCTCTATTGCCTCTTTCTGCACTTAACTATCTTCTTTCTGCACCTCTCTTACTTCTTTCTGCTCTTCTCTTACCTCTTTCTGCACCTCTCTTGCTACTTTCTGCACCTCTCTTCCTCTTTCTGCTACTCTCTTGCTTCTCTATGCACCTCTCTTGCTACTTTTCCATACCTCTCTTGCCTCTCTCTGCACCTCAGTTGCCCCTCACTGCACCTCACTCTCTTCTTTCTGTACCTCTCTAACTTCTTTCCGCACTTCTCTTACTTCTTTCATCACCTTTGAGACTTTCTTCCTCTTTCTGCACCTTTCTTCCTCTTTTGGCAGATTTCTTCCTCTTTCTATACCTTTCTTGTCTCTTTTGGCATCCTCTCTTGCCTCTTTCTGCACCTCTCTTGCTTCTTTATGCACCTCACTTGCTTCTTTTTGCACCTCTCTTGCTTCATTCTGCACATCTCTTGCTTTTTTCTGCACCTCTCTTGCCTCTTTCTGCACCACACTCTCTTCTTTCTGAACCTCTCTTGCTTCTTTCTGCAACTCTCTTGCTTCTTTCGGTACTTCTATTTCTTCTTTCTGTACTTCTCTTGCTTTTTTCTGGGCCTTTCTTCCTCTTTTTGAACGTTTCTTCCTCTTTCTGCACTACTCTTGCTTCTTTCTGCACCTCACTTGCTTCTTTTTGCACCTCTCTTGCTTCTTTCTGCACATCTCTTGCTTTTTTCTGCACCTCTCTTGCCTCTTTCTGCACCACACTCTCTTCTTTCTGAACCTCTCTTGCTTCTTTCTGCAACTCTCTTGCTTCTTTCGGTACTTCTATTTCTTCTTTCTGTACTTCTCTTGCTTTTTTCTGGGCCTTTCTTCCTCTTTTTGAACCTTTCTTCCTCTTTCTGCACTACTCTTGCTTCTTTCTGCATTTCTCTTGAATCTTTCTGCATCTCTCTTGCTTCTTTCTGCAATTCTCTTGCCTTTTTTCTGCACTTTTCTTCTCTTTTTTAGCACCTCTCTTGCTTTTTCTGTGCCTTTCTTCCCCTTTCTTCAGTTCACTTGCTTCTTTCTGCATCTCTCTTGCCTCTTTCTGCACCTCTCTTGTCTCTTTCTGCACCTCTCTTGCCTCTTTCTGCACCTCACTTGCTTCTTTCTGCACTTTTCTTACTTCTTTCTGCATTTTTCTTCCTCTTTCTGTACCTTTCTTTCTCTTTCTGCAGTTCTCTTCCTTCTTTATGCGCCTCTCTTGCTTTGTTCTGCACTTCTCTTACTTTTTCTGCACCTCTCTTGCCTCTTTCTGCACCTTTCTTCCTATTTCTGGGCCTTTCTTCCTATTTCTGCATCTCTCTTTCGCCTCTTTCTGCATCACTATTGCCACTTTCTGCACCTCTCTTGCCTCTTTCTGCAACTCTCTTGCCTCTTTCTGCACCTCTATTGGCTCTTTTTGCACCTATCTTCCTCTTTCTGCACCTCACTCTCTCAGTTCTGCACTTCTCTTTCTTCTTTCTGCACCTCTCTTGCCTCTTTTTGTACCTCTCTTGCCTCTTTTTGTACCTCTCTTGCCTCTTTTTGCACCTTTCTTCCTCTTTTTGCGCCTTTCTTCTACTTTATAAACCTCTCTTGCCTCTTTCTGCACATCTCTTGGCACTTTCTGCACCTCACTTGCCTCTTTCTGCTATTCTCTTGCTTCTTTCTGCACTTCTCTTGCTTCTTTCTTTGCCTTTCTTCCTCTATCTGCACTTTTCTTATTCTTTCTGCACTTCTCTTGCTTCTTTCTGCACTTCTCTTGCCTCCTTCTGTACCTCTCTTGCTTCTTTCTGCACTTCATTTGCCTTTTTGTGCACTTTTGTTGCCTCTTTCTGCACCTCGTTTGCCTCTTCCTGCACTCTATTGCCTCTTTCTACACCTCTCTTGTCTATTTCTGTATCTCTCTTGCCTCTGCTGCACCTCACTATGCTCTTTCTGCACTTTTCTTGTTTCTTTCTGCACTTCTCTTGCTTCTTTCTGCTCCATTCTTCCTCTTTCTGCATCTCTCTTGCTTTTTTCTGTACCTCTTTTTCCCCTTTCTGGACCTATCTTGTGTCTATCTTTACCTCGCTTACCTCTTCCTGCACTCTCTTGTCTCTTTCTACACCTATATTGTCTATTTCTGCACCTCTCTTGGCTCTGCTGCACCTCACTATGCTCTTTCTGCACTTTTCTTGCTTCTATCTGCACTTCTCTTGCTTCTTTCTGCTCCATTCTTCCTCTTTCTGCATCTCTCTTACTTCTAGCACCTTTCTTCCTCTTCCTGCAGTTCTCTTGCATTTCTATTGCCTCTTTCTGTATCTCACTTGCCTCTTTCTGTACCTCTCTTGCCTCTTTCTGTACCTCTCTTGCCTCTTTCTCCTCCTCAGTTGCTTCTTTCTGTACTTCTCTTGCTTCTTTCTGTGCCTTTCTTCCTCTTTCTGTACCTCTCTTGCCTCTTTCTGCACCTTTCTTACTCTTTCGGCAGTTCTCTTGCTTCTTTCGGTACCTCTCTTGCCTCTTTCTGCACCTCTCTTGCTTCTTTCTGCACTTCTCTTGCTTCTTTCTGCACCTCTCTTGCCTCTTTCTGTACCCTTCCTCCTCTTTCTGCACCTTTATACCTGTTTCTAAACCTCTCTTGCCTCTTTCTGCACCTCTCTTGCCTCTTTCTCTACATCTGTTGCTTATTTTTGCACTTCTCTCCCTTCTTTCTACACTGTTCTTCCACTTTCTGTACCTTTCTTCCTCTTTCTGCACTTCTCTTGCTTCTTTCTGAATATCTCTTGACTCTTTCTGCACCTCTCTTGCTTCGTTCTGCACTTCTCTTGCCTTTTTCTGCATCTCTGTTTCCTCTATCTACACCTCTCTTGCCTCATTTTGCATATTTCTTCCTCTTTCTGCACTTCTATTGCTTCTTCTGCACTTCTCTTGCTTCTTCTGCATTTCTCTTGAATCTTTCTGCATCTCTCTTGCTTCTTTCTGCACTTCTCTTGCCTTTTTCTGCACTTTTCTTCCCTCTTTTAGCACCTCTCTTGCTTTTTCTGTACCTTTCTTCCCCTTTCTGCAGCTCACTTGCTTATTTCTGCACCTCTCTTGCCTCGTTCTGCACCTCACTTGCTTCTTTCTGTACTTTTCTTGCTTCTTTCTGCATTTTTCTTCCTCTTTCTGTACCTTTATTCCTCTTTCTGCAGTTCTCTTCCTTCTTTATGCAACTCTCTTGTCTCATTCTGCACCTCTCTTGCTTCTTTCTGTATTTCTCTTACTTCTTTCTGCACCTCTCTTTCCTCTTTCTTCACCTTTCTTCCTGTTTCTGGGCCTTTCTTCCTATTTTTGCACATCTTGTGCCTCTTTCTGCATCACTATTGCCACTTTCTGCACCTCTCTTGCCTTTTTCTGCACCTCTCTTGTCTCTTTATGCACCTCTCTTTCCTCTTTCTGCAGCTCACGTGCTGCTTTCTGCAATTAGCTTGCTTCTTTCTGCATTTTTATTCCTCTTTCTGTACCTTTCGTCCTCTTTCTGCAGTTCCCTTCCTTCTTTATGCACCTATCTTGTCTCATTCTGCACCTCTCTTGCTTCGTTCTGCACTTCTCTTACTTCTTTCTGCACCTCTCTTGCCTCTTTCTGCTATTCTCTTGCTTTTTTCTGGACTTCTCTTGCTTCTTTCTTTGCCTTTCTACCTCTATCTGCACTTTTCTTCCTCTTTCTGCAGTTCTCTTGCTTCTTTCTGCACTTCTCTTGCCTCTTTCTGTACCGCTCTTGCATCTTTCTGCACTTCTTTTGCCTTTTTGTGTACTTTTCTTGCCTCTTTCTGCAAATCTTTTGCCTCTTTCTGTACCTCTTTTCCTCTTTCTGCAGTTCTCTTGCTTCTTTTTGTACCTCTCTTTCTCCTTTCTGGACCTATCATGTGTCTTTCTGTACCTTTTTTACCTATTTCTGCACCTCTCTTGCCTCTGAAGCACCTCACTATACTCTTCCTGTACTTTTCTTGCATCTTTCTGCTCCTTTCTTCCTCTTTCTGCATCTATCTTGGTTCTGGCACCTTTCTTCCTCTTTCTGCAGTTCTCTTGCATTTATATTGCCTCTTTCTGTATCTCACTTGCCTCTTTCTGTACCTCTCTTGCCTCTTTCTGCATCTCTCTTGCCTCTTTCTCCACCTCTGTTGCTTCTTTCTGTACTTCTCTTGCTTCTTTCTGCAACTTTCTTCCTCTTTCTGTACCTCTCTTGCCTCTTTCTGCACCTTTCTTACTCTTTCTGCAGTTCTCTTGCTTCTTTCTGTACCTCTCTTGCTTCTTTCTGCACTTCTCTTGCTTCTTTCTGTACCTCTCTTACCTCTTTATGTACCCTTCTTCCTCTTTCTTCACCTTTATTCCTGTTTCTGAAAATCTCTTGTCTCTTTCTGCAACTCTCTTGTCTCTTTCTCTATATCTGTTGCTTCTTTTTGCACTTCTCTTGCTTCTTTCTACACTATTCTTCAACTTTCTGCACCTTTCTTCCTCTTTCTACACTTCTCTTGCTTCTTTCTCCATATCTCTTGACTCTTTCTGCACCTCTCTTGCTTCGTTCTGCACTTCTCTTGCCTTTTTCTGCATCTCTGTTTCCTCTCTCTACACCTCTCTTGCCGCTTTCTGTACCTTTCTTCCTTTTTCTGTGCCTTTCTTCCTGTTTTTGCACCTCTCTTGCCTCTTTCTGCACATCTCTTGCATATTTCTGCACTTTTCTTGCTTATTTCTGCACGTTTCTCCCTCTTTATGCACCTCTCTTGCTTCTTGCACATTTCTTCCTCTTTCTGCAGTTCTCTTGTTTCTATTTGCATATTTATTGCCTCTTTGGGTACCTCACTTGCCTCTTTCTCCACCTCTGTTGCTTCTTTCTGCACATCTCGTGCTTCTTTTTGTGCCTTTGTTCCTCTTTCTGCACCTTTCTTCTTCTTTCTGCACTTCTATTGCTTCTTTCTGCACTTCTCTTGACTCTTTCTGTACCTCTCTTGCTTCTTTCTGAACTTCTCTTGCCTCTTTCTCCACCTCTGTTGCTTCTTTCTGTACTTCTGTTGCTTCTTTCTGCAACTTTCTTCCTCTTTCTGTACCTCTCTTGCCTCTTTATGTACCTTTCTTACTCTTTCTGCATCTCTCTTGCCTCTTTCTCCACCTCTGTTGCTTCTTTCTGTACTTCTGTTGCTTCTTTCTGCAACTTTCTTCCTCTTTCTGTACCTCTCTTGACTCTTTCTGCACCTTTCTTACTCTTTCTGCAGTTCTCTTGCTTCTTTTGGTACCTCTTTTGCCTCTTTCTGCACCTCTCTTGCTTCTTTCTGCACTTCTCTTGCTTCTTTCTGTACCTCTCTTACCTCTTTATGTACCCTTCTTCCTCTTTCTGCACCTTTATTCCTTTTTCTGAACATCTCTTGCCTCTTTCTGCACCTCTCTTGTCTCTTTCTCTATATCTGTTGCTTCTTTTTGCACTTCTCTTGCTTCTTCCTACACTATTCTTCAACTTTCTGCACCTTTCTTCCTCTTTCTGCACATCTCTTGCTTCTTTCTGCATATCTCTTGACTCTTTCTGCACCTCTCTTGCTTTGTTCTGCACTTCTCTTGCCTTTTTCTGCATCTCTGTTTCCTCTCTCTACACCTCTCTTGCCTCTTTCTGTACCTTTCTTCCTTTTTCTGTGCCTTTCTTCCTGTTTTTGCACCTCTCTTGCCTCTTTTTGCACATCTCGTGCATATTTCTGCACTTTTCTTGCTTATTTCTGCACGTTTCTCCCTCTTTATGCACCTCTCTTGCTTCTTGCACATTTCTTCCTCTTTCTGTAGTTCTCTTGTTTCTATTTGCATTTTTATTGCCTCTTTGTGTACCTCACTTGCCTCTTTCTCCACCTCTGTTGCTTCTTTCTGCACGTCTTGTGCTTCTTTTTGTTCCTTTGTTCCTCTTTCTGCACCTTTCTTCTTCTTTCTGCACTTCTATTGCTTCTTTCTGCACTTCTCTTGACTCTTTCTATACCTCTCTTGCTTCTTTCTGCACTTCTCTTGCCTTTTTCTGCATCTCTCTTGCCTCTTTCTGCACCTCTCTTGCTGCACCTTTCTTCTTCTTTCTGTGCCTTTCTTCCTGTTTCTGCACCTCTTGCCTCTTTATGCACCTCTCTTGTCTCTTTCTGCTCCTCTCTTGCCTCTTTCTGCACCTCACTTGCCTCTTTCTGCACTTTTCTTACTTCTTTCTGCACTTCTCTTGCTCATTTCTGCGTCTTTCTTCCTCTTTAAGCACCTCTCTAGCTTCTTGCACATTTCTTCCTTTTCCTGCAGTTCTCTTGCTTCTTTTTTCATTTCTATTGCCTCTTTCTGTACCTCACATGCCTCTTTCTTCAACTCTCTTGCCTCTTTCTGCAACTCTATTGCCTCTTTCTCCACCTCTGTTGCTTCTTTCTGCACTTCTCTTGCTTCTTCTGTGCCTTTTTCCTCTTTCTGCACCTTTCTTCATCTTTCTGCACATCTCTTGTTTCATTCTGAGCATCTCTTGGCTCTTTCTTCACCACTCTTGGCTGTTTCTGTACCTCACTTGCCTCTCTCTGTACTTTTCTTGCTTCTTTTTGCACTTCTCTTGCTTCCTTTTGTGCCTTTCTTCCTCTTTCTGCACCTCTCTTTCTGTACCTTTCTCCCTCTTTCTGCAGTCCTCTTGCTTTTTTTCCACCTCTCTTGCCGCTTTCTGCACCTCTCTTGCTTCTTTCTGCACTTCTCTTGCTTCTTTCTGTACACCTCTTACCTCTTTATGTACCCTTCTTCCTCTTTCTGCACCTTTATTCCTGTTTCTAAACATCTCTTGCCTCTTTCTGCACCTCTCTTGTCTCTTTCTCTATATCTGTTGCTTCTTTTGCACTTCTCTTGCTTCTTTCTACACTATTCTTCAACTTTCTGCACCTTTCTTCCTCTTTCTGCACTTCTCTTGCTTCTTTCTGCATATCTCTTGACTCTTTCTGCACCTCTCTGCTTCGTTCTGCACTTCTCTTGTCTTTTTCTGCATCTCTGTTTCCTCTCTCTACACCTCTCTTGCCTCTTTCTGTACCTTTCTTCCTTTTTCTGTGCCTTTCTTCCTGTTTTTGCACCTCTCTTGCCTCTTTCTGCACATATCTCGTGCATATTTCTGCACTTTTCTTGCTTATTTCTGCACGTTTCTCCCTCTTTATGCACCTCTCTTGCTTCTTGCACATTTCTTCCTCTTTCTGCAGTTCTCCTGTTTCTATTTGCATTTTTATTGCCTCTTTGTGTACCTCACTTGCCTCTTTATCCACCTCTGTTGCTTCTTTCTGCACGTCTTGTGCTTCTTTTTGTGCCTTTGTTCCTCCTTCTGCACCTTTCTTCTTCTTTCTGCACTTCTATTGCTTCTTTCTGCACTTCTGTTGACTCTTTCTGTACCTCTCTTGCTTCTTTCTGCACTTCTCTTGCCTTTTTCTGCATCTCTCTTGCCTCTTTCTGCACCTCTCTTGCTGCACCTTTCTTCTTCTTTCTGTGCCTTTCTTCCTGTTTCTGCACCTCTTGCCTCTTTATGCACCTCTCTTGTCTCTTTCTGCTCCTCTCTTGCCTCTTTCTGCACCTCACTTGCCTCTTTCTGCACTTTTCTTACTTCTTTCTGCACTTCTCTTGCTCATTTCTGCGTCTTTCTTCCTCTTTATGCACCTCTCTAGCTTCTTGCACATTTCTTCCTTTTCCTGCAGTTCTCTTGCTTCTTTTTTCATTTCTATTGCCTCTTTCTGTACCTCACATGCCTCTTTCTTCAACTCTCTTGCCTCTTTCTGCAACTCTATTGCCTCTTTCTCCACCTCTGTTGCTTCTTTCTGCACTTCTCTTGCTTCTTCTGTGCCTTTTTCCTCTTTCTGCACCTTTCTTCATCTTTCTGCACATGTCTTGTTTCATTCTGAGCATCTCTTGGCTCTTTCTTCACCACTCTTGGCTGTTTCTGTACCTCACGTGCCTCTCTCTGTACTTTTCTTGCTTCTTTTTGCACTTCTCTTGCTTTCTTTTGTGCCTTTCTTCCTCTTTCTGCACCTCTCTTTCTGTACCTTTCTCCCTCTTTCTGCAGTTCTCTTGCTTTTTTTGCACCTCTCTTGCCGCTTTCTGCACCTCTCTTGCTTCTTTCTGCACTTCTCTTGCTTCTTTCTGTACCTCTCTTACCTCTTTATGTACCCTTCTTCCTCTTTCTGCACCTTTATTCCTGTTTCTGAACATCTCTTGCCTCTTTCTGCACCTCTCTTGTCTCTTTCTCTATATCTGTTGCTTCTTTTTGCACTTCTCTTGCTTCTTTCTACACTATTCTTCAACTTTCTGCACCTTTCTTCCTCTTTCTGCACTTCTCTTGCTTCTTTCTGCATATCTCTTGACTCTTTCTGCACCTCTCTGCTTCGTTCTGCACTTCTCTTGCCTTTTTCTGCATCTCTGTTTCCTCTCTCTACACCTCTCTTGCCTCTTTCTGTACCTTTCTTCCTTTTTCTGTGCCTTTCTTCCTGTTTTTGCACCTCTCTTGCCTCTTTCTGCACATCTTGTGCATATTTCTGCACTTTTCTTGCTTATTTCTGCACGTTTCTCCCTCTTTATGCAGTTCTCCTGTTTCTATTTGCATTTTTATTGCCTCTTTGTGTACCTCACTTACCTCTTTCTCCACCTCTGTTGCTTCTTTATGCACGTCTTGTGCTTCTTTTTGTGCCTTTGTTCCTCTTTCTGCACCTTTTTTCTTCTTTCTGCACTTCTATTGCTTCTTTCTGCACTTCTCTTGACTCTTTCTGTACCTCTCTTGCTTCTTTCTGCACTTCTCTTGCCTTTTTCTGCATCTCTCTTGCCTCTTTCTGCACCTCTCTTGCTGCACCTTTCTTCTTCTTTCTGTGCCTTTCTTCCTGTTTCTGCACCTCTTGCCTCTTTATGCACCTCTCTTGTCTCTTTCTGCTCCTCTCTTGCCTCTTTCTGCACCTCACTTCGCTCTTACTGCACTTTTCTTACTTCTTTCTGCACTTCTCTTGCTCATTTCTGCATCTTTCTTCCTCTTTATGCACCTCTCTAGCTTCTTGCACATTTCTTCCTTTTTCTTCAGTTCTCTTGCTTCCTTTTTCATTTCTATTGCCTCTTTCTGTACTTCACATGCCTCTTTCTCCACCTCTGTTGCTTCTTTCTGCACTTCTCTTGCTTCTTCTGTGCCTTTTCCACTTTCTGCACCTTTCTTCATCTTTCTGCACATCTCTTGTTTCATTCTGAGCATCTCTTGGCTCTTTCTTCACCACTCTTGGCTGTTTCTGTACCTCACTTGCCTCTCTCTGTACTTTTCTTGCTTCTTTTTGCACTTCTTTTCTTTCTTCCTTTTGTGCCTTTCTTCCTCTTGCTGCACCTCTCTTTCTGTACCTTTCTCCCTCTTTCTGCAGTTCTCTTGCTTTTTTTGCACCTCTCTTGCCGCTTTCTGCACCTCTCTTGCTTCTTTCTGCACTTCTCTTGCTTCTTTCTGCACCTCACTTGCTTCTTTCTGTACCTCGCTTGCCTCTTTGTGCACCTGTCTTCCTCTTCTTGTGCATTTCTTCCTCTTTTGGCACCTCTCTTGCCTCTTTCTGCATTTCTCTTGATTCTTTCTGTACCTCTCTTACCTCTTTATGTACCCTTCTTCCTCTTTCTGCACCTTTATTCCTGTTTCTGAACATCTCTTGCCTCTTTCTGCACCGCTCTTGTCTCTTTCTCTATATCTGTTGCTTCTTTTTGCACTTCTCTTGCTTCTTTCTACACTAATCTTCAACTTTCTGCACCTTTCTTCCTCTTTCTGCACTTCTCTTGCTTATTTCTGCATATCTCTTGACTCTTTCTGCACCTCTCTTGCTTCGTTCTGCACTTCTCTTGCCTTTTTCTGCATCTGTTTCCTCTCTCTACACCTCTCTTGCCTCTTTATGCACCTTTCTTCCTTTTTCTGTGCCTTTCTTCCTGTTTTTGCACCTCTCTTGCCTCTTTCTGCACATCTCTTGCATATTTCTGCACTTTTCTTGCTTATTTCTGCACGTTTCTCCCTCTTTATGCACCTCTCTTGCTTCTTGCACATTTCTTCCTCTTTCTGCAGTTCTCTTGTTTTTATTTGCATTTTTATTGCTTCTTTGTGTACCTCACTTCCCTCCTCCACCTCTGTTGCTTCTTTCTGCACGTCTCGTGCTTCTTTTTGTGCCTTTGTACCTCTTTCTGCACCTTTCTTCTTCTTTCTGCACTTCTATTGCTTCTTTCTGCACTTATCTTGACTCTTTCTGTACCTCTCTTGCTTCTTTCTGTACTTCTCTTGCCTTTTTCTGCATCTCTCTTGCCTCTTTCTGCACCTCTCTTGCTGCACCTTTCTTCTTCTTTCTGTGCCTTTCTTCCTGTTTCTGTACCTCTCTTGCCTCTTTATGCACCTCTCTTGCCTCTTTCTGCACCTCACTTGCCTCTTTCTTCACTTTTCTTACTTCTTTCTGCACCTCTCTAGCTTCTTGCACATGTCTTCCTCTTTCTGCAGTTCTCTTGCTTCTTTTTTCATTTCTATTGCCTCTTTCTGTACCTCACATGCCTCTTTCTTCAACTCTCTTGCCTCTTTCTGCAACTCTATTGCCTCTATCTCCACCTCTGTTGCTTCTTTCTGCACTTCTCTTGCTTCTTCTGTGCCTTTTTCCTCTTTCTGCACCTTTCTTCATCTTTCTGCACATCTCTTGTTTCATTCTGAGCATCTCTTGGCTCTTTCTTCACCACTCTTGGCTGTTTCTGTACCTCACTTGCCTCTCTCTGTACTTTTCTTGCTTCTTTTTGCACTTCTCTTGCTTCCTTTTGTGCCTTTCTTCCTCTTGCTGCACCTCTCTTTCTGCACCTCTCTTGCTTCTTTCTGCACTTCTCTTGCTTTTTTCTGCACCTCACTTGCTTCTTTCTGTACCTCGCTTGCCTCTTTGTGCACCTTTCTTCCTCTTCTTGTGCATTTCTTCCTGTTTTTGCACCTCTCTTGCCTCTTTCTGCATTTCTCTTGATTCTTTCTGCACCTCTCTTGCTTCTTTCTATACTTTTCTTGCCTTTTTTCTGCATTTTTCTTCCCTCTTTTAGCACCTCTCATGCTTCTTTCTGCAACTTTCTTCCTCTTTCTGCAGTTCTCTTGCTTCTTTCTGCACCTCTCTTGCCTCTTTCTGGACCTCTCTTGCGTTTTTCTACACCTCTCTTACCTCATTCTGTACTCTCTTGCCTCTTTCTGCAGCTCTCTTGTCTATTTCTGCACCTCTCTTGTCTCTTCTGCACCTCACTTGCCTCTTTCTGCACATTTCTTGCTTCTTTCTGCACTTCTCTTGCTTCTTTCTGTGCCTTTCTTCCTCTTTCTGCACCTTTCTTGCTTCTTGCACCTTTCTTCCTCTTTCTGCAGTTCTCTTGCTTCTTTTGCATTTCTATTGCCTCTTTCTGTACCTCCTTTTGCCTCTTTCTGCAATTCTCTTGACTCTTTCTGCATCTCTTTTGTTTCTTTCTGCACTTCTCTAGCCCTTTTCTGCACATTTCTTGCCTCTTTCAGCACCTCTCTTGCCTCTTTCTGTACTTTTCTACCTCTTTATGCAGTTCTCTTTCTTCTTTCTGCACCTCTCTTGCCTCTTTCTGCACCTCACTTGCCTCTTTCTTCACTTTTCTTACTTCTTTCTGCACTTCTCTTGCTCATTTCTGCGTCTTTCTTCCTCTTTATGCACCTCTCTAGCTTCTTGCACATGTCTTCCTCTTTCTGCAGTTCTCTTGCTTCTTTTTTCATTTCTATTGTCTCTTTCTGTACCTCACATGCCTCTTTCTTCAACTCTCTTGCCTCTTTCTGCAACTCTATTGCCTCTTTCTCCACCTCTGTTGCTTCTTTCTGCACTTCTCTTGATTCTTCTGTGCCTTTTTCCTCTTTCTGCACCTTTCTTCATCTTTCTGCACATCTCTTGTTTCATTCTGAGCATCTCTTGGCTCTTTCTTCACCACTCTTGGCTGTTTCTGTACCTCACTTGCCTCTCTCTGTACTTTTCTTGCTTCTTTTTGCACTTCTCTTACTTCCTTTTGTGCCTTTCTTCCTCTTGCTGCACCTCTCTTTCTGCACCTTTCTCCCTCTTTCTGCCGTTCTCTTGCTTTTTTTGCACCTCTCTTGCCGCTTTCTGCACCTCTCTTGCTTCTTTCTGCACTTCTCTTGCTTCTTTCTGCACCTCACTTGCTTCTTTCTGTACCTTGCTTGCCTCTTTGTGCACCTTTCTTCCTCTTCTTGTGCATTTCTTCCTGTTTTTGCACCTCTCTTGCCTCTTTCTGCATTTCTCTTGATTCTTTCTGCACCTCTTTCTATACTTTTCTTGCCTTTTTTCTGCATTTTCTTCCCTCTTTTAGCACCTCTCGTGCTTCTTTCTGCAACTTTCTTCCTCTTTCTGCAGTTCTCTTGCTTCTTTCTGTACCTCTCTTGCCTCTTTCTGGACCTCTTTTGCGTTTTTCTGCACCTCTCTTACCTCATTCTGTACTCTCTTGCCTCTTTCTGCAGCTCTCTTGTCTATTTCTGCACCTCTCTTGTCTCTTCTGCACCTCACTTGCCTCTTTCTGCACATTTCTTGCGTCTTTCTGCACTTCTCTTGCTTCTTTCTGTGCCTTTCTTCCTCTTTCTGCACCTCTCTTGCTTCTTGCACCTTTCTTCCTCTTTCTGCAGTTCTCTTGCTTCTTTTGCATTTCTATTGCCTCTTTCTGTACCTCACTTGCCTCTTTCTGCAATTCTCTTGACTCTTTCTGCATCTCTTTTGCTTCTTTCTGCACTTCTCTAGCCTTTTTCTGCACATTTCTTGCCTCTTTCAGCACCTCTCTTGCCTCTTTCTGTACTTTTCTACCTCTTTATGCAGTTCTCTTTCTTCTTTCTGCACTTTCTTGCCTCTTTCTGCACCTCTCTTTCCTCTCTCTGCACCTCACTGTAGGAGAGTAGGATCTGCTTCTCATGGGTACCCCCACTTTTTGCTGATGCTTCACTGTTTTTCGACTTTAGTCTGGCTGGGGCCCTGCTAATCAGAACCCCAGCCTAGCTGCTTCCTCTCTAAAATGATTTCCATGTGCCTTAGGCACATCTCTGATTGGAATCTGGAGTGCCCTTATAAGTCCCTAGTATATGGTATACTATGTACCCAGGGCATAGGTACCTCAGAGATCTACCAGGGGCTGCAGCATGTATTGTGCCACCCCTGGAAGGCCATCCAAAATGACACCACAGGTCTGCTACTGCAGCCTGGGTAAGGTGGTGCATGCACCCCTTACTGTGATATAGGTTACCTATATCACTACATATGTACACACATATAAACCTATAAGTCACTCCTATGGCAGGCCTTATCAATCCTGAAGGCAGAGTGCTTGGTTCTTATGTGAGAGGGTGCCCCTGCATGAGCAGAGCCCCTCTGCAGCATTCGGAGGCCCTTCTCTGATGCTGTTTGTAGTGCAGCCTGACCATATACTCTTAAGTGCCTTATATCCTCGCGGTACAATGCTAACTTTGGACTGGCTGCACCAAAACATGTCGTGTTTGGTGTCAAACATCTTGGAATACTACCCCCCCCGCCAGTTCTGGCGGCGGGGGTAGCATTCCACCCTTCTAGAGGGAAAGACATGTACACACCGGCCTGCCCGGTAACTTCTTTCCAGAGCCCTGGCATCACAAAATGGATGCCGCTGCCACAGACACAGGTCTGGCCTCATGCTGCTGACAAAAACTCCGGCAGGGGAGGCCTGGACAATAGGTTTCCTGTTGAAGGGAGGTGTAACCACCTCCCCAGACAGGATAGTGTGTATTGGGGCTGGGCAGGAGCACCCTCTGGTGCTTTGAAGTCTTGCACTGGGGGCACATTTGGTGCCCCTGTGCATATGCCAGTTCAAACTGGTTGCAGGGGCTACCTGCCCCTGCTCTGGCACAAAACTGGACAAAGGGAAAGGGGTGTAACCACCCCTCTGCCCTGACCCTCCCATAGGTGGGTCCCCAGAGTATGTCCAACCCCCTAACTTGGTATAATTATGGGACCCCAGTCCTTAGGACTTTAGATTTACCTGGATGAAACTCTGATACAGAATCCTGGACCTTCGACACTCTACTTCAAGATTTGAGGACTGAAGAATCTCCCTTGGGGTCAAGGAGTGACTCCCCTGCTTGGCAGGCACCTAAGAAGCAATTGTCTGGTCTGCATCGCTGAAGCTCCCGCTGGACGCCGAAGTCTTTGCAACACCAGAGGTGGATTTCCAGACTTCCCCAAGGCTGCCCTGAGTCTCCAGCAAAGCTGAGGCCCATAGCTGTCGTGGGTAACGTGGAACTGTGACCCTTGGACACCAAGCACATTTGCAAGTGCACCCTCTTCCTGGTCTCCCACGAAGTTGTGCTTTGGGCTCCGAGTAGCTCTTGCCTCCAGCACCAAGTGCACCGAAGATCACTGGCCTCCACTCCACGAGTGTCCTGTGAGCCAGCTCTAAGTGCGTCCACTCAAGGCTCCTTTGCGGTCGCTAGTCCATTGGCTAGTGGGCCCTCCTGAAGGCAACTCTTCTTCTGCTTGGGCTTCCCTGGTTGCGCCAGACGTGCCCTGACTTACCCTCACTGGGTGAGTCCCTCAGACCTTGCTGGTCTGCACCACCGTCCTTCTTCTATTTCCACGAGACTTGCCGTTGCCAAGGCTTGTTGGGTCCAATCCGGTCGGCGACACCCCTGCATTCGACAGACGTCATGGGACAGCTCGAATCCAGCTCCTGGTTATCATCAACGCCTCCTGGACCTCGTGGCTGTAGAGTCAAGATGACCGTCAACCTACCTGAAGCACCCGACATCGGTGGGCATCCGCTCATCGCCTTCCTGGTCACTGGATAGTGACCCAGACTCTGTCCCCTTTGCTTTCAGGTTCTTCAGATCTTTGACCCACCCTTGGATCCACCCGAACACTTTCGACTTGGTCACCAGCAGCACTTTGCAGCAGATCGCCATTGAAAACGACGACGATACCCGACCCCGAAAGACACCTATGCACCCGGCTTCCCTGGGTGAGGTAACTCGAGTACTCCGGTGCTCCCGTGGGTATAGACTCTAGAACAACCTAGTTCTAAAGAGGTTTGCTCCAAGTCCTCCTCTAAGTGTCCCTTTTCTTTAAAACTCTAACCGCGACATTCCCCATAGAAGTAAACGGCGGCTCGCGACTGTGTTCTCACACTGCACGTGTCCCCCGTGGGTCCCCTGTTTCGCTACCTTGGGTGGTTCCTTGAGGGCCAAGCACTTCTACAGGCTCTAGGCCTTGTGTCTAGCTCAGTCGTGGTTCTTATACCACTTTATTGGTTTATGGTTTGGTACGCCCCTAGGGCTCAAACGTGTATTTGTGCTATTACTGTTGATAACTGACTTGTAACTTATGTACTTCGAACTCTAGCCTCATAAAGAGACTAGAGGGGTGTGTTTAAGACTAAATACATATATTTTATATATATACCTGGTGTGGTCCTCTTTCATTTGGTCACTCAAGAGATTATAGACTGGTAAAACAAGCTGCTTTACATTCCTTCAAGACTTAGCCTGAAGGCTGCTCTCCATAGCTACCACTAGGATAGCTTTCAATAAAGGTTGTCTTTAACCTATCTCCAATAAGGGGTTGTTTGGACTGGTGCAAGGTGCCCACTATAATTAGTGGACAGCATATACCAGGCCAACTTCTCACACTCACTTGCATCTTTCTGTACTTTTCTTGCTCTTTTCTATACTTCTATTGCTTCTTTCTGTGCCTTTCTTGCTTCTTTCTGCACTTCTCTTGATTCTTTCTGCACCTCTCCTGCTTCTTTCTATACTTTTCTTGCCTTTTTTCTGCATTTTCTTCCCTCTTTTAGCACCTCTTGTGCTTCTTTCTTCAACTTTCTTCCTCTTTCTGCAGTTCTCTTGCTTCTTTCTGCACCTCTCTTGCCTCTTTCTGGACCTCTCGCGTTTTTCTGCACCTCTCTTACCTCATTCTGTACTCTCTTGCCTCTTTCTGCAGCTCTCTTGTCTATTTCTGCACCTCTCTTGTCTCTTCTGCACCTCACTTGCCTCTTTCTGCACATTTCTTGCTTCTTTCTGCACTTCTCTTGCTTCTTTCTGTGCCTTTCTTCTTCTTTCTGCACCTCTCTTGCTTCTTGCACCTTTCTTCCTCTTTCTGCAGTTCTCTTGCTTCTTTTGCATTTCTATTGCCTCTTTCTGTACCTCACTTGCCTCTTTCTGCAATTCTCTTGACTCTTTCTGCATCTCTTTTGCTTCTTTCTGAACTTCTCTAGCCTTTTTCTGCACATTTCTTGCCTCTTTCAGCACCTCTCTTCCCTCTTTCTGTACTTTTCTACCTCTTTATGCAGTTCTCTTTCTTCTTTCTGCACGTTCTTGCCTCTTTCTGCACCTCTCTTTCCTCTCTCTGCACCTCACTTGCATCTTTCTGTACTTTTCTTGCTCCTGTCTATACTTCTATTGCTTCTTTCTGTGCCTTTCTTGCTTCTTTCTGCACTTCTCGCCTTTCTGTGCAGTTTTCTTGCCTCTTTCTGCACCTATCTTGTCTCTTTCTGTACCTTTCTTCCTCTTTATGCAGTTTTCTTGCTTCTTTCTGCACCTCTCTTGCCTCTTTCTGCACCTCACTTGCCTCTTTCTGTACTTTTCTTGCTTCTTTCTGCAGTTCTCTTGCTTCTTTCATAACATAAACTGTGAGTTTGGTGGCAGACGGATTCCGTGCACCCCCACCGGATACGTAAGCCTGTTTATATTAGCTAGCTCACAGTGCCACTAGAGTCTCCTCTAATCCTGGGAGAGAATAGTTCTTTGCAACCTCAGAACATGACAACCCTGATCCCCCAGGATCGTGGAAACAATATACTACATTTCGCTCAGTCACTCATGCTCACTGAGTTTGTCTCAGAGAGTTACACAGAATAAACAGGCTGGGCATTTCAATAAGTATTTATTGAACAGTTTTTATTCCAGTGTATAATAGATGAGCTGCAACAACCATTAGACAGTAGCAGAGATATATTATTAGCAATACTACGAAAGTAAAGGGATGGTAAAGTTCTACCATCTTGCAGAAATCATGAATATATACAAGTACATAACACACATGATAAAAATGCGTACTCCTACGATGTCTCCCTAACTAGATGTACCTAAATGTACCTTGCATCTGTGTAGGTGTTATGCCAAGAATCCCTCTAGGATCTAGTCCACCCTATTACCTGCGAGTTTAGAGAATGTGGGACCCCGTCCTGGTCTCGAGTTGGACACCCCGCGAAGGATGTTAGACCACTGCTAGCTGGAGCGTCTGCATGCAGGAACCTCAGCGTCTCTGGTCAGTGTGTCAGCCGGGAAGTCACAGTCTCCTCTCTCTTCCTAAGCAAGATGTGTTGTATATATACCCATAGGTCTCCCCAGGGGTCCTACCTTGCTGTGTTACTGTGTCTTCCTAAACAATGACATCAGGCCTGAACTTTATACAGAGATATTATACAGGAGATGGTAATCCTACTGTTTGTCCTGCTGTGCTTCCAAGAAGCCTCATGCATAATGTATGAGAATCGAACCAGGGAAAAACCCACGTTCTGCATGCAGTGTCATATCTAGGTAAAAGGTCAGTGCCTAAGAACCGCTATGTATGCAATGTAGGGACAGATGTAGGTGAAAGGTTGCGATGTTACCTGCGCCTATATAGGGTACCTATATGGAATATAACACCCACTCCTCTTCCGAATGGACGACATATGTAACCGATTACTATACTACTAACATTACTAGATAGTGGCATGCACAAAGTTTATAAAAACATCTTTTGAACTATAATGTTTAAAAACTTCTAAAATTTTCTAAAAAACAACTTAAAAATGTTTTTTTTAAAAGTTTGCAAGCCCTAGCTCTAAAATGTCCCTTGATATAGTCCGGATCACTATAAGCATTGTAAAGCCATGAATGCCCACAAAATGAAAGGAATGTCAATTTAGTTCCATCGTTCCAAATTTGAGCTTTGTTTAAAAAAGGGCGAATTTTTTGTGCAATAAAATTCTATTCTATTCTATTCTATTCTATTCCCAGCACACGACGAGCCAAATGAGTTCAATTGTTTATGTGTCCTGGCTGGTAGACGCAACATTTTCATTGCTTGCTTCCACAGTAGACGGCCCCTGTAGCACCTTGCAGAGCACATCAATTGAGCACAGATGTTCCACGCTGTCCACAGCCAGTGCTGGGGCATCTTGTACGACGTCCAAAGCCTGGGTGTCAGAGGAGAAGCCGGTGTTTGGACCAACAGGTGCAGTTACTACCCGTGGTTGCTCAAGGAATGCAGTCATCAACATTGGAATACGCTGAGGACACTGCAGAACATGGGCCTTTATCGGGTGCAGTAAAGCATTCACGTCCGGTGGTGCACATGATGGTAGTGTCAAACAAAGGTCTAACACGCATTCTTCTCTGCAAAACAGGCATCGGAGGACAGGTAAGATGCAGTCTATCCAGACCGGTCGAAATGACAAGAACCAAGATTCACTTAGTTCTCTTAGGCGAGGCATGCCTAGAAGTTGTACCATGCGGTCATGGTATTTATGCTCCAGGAGTGTTCTTTCCATCGCCTTGGTGACAGGGACGTCCATTGCATAGCAAATAGAAAACAATCAGGATACCTGCAATTAGAAATAGGATCAGCGGAAGTCCTCCAAAGATGCTTCTGAATACAGAGTGTATGAAGTTTGGTATAACTCCAAGTACCGTATGAAAGGTGCTCAGAAGTCCAGAACCTATGGTCTTAAATAGGTGGACAATGCCTGTCGTATCAGACATGTTAAAGATACGATTCACCATTTCTGCGAAATGGAAAGGGCAATTAGTATGAATGAGTGCCTGTATCTCTGCCGAGGACCTTGCAAGTTGAAGATCAAAAGTCTCTCCAGCAGAGGTTAAGGGCACAAACTTCTGTAGAAGCATGGCTTTCATTCTACTTAGAGTATCAAACCGTATTAAGGAAACATTCAGTGAAGGCCATAACGCCGCCTCCCTGACTGTATGTGTCGGTGGGAACAATACTTGCATACATCAAGTAACCCTGGAGCTCACGGTTACCAGATATGCGATGCCCGGGAGCATGCCAAAGCAGCCTTGACTGTTCAGCATCAAGTAACTCCCATTTGAATGTAGCCTGAATGCTGGAGTAATCACTGCAGCTGGGGCACCCTTCAAATGACAGGACAGGTTTGATACAGAACCATTACAAGCCCCGTGCAACATAATATACTGGCACATGAGTGATCCACTTAAAGCGTTCTCACAGTTTGTACCGCTTAGAAACACTACACGATCCCCACTCCGGCATCGAAACCTGTATGGTAATTCCCAAGTATCCTTAATGTATTCCTTACCCATTTCTTCATATCTGACTGCCTGCTTTTGTTCAAGGCAATATTGAAACTGAAAAGTAGTGAGCGGTAGAGTAATGTGGCCATGGATTAGCCATTCTGTAGACGGTGATTCTGCCACTGTGAATGGTAATCTATCCAGTTTTTCGATACGCAGCATTGTATATTTTGCTCCCCTTTGTGCCATTTCTATCTGTTTATCTGTTAGATTGTATTCAGAAAACAGAGACATGCTGTTGATAAAACGCCAAGGCACGTAGCCTGCACGCAAAGATTGCAGCATCCAGCTTAACAACATAATAGAACTTAACTGTGATTGCCCGTGTTGTAATATGGCCAAATCTTGTTCTAGAATGTCTATCGCAGAAGATACAATGTTGCCTAAGGAATATATCCTGGAGGTCAATGTAGTTAACCCATTGTCTATCACTGCTAGAGATTTTTCTAGATTTATACGGTCTATTTCCCGTAACCTCTCTGCGGCCTCTTGTTGGGATATTTTCCAAATTTCATTGTAGACAGCATAATAGAAACGTTTCTGGCGTGGCTTCCTGGGACCCATTAAAAAATCCCTAAGATCCACATCCTGTGTGAGTAAGGATAAGTGTTGTTTCACCTGTGTGAGTGTTGAGGTTTTTAGCCAATCAAGGCACAACTTCCCAACTTTGTAGGATGTCACTACCCCCGGATGTTGTTTCTGTACATAACGTGGATCTGGCCTATGGATACTAAACCCTTCGGTTTTACCCATGAATCTTGCCTGACAACTATTAGTGTCTGTGGGCCAAATCAACCATTTTCCCCAATCCGGGTCAGATCTGTTGTATTGTTTAATGTCATCTACTGTAATTTCCTCCTGTGATGTTATGTTGCCCTCGGTGTGTGATGCAGTCGGCACCCGAGGTGTGTTCAAGTCCTTGCTCTTAGTTAGTCCAAGGCAAGACGTCTGTTGCACTGTCTCGTTCAAAAACATGATTTGTTGAGGGATGAGGCATGCTCTAAACAGAGCTTCTGAACCCTGTACCTGCCATTCCCTAGTACCCCAGACTGATTTAAGGTCTATGGTGTCTTTCCACAAGTCAAAACCTTGTTCGGACAACTGGGCAATAATGGAAGCAGAGTAAATCTGTTTGGTGTTTGTCAACATATTTTTCTGTGCTGATGTTGGTGCAACCTTATAATAGTATGAGGCTGGGTCAGACATATTAAACCCTGAAAAATATGGAAATTTCTGTGTAAATGTTTTTGAACTACCTTTTGGATGGTGTTGGACAATGTTCCCACTGGTGGTATGTGAACATATTTCTAGGATTTGCAGATTTATGCAAAAATTGATGACCATAATGTTGATAACAATACATATTCTCGAAATCTGATGTGCTTTCCAATGTTTCACTATTAGAAAATGCAGCAGATTTTTCCAAATCAGATAACATGTTATTAACAGTTTCAAAATCCCAATCATTGGAAAATGTACTTGAGGTAATGATATCACTTAATGATATTTTAAATAACTGTGGAATTTTAAAAATTTTAGTCGGACCAAATATATCGAAATCAACCTTGTCCCACACTATACCATCAGGTATAGGAACTGCTGTAATGTTCACTGATGACAAGTCTCTTTGTTCTCGATGAGATGATTGGTGTGGTTTTAAAAGTAAGTTCACCTTTTGGGCTGCAGAGATTTGTCGAATGTATTTCCCATTAATAAGCATACTAAAAACTATTACCAAGCCTACCCAGAAAAGAAAGAAAAGTATCCCGGTGGTTATCCATAGTTCTACCCAGGGTGACACCAGGTAAGTCTTTTTAACCCCTTCGCTGCTAGGCCTTCCCCCCCCCCCCCTGTGCTAAGCCTTTTTTTGGCTATTTGGGGTAGTTCGCGCTTAGGCCCCTGTAACTTTTTGACCACATAAGGTATCCACGCCAAATTTGCGTCCTTTTTTTACAACATCATGGGGATTCTAAAGGTACCCAGGGTTTGTGGATTCCCCTGGAGGGGACCCAGAAATTAGCCAAAATACAGCTACATTTTTTTGGGGGAAAAATGGGAAAAAGGGCTCCAGATGAAAGCATCTGGTTTTTCCCTGCAAATGGTATCAAAAGGGGTTGTGGTGCTGAAATCACCATCTTCCCAGCTTTCAGGGACAAGCAGACTTTTGTCAGAAAACCAACATTTTTTTACACAGTTTTGGCGTTTTTCTGGGACATAGCCTATTTTTGCTATTTTTTGTGCTTTCAACAGGGCATATTATCAAGAACGGCGATAAAATTATCGCCGCTTTAGCGGCAGAAAACTGCTACTAAAGCGGCGATAATGGGCTTGATAATATGCCCTGGAGAATTCAATAGAAGCCCATGTTCACACCAGAACATGGACTTCTATTGGAATTCTCAGGGCATATTATCAAGCCCATTATCGCCGCTTTAGCAGCAGTTTTCTGCCGCTAAAGCGGCGATAATTTTAACGCCGTTCTTGATAATATGCCCCAACCTCCTTCCAGTTAATGGTAGAAATGGGTATGAAAGCAATAATAGATCCTGGAGAGCTTTACATTTTAGAAAAGAAGGCAAAATTCTGAATTCAGCAAGGGGTCATTTGTGTAGATCCTTCAAGGTTTCTTCATAGAAACTAACAGTTAAATATAGGAAAAATTGAAAATTAGTTGAAAAAAACAGCCATTTGTGTCAACGTTTTCACCTGTAACTTCTTCTAATTATGACAGCTGTATGAAAGCAATATACCGTTACATATGCTGGACCTTTCTGGTTGTGCGGATATATAGGACTTGTAGGTTCACCAAGAACCCAACGAACCCAGAGCCAATAACTGAGCAGCGTCTTGCAATGGTTTTTTATTATGTACCGGGTATATAGCAATTATTTTGGGAAAATGTATACATGGAAAAAATGGTATGATAGACACCTATGTATTTCTGAAATTGGAACAAAATATAGAGTTTAGAAACAGTAGATATTTGCACATTTCCGAAATTGGGAGTACCCATACTAGCATGAGAATTATAGGTCATTTTTCAAAATGACTTCCTTTTTACACATTGTCTTTCATTTGGAAGGCAGAAATGCATCGAAATTCAATAGGTAATAACAGTTGCTCTACAATTCTGTGTTACACTAAGTCTCCCGAGAAAAATGGTACCTCACTTGTGTGGGTAGGCCTAGTGCCCGTGACAGTAAACGGCCCAAAATGCAACGTGGACACACCACATTTTCACAGTGAAAAATTATCCTTTTTTTGCAAAGTGCCTATCTGTAGTTTTTGAACCCTAGCTCTGCCGGCACCTAGGGAAACCTAGCAAACCTATACATTTTTGAAAACTAGACACCCAGGGGAATACAGGATAGGGTGACTTGACTGGCTCTCACAAGGTTCTGTTACCCAGAATCCCTTTCAGACCTAAAATATTGTAAAAAAAAACACATTTTCCCCACATTTCTGTAGTGGAAAGTTCTGGAATCTGCGTGGATCCACAAAATTCAACCCACCCCCCGTTCCCCAAAGTCTTACGAGAAAAATGGTACCTCACTTGTGTGGGTAGGCCTAGTGCCCGCAACAGGAAACGGCCCAAAATGCAAGGTGGACACACCACATTTTCAGAGTGAAAAATGACCCTTTTTTTACAAAGTGCCTAGCTGTAGTTTTTGAACCCTAGCTCTGCCGGCACCTAGGGAAACCTAGCAAACCTATACATTTTTGAAAACTAGACACCCAGGGGAATACAGGATAGGGTGACTTGACTGGCTCTCACAAGGTTCTGTTTCCCAGAATCCCTTGCAAACCTGAAAAATTATCCCAAAAAAACACATTTTCCTCACATTTCTGTGGTGGAAAGTTCTGGAATCTGCGTGGATCCACAAAATTCCACCCACCCCGCATTCCCCAAAGTCATCCGAGAAAAATGGTACCTCACTTGTGTGGGTAGGCCTAGTGCCCGCGACAGGAAACGGCCCAAAACGCAAGGTGGACACAACACATTTTCACAGTGAAAAAGGACCCTTTTTTTGTAAAGTGCCTAGCTGTAGTTTTTGAACCCTAGCTCTGCCGGCACCTAAGTAAACCTAGCAAACCTATAAATTTTTTAAAACTAGACACTCGGGGGATGCTAGGGAGGTATGGCTTGCATGGATCCCCCAACGTTTTCTTACCCAGAATCCCCTGCAAACCTCAAATTTAGCTGATAAAATCATTTCTTCCACACATTTTTGTGTGGAAAAGTTGTAGCATCACCGGGCTGACACAAATTTCCTACAACCCAGCATTCCCCCGGGTCTCCTGATAAAACTGGTGCTTCACTCATGTGGGAGGCCCAAGTACCCGTGACAGGCAAGGGCCCAAAACGTATTGAGGCAACATCAAAATTGCCTATCACAAAACGACCTGGTTTTGCAAGGGGAGTCACCTGGGTTTTTGGCCCCGTGCTCGGCGGCCAGCTAGGGAAACCTACCAAACCCACACATTTCTGAAAACTAGACACCCGGGGGATTCCAGGGAGGTATGGCTTGCATGGATCCCCCAACGTTTTCTTACCCAGAATCCCCTGCAAACCTCAAATTTAGCTGAAAAAATCACCTTTTGCACACATTTTTGTAATTGTAATTGTAATTGGGTATTTGTAAAGCGCACGGCTACTCCACAGAGTGTCCCGGCGCTAACGACCGCTAAAACAGGCAGAGTGAACTCACAGCAACTAGCTAGTACTACTGTTGAAATAGCCAAGTTTTTAATTTCCTCCTAAACACACCTAGGTCAGATGTTTGTCTAAGAGAAATTGGTAGACCGTTCCACAAGCGGGATGCCACCACTTGAAAAGAGCGGCCGCCCATGCGAGAGCGGGAGAACCTAGGAATGGTCACCAGGTACTGCATCGAGGACCTCAATGTCCATTGAGGAGCGTAGTGCTGGATCCTTTTCCTAATATAATGGGCCCCTGAGTTGTGTAGGGCCTTAAAGGCCAAGGTAAGAGCCTTAAACTGGACCCTCTTATGCACCGGAAGCCAATGCAAAGATTTTAAGTGGGGGGTCATATGAGTCCTGGGTCCTACCATCAGAATGGCTCTGTCCGCTGCATTCTGAATCACCTGCAGGCGACCTAGAAGATATTCCGGTAAGCCTAAATATAGAACATTTGCGTAGTCCAGGCTTGATGCAATCAGGGCCTGAACTACCGTCTTTCTGAGAGGGACCGAGAGCAGGGGGAGGAAGTTCTTCAGCATTTTTAAAAGCCCAAAACAGGTGCCGGCCACAGATTGAATTTGGGTCTTCATGGACATGTCCGAATCCAACTTCACCCCAAGGTTTTTTACTGTGGTAATAGAGCACTTCGGGGGGGACATGTCCAGTGGCCACCACTGGCGCCACTCCTCACTCTAATTGGAACCGAAAAAAATTATCTCCGACTTTTCGGGATTGCACTTTAATTGCCTCCATCTGAGCCAGGAAAAGACCTCCGTTAGGCAGGTGTTTATCTCACTGCCTTTGAACACGGTGCCCTTCTCGCTGGTGAACAGAAGTTGCGTGTCATCGGCGTAGGATACAATTTTAGCGCTGTATTTCTCCGCTAAGAGTGCAAGGGGGGCCATATACATATTAAACAGGGCCGGACTTAGAATTGAGCCTTGGGGAACTCCTACTTTCATGGAGGTGATGCGGGTTGAGAAACGGGGGGACCATACAGTTTGCTGGTAGTTTTTGTGTGGAAAAGTTGTGGCATGACTGGGCTGACACAAATTTCCTACCACCCAGCATTCCCCCAGGTCTCCCAATAAAAATGGTGCCTCACTCGTGTGGGAGGCCCAAGTACCCGCAACAGGCAAGGGCCCAAAAAGTATTGAGGTGACATCAAAATTGCCTATCACAAAACGACCTGGTTTTGCAAGGGGGGTCACCTGCGTTTTTGGCCCTGTGCTCGGCGGCCACCTAGGGAAACCTACCAAACCCACACATTTCTAAAAACTAGACACCCGGGGGATTCCAGGGAGGTATGGCTTGCGTGGATCACCCAACGTTTTTTTACCCAGAATCCCCTGCAAACCTCAAATTTAGCTGAAAAAATCACTTTTTCCACACATTTTTGTGTGGGAAAGTTGTGGCATCACCGGGCTGACACAAATTTCCTACCACCCAGCGTCCCCCCAGGTCTCCCGATAAAAATGGTGCCTCACTCATGTGGGAGCCCAAGTACCCGTGACGGGCAAGGGCCCAAAACATATTGAGGCAACATCAAAATTGCCTATCAAAAAATGTTTCGGGCCCTTGCCTGTCGCCTCACTAGGTTTTGGGCCCTTGCCTGTCGTGGTCACTTGACCCACCCACGCGAGTGAGGTACCATTTTTATCGGGAGACCTGGGGAAATGCTGTGTAGAATGAAATTTGTGGATCCACGCAGATTCCAGAACTTTCCCACAACAGAATTGCGAGGAAAATGTGTTTTCTTTTTTACAAAGTTTGAGGTTTGCAAGGGATTCTGTGTAACAGAACCTGGTGAGAGCCAGACAAGTCACCCCATCCTGGATTCCCCTTGGTGCCTAGTTTTAAAAAATATACAGGTTTGCTAGGTTTCCCTACGTGCCAGCTGCGCTAGGGCCCAAAATCCACAGGTAGGCACATTGCTAAAAAAAGTCGGAGCCTAGTGGGCTTTCTGCCACCCTGGGGGAATCGGGGAGGGGGCTCACCCTGATATGCCCCCAAGGGCAGAAAGACTGTGGTTATTTTTTGTGGGGTGGGGGCATTGGTATGACCAATTTGGGCAGCCCCCACCCCCACGCATAAAAAAAGCCAGCATAATCTCTGGTGCCTAGTGGGCTTTCTGCCCCCCCAGGGGGCAGATCAGGGGCCACTGCCCCCATCTGCCCTTCCGGAGAAAGCCCTACCCCTACACGAATAAAAAAAAAATCCCTGGTTTCTAGTGGGCTTTCTGCCCCCCGGGGGGGCAGATTGGGGGCTACAGCTCCCATATGCCTCCCAGGGGGGCAGAAAGACTGTCATTTTTAGGGGGGGTGGGGCATTGGCATGCCCATTTTGGGCAGCCCCCACCCTAATTCAAATTGCCCAAAGAAAAATCCCTGGCATCTAGTGGGCTTTTTGCCCCCCCGGGGGGGCAGATTGGGGGCTTCTGCCCCATCTGCCCCCCAGGGGGGGCAGAAAGGCTGTAATTTTGGCAGGGGTTGGGGGGATTGGCATGCCCGTTTTGGGCAGCCCCTACCCTAATTAAAATTGCCCAAAAAACAATCCCTGGCGTCTAGTGGGCTTTCTGCCCCCGGGGGGGCAGATTGAGGGCTTCTGCCCCCATATTCCCCCCAGGGGGGGCAGAAAGGCTGTAATTGTGGTGGGGGAGTGGGGGCATTGGCATGCCCGTTTTGGGCAGCCCCACCCTAATTACATATGGCAACAATAAAATCCCTGGTGTCAAGTGGGCTTTCTGCCCCCCGGGGGGCAGATTGGGGGCTACTGCCCCATCTGCCCCCCAATGGGGACAGAAAGGCTGTAATGGTGGCAGGGGGTGGGGCCATTGGCATGCCCATTTTGTGCAGCCCCCACCCTAATTACATATGGCAACGAGAAATCCCTGGCGTCAAGTGGGCTTTCTGCCCCCCAGGGGGGGCATAAAGGCTGTAATGGTGGCAGGGGGGTGGGGGCATTGGTGTGCCCATTTCGGGCAGCCCCCACTCAAAAAACAAATGCGCAAAAAAATCCCTGGCGTCAAGTGGGCTTTCAGATTGGGGGCTACTGCCCCATCTGCCCCCCAGTGGGGGCAGAAATGCTGTAATGGTGGCAGGGGGGTGGGGGCATTGGCATTGCCCCCACCCTAAAAAAAATTGTGCAAACAAAATCCCTGGTGTTTAGTGGGCTTTCTGCCCCCCGGGGGGGCTGAAAGACTGAATTATGCCAATTTCTTTATGGGGGGAGCGAAGGCCCTTGCCCAAGGGGCTGTTCCCCCCCTCCCTGGTGTCTAGTGGGTGGATCCCTGCTTGGGGATCGCCCTCCTGGGGTAATCCTCAAGGAGGGATCCACTGGGGAGGGGTACCATTGGAAAGGGGAGATTCTCCCCTTTCCAATGATACCTCTCCCGTTTTTCTACGTGCACAGGGGGCTGAGATAGCCCCCTGAGCACGTAGAAGTGAAACTGAAATGAGCCTAAAGGCTCATTTCAGTTTCGGTTTCAGTGAAATGACGTCAGCGCGACGTGCGCGCTGATCGTCATTTCACTGAAATGGGGGGGCCTCAGGAGCTGGGGAAGCTCTTCCCCAGCGCCCAAGGCTACAGGGGAGAAATAGAAATCCCTCTGGTGCCTGCACCAGAGGGATTTCCAGGGCCATGTGCCATGACGGCCGGGAGCCGTTGTGCGCACACGAGCACCGGTGCGCACGACGGCTCCCGGCCGTCGTGCGCATGGAAGGGGTTAAGAAAGTTCAGAAAGTCTTTTATTTGCTGTTCTTGTTCCTTCAATTGCTAGGACCGGTACAGGCTTTCTGTATGATGGCCCAAATTCTTTTTTGTCTGCTATTTTCTCTCTGACCAGATCCCCGACTTTTGGGATCCAGACAGGTCTTGCCGTGACTGATTTGACTTCCCCAGTGGCGATCTGCTTCAGGTGGACATTACTTTGTTGTGTCCTGGATTCATTTAGATCCTGTAAAACAGCCAAACGATCATGGATGCCAATAGGCTTTTCATCCGGCACTGTGCCTTCACAATCAAGATCAGGTACCCACATTCATGTCCCAAATAGGACCTCATATGGAGTGACCCCAACTAGAGAACTTCTTGGCATGTTGTTAAGAGCACGCTGCACTCCATACAGAGGTTTTACCCAACTTTCCCCTGTGCCTAATACTCTAGCTGTTAAAGATTGCTTTCAGTCTCAGTTTTTTCTCTCCACTACCAAACTTTCCCTTGGGATGGTACGGAGATGAGTACCACAATGCTACACCCAATCCTCGCATGGCCTCCTTGTAAGCCCGAGAGCTATACGCAGGGCCCTGGTCAGAAAGTAATGTGCCAATTGCGTATGTCCCTATAAAGACTCGCAAATCTTTTATAACAGTTCGAGCATCAGCTGAGTGCTGGGGCAACACCCATAGGAATCTTGAGCAGGAATCCACTGCAACCATGATATACTTGTAAGCCCCATCTCTTTGTAAGGGGCCGCAGTGGTCCAAATAAACACACACTAGTGGTTTGTCAGATATTAACAGCGGTGTCTGCGCTGGACGTGTTAAGGTGGAACCTTTCATCTGCTGACAGATGTCGAATTTCAAGACATAGTCCTTAGTCTGCTTTGTTAATCCAGGCCACCAATAGTGTTGTTTCAACAAAGAAACAGTCGCCGTAACTCCTGCTTGTGCAGAACCTATCCCTTCGTGTGCTGCTAGAGTTAAACCTAACCTACGATCCATGTTTGGAATTACTCTATCTCCCACTCCAGTAATCTGAGCAAATGGAATGTTATTGGCATCTAACTTGTAGGAGTACTTGAGTGAAAACCTTTTTGGTACTGCTCCGCTGATTTTGCGGGTTGCATTAATAGCTACCATAATCTCACCGTCTATTATCGTTTTAGAATGAGTGATTGCAGCTACGGAAGCCGTGCGTACAGCCCCCTTTGCGGCTTCATCAGCCAATGAATTCCCATCACGCTGATGACTCAGTGTATGTATCACGTGAGCCCTCTGTAGTTCGGCTTTCAACTCCACCTTTCTTCCTCTTTATGTGCCTTTCTTCCTGTTTTTGCACCTCTCTTGCCTCTTTCTGCATTTCTCTTGATTCTTTCTGCACCTCTCTTGCTTCTTTCTACACTTTTCTTGCCTTTTTCTGCATTTATCTTCCCTCTTTTAGCACCTCTCTTGCTTCTTAATGCAACTTTCTTCCTCTTTCTGCAGTTATCTTGCTCCTTTCAGCACCTCTCTTGCCTCTTTCTGCACCTCACTTGCCTCTTTCTGCACTTTTCTAGCTTCTTTCTGCACTTCTCTTGCTTCTTTCTGCAACTTTCGTTCTCTTTCTGCACCTCTCTTGCCTGTTTCTGTACCTTTCTCCCTCTTTCTGCAGTTCTCTTGCTTCTTTCTGCACCTCTCTTGCCTCTTTCTGCACCTCTCTGGCTTCTTTCTGCACTTCTCTTCCTTCTTTCTGCACCTCTCTTGCCTCTTTCTGCAACTTTCTTCCTCTTTCTGTGCCCTTATTCTTCTTTCTGCACCTCTCTTGCCTTTCTCCACCTCTGTTGCTTTTTTCTGTACTTCTCTTGCTTCTTTCTACACTACTCTTCCTCTTTCTACATCTTTCTCTCTCTTTCTGTACTTCTCTTCCTTCTTTCTGCATTTCTCTTGACTCTTTCTGCACCTCTATTGCTTCTTTCTGCACTTCTCTTGCCTTTTTCTACATCTCTCTTGCCTCTTTCTGCACCTCTGCCTCTTTCTGCACATCACTTGCCTCTTTCTGCACCTCTCTTGTCTCTTTCTGCACCTCTCTTGCCTCTTTCTGCACATCACTTGCCTCTTTCTGCACATCACTTGCCTCTTTCTGCATCTTTCTTGCTTCTTTCTGCACTTCTCTTGCTTCTTTCTGCACCTTCCTTCGTCTTTCTGCTCCTCTCATGCTTCTTGACCCTTTCTACCTCTTTCTGCAGTTCTCTTGCTTCCTTTTGCATTTCTATTGCCCCTTTGTGTACCTCACTTGCCTCTTTCTGTGCCTCTCTTGCCTCTTTCTGCACCTCTCTTGCCTGCTTCTCCACCCCTGTTGCTTCTTTGTGTACTTCTCTTGCTTCTTTCTGTGCCCTTTTTCCACTTTCTGCACTTTCTTCCTTTTTCTGCAATGTCTTGCTTCTTTCTGCAGTTCTCTTGACTCTTTCTGCACCTAACTTGCTTCTTTCTGCAATTCTCTTGCCTTTTTCTGCATTTTTATTGCCTCTTTCAGCACCATGTTCCTCTTTCTGCACCACTCTTGCATCTTTCTGCATTTCTCTTGACTCTTTCTGCACCTCTCTTGTCTTCTTTCAGCACTTCTCTTGCCTTTTTCTGCATCTGTCTTGCATCTTTCTGCACCTCTCTAGCCTCTTTCTGCACCTTTCTTCCTCTTTCCGTGCCTTTCTTCCTGTTTCTGTACATCTCTTGCCTCTTTCTGCACCTCTCTTGCCTCTTTTTGCACCTCTCTTGTCTATTTCTGCACCTCACTTGCCTCTTTCTTCACTTTTCTTACTTCTTTCTGCACTTCTCTCTCTTCTTTCTGTGCCTTGCTTCCTCTTTCTGTACCTCTCTTGCTTTCTGCACCTTTCTTCCTCTTTCTGCAGTTCTCTTGCTTCTTTTGCATTTCTATTGCCTATTTATGTACCTCACTTGCCTCTTTCTCCACCTCTCTTACCTCTTTCTGTAGTTCTCTTGACTCTTTCTGTACTTATCTTGCTTCTTAATGCACTTCTCTTGACTCTTTCTGTACGTCTCTTGCTTCTTCTGCACTTCTTTAGCCTTTTTCTGCATTTCTATTGCGTTTTTCTGCACCTCTCTTGCCTCTTTCTGCACCTTTCTTCCTCTTTCTGTGCCTTTCTTCCTGTTTCTGCTCCTCTCTTTCCATTTTCTGCACCTCTCCTGCCTCTTTCTGCACCTCACTTGTCTCTTTCTGCACCTCTCTTACCTCTTTCTGCACCTCACATGCCTCGTTCTGCACTTTTCTTGTTCTTTCTGTACCTCTCTTGCTTCTTTTTGCGCCTTCCTTCGTCTTTCTGCTCGTCTCTTGCTTCTTGCACCTTTCTTCCTCTTCCTGCAATTCTCTTGCTTCTTTTTGCATTTCTTTTGCCCCTTTGTAAACATCACTTGCCTCTTTCTGTGCCTCTCTTGCCTCTTTCTGCACCTCTCTTGCCTGTTTCTCCACCTCTGTTGCTTCTTTCTGTACTTCTCTTGCTTCTTTCTGTGCCGTTTGTCCTCTTTCTGCACCTTTCTTCCTCTTTCTGCAGTTCTCTTGACTCTTTCTGCACCTAACTTGCTTTGTTCTGCACATCTCTTGCCTTTCTTCTGTACTTTTCTTGCCTCTTTCAGGACCTTTCTTCCTCTTTCTGCACTTCTCTTGCATCTTTCTGCATTTGTCTTGACTCTTTCTGCACCTCTCTTGTTTCTTTCAGCACTTCTCTTGTTTTTTTCTGCATCTCTCTTGCGTCTTTCTACACCTCTCTTGCTTCTTTCGGCACCTTTCTTCCTCTTTCTGTGCCTTTCTTCCTGTTTCTGCACATCTCTTGCCTCTTTCTGCACATCTCTTGCCTCTTTCTGCACCTCTCTTGTCTTTTTCTGCACCTCTTTTGCCTCTTTCTGTACCTCACTTGCCTCTTTCTTCACTTTTCTTACTTCTTTCTGCACTTCTCTTGCTTCTTTCGGCACCCTGCTTCCTCTTTCTGCACCTCTCTTGCTTCTTGCAACTTTCTTCCTCTTTCTGCAGTTCTCTTGCTTCTTTTTGCATTTCTATTGCCTCTTTCTGTACCTCACTTACCTGTTTCTCTACTCCTCTTGCTTCTTTCTGCAACTCTGTTGCCTCTTTCTCCATCTCTGTTGCTTCTTTCTGCACTTCTCTTGCTTCTTCTGTGCCTTTTGTCCTCTTCCTGCACCGTTCTTCCTCTTTCTGCACCTCTCTTGCTTCTTTCTGCACTTTTCTTGCCTTTTTCTGCACCTCTCTTGCTTCTTTCTGCACCTTTCTTTCCTTTTACTGCACTTCTCTTGCCTCTTTCAGCACCTCTCTTGCCTCTTTCTGCACCTGTCTTCCTCTTTCTGCAGTTCTCTTGCTCCTTTCTGCATGCCCTTGCCTCTTTCTACACCTCTATTGCCTCTTTCTGCACCTATCTTGCCTCTTTCTGCACTGTCTTGCCTCATTCTGCACCTCTCTTGTCTTTTTCTGCAACTCTCTTGCCTCATTTTGCACCTCACTTTCCTCTTTATGCACTTTTCTTGCTGTTTTCTGCACTTCTCTTGCTTCTTTCTACACCTTTCTTCCTCTCTCTGCACCTCTCTTGCACCTTTCTTCCTCTTTCTACAGTTCTCCTGCTTCTTTTTGCACTTCTCTTGGATTTCTGTGTACTTTTCTTGCCTCTTTCTGCACCTCTCTTGTCTCTTTCTGTACCTTTATTCCTTTGCAGTTCTCGTGCTTCTTTCTGCACCTCTCTTGCCTCTCTCTGCACCTCACTTGCATATTTCTGCACTTTTCTTGCTTCTTGCTGCACTTCTCGTGCTTCTTTCTGCGCCTTTCTTCCTCTTTCCGCACCTCTCTTGCCTCTTTCTGCACCTTTCTCCCTCTTTCTGCAGTTATCTTGCTTCTTTCTACACTTCTCTTGCCTCTTTCTGCACTTCCCTGGCTCCTTTCTGCACTTCACTTGCTTCTTTCTGCACCTCTCTTGCCTGTTTCTCCACTGCTGTTGCTTCTTTCTGCACTTCTCTTGCTTCTTTCTGTGCTTTTTTTCCTCTTTCTGCACCTTTCTTCCTGCACTCTCTTGCTTCTTTCTGCACTTTTCTTGCCTCTTTCAGCAACGTTCTTCCTCTTTCTGCATGTCTCTTGACTCTTTCTGCACCCCTCTTGCTTCTTTCAGCACTCCTCTTGCCTTTTTCTATATCTCTCTTGTGTTTTTCTGCACCTCTCTTGCCTCATTCTGCCCTTTTCTTCCTCTTTCTGTGCTTTTCTTCCTGTTTCTGTACCTCTCTTGCCTCTTTCTGCACCTCTCTTGCCTCTTTCTGCACTTCTCTTGTCTCTTTCTACACCTCTCTTGCCTCTTTCTGCTCCTCACTTGCCTCTTTCTGCACTTTTATTACTTCTTTCTGTGCCTTTCTTCCTCTTTCTGCATCTCTTTTGCTTCTTGCACCTTTCATCCTCTTTCTGCAGTTCTCTTGCTTCTTTTTGCATTTATATTGCCTCTTTCTCTACCTCACTTGCCTCTTTCTGCACTTCTCTTGACTCTTTCTGCACCTCTTTTGCTTCTTTCTGCACTTCTCTAGCCTTTTCCTGCACCGTTCTTGCCTCTTTCAGCACCTCTCTTGCCTCTTTATATGCTTTTCTACATCTTTCTGCAGTTCTCTTGCTTCTTTCTGCACTTTCTTGCCTCTTTCTGCACCTCTCTTGCCTCTTTCTGCACCTCACTTGCCTCTTTCTGCACCTCACTTGCATCTTTCTGCACCTCACTTGCATCTTTCTGCACTTTTCTTGTTCCTTTCTACATTTCTCTTGCTTCTTTCTGTGCCTTTCTTGCTTCTTTCTGCACTTCGCTTGCTTTTCTGTGCACTTTTCCTGCCTCTTTCTGCACCTCTCTTGTCTCTTTCTGTACCTTTCTTCCTCTTTTTTCAGTTGTCTTGCTTCTTTCTGCACCTCTTTTGCCTCTTTCTGCACCTCACTTGCCTCTTTCTTCACTTTTCTTGCTTCTTTCTTCACTTTTCTTGCTTCTTTCTGCAGTTTTCTTGCTTTTTCTGCACCTCTCTTGCCTCTTTCTGTACCTCTCTTGCTTCTTTCTGCACCTCTCTTGCCTCTTTCTGCACCTTTCTTTCTTTTTCTGAGCCCTTATTCCTCTTTCTGCACCTCTCTTGCCTTTATCCACCTCTGTTGCTTTTTCTGCACTTCTCTTGCTTCTTCCTACACTATTCTTCCTCTTTCTGCACCTTTCTACCTCTTTCTGCACTTCCCTTGCTTATTTCTGCATTTCTCATGGCTCTTTCTGCACCTCTCTTGCTTCTTTCTGCACTTCTCTTGCCTTTTTGTACATCCCTCTTGCCCCTTTCTGCACCCCTCTTGCCTCTTTCTGCACATTTCTTCCTCTTTCTGCTCCTCTCTTGCCTTTTTCTGCACCTCTCCTGCCTTTTTCCGCACCTCTTTTCTCTCTTTCTGCACCTCTCTTGCCTCTTTCTGCACTTCACTTGCCTCTTTCTGCACTTTTCTTACTTCTTTCTGTACTTCTCTTGCTTCTTTCTGTGCCTTCCTTCGTCTTTCTGCTCCTCTCTTGCTTCTTGCACCTTTCTATCTCTTTCTGCAGTTCTCTTGCTTCTTTTTGCATTTCTATTGCCCCTTTGTGTACCTCACTTGCCTCTTTCTACACCTCTCTTGCCTGTTTCTCCACCTCTGTTGCTTATTTCTGCACTTCTCTTGCTTCTTTCTATGCCTTTTATCCTCTTTCTGCACCTTTCTTCCTTTTTCTGCAATGTCTTGCTGCAGTTCTCTCGACTCCTTCTGCAACTAACTTGCTTCTTTCTGCACTTCTCTTGCCTTTTTCTGCATTTTTATTGCCTCTTTCAGCACCTTTTTCCTCTTTCTGCACCTTTCTTGTATCTTTTTGCATTTCCCTTGACTCTTTATGCACCTCTCTTGTCTTCTTTCAGCACTTCTCTTGCCTTTTCCTGCATCTCTCTTGCATTTTTCTGCACCTCTCTTGCTTCTTTCTGCACCTTTCTTCCTCTTCCTGTGCCTTTCTTCCTGTTTCTGTACATCTCTTGCCTCTTCCTGCACCTCTCTTGCCTCTTTCTGCACCTCTCTTGTCTCTTTCTGTACCTCTTTTGCCTCTTTCTGCACCTCACTTGTCTCTTTCTGCACATTTCTTACTTCTTTCTGCACTTCTCTTGCTTCTATCTGCACCTTTATTCCTCTTTCTACACCTCTTGCTTCTTGCACCTTTCTTCCTCTTTCTGCAGTTCTCTTGCTTCTTTTGCATTTCTATTGCCTCTTTCTGTACCTCACTTGCATCTTTCTGCACTTTTCTTGCTCCTTTCTACACTTCTCTTGCTTCTTTATGTGCCTTTCTTGCTTCTTTCTGCACTTCTCTTGTCTTTCTGTGCACTTTTCTTGCCTCTTTCTGTACCTCTCTTGTCTCTTTCTGTACCTTTCTTCCTCTTTCTGCACTTCTCTTGCTTCTTTATGCACCTTTCTTCCTCTTTCTGCACCTTTCTTGCCTGTTTCTGTACCTTTCTCCCTCTTTCTGCAGTTTCCTTGCCACTTTCTGCACTTCACTTGCCTCTTTCCACACTTGTTTTGCTTCTTTCTGCACTTCTCTTGCTTCTTTCTGCACCTTTCTTCCTCTTTCTGCACCTCTCTTGCCTGTTTCTGTACCTTTCTCCCTCTTTCTGCAGTTCTCCTGCTTCTTTCTGCACCACACCTGCCTCTTTCTGCACCTCTATTGCCTCTATCTGCATCTTTCATCCTCTTTCTGTGCCTTTCTTCCTGTTTCTGCACCTCTCTTGCCTCTTTCTGCACCTCTGTTGCCCCTTTCTCCACCTCTGTTGCTTCTTTCTGCACTTCTCTTTCTTCTTTCTCTACTTTTCTTCCTCTTTCTGTACCTTTTTTCCTCTTTCTGCACTTCTCAAGCTTCTTTCTGCATTTCTCTTGACTCTTTCTGCACCTCTCTTGCTTCTTTCTGCACTTCTCTTTCCTTTTTTATATTTTTCTTACCTTTTTTAGCACCTCTTGCTTCTTTCTGCACTTTTATTCCTCTTTCTGCAGTTCTTTTGCTTCTTTCTGCACCTCTCTTGCCTCTTTCTGCACCTCTCTTGCTTCTTTCTGCACTTCTCTTGCCTTTTTCTGCACTTTTATTACCTCTTTCAGTACCTTTCCTCCAATTTCTGCACTTCTCTAGCTTCTTTCTGCATTTCTCTTGCCTCTTTCTGTACCTCTCTTGCTTCTTTCTGTATTTCTCTTGCCTTTTTCTGCATCACTCTTGCCTCTTTCTGCACCTCTCTTGCTCTTTCTGCACCTTTCTTCCTGTTTCTGTGCCTTTTTTCCTGTTTCTGCACCTCTCTTGCCTCTTTCTGTACCTCTCTTTCCTCTTTCTACACCTCCCTTGTCTCTTTCAGCACCTCTCTTGCCTCTTTCTGTACCTTTCTTCCTCCTTCTGCAGTTCTCTTGATTCTTTCTGTACTCTCATGCCTCTTTCTGCACCTCTATTGCCTCTTTCTGCACCTATCTTGCCTCTTTCTGCTCTGTCTTGCCTCTTTCTGCACCTCTCTTATCTTTTTCTGCACCTCTCTTGCCTCTTTCTGCACCTCACTTGCCCCTTTCCTGCACTTTTCTTGCTTCTTTCTGCACTTCTCTTTCTTCTTTCTATGCATTTCTTCCTCTTTCTGCCCCTCTCTTGCACCTTTCTTCCTCTTTCTATAGTTCTCCTTCTTCTTTTTCTACCTCTCTGGCCTCTTTCTACACCTCCCTTGATTCTTTCTGCACCGCTCTTGCTTCTTTCTGTACCTCTCTTGCTTCTTTCTGTAACTCTCTTGCCTTTTTCTGCATCCCTCTTGCCTCTTTCTGCACCTCTCTTGCTCTTTCTGCACCTTCCTTCCTGTTTCTGTGCCTTTCTTCCTGTTTCTGCACCTCTCTTGCCTTTTTCTGTACCTCTCTTTCCTCTTTCTGCACCTCTCTTGTCTCTTTCAGCACCTCTCTTGTCTCTTTCTGTACCTTTCTTCCTCCTTCTGCAGTTCTCTTGCTTATTTCTGCACTCTCATGCCTCTTTCTGCACCTCTATTGCCTCTTTCTGCACCTATCTTGCCTCTTTCTGCTCTGTCTTGCCTTTTTCTGCACCTCTCTTATCTTTTTCTGCACCTCTCTTACCTCTTTCTGTACCTCACTTGCCCCTTTCCTGCTCTTTTCTTGCTTCTTTCTGCACTTCTCTTGCTTCTTTCTATGCATTTCTTCCTCTTTCTGCCCCTCTCTTGCATCTTTCTACCGTTCTACAGTTCTCCTTCTTCTTTTTCTACCTCTCTGCCCTCTTTCTACTCCTCCCTTGCTTCTATCTGTACGTCACTTGCTTCTTTCTGTAACTCTCTTGCCTCTTTCTGCACCTTTATTGCCTCTTTCTGGACCTTTATTCCTCTTTCTTTGCTTTTCTTCCTGTTCCTGCACCTCTCTTGCCTCTTTCAGGACCTCGTTTGCCTATTTCTGCACCTCCCTTGATTCTTTCTGCACCGCTCTTGCTTCTTTCTGTACCTCTCTTGCTTCTTTCTGTAACTCTCTTGCCTTTTTCTGCATCCCTCTTGCCTCTTTCTGCACCTCTCTTGCTCTTTCTGCACCTTCCTTCCTGTTTCTGTGCCTTTCTTCCTGTTTCTGCACCTCTCTTGCCTTTTTCTGTACCTCTCTTTCCTCTTTCTGCACCTCTCTTGTCTCTTTCAGCACCTCTCTTGTCTCTTTCTGTACCTTTCTTCCTCCTTCTGCAGTTCTCTTGCTTATTTCTGCACTCTCATGCCTCTTTCTGCACCTCTATTGCCTCTTTCTGCACCTATCTTGCCTCTTTCTGCTCTGTCTTGCCTTTTTCTGCACCTCTCTTATCTTTTTCTGCACCTCTCTTACCTCTTTCTGTACCTCACTTGCCCCTTTCCTGCACTTTTCTTGCTTCTTTCTGCACTTCTCTTGCTTCTTTCTATGCATTTCTTCCTCTTTCTGCCCCTCTCTTGCATCTTTCTACCGTTCTACAGTTCTCCTTCTTCTTTTTCTACCTCTCTGCCCTCTTTCTACTCCTCCCTTGCTTCTATCTGTACGTCACTTGCTTCTTTCTGTAACTCTCTTGCCTCTTTCTGCACCTTTATTGCCTCTTTCTGGACCTTTATTCCTCTTTCTTTGCTTTTCTTCCTGTTTCTGCACCTCTCTTGCCTCTTTCAGGACCTCGTTTGCCTATTTCTGCACCTCTCTTGCCTCTTTTTGCACCTTTCTTCCTCTTTCCTCCTCTTTCTGCATTTCACTTGCTTCTTTCTGTACCTCTCTTGCCTATTTCTGTACCTCTCTTGCCTCTTTTTGCACCTTTCTTCCTCTTTCTGCACTTGTCTTGCCTCTTTCAGCACCTCTCTTGCCTCTTTCTGTACCTTTCTTCCTCTTTCTGCAGTTCTCTTGCTCCTTTCTGCATGCTCTTGCTTCTTTCTACACCTCTATTGCCTCTTTCTGCACCTATCTTGCCTCTTTCTGCTGTTTTGCCTCTTTATGCACCTCTCTTGTCTTTTTCTGCACCTCTCTTGCCTCATTTTGCACCTCACTTTCCTCTTCATGCACTTTTCTTGCATCTTTCTGCACTTCTCTTGCTTTTTTCTGCAACTTTCTTCCTCTTTCTGCATCTCTCTTGCACCTTTCTTCCTCCTTCTACAGTTCGCCTGCTTCTTTTTGCACTTATCTTGCCTTTCTGTGCACTTTTCTTGCCTCTTTCTGTACCTCTCTTGTCTCTTTCTGTACCTTTCTTTCTCTTTTTGCAGTTCTCTTGCTTCTTTCTACACCTCTCTTGCCTCAATCTGCACCTCACTTGCCTCTTTCTGCACTTTTCTTGCTTCTTGCTGCATTTCTATTGCTTCTTTCTGTGCCTTTCTTCCTTTTTCTGCACTTCTCTTGCCTCTTTCTGCAGTTCTCTTGCTTCTTTCTGCACCTCTCTTGCCTCTTTCTGCACCTCCCTGGCTTCTTTCTACACTTCTCTTGCTTCTTTCTGCACCTCTCTTGCCTGTTTCTCCACCGTTGTTGCTTCTTTCTGCACTTCTCTTGCATCTTTCTGTACCTTTTATCCTCTTTATGCACCTTTCTTCCTCTTTCTTCAGTGTTTTGCTTCTTTCTGCCGTTCTCTTGACTCTTTCTGCACCTATCTTGCTTCTTTCAGCACTTCTCTTGCATTTTTCTGCACTTTTTTTCCCTCTATCAGCACCTTTCTTCCTCTTTCTGCATGTCTCTTTCATCTTTCTACATTTCTCTTGACTCTTTCTGCACCTCTCTTGCTTCTTTCAGCACTTCTCTAGCCTTTTTCTGCATCTCTCTTGCAGTTTTTTTCTGCACCTCCCTTGCCTTTTTCTGCACCTTTCTTCCTCTTTCTGCACCTTTCTTCCTCTTTCTGCACATCTCTTGTTTCTTTCTGAGCATCTCTTGGCCTGTTCTGCACCTCTCTTGGCTCTTTCTGTACCTCACTTGCCTCTCTCTGCACTTCTGTTGCTTCTTTCTGCACTTCTCTTGCTTCTTTCTGTGCCTTTCTTCCTCCCTATGCACTTGTCTTCCACTTTCTGTACTACTCTTGCTTCTTTCTGCCCTTCTCTTGCCTCTTTCCGTACCTCTCTTGCTTCTTTCTGCACTTCTCTTGCCTTTTTTAGCATTTTTCTGCCTCTTTCTGTACCTCTCTTGCTTCTTTCTGTACCTTTCTGCTTCTTTCTGCAGGTCTCTTGCTTCTTTCTGCACCTCTCTGGCCTCTTTCTGCACCTCACTTGCCTCTTTCTGTACTTTTCTTGCTTCTTTCTGCACTTCTCTTGCTTCTTTTTGCGCCTTTCTTCCTCTTGCTGCACCTCTCTAGCCTCTTTCTGCACCTTTCTTCCTCTTTCTGCAGTTCTCTTGCTTTTTTTTGCACCTCTCTTGCTGCTTTCTGCACCTCTCTTGCTTCTTTCTGCACTTCTCTTGCTTCTATCTGCACCTCACGTGCTTCATTCTACACCTCGCTTGCCTCTTTGTGACCCTTTCTTCCTCTTTCTGTGCCTTTCTTCCTGTTTCTGCATCTCTCTTGCCTCTTTCTGCATTTCTCTTGACTCATTCTGTACCTCTCTTGCTTCTTTCTACACTTCTCTTGCCTTTTTTTGCATTTTTCCTCTTTTAGCACCTCTCTTGCTTCTTTCTGCAACTTTCTACCTCCTTCTGCAGTTCTCGTGATTCTTTCTGCACCTCTCTTGCCTCTTTCTGGACCGCTCTTGCGTCTTTCTGCACCTCTCTTACCTCATTCTGTACTCTCTTGCCTCTTTCTGTACCTCTGTTGTCTATTTCCGCACCTCTTTTGCCTCTTCTGCACCTCACTTGCCCCTTTCTGCACTTTTCTTGCTCCTTTCTGCACTTCTCTTGCTTCTTTCTGTGCCTTTCTTCCTCTTTCTGCACCTCTTTTGCTTCTTGCTCCTTTCTTCCTCTTTCTGCAGTTCTCTTGCTTCTTTTGCATTTGTATTGCCTCTTTCTGTACCTCACTTGCCTCTTTCTGCACTTCTCTTGACTCTTTCTGCACCTCTTTTGCTTCTTTCTGCACTTCTCTAGACTTTTTCTGCACTTGTCCTACCTCTTTCAGCACCTCTTCTGCCTCTTTATGTACCTTTCTTCCCTTTTCTGCAGTTCTCTTGCTTCTTTCTGTACGCTCTTGTAGGAGAGTAGGATCTGCTTCACATGGGTACCCCCACTTTTTGCTGATGCTTCACTGTTTTTCGACTTTAGTCTGGCTGGGGCCCTGCTAATCAGAACCCCAGCCTAGCTGCTTCCTCTCTAAAATGGTTTCCATGTGCCTTAGGCACATCTCTGATTGGAATCTGGAGTGCCCTTATAAGTCCCTAGTATATGGTATACTATGTACCCAGGGCATAGGTACCTCAGAGGCCTGCCAGGGGCTGAAGCATGTATTGTGCCACCCCTGGAAGGCCAGCCAAAAGGACACCACAGGTATGCTACTGCAGCCTGGGTAAGGTGGTGCATGCACCCCTTACTGTGATATAGGCTACCTATATCACTACATACATACACACATATAAACCTATAAGTCACTCCTATGGCAGGCCTTATCAATCCTGAAGGCAGAGTGCGTGGTTCCTATGTGAGAGGGTGCCCCTGCATGAGCTGGGCCCCTCTGCAGCGTTCGGATCCCTTCTCTGATGCTGTTTGTAGTGCAGCCCGACCATATACTCTTAAGCGCATTATAACCTCGCGTTAAATGCTAACTTTGGGATGGCTGCACGGAAACATGTCGTGTTTGGTGTCAAACATCTTGGAATACTACCCCCCGCCAGTTCTGGCGGCGGGGGTAGCATTCCACCCTTCTAGAGGGAGAGACATGTACACACCGGTATACCCGGTACTGACTTTCCAGAGCCCTGGCATCACAAAATGGATGCCGCTGCCACAGACACGAGTCTGGCCTCCTGCTGCTGACCAAAACTCCGGCAGGGGAGGCCTGGACAATAGGTTTCCTGTCCCAGGGAGGTGTAACCTCCTCTCCAGACAGGATAGTGTGTATTGGGGCTGGGCGGGAGCACTCTCTGGTGCTTTGAAGTCCTGCACTGTGGGCACATTTGGTGTCCCTGTGCATACCCCAGTTCAAACCGGCTCAGGGGCTTCCAGCCCCTGCTCTGGCACGAAACTGGACAAAGGGAAAGGGGTGTAACCACCCCTCTGCCCTGACCCTCCCATAGGTGGGTCCACAGAGTATGTCCAACCCCCTACCTTAGTATAAGTATGGGACCCCAGTCCTTAGGACTTTAGATTAACCTGGACGAAACTCTGACACAGAATCCTGGACCTTCGATGCTCTACTTCAAGATTAGAGGACTGAAGAATCTCCCTTGGGGTCAAGGAGTGACTCCCTGCTTGGCAGGCACCAAAGAAGCAATTGTCCGGTCTGCATCGCTGAAGCTCCCGCCGGACGCCGAAGACTTTGCATCACCAGAGGTGGATTTTCAGACTTCCCCAAGGCTGCCCTGAGTCCCCAGCAAAGCTGAGGGCCATAGCTGTCGTGGGTAACATGGAACCATGACCCCTGGACACCGATTGCATTTGCAAGTGTATCCTCTTCTGGGTCTCCCACGAAGTCGTGCTTTGGGCTCGGAGTAGCCCCAACATCCAGCACCGACTGCACCGAAGATCACTGGCCTCCACTCCACGAGTGTCCTGTGAGCCAGCTCCACGTGCGTCGACTCGAGGCTCCTTTGCGGTCACTAGTCCGTTGGCTAGTAGGCCCTCCCGAAGGCCAATCTTCCTCTACTTGGGCTCCCTGGTTGCTCCAGGCGTGTTCTGACTTAACCTTGCTGGGTGAGTCCCACAGACCTTGCTGGTCTGCAACATCGTCCTTCTTCCATTTTCACAAGACTTGCCGTTGCCAAGGCTTGTTGGGTCCAATCTGGTCGCCGACACACCTGCAATCGACAGACGTTGTGGGACAGCTCGAATCCAGCTCCTGGTCATCATCGACGCCTCCTGGACCTCGTGGCTGAAGAGTCAAGACAACTGTCAACCTACCTGAAGCACTCGACATCGGTGGGCATCTGCTCATCGCCTTCCTGGTCACTGGCTAGTGACCCAGACTCTGTCCCCTCTGCTTTCAGGTTCTTCAAATCTTCGATACACCTTTGGATCCACCCGAACACTTTCGACTTGGCCGCCAGCAGCACTTTGCAGCAGATCGCCATTGAAAGCGACGACGAAACCCGACCCCAAAAGACACCTATGTACCCGGCTCCCCTGGGTGAGGTAACTCGAGTACTCTGGTGCTCCCGTGGGTATTGACACTAGAACAGCCTAGTTCTCAAAGGGTTTTCTCCAAGTCCTCCTCTAAGTGTCCCTTTTCTTTTAAATTCCAACCGCGTCTTTCCCCATAGAAGTCAACGGCGATTCACGGCTGTGTTCATACACTGCACGCGTCCCCCGAGGGTCCCCTGTGTCACTACCTTGGGTGGTTCCTTGTGGTCCAAGCACTTCTACAGGCTCTAGGCCCTGTGTCTAGCTCAGTCATGGTTCTTATACCACTTTATTGGTATATGGTTTGGTTCGCCCCTAGGGCTCAAACGTGTATTTGTGCTATTACTGTAGATAACTAACTTATAACTTATGTACTTTGAACTCTAGCCTCGAAAGGGACTAGAGGGGTGTGTTTAGCAATAAATACATATATTTTGAATATATACCTGGTGTGGTCCTCTTTCATTTGGTCACTCAAGAGATTATAGACTGGTAAAACAAGCTGCTCTACATTCCTTCAAGACTTAGCCTGAAGGCTGCTCTCCATAGCTACCACTAGGATAGCTTTCAATAAAGGTTGTCTTTAACCTATCTCCAATAAGGGGTTGTTTGGACTGGTGCAAGGTGCCCACTATAATTAGTGGACAGCATATGCCAGGCCAACTTCTCACATTGGTGTGCAGCGTGTGGGATTCCAGCTTGCTATTGTTTTACCAGATAATCTCAATTGAATTGATCAACTAAAAACCACTAAGGGTACCTAAGGTACATATAAATCAAGCTTAGTATACAGTAAGTTCTACTGAACTTAGAGTTGTGTGTTAAGGGATAGCACACCCTTTCTACAACTCAAGAGAGTTTAGTAGGCCACACTAGAGTAGGTAGTGCATACACCACACCTCACTAGTAATGTCTTCAAAGCCAGGACCCAGAGAGTCCTTGCCAGAAGCCAGTGGGCTTCTTCCCTCCAAGTATGATAAACTCCCATTCTTGGAATTGAGAGCATTATGCAATACTAGGAAGCTGAAGGCAGGCAAAAGTGCCAGCACCCAACACCTCAGGGAGGTGTTACTGGCTGATGATCTCAGCAGGCCCCTAGGGTCTGAAGGGGTAGGCAGAGAGGGTGGGGCAGAAGATGAGGTTAGGGTCAGGGGTGAAGAAACCCAGGCCCCCCTCTGAAACTGGCCAGGAAGGTGAAAATGACCTTGACCTGGAGAACGCAATTCCTCCTGTGGAGGAGGAGGACGATCAGAATGACCTCCCTTTGTCCCCCAGGAAGAATTGTGAGTGTGCCCAGAAGGTCTAGATCTCCTTCTCAGGAGTCTAACCACTCTGACACCTCAATAGGGACCTCTGTCTCCTCTCATAGGAGAGAATCTTCTCATGACAGGAGAAAGAGACTGATTGAGTATGAGCAAGCCCAGCTTGAACTCAGAAAACAGCAGTTGGCTATAGACAGGGAGTCCCTAGATCTCTACAAAGAGAGAAAAAGATGGGACTAGAGTCCCATGGTGGCAGCAATTTCCCCAGAGATAGGGAAAGGTCTTATGACCATAGAAACCTGAGCAAGATTGTCCCTCCCTACCAGAGTGGGGATGACATCCACAAATGGATAACTGCTCTAGAGAGGGCCTGTAAAGTACAGAGGGTCCCTCAGGAGCAGTGGGCAGCAATCTTGTGGCTCTCCTTTGCAGACAAAGGTAGAGATAAGCTCCTCACTGTTAGAGAGGAGGATGCTGATAATTACAAAGTCTTGAAGAGTGCTCTGATTGATGGGTTTGGCCTAACCACTGAACAATACAGGTTAAAGTTCAGAGATACCCAAAAGGCACAGACTCAAGACTGGGTGGACTTTGTTGATTGTTCTGCCAAGGCTCTGGAAGGTTGGTTATTGGGCAGTAAGGTATGTGACTTCACAGGATTGTACAATCTTATCATGAGGGAGCAGATCCTTAATAATTGTCAAAATCAGCTGTTGCATCAGCACCTGGTGGACTCTGATCTGACCTCTCCCCAAGAATTGGGAAAGAAGGCAGACAAATGGGTCAGAACCAGGGTGAGGCAGAAGGTACAGAACCAAGGTGGTGACCCTAAGAAGCAAGATTCTAAAAACTCTGATAAGGGTGGGGAGAAGGGTAAAGACCAAAAGTCTTCACAAGGCCCCCAAAAATCTTCTTCAGGTGGGGATTCACAGTCTAACAAGGGAAGAGGCCAAAAGAAACCATGGTGCAAGGTCTGTAAGCAAAAGACCCACTGGACCAGTGATTGCACCAAGTCCAAAGACTCTACTCCAGCCCCCACCAATGCCCCTAAGGCACCTGCTCCCCCTAGTGCAGTTACAATTGGTGGTGGGACTACACAAGCCAAGGGTTTAGTAGGGTTGACCCTGGGTAAGGAGATGAGCTCTGACCTAGTCAGAGAACTCACTCAGGCTGTCCTAGTCTGTGATGGAGGCATGGATGTGACCTCCTCTGTGAGTCCCAGTAATCTGGGCAAGTACAGGCAACAGCCCTTAATCAATGGAAAAGAGGCTTTGGCATTTAGGGACACAGGGGCAAGTGTCACCATGGTGACACAAGACCTTGTGAATCCTGGGCAGATTATACTTGGTGAAATGTACCAAGTGACCAATGCTAGCAACGTCAGAACAGACCATACTCTGGCAGTTGTTAACTTCTCCTGGGGAGGGGTAACTGGCCTTAAGAAGGTTGTGGTAAGTGCAGACCTACCCGTTGAATGCTTGCTTGGCAATGATTTAGAAACTTCAGCTTGGGCAGAAGTGGAGCTCAGGACCCATGTAGAAATGCTGGGCATCCCTGCAGATGTGTTTGCTGTGACCAGGTCACAAGCCAAAATGTCTAACACTGAACAGGCCTTGGATTATGGAATAATGGACCAAGTGCCCTCCAAGAAGAGGAGTAGTAGGGTAAAGGCAGTGCCTTCCCCTTGGCTCAGAAGGAAGATCAGTCTCTTGAGGGGGATGATCTCAGTCCTGAGGAAGGAACTGTCCCAGAGGAGCTTGAACCTGACCAGGTTGAGTTCTTGGGGACAGGGGGCCCTTCCAGGGCAGATCTGAGCCAGGAGCAGCAGAGCTGCCCCTCTCTTGAACCCCTCAGACAGCAAGCTGCTGCTGAGGCTGCTGGGAAAGCTAGTGGTCCCCATACTGTGTATTGGGATGATGGACTCTTGTACTCAGAGTGTAGAGACCCCAAGCCTGGTGCCACCAGGAGGTTGGTTATACCTCTGAAGTTCAGGGGCTTCCTATTGACCCTAGCCCATGACATTCCCTTAGCAGGTCACCTGGGCCAGAACAAGACTTGGGACAGAATTGTCCCTCACTTTCACTGGCCCCACATGTCTGAAGACACCAAGAAGTTTTGTCGCTCCTGTGTAACCTGCCAAGCCAGTGGGAAGGCAGGTGGCACCACAAAGGCCCCCCTGATACCACTACCTGTGGTGGGGGTTCCCTTTGAAAAGGTGGGGATTGACATTGTTGGTCCCATGGATCCCCAAACAGCATCTGGGCACAGGTTTATCCTGGTGGTAGTAGATCATGCCACCAGATACCCAGAGGCTATTCCCCTTAGGACCACTACAGCACCTGTGGTGGCAAGGGCCCTCCTGGGAATTTTCTCAAGAGTGGGCTTCCCTAAGGAGGTTGTATCAGACAGGGGTGCTAACTTTATGTCTGGATACTTAAAAGCAATGTGGAAGGAGTGTGGAGTGACTTACAAGTTCACCACACCCTATCACCCACAATGCAATGGTTTAGTTGAGAGATTCAACAAAACCTTGAAGGGCATGATTAAAGGGCTCCCAGAAAAGCTTAGGCGAAGATGGGACATACTCTTGCCCTGCCTTTTATTTGCATACAGGGAGGTGCCTCAAAAGGGGTTGGCTACAGCGCTTTTGAACTTTTGTTTGGTCACCCTGTCAGGGGTCCATTGTGCTTGGTGAAGGAAGGATGGGAGTTACCTCTCAAGCCCCCAAAGCAAGACATAGTGGACTATGTACTTGGTCTCCGCTCCCGGATGGCTGAGTACATGAAAAAGGCAACTAAAAACCTTGAGGCTAGCCAAGAACTTCAAAAAGCCTGGCATGACCAAAGGCTGTACTGACTGTTTACCAGCCAGGACAGAAGGTGTGGGTGTTGGAGCCAGTGGCCCCAGCAGCTCTCCAAGACAAATGGAGTGGACCCCATACCATTGTTGAACAGAAGGGTGAGGTTACCTACTTAGTAGACCTAGGAACACCTAGGAGTCCCCACAGGGTTCTCCATGTCAACAGGTTAAAATCATATGTGGACAGGGCCGACATGGGCTTGCTCATGGCTACTGATGAGGGACAGGAGGAAGAGAGTGACCCACTCCCTGACCTGCTCTCACAGAACCCTGATGATGGGTCAGTGGATGGTATAGCCTTGGCAGGCAGCCTCACTGCCCAGCAGCAAACTGATTGCAGACAGGTGCTCAATCAGTTCAGGCACATATTCTCACTGACACCCAGTCAGACTACCTGGTGCACTCATGAAGTGGACACTGGGGACAGTCTGCCTATTAAAAATAAGTTTTATAGGCAACCTGACCATGTCAGGGACTGTATCAGGACAGAAGTCCAGAAGATGTTGGATGTGGGAGTTATTGAACCCTCAGATAGCCCTTGGGCTAGTCCAGTGGTCCTTGTGCCAAAACCTCACACCAATGGTGGGAAAAGAGAGATGAGGTTTTGTGTGGACTACAGGGGTCCCAATGCAGTCACTAGGACTGATGCCCATCCAATACCTAGGGCAGATGAGCTAATAGACACTTTGGCCTCAGCCAAGTATCTAAGCACATTTGACCTGACAGCTGGCTACTGGCAGATCAGACTAGCTGATGATGCAAAGCCAAAGACAGCATTCTCGACCCCTAGTGGGCATTATCAATTTGTGGTGATGCCCTTTGGTCTGAAGAATGCACCTGCCACTTTTCAGAGGTTGGTGAATACAGTCCTTACAGGTCTGGAAGCCTATATCTAGATGATATTGCTGTCTTTAGCTCCACCTGGGAGGATCACCTGGTCCACCTCAGAAATGTTTTGCAGGCCCTGCAGAAAGCAGGCCTGACTATCAAGGCCACCAAGTGCCAGATAGGGCAGAGTCAGGTTGTGTACCTGGGCCACCTTGTGGGTGGAGGCCAGGTTCAACCACTGCAGAGCAAGATCCAGACCATCATGGACTGGACTGCTCCAACTACCCAGACTCAGGTGAGAGCTTTTTTAGGCCTGACTGGGTACTATAGGAGATTTGTCAAGGGGTATGGATCAATAGTGACACCCCTGAATGACTTAACTTCCAAGAAAATGCCCAAAAAGGTTCAGTGGACAGTTAGCTGTCAAAAGGCATTTGATGACCTAAAGCAGGCCATGTGCACTGCTCCCATTCTACAGAGTCCTGATTACTCCAAGAAGTTCATTGTCCAAACAGATGCATCTGAATTGGGGGTAGGGGCTGTACTGTCACAATTGAATGATGAAGGTCAGGATCAGCCAGTAGCTTTTATTAGCAGAAGGCTGACCCCTAGAGAGAAACGTTGGTCAGCCATTGAGAGGGAGGCCTTTGCTGTGGTCTGGGCTCTGAAGAAGTTGAGGCCATACTTGTTTGGTACTCACTTCCTTGTTCAAACCGACCATAAGCCCCTCTTATGGCTAAAACAAATGAAGGGTGAAAACACCAAACTGCTTAGGTGGTCCATTTCCCTACAGGGGATGGACTTCACAGTGGAACATAGACCTGGGAGTAACCATGCCAATGCAGATGGACTCTCTAGGTACTTCCACTTAGAACATCAAGACTTAACTGGGCAAGGTTAGTTTAATGTCCCTACGTTTGGGGGGGATTGTGTAGGAGAGTAGGATCTGCTTCACATGAGTACCCCCACTTTTTGCTGATGCTTCACTGTTTTTTGACTTTAGTCTGGCTGGGGCCCTGCTAATCAGAACCCCAGCCTAGCTGCTTCCTCTCTAAAATGGTTTCCATGTGCCTTAGGCACATCTCTGATTGGAATCTGAAGTGCCCTTATAAGTCCCTCGTATATGGTATACTATGTACCCAGGGCATAGGTACCTCAGAGGCCTGCCAGGGGCTGAAGCATGTATTGTGCCACCCCTGGAAGGCCAGCCAAAAGGACACCACAGGTCTGCTACTGCAGCCTGGGTAAGGTGGTGCATGCACCCCTTACTGTGATATAGGCTGTAGGAAGGTGGAATCTGACTATATGGTTGCCCCCACTTTTTTTATGGTGTTTTGCTGGTTTATGACTTAGTTGGACTGGGATCCTGCTATTCAGGGCCCCAGTCTATCTGCTTTCTCTGTAAAAAGGTTTCTATGTGCCTTAGGCACATAACCGATTGGCATCTGGAGTGCCCTTATAAGTCCCTAGTATATGGTATACTATGTACCAAGGGCATAGGTACCTCAGAGGCCTGCCAGGGGCTGCAGCATGTATTATGCCACCCCTGGAAGGCCATCCAAACTGACACCACAGGTCTGCTACTGCAGCCTGGGTAAGGTGGTGCATGCACCCCTTACTGTGATATAGGTTACCTATATCACTAAATACATACACACATAGAAACCTATAAGTCACTCCTAAGGCAGGCCTTATCAATCCTAAAGGCAGAGTGCATGGTTCATATGTGAGAGGGTGCCCCTGCATGAGCAGGGCCCCTCTGCAGCGTTCGGAGACGATCTCTGATGCTGTTTGTAGTGCAGCCTGACCATATACTCTTAAGCGCATTATATCCTCGCGGTAAAATGCTAACTTTGGAATGGCTGTACCTAAACATGTCGTGTTTGGTGTCAAACATCTTGGAATACTACCCCCCCCGCCAATGCTGGCAGCGGGGGTAGCATTCCACCCTTCTAGAGGGAAAGACATGTTAACTCTGACTAGTCCGGTAACTTCTTTCCAGAGCCCTGGCATCACAAAATGGATGCTGCTGCCACAGACACGAGTCTGGCCTCCTGCTGCTGGTCGAAACTCCGGCAGGGGAGGCCTGGACAATACGTTTCCTGTCCCAGGGAGGTGTGACCACCTCCCCAGACAGGATAATGTGTATTGGGGCTGGGCGGGAGCACTTTCGGGTGCTTTGAAGTCTTGCACTGGGGGCACATTTGGTGTCCCTGTGCATACCCCAGTTCAAACCGGATCAGGGGCTTGCAGCCCCTGCTTTGGCGTGAACTGGACAAAGAGAAAGGGGTGTAGCCACCCCTCTGCCCTGACCCACCCATAGGTGGGGCCACAGAGTAGTCCAACCCCTATTTTTAGTATAAAGATAGGAACCCAGTCCTTAGGACTTTATATTATCCCTGGACGAAACTCTGAAACTGAATCCTGGACCTTCGACGCTCTACTCACGATTAGAGGACAGAAGAATCTCCCTTGGGGTCAAGGAGTGACTCCCCTGCTTGGCAGGCACCAAAGAAGCATCTGTCCGGTTCGCATTTCTGAAGCTCCCGTCGGACGCCGAAGTCATCGCATCACCAGAGGTAGATTCTCAGACTTCCCCGAGGCTACCCTGAGTCCCCAGCAAAGCTGAGGCCCGTGGCTATCGTGCGTGACTTGAGACCGTGACCCCTGGACACCGAGCACATTTGCAAGTGCATCCTCTTCTGGGTCTCCCAAGAAGTCATGCTTTGGGCTCCGAGTAGCCCTAGCCTCCAGCACCACCTGCACCGAAGATCACTGGCCCCCACTCCACGAGTGTTCTGTAAGCCAGATCCACGTGCAGCGTCACGAGGCTCCTTCGCGGTCGCTAGCCTGTTGGCTAGTAGCCCTTAACGAAGGCCAATCCTTTTCTAACTTGGCATCCTGGTTGCTCCAGGCCTGCTCTCACTTACCCTCGCTGGGTGAGTTCCCCAGACCTTGCTGGTCTGCACCATCAACGATCTTCCTCTGCATCGAGACTTGCCGTTGTCAAGGCCTGTTGGGTCCAATCCGGTCGCCGACACCTCAGCACTCGACAGACATCATGTACCAGCCCGAATCCTGCTCCTGGTCACCGACAACGCCTCCTGGACCTCGTGGCTGAAGAGTCAAGACGACTGTCAATGCGCCTGAAGCACTCGACATCGGTGGGCATCTGTCCATCGCCTTCCTGGTCACTGGCTAGTGACCCAGACTCTGTCCCCTCTGCTTTCAGGTTCTTCAGAACTCCGATCCACTCTTGGATCCACCCGGACACTTTTCTCTTGGTCGCCAGCAGCACTTTGCAGCAGATCGCCATTCAAATCGACGACGAAACCCGACCCCGAAAGGCACCTATGCACCCGGCTTCCCTGGGTGAGGTAACACGAGTACTCCGGTGCTCCCGTGGGTAGAGACTCTTCAAAGTCCTAGATCTCAAAGGGTTTGGTCCAAGTCCTCTTTAAAGTGTCCCTTTTCTCTAATTTCCCGATCACGACTTTCTCCATAGAAGTCAACGGCGTATCACGGTTGTGTATTTACACTGCACGCGTCTCCCGTGGGTCCCCTGTGTCACTACCTTGGGTGGTTCCTTGTGGTCCAAGCACTTCTAGAGGCTCTAGGCCTAGTGTCTAGTTCAGTCGTGGTTCTTATACCACTTTATTGGTATATGGTTTGGTATGCCCCTAGGGCCCAAACGTGTATTTGTGCTATTACTGTGTTTAAATAACTTCTAACTTATGTACTTCGAACTCTAGCCTCATAAAGAGACTAGAGGGGTGTGTTTAGCAATAAATACATATATTTTGAATATATACCTGGTGTGGTGCTCTTTCATTTGGGCACTCAAGAGATTATAGACTGGTAAAACAAGCTGCTTTACATTCCTTCAAGACTTAGCCTGAAGGCTGCTCTCCATAGCTACCACTAGGATAGCTTTCAATAAGGTTGTCTTTAACCTATCTCCAATAAGGGGTTGTTTGGACTGGTGCAAGGTGCCCACTATAATTAGTGGACAGCATATGCCAGGCCAACTTCTCACATTGGTGTGCAGGGTGTGGGATTCCAGCTTGCTATTGTTTTACCAGATAATCTCAATTGAATTGATCAACTGAAAACCACTAAAGGTACCTAAGGTACATATAATTTAAGCTTAGAATACAGTAAGTTCTACTGAACTTAGAGTTGTGTGTTAAGGGATAGCACAACCCTTTCTACAACTCAAGAGAGTTTAGTAGGCCACACTAGAGTAGGTAGTGCATACACCACACCACACTAGTAATGTCTTTAAGGGTAGGATCTAAAGAATCCTTGCAGGAAGCCACTGAGCTTCCACCCTCCAAGTATGATACACTCCCATTCTTGGAATTGAGAGCATTATGTAACTTGAGAAAAATAAGGACAGGCCAAAGTCCCACCACCCAACACCTTAAAGAGTTGTTGGTGGCTTATGACCTTAGTAAGCCCTTGGGGACTGAAGGGGTAGGAGCTGAGGGTGGGGCAGAAGATGAGGATGGGACCAGGGGTAGAAATACCCCCAGCCCCCCCTCTGAAACTGGCCAGGAGGGTGACAATGACCCTGACCTGGATAATCCAACCCCTCCTGAGGAGGAGGAAGAGGAGGATCAGAATGATGCCCCCTTTGCCCCCCCAGGAAGGATTGTGAGTGTGCCCAGAAGGTCTAGATCTTCTTCTCAGGAGTCTAACCACTCTGGCACCTCAATAGGGAGCTCTGTCTCATCTCATAGGAGGGAATCCTCTCATGAGAGAAGAAAGAGGCTGATTCAATATGAGGAAGCTCAGCTTGAACTCAGAAGGAAGCAAGTAGCCTTAGACAGGGAGTCCCTAGATCTCCTTAGAGAGAAAAGAAAGTTGGGACTGGAGTCCCATGGTGGCAGCAATATCCCTAGAGATAGGGAAAGGTCTTATGACCATAGAAACCTAAACAAGATTGTCCCTCCCTACCAGAGTGGGGATGACATCCACAAATGGATAACTGCACTGGAGAGGGCCTGTAAAGTTCAGAAGGTCCCCCAGAGGCAGTGGGCAGCAATCTTGTGGCTCTCCTTTGCAGACAAAGGTAGAGACAAGCTCCTCACTGTAAGAGAAGAGGATGCTGACAATTACACAGTCTTGAAGAGTGCTCTGATAGATGGGTTTGGCCTAACCACTGAACAGTATAGGTTGAAGTTCAGAGACACCCAAAAAGCTCAGACTCAAGACTGGGTTGATTTTGTAGATTGTGCTACAAAGGCTCTGGAAGGTTGGATACATGGCAACAAAGTGCAGGACTTTTTAGGATTGTACAATTTGATTATGAGGGAGCAGATCCTTGATAATTGTCAAAACCAGCTTTTGCACCAGTATCTGGTGGACTCTGATCTGACCTCTCCCCAAGAATTGGGAAAGAAGGCAGACAAATGGGTCAGAACCAGAGTAAAGACTAAAAATCAGGGTGGTGACCAGAAGAAAGATTCTACTAAGTCCCAAGAGAAAGGTGGGGATAAATCTAAGGATAAGTCCCCTACAGGGCCCCAAAATTCCTCTTCTGGGGGTGGGTCCCAAACTCCTTCCTCTCGTGAAAAGAAACCATATTGCCATGTCTGTAAAAAGCCTGGGCACTGGAAAACTGATCCCAGTTGCCCCAGGATTGGTAATAAAGAAAATGCTCCTCCCACAACTACTACCACCCCTCCTGGTACTACCAGTAGTAATCCTCCAGTTGGGAGTAGTGCACCCAAAAGTTGGGTGCTTTTGCAAGAGGAACAGAGGTGAGCCCTAGTTTAGACAGGGACCCCTCAACAGACTCCTCTGACTCTGATGGTGGTATAGGATTTGCCACCTTTACCATGGGTCCCACAGCGTTGGGCAGGTACAGATTGGAACCAATAATTAATGGTCAGAAAGCTGTGGCATTTAGGGACACAGGGGCTAGTGTCACCATGGTGGCAGGGAAACTAGTCCCCCTCACCAGTTTTTACCTGAGTTTAAGTACCAGGTGACCAACATTGATGGTGTCAGAACAGATCACCCCATGGCCATAGTCAATCTCAGCTGGGAGGGGGTCACAGGCCCAAAGAGAGTGGCAGTGTCCCCCACCTTACCTGTAGATTGCCTGATGGGCAATGTTTTGGAAATTTCAGCCTGGGCTGAAGTTGAACACCAAACCCATCTTAGGATGTTGGGCGTCCCTGTAAAGGTTAGTGGGGCTGTGATGGCCACAGCCCCAGCCCAAGAATTTTGGAGAGATGGAGCCTGAAAGAATGGCCCACTCTCCCCCAAAAGAGAGCACAAGGGTTGAAGAAAAGTCTTCGTCCCCCCAGACAGTAGGTAAGGGTCAGCCTCCTCAGGGAACTGACCCTACCCCTAATGAAGGAACTGCCACAGAGGTAGTCAGGCCTGGCCTGGCCACACCCCTGATGGCAGAGGACCCTTCCAAGGTGGTACCCAGTCTGGAGCAGGTAACCTGCCCCTCTCTACCCTGCCTCAGTCAGCCCAGGGCTGCAGAGGTCAGGGAGGTCAGTGGACCCCCAGGGCCCCCTGTCCAGAGGAAGCCCCCATCAGCAGATTAGGGGCACCCAGTCTAGTAGCCCTAGCCAGGTGAAAATTCCTCTACACACTGAGGGATCCCCCATACCTTTAGGTAGGGACCTCCCCCAGAAGGGCTCTGGTAGGCAAGGGCAAACCTGGGACCAGAAGGTTCCAAACCTGCCATGTCCCTCCAGTAGTCCATCCAAAGGGACCCAACCCCCAGCTGTAGGCAGCCAAAGGTTGACCCTTAGAGCAAAGTGCAACTCAGTCATGGAAAGACAGGCATACATGGTGACCAGTGATCTGAGGAAGCTGAGGCCAACATTCCTAGGGCCTCACTCCCCTACTCAGACACCTCACCAGCCTTGTACTTTACCTAAGCACCCCACAGGTAGTGATTCCCCATGGTGGAGACCCTCTCATACCCTTAGGGTGAGGGATTGCTTAGTGGACCATAAGACAGGGGGCAACCATGCTAGTGCAGGTGCTTCCTTATATGACCACTTAGTCAATGAAGGCTCAACTGGCCAAGGTTAGCCTTATCTCCTTTCGTTTGGGGGGTTATGTAGGAAGGTGGAATCTGACTATATGGTTGCCCCCACTTTTTTTATGGTGTTTTGCTGGTTTATGACTTAGTTGGACTGGGATCCTGCTATTCAAGGCCCCAGTCTATCTGCTTTCTCTGTAAAAAGGTTTCCATGTGCCTTAGGCACATAACCGATTGGCATCTGGAGTGCCCTTATAAGTCCCTAGTATATGGTATACTATGTACCAAGGGCATAGGTACCTCAGAGGCCTGCCAGGGGCTGCAGCATGTATTATGCCACCCCTGGAAGGCCATCCAAACTGACACCACAGGTCTGCTACTGCAGCCTGGGTAAGGTGGTGCATGCACCCCTTACTGTGATATAGGTTACCTATATCACTAAATACATACACACATAGAAACCTATAAGTCACTCCTAAGGCAGGCCTTATCAATCCTAAAGGCAGAGTGCATGGCTCCTATGTGAGAGGGTGCCCCTGCATGAGCAGGGCCCCTCTGCAGCGGTCGGAGACCATCTCTGATGCTGTTTGTAGTGCAGCCTGACCATATACTCTTAAGCGCATTATATCCTCGCGGTAAAATGCTAACTTTGGAATGGCTGCACCTAAACATGTCGTGTTTGGTGTCAAACATCTTGGAATACTACCCCCCGCCAATCCTGGTGGCGGGGGTAGCATTCCACCCTTCTAGAGGGAAAGACATGTTAACTCTGACTAGTCCGGTAACTTCTTTCCAGAGCCCTGGCATCACAAAATGGATGCTGCTGCCACAGACACGAGTCTGGCCTCCTGCTGCTGGACGAAACTCCGGCAGGGGAGGCCTGGACAATAGGTTTCCTGTCCCAGGGAGGTGTGACCACCTCCCCAGACAGGATAATGTGTATTGGGGCTGGGCGGGAGCACTTTCGGGTGCTTTGAAGTCCTGCACTGGGGGCACATTTGGTGTCCCTAGTGCATACCCCAGTTCAAACCGGATCAGGGGCTTGCATCCCCTGCTTTGGCGTGAACTGGACAAAGGGAAAGGGGTGTAGCCACCCCTCTGCCCTGACCCACCCATAGGTGGGGCCACAGAGTAGTCCAACCCCTATCTTTAGTATAAAGATAGGAACCCAGTCCTTAGGACTTTAGATTATCCCTGGACGAAACTCTGAAACTGAATCCTGGACCTTCGATGCTCTACTCACGATTAGAGGACAGAAGAATCTCCCTTGGGGTCAAGGAGTGACTCCCCTGCTTGGCAGGCACCAAAGAAGCATCTGTCTGGTTCGCATTTCTGAAGCTCCCGTTGGACGCCAAAGTCATCGCATCACCAGAGGTGGATTCTCAGACTTCACCTAGGCTACCCTGAGTCCCCAGCAAAGCTGAGGCCCGTGGCTATCGTGGGTGACTTGAGACCATGACCCCTGGACACCGAGCACATTTGCAAGTGCATCCTCTTCTGGGTCTCCCAAGAAGTCGTGCTTTGGGCTCCGAGTAGCCCTAGCCTCCAGCACTACCTGCACCGAAGATCACTGGCCCCCACTCCACGAGTGTCCTGTAAGCCAGATCCACATGCGGCGTCACGAGGCTCCTTCGCGGTCGCTAGCCCATTGGCTAGTAGCCCTTAACGAAGGCCAATCCTTTTTTAACTTGGCATCCTGGTTGCTCCAGGCCTGCCCTCACTTACCTTCGCTGGGTGAGTTCCTCAGACCTTGCTGGTCTGCACCATCGACGATCTTCTTCTGCATCGAGACTTGCCGTTACCAAGGCTTGTTGGGTCCAATCCGGTCGCCGACACCTCAGCACTCGACAGACATTGTGTACCAGCCCGAATCCTGCTCTTGGTCACCGACAACGCCTCCTGGACCTCGTGGCTGAAGAGTCAATATGACAGTCAACGCGCCTGAAGCACTCGACATCATTGGGCATCTGTCCATCGCCTTCCTGGTCACTGGCTAGTGACCCAGACTCTGTCCCCTCTGCTTTCAGGTTCTTCAGAACTCCGATCCACTCTTGGATCCACCCGGACACTTTTCTCTTGGTCGCCAGCAGCACTTTGCAGCAGATCGCCATTCAAATCGACGACGAAACCCGACCCCGAAAGGCACCTATGCACCCGGCTTCCCTGGGTGAGGTAACACGAGTACTCCGGTGCTCCCGTGGGTAGAGACTCTTCAAAGTCCTAGATCTCAAAGGGTTTGGTCCAAGTCCTCTTTAAAGTGTCCCTTTTCTCTAATTTCCCGATCACGACTTTCTCCATAGAAGTCAACGGCGTATCACGGTTGTGTATTTACACTGCACGCGTCTCCCGTGGGTCCCCTGTGTCACTACCTTGGGTGGTTCCTTGTGGTCCAAGCACTTCTAGAGGCTCTAGGCCTAGTGTCTAGTTCAGTCGTGGTTCTTATACCACTTTATTGGTATATGGTTTGGTACGCCCCTAGGGCCCAAACGTGTATTTGTGCTATTACTGTGTTTAAATAACTTCTAACTTATGTACTTCGAACTCTAGCCTCATAAAGAGACTAGAGGGGTGTGTTTAGCAATAAATACATATATTTTGAATATATACCTGGTGTGGTGCTCTTTCATTTGGTCACTCAAGAGATTATAGACTGGTAAAACAAGCTGCTTTACATTCCTTCAAGACTTAGCCTGAAGGCTGCTCTCCATAGCTACCACTAGGATAGCTTTCAATAAGGTTGTCTTTAACCTATCTCCAATAAGGGGTTGTTTGGACTGGTGCAAGGTGCCCACTATAATTAGTGGACAGCATATGCCAGGCCAACTTCTCACATAGGCTACCTATATCACTACATACATACACACATATAAACCTATAAGTCACTCCTATGGCAGGCCTTATCAATCCTGAAGGCAGAGTGCGTGGTTTCTATGTGAGAGGGTGCCCCTGCATGAGCTGGGCCCCTCTGCAGCATTCGGAGACCCTTCTCTGATGCTGTTTGTAGTGCAGCCCGACCATATACTCTTAAGTGTATTATAACCTCGCGTTAAATGCTAACTTTGGGATGGCTGCACGGAAACATGTCGTGTTTGGTGTCAAACATCTTGGAATACTACCCCCCCGCCAGTTCTGGCGGCGGGGGTAGCATTCCACCCTTCTAGAGGGAGAGACATGTACACACCGGTATACCCGGTACTGACTTTCCAGAGCCCTGGCATCACAAAATGGATGCCGCTGCCACAGACACGAGTCTGGCCTCCTGCTGCTGACCGAAACTCCGGCAGGGGAGGCCTGGACAATAGGTTTCCTGTCCCAGGGAGGTGTAACCACCTCCCCAGACAGGATAGTGTGTATTGGGGCTGGGCGGGAACACTCTCTGGTGCTTTGAAGTCCTGCACTGGGGGCACATTTGGTGTCCCTGTGCATACCCCAGTTCAAACCGGCTCAGGGGCTTCCAGCCCCTGCTCTGGCACGAAACTGGACAAAGGGAAAGGGGTGTAACCACCACTCTGCCCTGACCCTCCCATAGGTGGGTCCACAGAGTATGTCCAACCCCCTACCTTAGTATAAGTATGGGACCCCAGTCCTTAGGACTTTAGATTAACCTGGACAAAACTCTGACACAGAATCCTGGACCTTCGACGCTCTACTTCAAGATTAGAGGACTGAAGAATCTCCCTTGGGGTCAAGGAGTGACTCCCCTGCTTGGCAGGCACCAAAGAAGCAATTGTCCGGTCTGCATCGCTGAAGCTCCCGCTGGACGCCGAAGTCTTTGCATCACCAGACATGGATTTCCAGACTTCCCCGAGGCTGCCCTGAGTCCCCAGCAAAGCTGAGGCCCGTAGCTGTTGTGGGTAACGTGGAACCGTGACCCCTGGACACTGATTGCATTTGCAAGTGCATCCTCTTCTGGGTCTTCCACGAAGTCGTACTTTGCGCTCCCAGTAGCCCCAGCCTCCAGCACCGACTGCACCGAAGATCACTGGCCTCCACTCCACAAGTGTACTGTGAGCCAGCTCCACGTGCGTCGACTTGAGGCTCCTTCGCGGTCGCTAGTCCGTTGGCTAGTAGGCCCTCCCGAAGGCCAATCTTCTTCTGCTTGGGCTCCCTGGCTGCTCTAGGCTTTCCCTGACTTACCCTTGCTGGGTGAGTCCCACAGTCCTTTCTGGTCTGCAAAATCGTCCTTCTTCCATTTCCACGAGACTTGCCGTTGCCAAGGCTTGTTGGGTCCAATCCGATCGCCGACACCCCTGCAATCGACAGACGTTGTGGGACAGCTCGAATCCAGCTCCTGGTTGTCGTCGACGCCTCCTGGACCTCGTGGCTGAAGAGTCAAGACAACCGTCAATCTACCTGAAGCACTCAACATCGGTGGGCATCTGCTCATCGCCTTCCTGGTCACTGGCTAGTGACCCAGACTCTGTGCCCTCTGCTTTCAGGTTCTTCAAATCTTCGATCCACCTTTGGATCCACCCGAACACTTTCGACTTGGCCGCCAGCAGCACTTTGCAGCAGATCGCCATTGAAAGCGACGACGAAACCCGACCCCAAAAGACACCTATGCACCCGGCTCCCCTGGGTGAGGTAACTTGAGTACTCCGGTGCTCCCGTGGGTATTGACACTAGAACAGCCTAGTTCTCAAAGGGTTTGCTCCAAGTCCTCCTCTAAGTGTCCCTTTTCTTTTAAATTCCAACCGCGACTTTCCCCATAGAAGTCAACGGCGATTCGCGGCTGTGTTCATACACTGCACGCGTCCCCCGTGGGTCCCCTGTGTCACTACCTTGGGTGGTTCCTTGTGGTCCAAGCACTTCTACAGGCTCTAGGCCCTGTGTCTAGCTCAGTCGTGGTTCTTATACCACTTTATTGGTATATGGTTTGGTACGCCTCTAGGGCTCAAACGTGTATTTGTGCTATTACTGTAGATAACTAACTTATAACTTATGTACTTCGAACTCTAGCCTCATAAAGAGACTAGAGGGGTGTGTTTAGCAATAAATACATATATTTTGAATATATACCTGGTGTGGTCCTCTTTCATTTGGTCACTCAAGAGATCATAGACTGGTAAAACAAGCTGCTTTACATTCCTTCAAGACTTAGCCTGAAGTCTGCTCTCCATAGCTACCACTAGGATAGCTTTCAATAAAGGTTGTCTTTAACCTATCTCCAATAAGGGGTTGTTTGGACTGGTGCAAGGTGCCCACTATAATTAGTGGACAGCATATGCCAGGCCAACTTCTCACAGCTCTTGCCTCTTTCTGCACCTCTATTGCCTCTTTCTGCACCTATCTTGCCTCTTTCTGTACTGTCTTGCCTCTTTTTGTACCTCTCTAGTCTTTTTCTGCACCTCTCTTGCCTCATTTTGCACCTCACTTTCCTATTTCTGCACTTTTTTTGCTTCTTTCTGCACTTCTCTTGCTTATTTCTGCACCTTTCTTCCTCTTTCTGCATCTCTTGCACCTATCTTCCTCTTTCTACTGTTCTCCTGCTTCTTTTTGTACCTCTCTTGCCTTTTTCTGCACCACTCTTGCTTCTTTCTATACTTCTCTACTTCTTTCTTTACCTTGCTTGCCTCTTTTGGCACCTTTATTCCTGTTTCTGTACCTCTCTTACCTCTTTCTAAACCTATCTTTCCTCTCTCAGCACCTCTTTTGCCTCCATTCCCACCTCTGATGTGTCTTTCTGTACTTCTCTTGCTTCTGTATGCACCTTTGTTCCTCTTTCTTCAATTCTCTTGCCTCTTTCTGCATTTCTCTTGCCTCTTCCTGCACCTCTCTTGGTTCTTTCTCTACCTCGGTTGCTTCTTTCTGCACTTCTCTTGCTTATTTCTGCACTTCTCTTGACTCTTTCTGCACCGCTCTTGCTTCTTTCTGAACTTCTCTTGCCTCTTTCTGTACCTTTCTTCCTCTTTCTGCACCTTTTTTCCTCTTTATGCACCTCTCTTGCCTCTTCCTGCACCTCTCTTGGCTCTTTCTTTACCTCACTTTCCCCTTGCTGCACTTCTCTTGCTTCTTTCTGCACTTCTCTTGCTTCTTTTTGCACTTTTCTTCCTCTTTGTGCGCCTCTTTTCCCCTTTATGCACTTCTCTTGCTTCTTTCTGCACTTCTCCTGCCTTTTTGTGCACTTTTCTAGCCTCTTTCTGTACTTCTCTTGCCTCTTTCTGCACCTTTCTTCCTCTTTCTGCAGTTCTCTTGCTACTTTCTGCACTCTCTTGCCTCTTTCTGCATGTCTATTGCCTCTTTCTGCACCTATATTGCCTCTTTCTGCACTGTGTTGCCTCTTTCTGCACCTCTCTTGTCTTTTTCTGCACCTCTCTCACCTCTTTCTGCACCTCACTTGCCTCTTTCTGCACTTTTCTTGTTTGTTTCTGTACTGCTCTTACTACTTTCTCCGCCTTTCTTTCTCTTTCTGCACATCTCTTTCCTCATGTACCTTTCTTCCTCTTTCTACAGTTTCCCTGCTTCTTTTTGTACCTCTCTTGCCTCGTTCTGCACCTCTCTTGCCTCTTTCTGCACCTTTATTCCTCTTTCTGCAGTTCTCTTGCTTCTTTCTGTGTCTCTCTTGCCTCTTTCTGTACCTCTCTTGCTTCTTTCTGCACCTCTCTTGCCTTTTTCTCCACCTATGTTGCTTCTTTCTGCACTTCTCTTTCTTCCTTATATACTTTTCTTCCTCTTTCTGCACCTTTCTTCCTCTTTCTGCACTTCTCTTGCTTCTTTCTGCATTTCTCTTGTCTCTTTCTGGACCCCTCTTCCGTCTTTCTGCACCTCTCTTACCTCCATCTGCATTCTCTTGCCTCTTTCTGCACCTCTCTTTTTTCCTTCTGTACCTCTCTAGCCTCTTCCTGCACCTCACTTGCCTCTTTCTGTACTTTTCTTGCTTCTTTCTGCACTTCTCTTGCTTCTTTCTGCACCTTTTTTCCTCTTTCTGCAGTTCTCTTGCTTCTTTTTGCATTTCTATTGCTTCTTTCTGTATCTCACTTGCCTATTTCTGCACCTCTCTTGCCTCTTCCTGCACCTCTCTTGGTTCTTTCTCAACCTCTGTTGCTTCTTTCCGCACTTCTCTTGCTTTTTTCTGCACTTCTCTTGACTCTTTCTGCACCGCTCTTGCTTCTTTCTGTACTTCTCTTGCCTTTTTTCTGCACTTTTTTTGCCTCTTTCAGCACCTCTTTTGCCTCTTTATGTACCTTTCTTCCACTTTCTTCAGTTCTCTTGCTTTTTTCTGCACTCTCTTCCTCTTTCTGCACCTTTCTTCCTCTTTCTGCACTTCTCTTTCTTCTTTCTTCTTTCTGCATTTCTCTTGACTCTTTCTGCACCTCTCTTGCTTCTTTCTGCACCTTTCTTCCTCTTTCTGCAGTTCTCTTGCTTCTTTCTGCACCTCTCTTGTCTCTTTCTGGACCCCTCTTCCGCCTTTCTGCACCTCTCTTACCTCCATCTGCATTCTCTTGCCTCTTTCTGCACCTCTCTTTTTTCCTTCTGCACCTCTCTAGCCTCTTTCTGCACCTCACTTGCCTCTTTCTGTACTTTTCTTGCTTCTTTCTGCACTTCTCTTGCTTCTTTCTGCACCTTTTTTCCTCTTTCTGCAGTTCTCTTGCTTCTTTTTGCATTTCTATTGCTTCTTTCTGTACCTCACTTGCCTATTTCTGCACCTCTCTTGCCTCTTCCTGCACCTCTCTTGGTTCTTTCTCAACCTCTGTTGCTTCTTTCCGCACTTCTCTTGCTTATTTCTGCACTTCTCTTGACTCTTTCTGCACCACTCTTGCTTCTTTCTGTACTTCTCTTGCCTTTTTCTGCACTTTTCTTGCCTCTTTCAGCACCTCTTTTGCCTCTTTATGTACCTTTCTTCCACTTTCTTCAGCTCTCTTGCTTTTTTCTGTACTCTCTTGCCTCTTTCTGCACCTTTCTTCCTCTTTCTGCAGTTCTCTTGCTACTTTCTGCACTCTCTTGCCTATTTCTGCATGTCTAATGCCTCTTTCTGCACCTTTTTGTCTCTTTCTGCACTGTGTTGCCTCTTTCTGCAACTCTCTTGTCTTTTTCTGCACCTCTCTCGCCTCTTTCTGCACCTCATTTGCCTCTTTCTGCACTTTTCTTGCTTCTTTCTGTACTGCTCTTACTACTTTCTCCGCCTTTCTTTCTCTTTCTGCACATCTCTTACCTCTTGTACCTTTCTTCCTCTTTCTACAGTTTCCCTGCTACTTTTTGTACCTCTCTTGCCTCGTTCTGCACCTCTCTTGCCTCTTTCTGAACCTTTATTCCTCTTTCTGCAGTTCTCTTGCCTTTTTCTCCACCTATGTTGCTTCTTTCTGCACTTCTTTCTTCCTTATATACTTTTCTTTCTCTTTCTTCCTCTTTCTTCCTCTTTCTGCACTTCTCTTGCTTCTTTCTGCATTTCTCTTGACTCTTTCTGCACCTCTCTTGCTTCTTTCTGCACCTTTCTTCCTCTTTCTGCAGTTCTCTTGCTTCTTTCTACACCTCTCTTGTCTCTTTCTGGACCCCTCTTCCGTCTTTCTGCACCTCTTTTACCTCCATCTGCACTCTCTTGCCTCTTTCTGCACCTCTCTTGTTTCCTTCTGCACCTCTCTAGCCTCTTTCAGCACCTCACTTGCCTCTTTCTGTACTTTTCTTGCTTTTTTCTGCACTTCTCTTTCTTCTTTCTGCACCTTTTTTCCTCTTTCTGCAGTTCTCTTGCTTCTTTTTGCATTTCTATTGCTTCTTTCTGTACCTCACTTGCCTATTTCTGCACCTCTCTTGCCTCTTCCTGCACCTCTCTTGGTTCTTTCTCCGCCTCTGTTGCTTCTTTCTGCACTTCTCTTGCTTATTTCTGCACGTCTCTTGACTCTTTCTGCACCGCTCTTGCTTCTTTCTGTACTTCTCTTGCCTTTTTCTGCACTTTTCTTGCCTCTTTCAGCACCTCTTCTGTCTCTTTATGTACCTTTCTTCCACTTTCTGCACTTCTCTTGCTTCTTTCTGCATTTCTCTTGTCTCTTTCTGCACCTCTCTTGCTTCTTTCTGCACCTTTCTTCCTCTTTCTGCAGTTCGCTTGCTTCTTTCTACACCTCTCTTGTCTCTTTCTGGACCCCTCTTCCGTCTTTCTGCACCTCTTTTACCTCCATCTGCACTCTCTTGCCTCTTTCTGCACCTCTCTTGTTTCCTTCTGCACCTCTCTAGCCTCTTTCAGCACCTCACTTGCCTCTTTCTGTACTTTTCTTGCTTCTTTCTGCACTTCTCTTTCTTTTTTCTGCACCTTTTTTTCCTCTTTCTGCAGTTCTCTTGCTTCTTTTTGCATTTCTATTGCTTCTTTCTGTACCTCACTTGCCTATTTCTGCACCTCTCTTGACTCTTTCTGCACCGCTCTTGCTTCTTTCTGTACTTCTCTTGCCTTTTTCTGCACTTTTATTGCCTCTTTCAGCACCTTTTCTGCCTCTTTATGTACCTTTCTTCCACTTTCTTCAGTTCTCTTGCTTTTTCTGCAATCTCTTGCCTCTTTCTGCACCTATATTGCCTCTTTCTGCACCTCTCTTGCCTCTTTCTGCACTGCCTTGCCTCTTTCTGCACATCTCTTGTCTTTTTCTGCACCTCTCTTGCTTCTTTCTGCACCTCACTTGCCTCTTTCTGCACTTGTCTTGCTTCTTTCTGCACTTCTCTTGCTTCTTTCTGCGCCTTTTGTCCTCTTTCTGTACCTCTCTTGCACCTTTCTACCTCTTTCTGCAGTTCTCTTGCTTCTTTCTGCACTTTTGCCTCTTTCTGCACCTTTATTGCCTTTTTCTGCACCTCTCTTGCCTCTTTCTACACCTCACTTGCCTCTTTCTGCACTTGGCTTGCTTCTTTCTGCACTTGGCTTGCTTCTTTCTGCAGCACTTCTCTTACTTCTTTCGTTGCCTTTATTCCTCTTTCTGCACCTCTCTTGCACCTTTCTTCCTCTTTCTGCAGTTCTATTGCTTCTTTTTGTACCTCTATTGCCTCTTTCTGCACCTCTCTTGCTTCTTTCTGTACTTCCCTTGCTTCTTTTTGTGCCTCTTTTGCAACTTGCTGCACCTCTCTTGCCTCTTTTTGCACCTTTATTCCTCTTTCTGCTCCTCTCTTCCTGTTTCTGCACCTCTCTTGCCTCTTTCTACACCTCTGTTGCTTCTTTCTGCCCTTCTCTTGCTTCTTCTGTGCCTTTTTCCTCTTTCCGCTCCTTTCTTTCCCTTTATTCACTTCTCTTGTTTATTTCTGAGCTTCTCTCGACCTTTTTTGCACCTCTCTGGCTTCTTTCTGCACTTTTCTTGCCTTTTTCTGCCATTTTCTTGCCTCTTTCAGTACCTCTATTGCCTCCTTCTGTACCTTTCTTCCTCTTTCTACAGTTTTCTTGCTTCTTTCTGCACTCTCTTGCCTATTTCTGCACCTCTATTGCCTCTTTCTGCACCTATCTTGCCTCTTTTTTCACTGGCTTGCCTCTTCCTGCAACTCTCTTGTCTTTTTCTGCACCTCTCTTGCCTCATTTTGCACCTCACTTTGCTCTTTCTGTACTTTTCTTGCTTCTTTCTGCACTTCTCTTGCTTCTTTCTGTACCTTTCTTCCTCTTTATGTACCTCTCTTGCACCTTTCTTCGTCTTTCTACAGTTCTCCTGCTTCATTGTGTACCTCTCTTGCCTCTTTCTACACTGCTCTTGCTTCTTTCTGTACTTTTCTTGCTTCTTTCTGTACCTCACTTGCCTCTTTATGTACCTCTCATGTCTCTTTCTACACTGTTATTCCTATTTCTGCACCTTTCTTCCTCTTTCTATATTTCTCTTGCCACTTTCTGCATTTCTCTTGCTTCTTTCTGTACCTCTCTTGCTTATTTCTGCACCTCTCTTGCCTCTTTTTGCACCTTTCTTCCTCTTCATGCGAATATCTTCCTCTATATGCACCTCTCTTGCCTCTTCCTGTACCTCTCTTACCTACTTCTGTACCTCACTTGCCTCTCTCTGCACTTCTCTTGCTTCTTTCTGCACTTCTCTTGTTTCTTTCTGTGCCTTTCTTCCTCTTTCTGCAATTTTCTTCCTCTTTCTGCACTTCTCTTGCTTCTTTCTGTACCTCTCTTGCTTCTTTCTGCACTTCTCTTGCCTTTTTGTACACTTTTCTTCCCTCTCTCTGTACCTCTCTTGCCTCTTTCTGCACCTATCTTGCCTCTTTCTGCACTGTCTTGCCTTCTTCTGCACCTCTCTTGTCTTTTTCTGCACCTTTCTTACCTCTTTCTTCACCTCACTTGCCTCTTTCTGCACTTTTCTCGCTTCTTTCTGCACTGCTCTTGCTTCTTTCTGCACCTTTCTTCCTCTTTCTGCACCTCTCTTGCAACTTCCTGCACCTTTATTCCTCTTTCTGCAGTTGTCTTGCTTCTTTCTGTACCTCTCTTGCCTCTTTCTGTACCTCTCTTGCCTCTTTCTGCATGTCTCATGTTTCTTTCTGTACCTCTCTTGCCTCTTTCTGCACGTCACTTGCTTCTTTCTGCACTTTTGTTGCTTCTTTCTGCACTTCTCTTGCTTCTTTCTGTGCCTTTCTCCCTATTTCTGCACCTCTCTTGCTTCTTGCACCTTTCTCCATCGTTCTGCAGTTATTTTGCTTTTTTTTGTATTTCTATTCCCTCTTTCTGTACCTCACCTGCCTCTACCTGCACCTCTCTTGCCTCTTTCTCCACCTCTGTTGCTCTTTCTGCACTCCTCTAGCTTGTTTCTGTACCTTTCTTCCTCTTTCTGTGCCTCTCTTGCACCTTTCTTCTCTTTCTATAGTTCTCCTGCTTCTTTTTGTACCTCTCTTGCCTCTTTCTGCACCTCTCTTGCTTCTTTTTGCACTTCTCTTGCTTCTTTTCCTCTTTCTGCACTGCTCTTGTTTCCTTCTGTACCTCTCTTGCCTCTTTCTGCACCTGTATTCCTCTTTCTGCAGTTCTCTTGCTTCTTTCTGCACCTCTTTTGCCTCTTTCTGCACCTCTGTTCCCCCTTTTTGCATCTCTGTTGCTTCTTTCTGCACTTCTCTTGTCTCTTTCTCCACCCCTCAACTCTTTTTCTGCACCTCTGTTGCTTCTCTCTGCACCTCTGTTGCTTTTTTCTGCACTTCTCTTGCTTCTTTCTGCACCTCTCTTGCATCTTTCTGCACTCCTCATGCCTTCTTCTGCACCCCTCGTTTCTCTTTCTGCACCCCTCTTGCCTCTTTCTGCACCTCTGTTCCTTCTTTCTGCAATTCTTTTGTTTGTTTCTGCAACTCTCTTGCTTCTTTCTGCAAACCTCTTGGCTCTGTCTCTCCACAAGGGAGGGATAATAGAAATATCCCCGAGCCAGAGAGAATTGTGCCTCCTGGATGGACAATGGCACTGACTCCTCTAAAGACAGGGGCTAAAAGTGGATAACCCGGCCACTGGAGCGACCTGTGTAGCATACAATTAATCATTGGACCATAAGGTTTAAAGAAGAAAAAAAAAAGAAAAGAAAAACTCAAACATACATCATGCATGAACAGGAAACTGAAAAAGAACAGGTTTTAGAAAGGAAGAGAAAAAGGACAGAAAACAGCCTGACAGGACCTAGGATAGAGGGATAATTAGGGGATTCTGTGCTCAGTGAGATAGGCTGGAGACATAAAGCTTAAACCAATCGTCCCAAAGTTCCCAAAATTTAATTTTCTTGATAGGCTTATTTGCTCGATCAAGATACCCACACAGACACTCAGTCACCCATATAGGTACCCAGACAACGAAATCATTAACCCATATTTACACTCATGTAGCTACTCACCAACCAATGCAACCCAACTGACAGACTGATACAGACATTCACACAGATTAGTCACTCACCCACACATTCACTAAGACACGTTTAATCAGTCACTTATACAGTCAGTCATACACCCACTCATTCTTCAATACACCTTGGCATGTATATATATATATAACATTCTTAAACATTTTAGAAACACTCACTCACTGGATGATGTCATCAGTGATGGCATCAGTGATGGCATCAGTGATGTCACTGACCATGTCATGAGTGATCTAATATGTGACGGCATCAGCAGTGCATTGTGGGGGCTGGAGTTATAGTTAGCTCAGCTAACTATAACGGCTGAATTTCTCAGATTTTTCATGAGTGAAAAGTCAGCCTAACTATAACGTTTTATATATATATATGCCAAGGTGTATTGAAGAATGAGTGTGTGTATGAGTGTCTGAATGGATTATTTAGTAGGTGCTTGCCTAACTGACTGTATAAGTAAGTGATTAAACGTTTCTTACTGAATGCATGAGTTAGTGACTAAATTGTGTGAATGTCTGTATCAGTCTGTCAGTTGGTGTGTAAGCGGCTGCATGGGTTGGTGAGTAGCTACATGAGTGTCTATATGGGTTATTGATTGGTTGTCTGAGTATCTGTATGGGTGCCTGAGTATCTGTGTGGGTGGGTGGGGGGTGTGTGAATCTGTGCATTGATGTGTGAGTGGGTGATTCACTGGGTGTATGGGTTCAAGAGTGTGTCTGTGAAGGGCTGTATGTGTGGGTGAGTGTGTGTTTGGGTGTGTTGGTGAGTGTTTAGATGTCTCAGTGGTACATGTGTGATTAACTACATATGTGAAAGGCACTATATGTGAGTGTTGGACTATATAAATGACTGTATGTGAGAGTGAGTGATTGTGAGAGTGGCTGTATGGATGAGTGTGTGCTTGTGTCTGTGATTGTATAAGAGAGTAAGTATGTGCTAGTATCTGTATGAATAAGTGAGGTGGTGTGTGAATAATTGTGTAGGTGAGTAAATGGGAGTGTCATTGATTCTTTGAATGACTGACTATGTGTGTGAGTAACTCTATGGGTGAGTGGCAGTATGTGAGTGTCTTATAGGTGTATGAGTGCATATGATAGTGCTGTATTGATCAGTGACTGCATGTCTGAGTGACTGTATGGGTGAATGAGTAGATGTGTGTGTAGACCTAGGAATCAGTGAGTGTGTATGTAGTAACTGGTATTGGTGTGTCTTTGGTTTTGAAAATTGTAGTCTGTATTTTAGAGTGGGTGTATCAAAGGTTATATTAGGGTATGAAGAGGTGCATCAGATTATCACGTGGATGATGTCATCAGTGATGTCATCAGTGATGTCATCAGTGATGTCATTTGAGATGTCATCAGCGATGTCATCAGTGATGCCACTGACCATGTCATGAGTGATGTAATATGTGACGTCATCAGTAGTGCATTGCGGGGCGCGAGTTATAGTTATCTCAACTAACTATAACGGCCGAGTTTCTCTGGTTTTGTACGACTGAAATGTCCAACTAACTATAACGTCCCTGAAACCTGTGTTTTTCTTTCAGTGAATTTCAAAGGTTTTTCAAATGCTAATTTCTAACTATAACGTCCCTGAAACCTATGGTTTTTTCAGTGAATTTCAAAGGTTTTTTAAATGCTAATTTCTAACTATAATGTCCCTGAAACCTATGGTTTTTTCAGTGAATTTGAAAGGTTTTTTAAATGCTAATTTCTAATTATAATGTCTCTGAAACCTATGACTTCTTCAGTGAATTTTTAAGGTTTTTTAAATGCTAATTTCTAACTATGCCTACATAGGTAGGACATATGCAGAAAGAGGAAGAAAGGCACAGAAAGAAGCAAGAGAAATGGAGAAAGAGGCAACAGAAGTCCAGAAAGACGAAGAAAGGTGCAGAAAGAAGCAAGAGATATGAAGAAAGAACCAGCAGAGGTGCAGAAAGAGGCCTTGTTGCAAAGTCATCCTGTGCCCCCAACATTTTGATGACTGGTACTGGTGGTAACTGACTCTGACTAACCAGGCCCGGTGCCAGTGCTATGCTAAAAGACACTTAGAATACAGTGAAAACACCTACATACACTAAGGTACACTATGGGTTGGGGTACCCCTGTGATTGGCATGACCTCCCCTGTAAGGCCCTAGTACATAATAGGGCAGGGGGATTAAAACTACCTCTACATCAGAGTTGCAGAAAGAAGCAAGAGCAGTGCAGAAAGAACCAACAGAGGTGCAGAAAGAGGCACGAGAACTGCAGAAAACGGCAAGAGAGGTGCAGGAAGAGGCATGATAGGTGCACAAAGAGGCAAAAGGGGTACAGAAAGAGGCAAGAGGGGTGCACAAAGAAGCAAGAGAAGTGCAGAAAGAAGCAACAGAGGTTCTTAAAGAGCCAAGAGGGGTGCAGAAAGAGGCAAGAGAAGTGCAGAAAGAAGCAACAGAGGTGCCGAAAGAGGCAAGAGAGGTGCAGAAACAGGCAAGAAAGGTGCAGAAAGAGGGAACAAGGGTGCAAAAAGAGGTAAGATAGGTGTAGAAAGAGGGAAGAGGGATGCAGAAAGAGGCAAGAGGGGTGCAGAAAGAAGCAAGTGAGGTGCAAAAAGAGGCAACCGAGGTGCAGAAAGACACAAGAGAAGTTCAGAAACAAGCAAGAGAATTGCAGAAAGAGGCAAGAGAATTGCTGAAAGAAGCAACAGAGGTGTAGAAAGAAGCAAGAGAAGTGCAGAAAGAGGCAAGTGAGGTGCAGAACGGAGCAAGAGCAGTGCAGAAAGAACCAACAGAGGTGCAAAAAGAGGCAAGAGGGGTGCAGAAAGAGGTAGAAGAGGTGTACAAAGAGGCAAGAAAGGTACAGAAAGAGGCAGGAGGGGTACAGAAAGAAGGAAGAGAAGTGCAGAAAGAGGCAAGAGAATTGCTGAAAGAAGCAACAGAGGTGTAGAAAGAAGCAAGAAAGTGCAGAGAGAGGCAAGTAAGGTGCAGAAAGAAGCAAGAGCAGTGCATAAAGAACCAACAGAGGTGCAAAAAGAGGCAAGAGGGGTGCAGAAAAAAGTAGGAGAGGTGCACAAAGAGGCAAGATAAGTACAGAAAGAGGCAGGAGGGGTGCAGAAAGAAGGAAGAGGAGTGCAGAAAGAAGCAACAGAGGTGCTAAAAGAGGCACGAAGGGTGCAGAAAGAGCAAGAGAAGTACAGAAAGAAGCAACAGAGGTACAGCAAGAGGCAAGAGAGGTGCAGAAACAGGCAGGAAAGGTGCAGAAAGAGGGAATAAGGGTACAAAAAGAGGCAGGAGAGGTGCAGAAAGAGGGAAGAGGCTTGCACAAAGAAGCAAGTGAGGTGCAGAAAGAGGCAACAGAGGTGCAGAAAGAGGCAACAGAGGTGCAGAAAGATGCAAGAGAAGTGCAGAGGAGAGGAGTTGGCCTAATGGCTAGGCGGTCGACCTCAAATCTGGAGAACCGGGTTCGTGTCTCAGCAATGACGCTGAACATGCTGTGATTCTGGGCAAATCACTTAATCTCCCCGTGCCTAACAAAAAGTGAATGTGTCCTCATGTAATGCAACTGGTGCTATGTAAAGCGCTCTGACACCCGAAACCTTCAGGTTAAGTTTGCGCTATATAAAGCTCCGTAAAAAAAAAAAGTGCAGAAACAAGAAAGAGAAATGCAGAAAGAGGCAAGAGGCAAGATAATTGCTGAAATAAGCAACAGAGGTGTAGAAAGAAGCAAGAGAAATGCAGAAAGAGGCAAGTGAGGTGCACAAAGAAGCAAGAGCAGTGCAGAAAGAACCAACAGAGGTGCAAAAAAAAAGAGGCAAGAGGGGTGCAGAAAGAGGTAGGAGAGGTGCGCAAAGAGGCAACAAAGGTACAGAAAGTGGCAGGAGGGATGCAGAAAGATGGAAGAGAAGTGCAGAAAGAAGCAACAGAGGTGCTGAAAGAGGCATGAAGGGTACAGAAAGAGCAAGAGAAGTACAGAAAGAAGCAACAGAGGTACAGAAAGAGGCAAGAGAGGTGCAGAAACAGGCAGGAAAGGTGCAGAAAGAAGCAGGAGTAGTGCAGAAAGAAGCAAGAGAGGTGCAGAAAGAGGGAAGACAAGTGCAGAAAGAGACAACAGGGGTGCAGAAAGAGACAACAGGGGTGCAGAAAGAAGCAAGAGAGGTGCAGAAAGAGGCAATAGAAGTGCAGAAAGAGGCAAGTGAGGTGCAGAAGGAGGCAAGAGAATTGCAGAAAGATGCAAGAGAGTTTCAGAAACAGGCAAAAGGGGTGCAGAAAGAGGGAACAGGTGTGCAGACAGATGCAAGAGAGGTGCAGAAAGAGGAAAGAGGGGTACAGAAAGAGGAAAGAGGGATGCAGAAATTTGCAAAAGAGGTGCAGAAAGAAGCAAGAGCAGTGCAGAAAGAGGCAAGAGGGGTGCAGAAAGAGGTAGGAGAGGTGCACAAAGAGGCAAGAGGGATACAGAAAGAGGCAAGAGGGGTGCAGAAAGAAGGAAGAGAAGTGCAGAAAGAAGCAACAGATGTGCTGAAAGAGACAAAAAGGGTGCAGAAAGAATCAAATCAAATCAAATCAGGGATATTTATTGAGCGCACATATCACCCAAAGGTCTCATTGCGCTGATGGACAACTCTGACTTTCCGACTAGAGAGAAGATCTTGCTGGTTTAATGATCAAACAGCCATGTTTTTAACTCCCTACGGAAGCAGTTGTGATCAGTGACAATGCGTAGGTGGGGGGGCAATTCGTTCCAGAGGGTGGGCGCCAAGAAGGAAAATGATTTTCTGCCATTTTTGGCAGTACGGACTCTGAAAGGGGTGAGGAGAAATGTATTACTGGACCTTAATGGCTTACGTGGCTGGTACCAGCTGAGTCTCTTTGCCAAGTAGCTGGGGCACCTACCGTACATAATCTTGTGTGCCAGGCAGAGAGTTTTAAACCTGGAAGCCAGTGAAGGAGTTTTAAGCTTGGTGCTGAGGGTGATCTAGACGGGAGATTCAACACCAGCCTGGTCGCGGTATTTTGCAGGACCTATAGCCTGGACAGCAGATCTTCATTTATTGGTGTCAGCAAGGCCTTCCCATAATCCATACGGCTGATGATCAGTCCCTGTACTAGAGGTTTCCTAGCTTCTATCGGGAGCCATTTAAACATTTTGCGCAAGCTGTACATGATGCCAAAGCAAGTGCCTATCGTTTGGTTAACCTGGTTCTTCATTGATAGTTGGTCATCAATTAGAATACCAAGATTACGCACTGCCTGCCTAGGAATTGTGAAGAAAAAAACAATATCCTTTGGACCCAATAGCAAACTCTGGTATTCAACCAATCAATACATTCCATTCAACCCGGTACATGCTCACCATTCCATCACATACACACTTGAGGGGATTATGCCATGTAGCTCCCACAGAGAGTCGTGAACCATAAAATGTACAAGAGTATATAAATCGATTTATTAGTAAAAAAGACGAGTGTATCTAAAATAAAATTTAAGAACTGGAGGGCAAGAAAAACCCTATACAATACATAGTATTATTAAATTGACGATGATCACAAAAGTTCAAAAAAACAATCACATATTAAAACACAATCCATTGAAAAACATAATAAAATAGCTTAAAGAGAGTACATAGAACAGACAGGCTCAATTTGTCATTAGTTTGTTACACATCTGTTTTACACCAATATATTAGGCATAGATCCTGGTATTAACTACTCATAGACCTCCGCCTTTCTGACAGATTGTGTATTGTGATGAGCGTCGACGCGTTTCGATGGGTGAATTATTTAGCCATCTTTTTCAAGACCAGACAATATTTACTCTCTTTGATTAAAAAGAATCTTTTCTATTGGACAATATCAATTTTACCACCACCTCCCATGGGTAGTACTAGTCGTATCAGAAGTACTAGACAAATATAATAGGGTATAATCTCCACATCGTTTGACTGCATCTATCCGAAGCGGCATTATGCCCGAACTTTAGAGATCCACCTGAACTAGACGACCTGAATTAATTTGTACTCCTATAAACCGCCCTGAAGAAGCCCCAGGCCGGATGGCCGTGTAAAGGGGTGAAACACGTGTTGGCTGTTTCTTTCCTTTCTCATTCACCATCACGGATAGAACACAATTATAAATATTCTACAAAACGAACCAAAGTGTGATTGGAATTTTTCCGTAAAAAATACAGGAAACGAATCTTGCCTTGACAATTCTGTTTGAACCTTACCTACATTAGGGGGTTAGGGGTTTCCTCCTGTCAAGGGCAAGCACCGCAGAGGAGAATCTTTGCTCAATACCGGCCAGTAAGGGATCGGGACCTTTCACCCCTTCTTCAGATAAAACTATAGGGTATAATGTCTTGACTGTATATTCACTATTCCGTTCTTGAATGATGGGAATATATCTGGATAAAAGAATGCAACATGCTATATTCATGCCATGTAATGAGTCTAAAATGGTCTGTAGTCTTCCAGTAAGATCTAAGACACACCTTTTATACGACCTCCGCCACAAACAATTTGTTTATATATCGGTGGGATCAACAGAAGTCCTTCAAATGGGAGCTGAATTGCTGCTATTATAGGATGAATTGTTCCAATTTGTCGTCCTCTACAAATCCCTCTTTAACATTAGGGTCTGCATCCTCCGTTTTGAAACCATCGAATCCAACGCATTTCTGCTTCTCCGTCTGATATTATTAGCTGAATCATGGGAGAGCAGCGTGATTGAAGGATGGGGTGGACTCACAAGGTCATCCGGCTGATGATCAGTCCCTGTACTAGAGGTTTCCTAGCTTCTATCGGGAGCCATTTAAACATTTTGCGCAAGCTGCACATGATGCCAAAGCAAGTGCCTATCGTTTGGTTAACCTGGTTCTTCATTGATAGTTGGTCATCAATTAGAATACCAAGATTACGCACTGCCTGCCTAGGAATTGGACAGGGGCCCAGTTTGGGAGGCCACCAGTCTTTTGACCAGTGCTCATGTGCCTTCCCAAAGAGTATCACCTCGGTCTTGTTACCATTAAGTTGCAGATGGTTAGTGCTCATCCAACTGTCAACGTGCAACATGCAGTTAATAAAGCATGTTTTTGTGTCCATGGGATCAGGACCAAGGGTGATCAGAATCGGAGTGTCATCTGCGTATGACACTACATCAAAACCATATGATCTGATCACCCTGGCCAGTGGAGTTGCATAGAGATTGTAGAGCGTTGGGCTCAAAATAGAGCCCTGAGGTACTCCCATCCTTACTGGTCGACTGCATGAAACCATTTTACCAATCTGGACTGCGGTGGCTCGATCGGTTAAATAACTCTTGAGCCACTTCAAAGCCCTCCCTCTGACACCAACCTCCCAGAGCCGTTGTTCCAGAATGCTGTGGGTGATGGTGTCGAAGGCAGCTGACAGATCTAGCAGTACAAGGATAGATAATTGTCCCTATCCAATGCCAGTCTGATGTTGTCCACGGCTTCCACCAGCGCTGTTTCAGTACTGTGCACAGCCCTAAAACCCGACTGTGATGGATCCAATAGGCCATTACTTTCAAGATGGATTACAAGTTGTCTGTTGATTAAAGACTCGAGCACCTTCCCAAAATAGGGAAGTAGCAAAATCAGCCGATAGTTTGTCAGAATTTTAGCGTCAGCAGAAGGTTTTTTTAGGATTAGCCTGACTCTAGCAGCCTTCCATATTACAGGAACCGTTGATTATAACAGTGATCTATTAAAGAGGTCAGTAAGGTTATCAAGAAGCAAAGGGGCAATGGTGGCAAGGAAGCGGGGCGGCATCGGGTCCACTGGTGAGCCAGATTTAATTTTCGACATGGCCATTGTCACATCCTCCAAATTAAACTGGGAAAAATCTACCAGTAGAGGAGGAGGGCTAGTAGAATCAAGAGGCAAGAGAAGTGCAGAAAGAAGCAACAGAGTTGCAGAAAGAGGTAATAGAAGTGCAGAAAGAGGCATGAGAGTGCAGAAAGAAGCAAGAGAACTGCAGACGGAGGAAGAACGGTACAGAAAGAGGCAAGAAACGTGCTGAAAGAGACAAGAGAGGTGCAGGAAGAGGAAAGAGAGGTGCAGAAAGAGACAAGAGAGGTATAGAAAAAGGCAAGATAAGTGTAGAAAGAGGCAAGAGAAGTACAGAAAGAGGCAAGAGAGGTGCAGAAAGAGGCAAGAGAAGTGCAGAAAGAGGCAAGAGAGGTGCAGAAGGAAGAGAGTGAGGTACAGAAAGAAGCAAGTGAGGTGCAGAAAGAGGCAAGAGAGGTACAGAAAGAGACAAGGGAACTGCAGAAACAGGCAAGAGAAATGCAGAAAGAGGCAAGAGAGGAGCAGAAAGAGGCAAGAGAGGTGTAGAAAGAAGCAAGAGAAGTGCAGAAAAGGCAAGTGAGGTGCAGAAAGAGGCAAGAAAGGTGCAGAAAGAAGACAGAGAAATACAGAAAGAGGCAAGAGAGGCACAGAAAGAAAAGAGGTTTGTGCACCATTAGTACCAGTTTAACACCCACATTATACAATAAGTAACACATGACCATTCCAGCTTTGCAAAGGGCCTTCCACCATGCTGTAACATGTAACGCTGCATTTTTGGGAACATTTGAGCCGTTTGAGCTAGAAACAAGGCTTTTTTTGTTCAAATCTGCAGATTAGGCAGCAGATGTTGGAATATTTGGCAAATGCAGAAAATGTTTAATTATGTGAAAATTGGTGCAGCCGAACAGTCACTTAATTCCAGTGGCCCTGCTCATACCTCCGACTAGGTCCAGAAGTTTTCCTCAGTGGTTCCTTCTTTTTTGTGTCTCATTGAGTTTATAGTTTAGCTTCTATGGAAGCGAGGGAAGACTAAACCTGAGGTTACCACTCCACAACACAGACTACAATACCACATAATTACTCTCCAAAACACATAATCCCACTCCACATAATTCCTATACACTAAATACCACATACTTTCTATTTACATAATTTCACTGCACAACATACCACATAGTTCCACTACACACAACATACATCCACACCAAAAAACATTAGTAAAAAACTCTTACATTTACAACGCCAATAGCTCTAACTCTCGCAAATGCGAAACCTATTACATTACAAATGCTTCTTTAACTAGTAGTTGCGTTTGCAGAGTGGTGGAGAAAGGGTGCTGGGCCTCCGACCAGTGCTCAGGAATTCCGCTGCGTAGGACTTACCTGGAGGGCTTCTTGGCACCCAAAGTCCCTCAGGAGTAAAGTGGACTTCATCCCCCATCCCGCAGTCTGCCAGGAGGCGCGTTTGCAGAGTGGTGGAGAAAGGGGGCGTGGCCTCCGAAGACGTTTTAGCAATCCCACTGTGTGGGACTTACTGGAGGTAACAAGAGGAGTAGTTGGACCCCAAGGACATCCTTGGGGGGAACTACCCCTCCTATTACCTCCAGTAAGTCCAACACAGCAGGATTGCTAATTTCTCATAGCAGGCCTAGCCCCCTTTGCCCACCACTCAGCAAACACGCTCACTGGCATGCTCTTGGATGGGGTTTGAAGTCACCTTCGCTGCTGGAGGTCCTTTGGGGCCAACTGGCCTACCTCTTACCTCCAGTAAAACCCACACAGTGGGATTGCTGAGAGGTGGACACAGGCCATGCCCCCTTTCTCTACCACTCTGCAAACGCACCTCCTGGTGTGCTCTAGGTTGGTGGATGAAGTCCCCTTGCCTCCTGAGGGTCCCTGGGGCCCAACTAGCCCACCAGGTACCTCCAGTAAGCCCCACACAGCTGGATTGCTGAGAGTGGTCTGAGGCCACGCCCCCTTTTTACACCACTCTGCAGACATGCTGCCTGGCACACTGCTGCTCGGGGGAAGTCCACTTGTGTCCTGAGGTCCTCAGGACACAAGAGGACCTCATCGCCTCACCAGCAGCGCGCCAAGAGGTCCCCCGTATTGAAATTACTGTATGCCCCGGGGAGGTGGTGGTCCCTGGGGCTGTGTGGGGGGGGCAAGAGCCCCGCCACGCTTTTAACATTTTTAAATTTAAATTCACTCAGGCACTCTCCTTGCAGTATTCTAATGTTTTGCTGACGAGTACTGGTGGTAACTGACTGACTAACCAAGCCTAGAGCCAGTGCTATGCTAAAAGACACTTAGAATACAGTGAAAACACCTACATACACTAGGGAACACTATGCGTTGGGGTACCCCTGTGATTAGCATGACCTCCTCTGTATTTGCCATGAGTTAATGCCTGGGCCATTGCATGAGTACATGCGTAGTGACTGGATGATAAGAGTGCTGCAAGGAGACTGCATAGTGAATTTATAAGTGCTGGGGTTTTGGCAGAGCGATTAGATAAGTATATGGTGCTGGCACATATAAATTCACCATGTACTCTCTTTGAAGTACTCTAATCATCCAGTCACTAACCATGTACTTATGGAATGACCCAGGCACTAACAGATGTAGTGCTACAATCCAATGAGGACTGCCTATGCACTCCAGCAATCCCCCTGTCAGTCTTTGACCACTATAGGTGTTATAGTTGTTTGGATTAGTACATGGTAGTGGCTGGGTGACTGGAGGAGTACACGGGGAGTGACAGTGTGATTGCGGGACTGCATGGGTACTACCTGGGGAATTGAAGGAGCAAATAAGAAGTGTGTAAGTGATTAGAGGACTGCATGGGTAGCACACGGGGATTGTAGCAGTGATCAGTTAGTGCCTGGATCATTGCATGAGTACTTAGCTACTGACTGAAACATTAGAATACTGCAAGGAGAGTGCCTGAGTGAATTTATAAGTGCTTGGGTATTGGCAGAGGGTTTGGATTAGTACATAGTAGTGGCTGAGTGACTGGAGGAGTGCACGGGGAGCGACAGGGTGATTACTGGACTGCATGGGTACTACCAGGGGAATTGAAGGAGCGAATGAGAAGTGTGTAGGTGGTTAGAGGACTGCATGGGTAGCACACGGGGATTGTAGCAGTGCATGTGTTAGTGCCTGGATCATTGCATGACTACATGGGTAGTGACTGGATGATTAGAGTACTGCGAGGAGAATGCATGGTGTATTTATAAGTGCTTGGGTTTTGGCGCAGTGATTGGATAAGGATATAGGACTGGCTGGGTGATTGGAGGACTGCATAGGTAGTACCAGGGAGATTACTGGACTGCATAGGTAGTCCTCAAGGGATTGCAGCAGTGCATGTGTTAGTGACTGGGTCATTGCATGAGTACATGGGTAATGACTGGATGATTATAGTGCTGCAAGGACAGTGCATGGTGATTTTATAACTGCTTGGGTTTTGGCAGAGTGATTAGATAAGTACATAGTGCTGGCTGGGTGATTGGAGGAGTGCATGGGTAGTGACAGAGGGATTTCTGGAGTGCATGGGTACTACCTGGGTAATTGGAGGAGTGAATCAGTAGTGTGTAGGTGGTTAGAGATCTGCATGGGAAGTGCTCAGGGGATTGTAGCAGTGCATGTGTTAGTGCCTGGGCCATTGCATCAGTACATGGGTAGTGACTGGATGATTACAGTACTGTAAGGAGAGTACATGGTGAATTTATAAGTGCTTGGGTTTTGGCGGACTGATTAGATAAGTACATTGTGCTGGCTGGGTGATTGGATGAGTGAATAGGTAGTGACAGGCAGATTACTGGACTGCATAGATAGTCCTCAGGGGATTGTAGCACCACATCTGTTAGTGCCTGGGTCATTGCATAAACACATGGTTAGTGACTGGATGATTAGAGTGATGCAAAGATACTACATGGTGACTTTATAAGTGCTTGGGTATTGGCACAGTGATTGGATAAGTATACGGTGCTGACAGGTGTAGGAGAGTAGGATCTGCTTCACATGGGTACCCCCACTTTTTGCTGATGCTTCACTGTTTTTCGACTTTAGTCTGGCTGGGGCCCTGCTAATCAGAACCCCTGCCTAGCTGCTTCCTCTCTAAAATGGTTTCCATGTGCCTTAGGCACATCTCTGATTGGAATCTGGAGTGCCCTTATAAGTCCCTAGTATATGGTATACTATGTACCCAGGGCATAGGTACCTCAGAGGCCTGCCAGGGGCTGCAGCATGTATTGTGCCACCCCTGGAAGGCCATCCAGAAATGACACCACAGGTCTGCTACTGCAGCCTGGGTAAGGTGGTGCATGCACCCCTTACAGTGGTATAGGCTACCTATATCACTACAATTGCACACACATATAAACCTATAAGTCACTCCTATGGCAGGCCTTTACAATCCTGAAGGCAGAGTGCGTGGTTTTTATGTGAGAGGGTGCCCCTACATGAGCAGGGCCTCTCTGCAGCGTTCGGAGTCAATCTTCTGATGCTCTTTGTGGTGCAGCCTGACCATATACTCTTAAGTACATTATATCCTCGCGGTAAATGCTAACTTTGGGATGGCTGCACAGAAACATGTCGTGTTTGGTGTCAAACATCTTGGAATACTACTGCAGGGGTAGCATTCCACCCTTCTAGAGGGAGAGACATGTACACACCGGGCTACCCGGTAACTTCTTTCCAGAGCCCTGGCATCACAAAATGGATGCCGCTGCCACAGACACGGGTCTGGCCTCCTGCTGCTGACTGAAACTCCGGCAGGGGAGGCCTGGACAATAGGTTTCCCGTCGAAGGGAGGTGTAACCACCTCCCCAGACAGGATAGTGTGTATTGGGGCTGGGCGGGAGCACCCTCTGGTGCTTTGAAGTCCTGCACTGGGGGCACATTTGGTGTCCCTGTGCATATGCCAGTTCAAACCGGTTGCAGGGGCTACCTGCCCCTGCTCTGGCACAAAACTGGACAAAGGGAAGGGGTGTAACCACCCTCTTCCCTGACCCTCCCATAGGTGGGTCCCCAGAGTATGTCCAACCCCTAACTTTGTATAAGTATGGGACCCTGTCCTTAGGACTTTAGATTAACCTGGATGAAACTCTGACACTGAATCCTGGACCTTCGATGCTCTACTTGAAGATTAGAGGACTGAAGAATCTCCCTTGGGGTCAAGGAGTGACTCCCCTGCTTGGCAGGCACCTAAGAAGCAATTGTCCGGTCTGCATCGCTGAAGCTCTCGCCAGACGCCGAAGTCTTTGCATCACCAGAGGTAGATTTCCAGACTTTTCCGAGGCTGCCCTGAGTCCCCAGCAAAGCTGAGGCCCGTAGCTATCGTGGGTAATGTGGAACCGTGACCCCTGGACACCGAGCACATTTGCAAGTGCATCCTCTTCCTGGTCTCCCACAAAGTTGTGCTTTGTGATACAAGTAGCCCCCGCCTCCATCACCAACTGCACTGAAGATCACTGGCCTCCACTCCACGAGTATCCTGCAAGCCAGATCCAAGTGCGTCCACTTGAGGCTCCTTCGCGGTTGCTAGTCCGTTGGCTAGTGGGCCCTCCCGAAGGCAACTCTTCTTCTGCTTGGGCTTTCCTGGTTGCTCCAGACGTGCCCTGACTTATCCTTGCTGGGTGAGTTCCTCAGACCTTGCTGGTCTGTACCACCGTCCTTCTTCTATTTCCATGTGACTTGCCGTTGCCAAGGCTTGTTGGGTCCAATCCGGTCGCCAACATGCCTGCAATCGACAGACATTGTGGGACAGCTCGAATCCAGCTCCTGGTTGTCGTCGACGCCTCCTGGACCTCGTGGCTGAAGAGTCAAGACGACCGTCAACCTACCTGAAGCACCCGACATCGGTGGGCATCTGCTCATCGCCTTCCTGGTCACTGGCTAGTGACCCAGACTCTGTCCCCTCTGCTTTCAGGTTCTTCAGATCTTCGATCCACCTTTGGGTCCACCCGAACACTTTCGACTTGGTCGCCAGCAGCACTTTGCAGCAGATCGCCATTGAAAACGACGAGCGAAACCCGACCCCGAAAGACACCTATGCACCCGGCTTCCTGGGTGAGGTAACTCGAGTACTCCGGTGCTCCCGTGGGTATAGGCTCTAGAACAACCTAGTTCTAAAGGGGTTTGCTCCAAGTCCTCCTCTAAGTGTCCTTTTTCTTTAAAACTCCAACCGCGACATTCCCCATAGAAGTCAACGGCGGCTCGCGGCTGTGTTCTCACACTGCACGCGTCCCCCGTGGGTCCCCTGTGTCACTACCTTGGGTGGTTCCTTGAGGGCCAAGCACTTCTACAGGCTCTAGGCCTTGTGTCTAGCTCAGTCGTGGTTCTTATACCACTTTATTGGTACATGGTTTGGTACGCCCTAGGGCTCAAGCGTGTATTTGTGCTATTACTGTTGATAACTGACTTGTAACTTATGTAGCTTCGAACTCTAGCCTCATAAAGAGACTAGAGGGGTGTGTTTAAGACTAAATACATATATTTTAAATATATATCTGGTGTGGTCCTCTTTCATTTGGTCACTCAAGAGATTATAGACTGGTAAAACAAGCTGCTTTACATTCCTTCAAGACTTAGCCTGAAGGCTGCTCTCCATAGCTACCTCTAGGATAGCTTTCAATAAAGGTTGTCTTTAACCTATCTCCAATAAGGGGTTGTTTGGACTGGTGCAAGGTGCCCACTATAATTAGTGGACAGCATATACCAGGCCAACTTCTCACAACAGGGTGATTAGAAGAGTGCTCACAGAGTGACAAGGGGAATGCTGGAGTGCATAGGTACTGCTCTGAGGATTGTAGCAGTGAATGTATTAGTGCCTAGGCCATTGCATGAAGAGTGCACAGGGAGTGACAGGGGGATTGCTGGACTGCATGGGTAGTGCTCTTGGGATTGTAGCACTGCATGAGTCAGTGCCTGGGCCATTGCATGAGTACATGGGTAGTAACTGGATGATTAGAGTGCGGCAAGGAAAGTGCATGGTGAATTTGTAAGTACACATGTGCTCATGCAATGTGCAGGCACTAATACATTCACTGCTACAATCGCCAGAGCAGTACATATGCACTCCAGCATTCCTCCTGTCACTCCGTGAGCACTCCTCCAATCACCTTGTCAGCACCATGTACTTATCCAATTACTGTTCCAATACCCTGGCACTTATAAATTCACCATGTACTCTCTTTGCAGTACTCTAATCATCCAGTCACTAACCATGTACTTATGGAATGAACCAGGTACTAACAGATGTAGTGCTACAATCCCTGAGGACTACCTATGCACTACAGCAATCCCCTGTCAGTCTTTGACCACTATAGCTGTTATAGTTGTTTGGATTAGTACATGGTAGTGGCAGGGTGACTGGAGGAGTGCACAGGGAGTGACAGTGTGATTGCGGGACTGCATGGGTACTACCTGGGGAATTGAAGGAGCAAATAAGAAGTGGTTAAGTGGTTAGATGACTGTATGGGTAGTGCATAGGGGATTGTAGCAGGGATCAGTTAGTGCCTGGATCATTGCATGAGTACATAGCTACAGACTGAAACATTAGAACACTGCAAGGAGAGTGCCTGAGTGAATTTATAAGTGCTTGGGTATTGGCAGAGTGTTTGGATTAGTACATAGTAGTGGCTGAGTGACTGGAGTAGTGCACGGGGAGTGACAAGGTGATTGCTGGACGGCATGGGTACTACCAGGGGAATTGAAGGAGCAAATGAGAAGTGTGTAGGTGGTTAGAGGACTGCATGGGTAGTACACAGGGATTGTAGCAGTGCATGTGTTAGTGCCTGGATCATTGCATGACTACATGGGTAGTGAATGGATGATTAGAGTACTGTGAGGAGAGTGCATGGTGAATTTATAAGTGCTTGAGTTTTGGCACAGTGATTGGATAAGGACATAGGACTGGCTGGGTGATTGGAGGACTGCATAGGTAGCACCAGGGAGATAACTGGACTGCATAGGTAGTCCTCAAGGGATTGCAGCAGTGCATGTGTTAGTGACTGGGTCATTGCATGAGTACATGGGTAGTGACTGGATGATTAGAGTGCTGCAAGGACAGTGCATGGTGATTTTATAACTGCTTAGGTTTTGGCGGAGTGATTGGATAAGTACATAGTGCTGGCTGGGTGATTGGAGGAGTGCATGGGTAGTGACAGGGATTTCTGGAGTGCATGGGTACTACCTGGGTAATTGGAGGAGTGAATCAGTAGTATGTAGGTGGTTAGAGGTCTGCATGGGAAGCGCTCAGGGGATTGTAGCTGTGCATGTGTTAGTGCCTGGGCCATTGCATCAGTACATGTGTAGTGACTGGATGATTACAGTACTGTAAGGAGAGTACATGGGGAATTTATAAGTGCTTGGGTTTTGGCAGACTGATTGGATAAGTACATTGTGCTGGCTGGGTGATTGGAGGAGTGCATAGGTAGTGACAGGCAGATTACTGGACTGCATAGGTAGTCCTCAGGGGATTGTAGCACTACATCTGTTAGTGCCTGGGTCGTTGCATAAACACATGGTTAGTGACTGGATGATTAGAGTGCTGCAAAGATACTACATGATGAATTTATAAGTGATTGGGTATTGGCATAGTGATTGGATAAGTATACGGTGCTCACAAGGTGATTAGAAGAGTGCTCACGGAGTGACAAGGGGAATGCTGGAGTGCATAGGTACTGCTCTGGGGATTGTAGCAGTGAATGTATTAGTGCCTAGGCCATTGCATGAAGAATGCACAGGGAGTGACAGGGGGATTGCTGGACTGCATAAGTAGTGCTCTTAGGATTGTAGCACTGCATGAGTTAGTGCCTGGACCATTGCATGAGTACATGGGTAGTAACTGGATGATTAGAGTGCTGCAAGGAGAGTGCATGGTGAATTTGTATGTACATATGTACTCATGCAATGTCCCAGGCACTAATACATTCACTGCTACAATCGCCAGAGCAGTACCTATGCACTCCAGCATTCCCCCTGTCACTCCGTGAGCACTCTTCCAATCACCTTGTCAGCACTGTGTACTTATCCAATCACTGCTTCAATACCCTAGCACTTGTAAATTCACCATGTACTCTATTTGCAGTACTCTAATCATCCAGTCACTAACCATGTACTTATGGAATGACCCAGGCACTAACAGATGTAGTGCTACAATCCCCTGAGGACTACCTATGCACTCCAGCAATCTCCCTGTCAGTCTTTGACCACTATAGGTATTATAGTAATTGGATTAGTACATGGTAGTGGCTGGGTGACTAGAGGAGTGTACTGGGAGTGACAGTGTGATTGCGGGACTGCATGGGTACTACCTGGGGAATTGAAGGAGCAAATAAGAAGTGTGTAAGTGGTTAGAGGACTGTATGGGTAGTGCATAGGGGATTGTAGCAGTAATCAGTTAGGGCCTGATTCACAGAACTAACTTACGTCAAAACGTAAACGTAAACGTAAAGTTAGTACTTTTTAGGAATTCACAGAATACACTTACTCGTTTTGGTATTAACAGAATGAACTTACTCATTTCGGTATTCACAGAAGTTAGTAGTCCTAACTTTAGGACTACTAACTTCTGTGAATACCGAAATGAGTAAGTTCATTCTGTGAATACCAAAATGAGTAAGTGTATTCTGTGAATACCTAAAAAGTACTAACTTTACGTTTACGTTTACGTTCACGTTTGACGTAAGTTAGTTCTGTGAATCAGGCCCTTAGTTCCTGGATCATTGCATGAGTACATAGCTACAGACTGAAACATTAGAACACTGCAAGGAGAGTGCCTGAGTGAATTTATAAGTGCTTGGGTATTGGCAAATGGTTTGTATTAGTACATAGTAGTGGCTGAGTGACTGGAGGAGTGCAAGGGGGTGACAGGGTGATTGCTGGACTGAATGGGTACTACCAGTGGAATTGAAGGAGCGAATGAGAAGTGTGTAGGTGAATAGAGGACTGCATGGGTAGTACACATGAATTGTAGCAGTGCATGTGTTAGTGCCTGGATCATTGCATGACTACATGGGTAGTGACTGGATGACTAGAGTACTGCGAGGAGAGTGCATGGTGAATTTATAAGTGCTTGGGTTTTGGCGCAGTGATTGGATAAGGACATAGGACTGGCTGGGTGATTGGAGGACTGCATAGGTAGTACCAGGGAGATTACTGGACTGCATAGGTAGTCCTCAAGGGATTGCAGCAGTGCATGTGTTAGTGACTGGGTCATTGCATGAGTACATGGGTAGTGACTGGATGATTAGAGTGCTGCAAGGACAGTGCATGGTGATTTTACAACTGCTTGGGTTTTGGCGGAGTGATTGGATACGTGCATAGTGCTGGCTGGGTGATTGAAGGAGTGCATGGGTAGTGACAGAGGGATTTCTGGAGTGCATGGGTACTACCTGGGTAATCGGAGGAGTGAATCAGTATTGTGTAGGTGGTTAGAGATCTGCATGGGAAGTGCTCAGGGGATTGTAGCAGTGCATGTGTTAGTGCCTGGGCCATTGCATCAGTACATGAGTAGTGACTGGATGATTAGAGTACTGGAAGGAGAGTGCATAGTGAAGTTATAAGTGCTTGGGTTTTGGCGGACTGATTGGATAAGTACATTGTGCTGGCTGGGTGATTGGAGGAGTGCATAGGTAGTGACAGGCAGATTACTGGACTCCATAGGTAGTCCTTGTGAGAAGTTGGTCTGGTATATGCTGTCCACTAATTATAGTGGCCACCTTGCACCAGTCCAAACAACCCCTTATTGGAGATAGGTTAAAGACAACCTTTATTGAAAGCTGTCCTAGTGGTAGCTATGGAGAGCAGCCTTCAGGCTAAGTCTTGAAGGAATGTAAAGCAGCTTGTTTTACCAGTCTATAATCTCTTGAGTGACCAAATGAAAGAGGACCATACCAGGTATATATATAAAATATATGTATTTAGTCTTAAACACACCCCTCTAGTCTCTTTATGAGGCTAGAGTTCGAAGTACATAAGTTACAAGTCAAATATCAACAGTAATAGCACAAATACACGTTTGAGCCCTAGGGGCGTACCAAACCATATACCAAAAAATTGGTATAAGAACCACGACTGAGCTAGACACAAGGCCTAGAGCCTGTAGAAGTGCTTGGACCCCAAGGAACCACCCAATTTAGTGACACAGAGGACCCACGGGGGACGCGTGCAGTGTGAGAACACAGCCGCGAGCCACCGTTGACTTCTATGGGGAAAGTCGCGTTTGGATTTTTAAAAGGAAAGGACACTTAGATGAGGACTTGGAGCAAACCCCTTTAGAACTAGGCAGTTCTAGAGTTAATACCCACGGGAGCACCGGAGTACTCGAGTTACCTCACCCAGGGAAGCCGGGTGCATAGGTGTCTTTTGGCGTCGGGTTTCGTCGTCGTTTTCAATGGCGATCTGCTGCAGCAGGCTGCTGGAGACCAAGTCGAAAGTGTCCGGGTGGATCCAAGAGTGGATCAAAGATCTGAAGGACCTGAAAGCAGAGGGGACAGAGTCTGCGTCACAAGCCAGTGACCAGGAAGGCGATGAGCAGATGCCCACTGATGTCGGGTGCTTCAGGTAGGTGACGGTCGTCTTGACTCTTCAGCCACGAGATCCAGGAGGTGTCGACGATGACCAGGAGCTGTATTCGAGCTGCCCCACGACGTCTGTCTATTGCTGCGGGGTCGGCGACTGGATTAGACCCAACAAGCCTTGGCAATGGCAAGTCACGTGGAAACAAAGAAAGGGCGTTGATGCAAACCAGCAAGGTCTGGGGGAAACACCCAGCGAGGGTAAGTCAGGGCATGTCTGGAGCAACCAGGAAAGCCCAAGCAGAAGAAGAGTTGCCTTCGGGAGGGCCCACTAGCCAACGGACTAGCGACCGCAAAGGAGCCTTGAGTGGATGCACTTGGAGCTGGCTCACAGGACACTCGTGGAGTGGAGGTCTGTGATCTTCAGTGCAATCGGTGCTGGAGGCGGGCGCTACTCGGAACCCAAAGCACAACTTCGTGGGAGACCAGGAAGAGGATGCACTTGCAGAAGTTCTTGGTGTCCAGTGGTCATGGTTCCACATTACCCACAACAGCTACATGCCTCAGCTTCACTTGGATCTCAGGGCAGCCTCAGGGAAGTCTGGAAATCCACCTCTGGTGTTGCAAAGACTTCGGCGTCCGGCGGGAGCTTCAGCGATGCAGACCGGACAATTGCTTCTTAGGTGCCTGCCAAGCAGGGGAGTCACTCCTTGACCCCAAGGGAGATTCTTCAGTCCTCTAATCTTGAAGTAGAGCATCGAAGGTCCAGGATTCGGCTTCAGAGTTTCGTCCAGGGTAATCTAAAGTCCTAAGGACTGTGGTCCCATACTTATACTAAGTTAGGGGGTTGAACATACTCTGGGGACCCACCTATGGGAGGGTCAGGGAAGAGGGGTGGTCACACCCATTCCCTTTGTCCAGTTTCACGCCAGAGCAGGGGCAGGTAGCCCCTGCAACCGATTTGAACTGGGATATGCACAGGGACACCAAATGTGCCCCCAGTGCAGGACTTCAAAGCACCAGAGAGTGCTCCCGCCCAGCCCCAATACACACTATCCTGTCTGTGGAGGTGGTTACACCTCCCTTCGACAGGAAACCTATTGTCCAGGCCTCCCCTGCCGGAGTTTCGGTCAGCAGCAGGAGGCCAGACCCGTGTCTGTGGCAGCGGCATCCATTTTGTGATGCCAGGGCTCTGTAAAGTTAATACTGGGTATGCCGGTGGGTACATGTCTCTCCCTCTAGAAGGGTGGAATGCTACCCCCGCCGCCAGAACTGGCGGGGGTAGTATTCCAAGATGTTTGACACCAAACACGACATGTTTCCGTGCAGCCATCCCAAAGTTAGCATTTAACGCAAGGTTATAATGCACTTAAGAGTATATGGTCAGGCTGCACCACAAACAGCACCAGAGGATTGACTCTGAACGCTGCAGAGGGGCTCCGCTCATGCAGGGGCACCCTCTCACATAAAAAAACAAGCACTCTGCCTTCAGGATTGTTAAGGCCTGCAATAGGAGTGTCTTATAGGTTTATATGTGTGTGCAATGGTAGTGATATAGGTAGCCTATACCACAGTAAGGGGTGCATGCACCACCTTACCCAGGCTGCAGTAGCAGACCTGTGGTGTCATTTTGGAGGGCCTTCCATGGGTGGCACAATACATGCTTCTGCCCCTGGTAGGCCTCTGGGGTACCTATGCCCTGGGTACATAGTATACCATATACTAGGGACTTATAAGGGCACTCCAGAATCCAATCAGAGATGTACCTAAGGTACATGGAAACCATTTTAGAGAGGAAGTAGCTAGGCTGGGGTTCTGATTAGCATGGCTCCAGCCAGACTAAAGTCGAAAAACAGTGAAGCATCAGCAAAAATGGGTACCCATGTGAAGCAGATCCTACTCTCCTACAGTCCTCAGGGGATTGTAGCACCACATCTGGTAATGCCTGGGTCATTGCATAAACACATGGTTAGTGACTGGATGATTAGAGAGCTGCAAAGATACTACATGGTGAATTTATAAGTGCTTGGTTATTGGCACAGTGATTGGATAAGTATACGGTGCTGACAGGGTGATTAGAAGAGTGCTCACAGAGTGACAAGGGGAAAGCTGGAGTGCATAGGTACTGCTCTGGGGATTGTAGAAGTGAATGTATTAGTGCCTAGGCCATTGCATGAAGAGTGCACAGAGAGTGATAGGGGGATTGCTGGACTGCATGGGTAGTGCTCTTGGGATTGTAGCACTGCATGAGTTAGTGCCTGGGCCATTGCATGAGTACATGGGTAGTAATTGGATGATTAGAGTGCTGCAAGGAGAGTGCATGGTGAATTTGTAAGTACACATGTACTCATGCAATGTGCCAGGCACTAATACATTCACTGCTACAATCACCAGAGCAGTACCTATGCACTCCAGCATTCCCCCTGTCACTCCGTGAGCACTCTTCCAATCACCTTGCCAGCACCGTGTACTTATCCAATCACTCCTCCAATACCCTAGCACTTATAAATTCACCATGTACTCTCTTTGCAGTACTCTAATCATCCAGTCACTAACCATGTACTTATGGAATGACCCAGGCACTAACAGAGGTAGTGCTACAATCCAATGAGGACTACATATGCACTCCAGCAATCCCCCTGTCAGTCTTTGACCACTATAGGAGTTATAGTTTTTTGGATTAGTACATGGTAGTGGCTGGGAGACTGGAAGAGTGCACAGGGAGTGACAGTGTGATTGGCGGACTGCATGGGTACTACCTGGGGAATTGAAGGAGAAAATAAGAAGTGTGTAAGTGGTTAGAGGACTGTATGGGTAGTGCATAGGGAATTGTAGCAGTGATCAGTTAGTGTCTGGATCATTGCATGAGTACATAGCTACTGACTGAAACATTAGAACACTGCAAGGAGAGTGCCTGAGTGAATTTATAAGTGCTTGGCTATTGGCAGAGTGTTTGGATTAGTACATAGTAGTGGCTGAGTGACTGGAGGAGTGCACGGGCAGTGACAGGGTGATTTCTGGACTGCATGGGTACTACCAGGGGAATTGAAGGAGTGAATGAGAAGTGTGTAGGTGGTTAGAGGACTGCATGTGTAGTACACAGGGATTGTAGCAGTGCATGTGTTAGTGCCTGGATCATTGCATGACTACATGGGTAGTGACTGGATGATTAGAGTACTGCGAGGAGAGTGCATGGTGAATTTATCAGTGCTTGGGTTTTGGCGCAGTAATTGGATAAGGACATAGGACTGGCTGGGTAATTGGAGGACTGCATAGTTAGTACCAGGGAGATTACTGGACTGCATAGGTAGTCCTCAAGGGATTGCAGCAGTGCATGTGTTAGTGGCTGGGTCATTGCATGAGTACATGGGTAATGACTGGATGATTATAGTGCTGCAAGGACAGTGCATGGTGATTTTACAACTGCTTGGGTTTTGGTGGAGTGATTGGATAAGTACATATTGCTGGCTGGGTGATTGGAGGAGTGCATGGGTAGTGACAGAGGGATTTCTGGAGTGCATGGGTAATACCTGGGTAATTGGAGGAGTGAATCAGTAGTATGTATGTGGTTAGAGATCTGCATGGGAAGTGCTCAGGGGATTGTAGCAGTGCATGTGTTAGTGCCTGGGCCTTTGCATCAGTACATGGGTAGTCCCCCTTAGTGAGTCCCAATAATTTGGGCAAATACAGACAGCAGCCTTTAATTAATGGAAGAGAGGCTTTGGCCTTCAGGGACACAGGAGCAAGTGTCACCATGGTGACAAAAGATCTTGTGGATCCTGGGCAGATTATACTTGGTGAAATGTACCAAGTGACCAATGCTAGCAATGTCAGAACAGACCATTCTCTGGCAGTTGTTAACTTCTCCTGGGGAGGGGTAACTGGCCTTAAGAAGGTTGTGGTGAGTGCAGACCTACCAGTCGAATTCTTGCTTGGCAATGATCTTGAAACCTCAGCTTGGGCAGTGGTGGAGCTCAGGAAACATGCAGAAATGCTAGGGATCCCTGCACATGTCTTTGCTGTGACTAGGTCACAGGCCAAAATGTCAAAAGCTGAACAGGCCCTGGATTCTGGAACAATGGACCAAGTGCCTCCCAAGAGGAGGAGCAGTAGGGTTAAGGCAGTACCTTCCCCCTTGGCTCAGGAAGCAGATCAGTCTTTTTAGGAAGATGATCTCAGGCCTGAAGAAGGACCTGTCCCAGAGGAGCTTGAACCTGATCAGGTTGAGTTCTTGGGGACAGGGGGCTCTTCCAGGGCAGATCTGAGCCAGGAGCAGCTGGACTGCCCCTCTCTTGAACCCCTCAGACAGCAAGCTGCTGCTGAGGCTGCTGGGAATGCTAGTGGCACCCATAAGAAGTATTGGGATGATGGACCCCAAGCCTGGAGCAGCCAGGAGGTTGGTTATACCTCTGAAGTTCAGGGGCTTCCTATTGACACTAGCCCATGATATTCCATTAGCAGGTCACCTGGGCCAGAACAAGACTTGGGACAGGATTGTCCCTCACTTTCACTGGCCCCACATGTCTGAAGACACCAAGGAGTTTTGTCGCTCCTGTGTAACCTGCCAAGACAGTGGGAAGGCAGGTGGCACCACAAAGGCCCCCCTGATACCACTACCTGTGGTGGGAGTTCACTTTGAGAGGGTGGGGATTGACATAGTTGGTCCCATGGATCCCCAAGCAGCATCTGGGCACAGGTTTATCCTGGTGGTAGTGGACCATGCCACCAGGTACCCAGAAGCCATTCCCCTTAGGACCACTACAGCACCTGTGGTGGCAATGGCCCTCCTGGGAATTTTCTCAAGAGTGGGCTTTCCTAAGGAGGTAGTATCTGACAGAGGTGCAAGCTTTATGTCCAGTTACTTGACTGCAATGTGGAAGGAGTGTGGAGTGACTTATAAATTCACCACTTCCTATCACCCACAATGCAATGGTTTAGTTGAAAGGTTCAACAAAACCTTGAAGGGCATGATAAAGGGCTCCCAGAAAAGCTTAGGCGAAGATGGGACATACTCTTGCCCTGCCTTTTATTTGCATACAGGGAGGTGCCTCAAAGGGGGTTGGCTACAGCCTTTTTGAACTTTTGTTTGGCCATCCTGTCAGGGGTCCATTGTGTCTGGTGAAGGAAGGTTGGGAGTTACCTCTCAAACCCCCTAAACAGGAAATAGTGTACTATGTACTTGGTCTCCGCTCCAGGATGGCTGAGTATATGAAAAAGGCAACCAAAAACCTTGAGGCTAGCCAGGAATTACAGAAAGCCTGGCATGACCAAAAGGCTGTGCTGACTGTTTACCAGCCAGGGCAGAAGGTGTGGGTGTTAGAGCCAGTGGCCCCAGCAGCCCTCCAAGACAAGTGGAGTGCCCCCCATACAATTGTTGAACAGAAGGGAGAGGTTACCTATCTGGTAGACCTGGGAACTCCCAGGAGCCCCCATAGGGTGCTCCATGTCAACAGGCTGAAGCCATATGTGGACAGGGCTGACATGGGCTTGCTCATGGCAACTGATGAGGGACAGGAGGAAGAGAGTGACCCACTCCCTGACCTGCTCTCACAGAACCCTGATGATGGGTCAGTAGATGGTGTAGCCTTGGCAGGCAGCCTCACTGCCCAGCAGCAAACTGATTGTAGACAGGTGCTCAATCAGTTCAGACACATGTTTTCTCTGACTTCAAGTCAGACCACCTGGTGCACTCATGAAGTGGACACTGGGGACAGTCTGCCTGTTAAAAGTAAGATTTACAGGCAACCTGACCAAGTCAGGGACTGTATCAGGACAGAAGTCCAGAAAATGTTGGAACTGGGTGTCATTGAGCCTTCGGATAGCCCTTGGGCTAGTCCAGTAGTCCTGGTGCCTAAACCTCACACTAAAGATGGCAAGAGAGAGATGAGGTTTTGTGTGGACTACAGAGGCCTCAGTGCAGTCACTAGGACTGATGCCCATCCAATTCCCAGAGCAGATGAGCTCATAGACACTTTGGCCTCAGCCAAGTATCTAAGCACATTTGACCTGACAGCTGGATACTGGCAGATCAGACTAGCTGATGATGCAAAGCCAAAAACTGCATTTTCTACCCCTGGTGGGCTTTACCAATTTGTGGTGATGCCCTTTGGTTTGAAGAATGCACCTGCCACTTTTCAGAGGTTGGTGAACACAGTCCTTACAGGTCTGGAAGCCTATAGTGCAGCATATCTAGATGATATTGCTGTCCTGGTCCACCTCAGAAATGTTTGGAGGCCCTGCAGAAGGCAGGCCTAACTATCAAGGCCACAAAGTGCCAGATAGGGGAGAGTCAGGTCGTGTACCTGGGCCACCTTGTGGGTGAAGGCCAGGTTCAACCATTGCAGAGCAAAATCCAGACCATCATGGACTGGGTTGCTCTAACTACCCAGACTCAGGTGAGAGCCTTCTTAGGCCTGACTGGGTACTATAGGAGATTTGTCAAGGGGTATGGATCAATAGTGACACCCCTGAATGACTTAACTTCCAAGAAAATGCCCAAAAAGGTTCAGTGGACAGTTAGCTGTCAAAAGGCATTTGATGACCTAAAGCAGGCCATGTGCACTGCTCCCATTCTACAGAGTCCTGATTACTCCAAGAAGTTCATTGTCCAAACAGACCATAAGCCCCACTTATGGCTAAAACAAATGAAGGGTGAAAACCCCAAACTGCTTAGGTGGTCCATTTCCCTACAGGGGATGGACTTCACAGTGGAACATAGGCCTGGGAGTAACCATGCCAATGCAGATGGTCTCTCTAGGTACTTCCACTTAGAACATGAAGACTTAACTGGGCAAGGTTAGTTTAATGTCCCTACGTTTGGGGGGGGGAGGGTTGTGTAGGAGAGTAGGATCTGCTTCACATGGGTACCCCCACTTTTTGCTGATGCTTCACTGTTTTTCGACCTTAGTCTGGCTGGGGCCCTGCTAATCAGAACCCCAGCCTAGCTGCTTCCTCTTTAAAATGGTTTCCATGTGCCTTAGGCACATCTCTGATTGGAATCTGAAGTGCCCTTATAAGTCCCTCGTATATGGTATACTATGTACCCAGGGCATAGGTACCTCAGAGGCCTACCAGGGGCTGCAGCATGTAATGTGCCACCCCTGGAAGGCCATCCAAAATGACACCACAGGTCTGCTACTGCAGCCTGGGTAAGGTGGTGCATGCACCCCTTACTGTGATATAGGCTACCTATATCACTACATACATACACACATATAAACCTATAAGTCACTCCTATGGCAGGCCTTATCAATCCTGAAGGCAGAGTGCGTGGTTCCTATGTGAGAGGGTGCCCCTGCATGAGCTGGGCCCCTCTGCAGCGTTCGGAGACCCTTCTTTGATGCTGTTTGTAGTGCAGCCCGACCATATACTCTTAAGCGCATTATAACCTCGCGTTAAATGCTAACTTTGGGATGGCTGCCCGGAAACATGTCGTGTTTGGTGTCAAACATCTTGGAATACTACCCCCCGCCAGTTCTGGCGGCGGGGTAGCATTCCACCCTTCTAGAGGGAGAGACATGTACACACCGGCCTGCCCCGTAACTTCTTTCCAAGCCCTGGCATCACAAAATGGATGCCGCTGCCACAGACACGAGTCTGGCCTCCTGCTGCTGACCGAAACTCCGGCAGGGGAGGCCTGGACAATAGGTTTCCTGTCCCAGGGAGGTGTAACCACCTCCCCAGACAGGATAGTGTGTATTGGGGCTGGGCGGGAGCACTCTCTGGGTATTACAGAAGATTTGTCAAGGGGTATGGATCAATAGTGACCCCCTGAATGACTTAACCTCTAAGAAAATGCCCAAAAGGTTCAGTGGACAGTTAGCTGTCAAAGGCATTTGATGACCTGAAGCAGGCCATGTGCACTGCTCCCATTCTGCAGAGTCCTGATTACTCCAAAAATGTCATTGTGCAAACAGATGCATCTGAGTTGGGGGTAGGGGCTGTACTATCACAGTTGAATGATGAAGGTCAGGATCAGCCAGTAGCTTTTATTAGCAGAAGGCTGACCCCCAGAGAGAAACGTTGGTCAGCCATTGAGAGGGAGGCCTTTGCTGTGGTTTGGGCTCTGAAGAAGCTAAGGCCATACTTGTTTGGCACTCACTTCATTGTTCAGACAGACCATAAGCCCCTCTTATGGCTAAAACAGATGAAGGGTGAAAACCCCAAACTTTTGAGGTGGTCCATTTCCCTACAGGGGATGGACTATACAGTGGAACATAGACCTGGGAGTAACCATGCCAATGCAGATGGACTCTCCAGATATTTCCACTTAGAACATGAAGACTCAACTGGTCAAGGTTAGTTTAATGTCCCTGCATCTGGGGGGTTGTGTAGGAGAGTAGGATCTGCCTCTTATGGTTACCCTCACTTTTTGCTGATGTCACACTGTTTTTCGACTTTAGTCTGGCTGGGGCCCTGCTATTCAGGACCCCAGCCTAGCTGCTTCCTCTCTAAATTGATTCCATGTACCTTAAGAACACTTCAGATTGGATTCTGTGGTGCCCTTATAAGTCCGTAGTATATGGTATACTATGTACCCAGGGCATAGGTACCCCAGAGGCCTACCAGGGGCTGAAGCATGTATTGTGCCACCCCTGGAAGACCATCCAAAATGACACCACAGGACTGCTACTGCAGCCTGAGTAAGGTGGTGCATGCACCCCTTACAGGGATAAAGGTTCACTATATCTCACCTATCACTGCACATAGAAACCAATCAGTCACCCCTATGGCAGGCCTTGTCAATCCTGAAGGCAGGGTGCTTGGTTTTATGTGAGAGGGTGCCCATGCATGAGCAGAGCACCTCTGCAGCCTTCGGAATCTCCTCTCCGGGGTTGTCTGTGGTGCAGCCTGACCATATACTCTTAAGTGCATTATATCCTCGCGGAAAATGCTAACTTTGGGATGGCTGCACGAAAACATGTTGTGTTTGGTGTCAAACACCTTGGAATCATACCCCCACACCAGTAACTGGTGTGGGAGTATGATCCCACCCTTCTAGCGGGAAAGACATGACAGCACTGGTATACCCGGTACCAGCTAAACAGAGCCCTGGCATCACAAAATGGATGCTGCAGCCACAGACACGAGTCTGGCCTCCTGCTGCTGACTGAAACTCCGGCAGGGGAGGCCTGGACAATAGGTTTCCTGTTACAGGGAGGTGTTACCACCTCCCAGACAGGCCTTAGTGGATTAGGGCTGGGTGGGTGCACTCCAAGAGTGCTTTGAAGTCCTGCACTGGGGGCACATTTGGTGTCCTCGTGCATACCCCAGTTCAAACCGGTTGCAGGGGCTGCCAGCCCCTGCTCTGGTGCGAAACTGGACAAAGGAAATGGGTGTAGCCACCCCTCTTTCCAAACCCTCCCATAAGTGGGTCCCCAGAGTTAGTCCAACCCCTTTCTTAGGTATAAGTAAGGAACCCCTGGCAACAGGACTTTAGATATCCCTGGACGAAACTCTGCAACTGAACCCTGGAACTTCAACGCTCTACTCAAGACTAGAGGACTGAAGAAATCTCCCTTGGGGTCAAGGAGTGACTCCCCTGCTTGGCAGGCACCAACAAAGCATTTGCCGGTCTGCATCTCTGAAGCTCCTGCCAGACTCCAAAGTAACTGCAGCCCAGGAAGATGATGTCCAACGCGAGTCCCCAGCAAAGCTGAGACCCGCAGCCCTCACGAGTGACGTGGAACTGGAACTCCTGGACACCGTGCACATTTGCGAGTGCATTGACTTCTTGACTTCTCTTGAAGTCCTGCTTTGGGTTACTTGTAGCCCAGGCCCGAGCACCATTTGCACTGAAGATTGTGAGCCTACACTCCACAAGTGTTCCGTGTGCCCGCTTCTTGCATTTCCGCTCGAGGCTCCTTTGCGATCCCTGGTCCGTTGACTGGTGGGTCCCTGTGAAGGCAACTCTGATTTTCTTTGGGCTTCCCTGGTTGCGCCAGACGTGCCCTGACTTCCCACTGAGTGGTGAGTCCCTCAGACCTTGCTGGTCTGCACAGAAGCATCTTTCTCCTTTCTGCATGGGTTGCTATTGCCAAGGCTTGTTGTGTTCAATCCAAACACCAGTGCTGCAGCACTCGACATCCTTCATGGCACAGCTCGAATCCAGCTCCTGGTTGTCGTCGACACCTCTGGGGCCTCGTGGCTGAAGAGTCAAGCTTCACCTCTTTCACCTGAAGCACCCAACATCGGTGGGCATTCGACTATCATGCCCCTGGTCACTGGCAAGTGACCCAGACTCTGTCCCCTCTGCTTTCAGGTTCTTCTCATCTCTGATCCAGGCTTGGATCTCTTCGGACACTTCGCATCTTCCCGGCAGCAGAACTTCGTTGAAGGCTGCCATTGAAATCGACGAAGCGACTCGACACCATTCGACACCTATGCACCCGGCTTCCCTGGGTGAGGTAACTTAAGTACTCCGGTGCTCCCATGGGTGTTAACCCTAGAACTGTCCAAGTCCAAGAGGGTTTGGTCCTAGTCCATTTCTAAGTGTCCTTAAACTCTAAAACTCTGACCGCGACTTTCCAATAGACTTTAACGGAGCTCGCTGCTGTGTTCACACACTGCACACAGCCCCCGTGGGTCCCCTGTGTCACTACCTTGGGTGGTTCCTTGGGCTCCCAGCGATTCTACAGGCTCTAGGCCTTGTGTCTACTTAAGTCGTGGTTCTTATACCACTTTCTTAATAAATGGTTTGGTACGCCCCCAGGGCTAATCGTATATTGTGCTAATTTACTGTGCTATTTGACTTGTAACTTGTGTACTCTGACCTCTAGCCTCATAAAGAGACTATTGGGTAGTGTTTAGTAATAAATACATATATTTTATATATATACCTGGTGTGGTTCTCCTTTCATTTGGTCATTCACAAGATTATAACTGGTAAAACAAACAGCTTAACACTCCTTCAAGACTTAGCCTTAAGGCTGCTCTCCATAGCTACCACTAGGATAGCTTTCAATAAAGGTTGTCTTTAAACCTATCATCAATAAAGGTCGTTTGGACTGGTGCAAGGTGCCCACTATAACTAGTGGACAGCATATGCCAGGCCAACTTCTCACAGAGGGGCCTCGTGGGCCCGCCACCTCCCCGGGGCTTCAATATAAATAAAAGTGTGGGGGGGCTTCTATCCCCCCACACTGCCCCAGGGACCACCACCTCCCTGGGGCATTGACTAAAATAAATACAGGGGTCCGTAGCGGACCCCCGGCCCTGGGGACCACCATCTCCTTGGGACTTTAAGTCTGTTGGAGGGGGGCCGCAGGAGCCCTCAATGGCCCTGGGGACCGCCACCTCCCAGGTCCGGCTCCAGCAATGTCCCAGGGTACCCACCCCTGGGAAATTGCAGTTTGCAATGGCAGGGCGGGAACACTGCTCCCGCCCTGTCATTGCAAACTTCTGCTTTGCTTCGTGGCAGCGAGAGCAGGAAACATGCTCATGCTTCCACGAAGCAAAGCAGAATAGCTTTTGGGCAAAGGGAGCTGCATGTCAGTAGCTCCCTTTGCCCAAAAGCAATGCCGGCTACCGCAGGAGACGGGGAGCCAGCAGGGACCGCGGGGGCATCGGGGCTCCCCCCAGGGTCCCCAATGTGAGGGCCGGCCAGGGGGATGCGGTCCCCGGGGCCAAAAGTGGCCCAGGGAAGGGGGGCAATGTGGCCCCCCTCCAGTATATATATTTTTTTAAATAAGACATCGCCCCAGGGGATGGGCCTCTGGGGCTCATGAAGGCCTCAGGAGGGGGGCTATGTGCCCCCCCTCAATTAAAAATATTAAAAATATAATAATATGTTGGCATGCCCAGGGTGATGGGGTCCCCGGGGCCAAAATCGGCCCCCTTCCCTTTTTAAAAAAAACCAAAAAACTATGTCTCATCCCTGGAAGATGGGGTCCCCAGGGCCCAAAAATAATTAAGGGAATGGGGCTACACAGCCCCTCTTCCAAAAAAAAAGAGAAAAAAAATAGCCGGCATCTCGCCGGAGGCCCCACCCCCTCCCTGCACCACTCTGCAAACATGTTCTGGGTGGGGGATTAAGTCCCCTAGAATATTAAGGGTCCTTAGAGGCTAACTAGCCCACCAGGTACCTCCAGTAAGCCCCACACAGTGGGATTGTTTAAAGGTGGTCCGAGGCAACACCCCTTTTTACACCACTCTTCAAACGTGCCTTTTGGTGCACTGCTGGTGGGGCGATGAGGTCCTCTTGTGTCCTGAGGACCTCAGGACTAAAGTGAACTTCATCCCCCGAGCAGCAGTGCACCAGAAGGCACGTTTGCAGAGTGGTATAAAAATGGGGCGTGGCCTCGGACCACTCTCAGCAATCCAGCTGTGTGGGGCTTACTAGAGATAACAGGAGGGCTAGTTGGCCCCCCAGGGACCCTCAGGAGGCATGGGGACTTCATCTCCCAACCAAGAGTGCGCCAGGAGGTGCGTTTGCAGAGTGGTGGAGAAAGGGGGCATGGCATGTGTCCACCTCTCAGCAATCCCACTATCTGGGGCTTTCTGGAGGTGTCATGTAGGCTAGTTGTGCCCTAAGGACCCTCAGCATCGAAGGGGACTTTAATCCCCATCCAAGAGCGTGCCAGGAGGTGCGTTTGCAGAGTGGTGGGCAATGGGGGTGTGGCCTGCTATGAGAACTTAGCAATCCTGCTGTGTGGAACTTACTGGAGGTAATAGGAGGGGTAGTTGGCCCCCAAAGATGTCCTTGGGGGACAACTACCCCTCCTGTTACCTCCAGTAGGTCCCACACAGTGGGATTGCTAAGAGGTCTTCAGAGACCATGCCCCCTTTCACCACCACTCTGCAAACGCACCTCCTGGCACACTACGGGTTGGGGGATGAAGTCCACTTTACTCCTGAGGGACTTTGGGGATCAAGAAACCCTCCTTGTATCTCCTGTAAGTCCTACGCAGTGGAATTACTGATCGCTGGTCGAAGGCCCAGCACCCTTTCTCCATCACTCTGCAAACGCGACTACTAGTTAAAGAAGCATTTGCAATTTATTAGGTTTTGCATTTGAAAGAGTTAGAGCTATTGGCGTTGTAAATGTAAAAGTTTTTTACTAATGTTTTTTAGAGTGGAGTGGATGTATGTTGTGTGTAGTGGAATTATGTGGTATGTTGTGCAGTGAAATTATGTGGATAGAAAGTATGTGGTATTTAGTGTATAGGAAATATGTAGAGTGGGATTATGTCTTATGGAGAGTAATTATGTGGTATGGTAGTCTGTGTTGTGGAGTGGTAACCTCAGGTTTAGTCTTCCTCATTTCCATAGAAGCTAAACTATAGACGCAATGGGAGAAAAAAGAAGGAACCACTGAGGAGCACTTCTGGACCTAGTCAGAGGTATTAGCAGAGACACTGGAATTAAGTGACTGTTTGGCTGCACCGACTTTCACACAATTATACATTTTCTGCATTTGCCACATAATTCATCATCTGCTGCATAATCTGCAGATTTGAACAAAAAAAACCTTGTTTCTAGCTCAACCGCCTCAAATGTTACCAAAAATGCAGCGACAAGTGATACAGCGTGATGGAAGGCCCTTTGCAAACCTAGAATGGTCACCTGTTACTTATTGCTAAATGTGGGTGTTAAATTGGTACTAATGGTGTGCAAACCACTCTTGCTTCTTTGTGCACCTCTCTTGCCTCTTTCTGCATTTGTTGCTTCTTTCTGCACCTTTCTTTCTTTTTCTGCACGTCTCTTGCCTTTTCTGCACATCTCTTCTACTTTCTGCACCTCTCTTGCCTCTTTCTGTACCTCTGTTGCCTCTTTCTGCACCTCACTTGCTTCTTTCTCCACCCTTCTTGCCTCTTTCTGCAACCTTCTTCCCTCTTTCTACACCTCTCTTGCATTTTTCTGCACCCTTGTTTCCTCTTTCTGCACCTCCTCTGACTGTTTCTGCACCTCTCTTGCCTCTTTCTCCACTACGCTTGCCTCTTTCTGCACTTCTGTTGCTTCTTTCTGCACCTCTCTTGCTTTTTTCTGCACCCCTCTAATGTCTTTCTGTACCCTTCTTCCCTCTTTGTGCAACTCTCTTGCCTCTTTCTGCACCCCTCTTCCCTCTTTCTGCACTTCTTTTGTTTCTTTCTGCACCTCTCTTGCTTCTTTCTGCACCCCTCTTGCCTCTTTCTGCACCACTGCTGCTTCTTTCTGCACCTCTGTTGCTTCTCTCTGCACCCCTCTAGCGTCTTTCTGCACCCTTCTTCCCTCTTTGTGCAAATCTCTTGCCTCTTTCTACACCTCTCTTCCCTCTTTCTGCACCCCTCTTGCCTCTTTGTGCACCTCTATTCCTTCTTTCTGCACTTCTTTTGTTTCTTTCTGCACCTCTCTTGCTTCTTTCTGCACCCCTCTTGCCTCTTTCTGCACCACTGCTGCTTCTTTCTGCACCTCTGTTGCTTCTCTCTGCACCCCTCTAGCGTCTTTCTGCACCCTTCTTCCCTCTTTGTGCAAATCTCTTGCCTCTTTCTACACCTCTCTTCCCTCTTTCTGCACCCCTCTTGCCTCTTTCTGCACCCCTATTCCCTCTTTCTGCAGCTCTCCTGCCTGTTTCTACACCTGTCTTGCCTGTTTATGCACTTCTCTTGCCACTTTCTGCACCTCTGTTGCTTCTTTCTGCACTTCTCTTGCCTCTTTCTGCACCCATCTTGCCTCTTTCTGCACCTCTGTTACTTCTTTCTGCACTTCTCTTGCCTCTTTCTGCACCTCACTTGCTTCTTTCTGCACCCCTCTTCCCTCTTTCTGCACCTCTGTTACTTCTTTCTGCACTTCTTTTGTTTCTTTCTTCATCTCTCTTGCTTCTTTCTGCACCCCTCTTGCCACTTTCTCCACCCGTGTTCCCCCGTTTTGCATCTCTGTTGCTTCTTCTATACTTATCTTGCCTCTTTCTCCACCAATCATCCATCTTTCTGCACCTCTGTTCCTTCTTTATGCACTTCACTTGCTTCTTTCTGCACCAATCTTGTTTCTTTATGCACCCCTCGTGCCTCTTTCTGCACCCCTCTTCCCTTTTTCTGCACCCCTCTTGCCTCTTTCTGCACCTCTGTTCCTTCTTTCTGGACTTCTTTTGTTTCTTTCTGCACCTCTCTTGCTTCTTTCTGCTTCCCTCTTGCCTCTTTTTCCATCCCTCTTCCCCCTTTCTGCATCTCTGTTGCTTCTTTCTGCACTTCTCTTGCCTCTTCCTGCACCCCTCTTCCCTCTTTCTGTACCTGTATTGATTCTTTCTGCACTTGTCTTGCTTCTTTCTGCACCTCTCTTGCTTCTTTCTGCACCCCTCATGCCTCTTTCTGTACCCCTTTTCCCTCTTTCTCCACCCCTCTTGCCTCTTTCTGCACCTCTGTTACTTCTTTCTGCACTTCTCTTGCCTCTTTCTGCACCTCACTTGCTTCTTTCTGCACCCCTCTTCCCTCTTTCTGCACCGTCTGACTTCTTTCTGCACTTCTTTTGTTTCTTTCTTCATCTCTCTTGCTTCTTTCTGCACCCCTCTTGCCACTTTCTCCACCCGTGTTCCCCCTTTTTGCATCTCTGTTGCTTCTTCTGTACTTATCTTGCCTCTTTCTCCACCAATCATCCATCTTTCTGCACCTCTGTTCCTTCTTTATGCACTTCTCTTGCTTCTTTCTGCACCAATCTTGTTTCTTTCTGCACCCCTCGTGCCTCTTTCTGCACCCCTCTTCCCTCTTTCTACACCCCTCTTGCCTCTTTCTGCACCTCTGTTCCTTCTTTCTGGACTTCTTTTGTTTCTTTCTGCACCTCTCTTGCTTCTTTCTGCTTCCCTCTTGCCTCTTTTTCCACCCCTCTTCCCCCTTTCTGCATCTCTGTTGCTTCTTTCTGCACTTCTCTTGCCTCTTTCTGCACCCCTCTTCCCTCTTTCTGTACCTGTATTGATTCTTTCTGCACTTGTCTTGCTTCTTTCTGCACCTCTCTTGCTTCTTTCTGCACCCCTCATGCCTCTTTCTGCACCCCTTTTCCCTCTTTCTCCACCCCTCTTGCCTCTCTCTGAACCTCTGTTCCTTCTTTCTGCACTTCTTTTGTTTCTTTCTTCACCTCTCTTGCTTCTTTCTGCACCCCTCTTGCCTCTTTATCAACCCCTCTTACCCCTTTCTTCATCCCTGTTGCTTTTTTCTGCACTTCTGTTGTCTCTTTTTCTATCCCTCTTCTTTCTTTTTGCACCTCTCTTCCTTCTTTATGCACCCCTCATACCTCTTTCACAACCCTCTTCCCTCTTTACCCCTCTTGCCTCTTTCTGCACCTCTGTTCCTTCTTTCTGCAATTCTTTTGTTTCTTTCTGCACAACTCTTGCTTCTTTCTGCACCCCTTGTGCATCTTTCTGCACCCCTCTTCCCTCTTTTTGCACCCCTCTTGCCTCTTTCTGCACCTCTATTGCTTCTTTCTGAACTCCTCTTGCTTCTTTCTGCACCTCTCTTGCTTCTTTCTGCACCACACTTGCTTCTTTCTGCACCCATCTTGCCTCCTTCTGCACCTCTGTTGCTTCTTTCTGCACTTCTTTTGTTTCTTTCTGCACCTCTTTTGCTTCTTTCTCCACTCCTCTTTCCCCTTTTTTTATCTCTGTTGCTTCTTTCTTCACTTCTCCTGCCTCTTTCTCTACCCCTCTTGCCTCTTTCTGCACCTCTGTTCCTTCTTTCTGCACTTCTTTTGCTTCTTTCTGCAGCTCTCTTGCTTCTTTCTGCACTCCCTTGCCTCTTTCTCCACCCCTCTTCCCTCTTTCTGCACCACCTTTGCCTCTTTCTGTACCTCTGTTTCTTCTTTTTGCACCCCTCTTGCCTCTTTCTGCACCTCTCTTGCTTTTTTCTGCACCACTCGTGCTTCTTTCTTCACCCCACTTGCCTCTTTCTGCAACTCTGTTCCTTCTTTCTGAACTTCTTTTGATTCTTTCTGCACCTCTCTTGCTTCTTTCTGCACCCCTCTTGCAACTTTCTCCACCCCTGTTCCCCCTTTTTGCATTTCTGTTGCTTCTTTCTGCACTTCTCTTGCCTCTTTCTCCACCCCTCATATCTTTTTTTGCACCTCTGTTGCTTCTTTCTGCACCTCTGTTGCTTCTTTCTGCACTTCTCTTGCTTCTTTTTGCACCCTTTGTGCCTCTTTCTGTACCACTCTTCCCTCTTTTTGCACCCCTCTTGCCTCTTTCTGCACCTCTGTTGCTTCTTTCTGTACTCCTCTTGCTGCTTTCTGCACCTCTCTTGCTTCTTTCTGCACCACTCAAGCTTCTTTTTTCACCCCTCTTGCCTCTTTCTGCACCTCTGTTCCTTCTTTCTGAACTTCTTTTGATTCTTTCTGCACCTCTCTTGCTTCTTTCTGCACCCCTTTTGCTTCTTTCTCTACCCCTCTTCCCCTTTCTGCATCTCTGTTGCTTCTTCCTGCACATCTCTTGCCTCTTTCTGCACCCATCTTGCCTCTTTCTGCACCCCTCTAATCTCTTTAAGCACCCCTCTTGCCTCTTTCTGCACCTCTGTTCCTTCTTTCTGTACTTCTTTTGTTTGTTTCTGCAACTCTCTTGCTTCTTTCTGCACACCTTTTGCCTCTTTCTCTACCCCTCTTCCCCTTTCTGCATCTCTGTTGCTTCTTTCTGCACATCTCTTGCCTCTTTCTGTACCCATCTTGCCTCTTTCTGCACCTCTGTTGCTTCTTTCTGCACTTCTTTTGTTTCTTTCTGCACCTCTCTTGCTTCTTTCAATATCCCACTTGCCTCTTTTTCCATCCCACTTCCCCCTTTCTGCATATTTGTTGTTTCTTTATGCACTTCTCTTGCTTTTTTCTGCACCTCTCTGTAGGAGAGTAGGATCTGCTTCACATGGGTACCCCCACTTTTTGCTGATGCTTCACTGTTTTTTGACCTTAGTCTGGCTGGTGCCCTGCTAATCAGAACCCCAGCCTAGCTGCTTCCTCTTTAAAATGGTTTCCATGTGCCTTAGGCACATCTCTGATTGGAATCTGGAGTGCCCTTATAAGTCCCTAGTATATGGTATACTATGTACCCAGGGCATAGGTACCTCAGAGGCCTACCAGGGGCTGCAGCATGTATTGTGCCACCCCTGGAAGGCCATCCAAAACAGGTCTGCTACTGCAGCCTGGGTAAGGTGGTGCATGCACCCCTTACTGTGATATAGGCTACCTATATCACTACATACATACACACATATAAACCTATAAGTCACTCCTATGGCAGGCCTTATCAATCCTGAAGGCAGAGTGCGTGGTTCCTATGTGAGAGGGTGCCCCTGCATGAGCTGGGCCCCTCTGCAGTGTTCGAAGACCCTTCTCTGATGCTGTTTGTAGTGCAGCCCGACCATATACTCTTAAGCGCATTATAACCTCGCGTTAAATGCTAACTTTGGGATGGCTGCACGGAAACATGTTGTGTTTGGTGTCAAACATCTTGGAATACTACCCCCCGCCAGTTCTGGCGGCGGGGGTAGCATTCCACCCTTCTAGAGGGAGAGACATGTACACACCGGTATACCCGGTACTGACTTTCCAGAGCCCTGGCATCACAAAATGGATGCCGCTGCCACAGACATGAGTCTGGCCTCCTGCTGCTGACCGAAACTCCGGCAGGGGAGGCCTGGAAAATAGGTTTCCTGTCCCAGGGAGGTGTAACCACCTCCCCAGACAGGATAATGTGTATTGGGGCTGGGCAGGAGCACTCTCTGGTGCTTTGAAGTCCTGCACTGGGGGCACATTTGGTGTCCCTGTGCATACCCCAGTTCAAACCAGCTCAGGGGCTTCCAGCCCCTGCTCTGGCGCGAAACTGGACAAAGGGAAAGGGTGTAACCACCCCTCTGCCCTGACCCTCCCATAGGTGGGGCCACAGAGTATGTCCAACCCCCTACCTTAGTATAAGTATGGGACCCCAGTCCTTAGGACTTTAGATTTACCTGGACGAAACTCTGATACAGAATCCTGGACCTTCGACGCTCTACTTCAAGATTAGAGGACTGAAGAATCTCCCTTGGGGTCAAGGAGTGACTCCCCTGCTTGGCAGGCACCAAAGAAGCAATTGTCCGGTCTGCATCGCTGAAGCTCCCGCCGGATGCCGAAGTCTTTGCATCACCAGAGGTGGATTTCCAGACTTCTCCGAGGTTGCCCTGAGTCCCCAGCAAAGCTGAGACCCGTAGCTGTTGTGGGTAATGTGGAACCATGACCCGTGGACACCGATCGCATTTGCAAGTACATCCTCTTCTGGGTATTCCACAAAGTCGTGCTTTGGGCTCCGAGTAGCCCCAGCCTCCAGCACCAACTGCACCGAAGACCACTGGCCTCCACTTCACGAGTATCCTGTGAGCCAGCTCCACGTGCGTCGACTTGAGGCTCCTTTGCGGTCGCTAGCCTGTTGGCTAGTAGGCCGTCCCGAAGGCCAATATTCTTCTGCTTGGGCTCCCTGGTTTCTCCAGGCGTGCACTGACTTACCCTCACTGGGTGAGTCCCACAGACCTTGCTGGTCTGCAAAATCGTCCTTCTTCCATTTCCACGAGACTTGCCGTTGCCAAGGCTTGTTGGGTCCAATCCGGTCGCCGATACACCTGCAATCGACAGACGTCATGGCACAGCTGGAATCCAGCTCATGGTCATCGTCGACACCTCCTGGACCTCGTGGCTGAAGAGTCAAGATGACCATCAACCTACCTGAAGCACTCGACATCGGTGGGCATCTGCTCATCGCCTTCCTGGTCACTGGCTAGTGACCCAGACTCTGTCCCCTCTGCTTTCAGGTTCTTCAGATCTTCGATCCACCTTTGGATCCACCTGAACACTTTCGACTTGGCCGCCAGCAGCACTTTGCAGCAGATCGCCATTGAAAGCGACGACGAAACCCGACCCCAAAAGACACCTGTGCACCTGGCTCCCCTGGGTGAGGTAACTCGAGTACTCTGGTGCTCCCGTGGGTATTGACACTAGAACAGCCTAGTTCTCAAAGGGTTTGCTCCAAGTCCTCCTCTAAGTGTCCCTTTTCTTTTAAATTCAAACCGCGACTTTCCCCATAGAAGTTAACGGCGATTCGCGGCTGTGTTCATACACTGCACGCGTCCCCCGTGGGTCCCCTGTGTCCCTACCTTGGGTGGTTCCTTGTGGTCCAAGCACTTCTACAGGCTCTAGGCCCTGTGTCTAGCTCAGTCGTGGTTCTTATACCACTTTATTGGTATATGGTTTGGTACGCCCTAGGGCTCAAACGTGTATTTGTGCTATTACTGTAGATAACTAACTTATAATATATGTACTTCGAACTCTAGCCTCATAAAGAGACTAGAGGGGTGTGTTTAGCAATAAATACATATATTTTGAATATATACCTGGTGTGGTCCTCTTTCATTTGGTCACTCAAGAGATTATAGACTGGTAAAACAAGCTGCTTTACATTCCTTCAAGACTTAGCCTGAAGGCTGCTCTCCATAGCTACCACTAGGATAGCTTTCAATAAAGGTTGTCTTTAACCTATCTCCAATAAGGGGTTGTTTGGACTGGTGCAAGGTGCCCCCTATAATTAGTGGACAGCATATGCCAGGCCATCTTCTCACATTGGTGTGCAGCGTGTGGGATTCCAGCTTGCTATTGTTTTACCAGATAATCTCAATTGAATTGATCAACTGAAAACCACTAAGGGTACCTAAGGTACATATAAATCAAGCTTAGTAATACAGTAAGTTCTACTGAACTTAGAGTTGTGTGTTAATGGATAGCACACCCTTTCTACAACTCAAGAGAGTTTAGTAGGCCACACTAGAGTAGGTAGTGCATACACCACACCTCACTAGTAATGTCTTCAAAGCCAGGACCCAGTGAGTCCTTGCCAGAAGCCAGTGGGCTTCTTCCCTCCAAGTATGATAAACTCCCATTCTTGGAATTGAGAGCATTATGCAATACTAGGAAGTTGAAGGCAGGCAAAAGTGCCAGCACCCAACACCTCAGGGAGGTGTTACTAGCTGATGATCTCAGCAGGCCCATCTGGTCTGAAGGGGTAGGCAGAGAGGGTGGGGCAGAAGATGAGGAAGGGGCCAGGGGTGAAGAAACCCAGGCCCCCCCCCCTCTGAAACTGGCCCGGAAGGTGAAAATGACCTTGTCCTGGAAAACCCAATTCCTCCTGTGGAGGAGGAGGAGGAGGATCAGAATGACCTCCCTTTGTCCCCCAGGAAGAGTACTGAGTGTGCCCAGAAGGTCTAGGTCTCCTTCTCAGGAGTCTAACCACTCTGACACCTCAATAGGGACCTCTGTCTCCTCTCATAGGAGGGAATCCTCTCATGAGAGGAGGAAGAGGCTGATTCAGTATGAGCAAGCCCAGCTTGAACTCAGAAAACAGCAATTGGCTATAGACAGGGAGTCCCTAGATCTCTATAGAGAGAGACAAAAGATGGGACTAAAGTCCCATGGTGGCAGCAGTTTCCCCAAAGATAGGGAAAGGTCTTATGACCATAGAAACCTGAGCAAGATTGTCCCTCCCTACCAGAGTGGGGATGACATCCACAAATGGATAACTGCTCTAGAGAGGGCCTGTAAAGTACAGAGGGTCCCTCAGGAGCAGTGGGCAGCAATCTTGTGGCTCTCCTTTGCAGACAAAGGTAGAGACAAGCTCCTCACTGTTAGAGAGGAGGATGCTGATAATTACAAAGTCTTGAAGAGTGCTCTAATTGATGGGTTTGGCCTAACCACTGAACAATACAGGTTAAAGTTCAGGGATACCCAAAAGCACAGACTCAAGACTGGGTGGACTTTGTTGATTGTTCTGCCAAGGCTCTGGAAGGTTGGTTATTGGGCAGTAAGGTGTGTGACTTCACAGGATTGTACAATCTGATCATGAGGGAGCAGATTCTTAATAACTGTCAAAATCAGCTGTTGCATCAGCACCTGGTGGACTCTGATCTGACCTCTCCCCAAGAATTGGGAAAGAAGGCAGACAAATGGGTCAGAACCAGGGTGAGGCAGAAGGTACAGAACCAAGGTGGTGACCCTAAGAAGCAAGATTCGAAAACTCTGATAAGGGTGGGGAGAAGGGTAAAGACCAAAAGTCTTCACAAGGCCCCCAAAATCTTCTTCAGGTGGGGATTCACAGTCTAACAAAGGGAAAGGCCAAAGGAAACCATGGTGCAAGGCCTGTAAGCAAAAGACCCACTGGACCAGTGATTGCACCAAGTCCAAAGACTCTACTCCAGCCCCCACCAATACCCCTAAGGCACCTGCTCCCCTAGTGCAGTTACAGTTGGTGGTGGGACTACACAAGCCAAGGGTTTAGTAGGGTTGACCCTGGGTAAGGAGATGAGCTCTGACCTAGTCAGAGAACTCACTCAGGCTGTCCTAGTCTGTGATGGAGGCATGGATGTGACCTCCTCTGTGAGTCCCAGTAATCTGGGCAAGTACAGGCAACAGCCCTTAATCAATGGAAATGAGGCTTTGGCATTTAGGTGACCATGGTGACACAAGACCTTGTGAATCCTGGGCAGATTATACTTGGTGAAATGTACCAGGTGACCAATGCTAGCAACGTCAGAACAGACCATACTCTGGCAGTTGTTAACTTCTCCTGGGGAGGGGTAACTGGCCTTAAGAAGGTTGTGGTAAGTGCAGACCTACCCGTTGTATGCTTGCTTGGCAATGACTTAGAAACTTCAGCTTGGGCAGTAGTGGAGCTCAGGACCCATGCAGAAATGCTGGGCATCCCTGCAGATGTGTTTGCTGTGACCAGGTCAGAAGCCAAAATGTCTAACACTGAACAGGCCTTGGATTCTGGAATAATGGACCAAGTGCCCTCCAATAAGAGGAGTAGTAGGTTAAAGGCAGTGCCTTCCCCTTGGCTCAGAAGGAAGATCAGTCTCTTGAGGGGGATGATCTCAGTCCTGAGGAAGGAACTGTCCCAGAGGAGCTTGAACCTGACCAGGTTGAGTTCTTGGGGACAGGGGGCCCTTCCAGGGCAGATCTGAGCCAGGAGCAGCAGAGCTGCCCCTCTCTTGAACCCCTCAGACAGCAAGCTGCTGCTGAGGCTGCTGGGAAAGCTAGTGGTCCCCATACTGTGTATTGGGATGATGGACTCTTGTACTCAGAGTGTAGAGACCCCAAGCCTGGTGCCACCAGGAGGTTGGTTATACCTCTGAAGTTCAGGGGCTTCCTATTGACACTAGCCCATGACATTCCCTTAGCAGGTCACCTGGGCCAGAACAAGACTTGGGACAGAATTGTCCCTCACTTTCACTGGCCCCACATGTCTGAAGACACCAAGGAGTTTTGTCGCTCCTGTGTAACCTGCCAGGCCAGTGGCAAGGCAGGTGGCACTACAAAGGCCCCCTGATACCACTACCTGTGGTGGGGGTTCCCTTTGAAAGGGTGGGGATTGACATTGTTGGTCCCATGGATCCGCAAACAGCATCTGGGCACAGGTTTATCCTGGTGGTAGTGGATCATGCCACCAGGTACCCAGAGGCTATTCCCCTTAGGACCACTACAGCACCTGTGGTGGCAAGGGCCCTCCTGGGAATTTTCTCAAGAGTGGGCTTCCCTAAGGAGGTTGTATCAGACAGGGTGCTAACTTTATGTCTGGATACTTAAAAGCAATGTGGAAGGAGTGTGGAGTGACTTACAAGTTCACCACACCCTATCACCCACAATGCAACGGTTTAGTTGAGAGATTCAACAAAACCTTGAAGGGCATGATTAAAGGGCTCCCAGAAAAGCTTAGGCGAAGATGGGACATACTCTTGCCCTGCCTTTTATTTGCATACAGGGAGGTGCCTCAAAAGGGGTTGGCTACAGCCCTTTTGAACTTTTGTTTGGTCACCCTGTCAGGGGTCCATTGTGCTTGGTGAAGGAAGGATGGGAGTTACCTCTCAAGCCCCCAAAGCAAGACATAGTGGACTATGTACTTGGTCTCCGCTCCCGGATGGCTGAGTATATGAAAAAGGCAACTAAAAACCTTGAGGCTAGCCAGGAACTTCAAAAAGCCTGGCATGACCAAAGGCTGTACTGACTGTTTACCAGCCAGGACAGAAGGTGTGGGTGTTGGAGCCAGTGGCCCCAGCAGCTCTCCAAGACAAATGGAGTGGACCCCATACCATTGTTGAACAGAAGGGTGAGGTTACCTATTTGGTGGACCGAGGAACACCCAGGAGTCCCCACAGGGTTCTCCATGTCAACAGGTTAAAACCATATGTGGACAGGGCAGACATGGGCTTGCTCATGGCTACTGATGAGGGACAGGAGGAAGAGAGTGACCCACTCCCTGACCTGCTCTCACAGAACCCTGATGATGGGTCAGTGGATGGTGTAGCCTTGGCAGGCAGCCTCACTACCCAGCAGCAGACTTATTGCAGACAGGTGCTCAATCAGTTCAGACACATATTCTCACTGACACCCAGTCAGACTACCTGGTGCACTCATGAAGTGGACACTGGGGACAGTCTGCCTATTAAAAATAAGATTTATAGGCAACCTGACCATGTCAGGGACTGTATCAGGACAGAAGTCCAGAAGATGTTGGATTTGGGAGTTATTGAACCCTCAGATAGCCCTTGGGCTAGTCCAGTGGTCCTTGTGCCAAAACCTCACACCAATGGTGGGAAAAGAGAGATGAGGTTTTGTGTGGACTACAGGGGTCTCAATACAGTCACTAGGCCTGATGCACATCCAATACCAAGGGCAGATGAGCTAATAGACACTTTGGCCTCAGCCAAGTATCTAAGCACATTTGACCTGACAGCTGGCTACTGGCAGATCAGACTAGCTGATGATGCAAAGCCAAAGACAGCATTCTCAACCCCTAGTGGGCATTATCAATTTGTGGTGATGCCCTTTGGTCTGAAGAATGCACCTGCCACTTTTCAGAGGTTGGTGAATACAGTCCTTACAGGTCTGGAAGCCTATAGTGCAGCATATCTAGATGATATTGCTGTCTTTAGCTCCACCTGGGAGGATCACCTGGTCCACCTCAGAAATGTTTTGCAGGCCCTGCAGAAAGCAGGCCTGACTATCAAGGCCACAAAGTGCCAGATAGGGCAGAGTCAGGTTGTGTACCTGGGCCACCTTGTGGGTGGAGGCCAGGTTCAACCACTGCAGAGCAAGATCCAGACCATCATGGACTGGACTGCTCCAACTACCCAGACTCAGGTGAGAGCCTTCTTAGGCCTGACTGGGTACTATAGGAGATTTGTCAAGGGTATGGATCAATAGTGACACCCCTGAATGACTTAACTTCCAAGAAAATGCCCAAAAGGTTCAGTGGACAGTTAGCTGTCAAAAGGCATTTGATGACCTAAAGCAGGCCATGTGCACTGCTCCCATTCTACAGAGTCCTGATTACTCCAAGAAGTTCATTGTCCAAACAGACCATAAGCCCCACTTATGGCTAAAACAAATGAAGGGTGAAAACCCCAAACTGCTTAGGTGGTCCATTTCCCTACAGGGGATGGACTTCACAGTGGAACATAGGCCTGGGAGTAACCATGCCAATGCAGATGGACTCTCTAGGTACTTCCACTTAGAACATGAAGACTTAACTGGGCAAGGTTAGTTTAATGTCCCTACGTTTGGGGGGGGAGGGTTGTGTAGGAGAGTAGGATCTGCTTCACATGGGTACCCCCACTTTTTGCTGATGCTTCACTGTTTTTCGACCTTAGTCTGGCTGGGGCCCTGCTAATCAGAACCCCAGCCTAGCTGCTTCCTCTTTAAAATGGTTTCCATGTGCCTTAGGCACATCTCTGATTGGAATCTGAAGTGCCCTTATAAGTCCCTCGTATATGGTATACTATGTACCCAGGGCATAGGTACCTCAGAGGCCTACCAGGGGCTGCAGGCATGTAATGTGCCACCCCTGGAAGGCCATCCAAAATGACACCACAGGTCTGCTACTGCAGCCTGGGTAAGGTGGTGCATGCACCCCTTACTGTGATATAGGCTACCTATATCACTACATACATACACACATATAAACCTATAAGTCACTCCTATGGCAGGCCTTATCAATCCTGAAGGCAGAGTGCGTGGTTCCTATGTGAGAGGGTGCCCCTGCATGAGCTGGGCCCCTCTGCAGCGTTCGGAGACCCTTCTTTGATGCTGTTTGTAGTGCAGCCCGACCATATACTCTTAAGCGCATTATAACCTCTTGTTAAATGCTAACTTTGGGATGGCTGCACGGAAACATGTCGTGTTTGGTGTCAAACATCTTGGAATACTACCCCCCCGCCAGTTTTGGCGGCGGGGGTAGCATTCCACCCTTCTAGAGGGAGAGACATGTACACACCGGTATACCGGTACTGACTTTCCAGAGCCCTGGCATCACAAAATGGATGCCGCTGCCACAGACACGAGTCTGGCCTCCTGCTGCTGACCGAAACTCCGGCAGGGGAGGCCTGGACAATAGGTTTCCTGACATGATAGTGTGTATTGGGGCTGGGCGGGAGCACTCTCTGGTGCTTTGAAGTCCTGCACTGGGGGCACATTTGGTGTCCCTGTGCATACCCCAGTTCAAACCGGCTCAGGGGCTTCCAGCCCCTGCTCTGGTGCAAAACTGGACAAAGGGAAAGGGGTGTAACCACCCCTCTACCCTGACCCTCCCATAGGTGGGGCCACAGAGTATGTCCAAGCCCCTACCTTAGTATAAGTATGGGACCCCAGTCCTTAGTACTTTAGATTTACCTGGACGAAACTCTGATACAGAATCCTGGACCTTCGACGCTTTACTTCAAGATTAGAGGACTGAAGAATCTCCCTTGGGGTCAAGGAGTGACTCCCCTGCTTGGCAGGCACCAAAGAAGCAATTGTCTGGTCTGCATCGCTGAAGCTCCCGCCGGACGCTGAAGTCTTTGCATCACCAGAGGTGGATTTCCAGACTTCCCCGAGGCTGCCCTGAGTCTCCAGCAAAGCTGAGGCCCGTAGCTGTCGTGAGTACTGTGGAACCGTGACCCCTGGACACCGATCGCATTTGCAAGTGCATCCTCTTCTGGGTCTCCCACGAAGTCGTGCTTTGGGCTCTGAGTAGCCCCAGCCTCCCGCACCAACTGCACTGAAGACCACTGGCCTCCACTCCACGAGTGTCCTGTGAGCCAGCTCCACGTGCGTCGACTCGAGGCTCTTTTGCAGTCGCTAGCGCGTTGGCTAGTAGGCCCTCCCGAAGGCCAATCTTCTTCTGCTTGTGCTCCCTGGTTGCTCCAGGCGTGCCCTGATTTATCCTCGCTGGGTGAGTCCCACAGTCCTTTCTCATCTGCAAAATCGTCCTTCTTCCATTTCCATGAGACTTGCCGTTACCAAGGCTTGTTGGGTCCAATCCGGTCGCCGATACCCTTGCAATCGACAGACTTCATGGTACAGCTCGAATCCAGCTCCTGGTTGTCGTCGACACCTCCTGGACCTCGTGGCTGAAGAGTCAAGATGACCGTCAACCTACCTGAAGTACTCGACATCGGTGGGCATCTGCTCATCGCCTTCCTGGTCACTGGCTAGTTACCCAGACTCTGTCCCCTCTGCTTTCAGGTTCTTCAGATCTTCGATCCACCTTTGGATCCACCCGAACACTTTCGACTTGGCCGCCAGCAGCACTTTGCAGCAGATTGCCATTGAAAGCGACGACGAAAACCTACCCCGAAAGACACCTATGCACCCGGCTCCCCTGGGTGAGGTAACTCGAGTACTCCGGTGCTCCCGTGGGTATTGACACTAGAACAGCCTAGTTCTCAAAGGGTTTGCTCCAAGTCCTCCTCTAAGTGTCCCTTTTCTTTTAAATTCAAACCGCGACTTTCCCCATAGAAGTTAATGGCGATTCGCGGCTGTGTTCATACACTGCACGCGTCCCCCGTGGGTCCCCTGTGTCACTACCTTGGGTGGTTCCTTGTGGTCCAAGCACTTCTACAGGCTCTAGGCCCTGTGTCTAGCTCAGTCGTGGTTCTTATACCACTTTATTGGTATATGGTTTGGTACGCCCTAGGGCTCAAACGTGTATTTGTGCTATTACTGTAGATAACTAACTTATAATTTATGTACTTCGAACTCTAGCCTCATAAAGAGACTAGAGGGGTGTGTTTAGCAATAAATACATATATTTTGAATATATACCTGGTGTGGTCCTCTTTCATTTGGTCGCTCAAGAGATTATAGACTGGTAAAACAAGCTGCTTTACATTCCTTCAAGACTTAGCCTGAAGGCTGCTCTCCATAGCTACCACTAGGATAGCTTTCAATAAAGGTTGTCTTTAACCTATCTCCAATAAGGGGTTGTTTGGACTGGTGCAAGGTGCCCACTATAATTAGTGGACAGCATATGCCAGGCCAACTTCTCACACTCTCTTCCTTCTTTCTGCACCCCTTGTGCCTCTTTCTGCACCCCTCTTCCCTCTTTCTGCACTCCTCTTGTCTCTTTCTAGACCTCTGCTGCTTCTTTCTGCATTTCTTTTGTTTCTTTCTGCACCTCTCTTGCTTCTTTCTGCACCCCTCTTGCCTCTTTCTCCACCACTCTTTCTCCTTTTTTCATCTCTGTTGCTTCTTTCTTCACTTCTCTTGCCTCTTTCTCCACCCCTCATCCGTCTTTCTGCACCTCTGTTGCTTCTTACTGCACTTCTCTTGCTTCTTCCTGCACCTCTCTTGTCTCTTTCTGCACCCCTTGAGCCACTTTATGCAACCCTCTTCCCTCTTTTTGCACCCCTCTTGCCTCTTTCTGCATCTCTGTTCCTTCTTTCTACACTTCTTTTGTTTCTTTCTGCACCTCTCCTACTTCTTTCTGCACCCCTCTTGCCTCTTTCTCTGCCCCTCTTCCGCTTTTCTGCATCTCTGTTGCTTTGTTCTGCACTTCTCCTGCCTCTTTCTGCACCCATTTTGCCTCTTTCCGCACCACTGTTGCTTCTTTCTGCAATTCTCTTTCTTCCTTCTGCACTTCTGTTGCTTCTTTCTGCACCTCTCGTGCCTCTTTCTGCACCCCTCTTCCCTATTTTTGCACCCCTTTTCCCTTTTTTTGCACCTCTGTTCTTTCTTTCTGCACTTTTTTTGTTTCTATCTGTACCTCTCTTGCTTCTTTCTGCACCCCTCTTGCCTCTTTCTCCACCCCTATTCCCCCTTTCTGCATCTCTGTTGCTTCTTTCTGTACTTCTCTTGCCTTTTTCTGCACCCCTCTTGCCTCTTTCTGCACCTCACTTGCTTCTTTCTTCACCCCTCTTCCTTCTTTATGCACCTATCTTGCCTGTTTCTGCACCCCTGTTCCCTCTTTCTGCACCTCTCCTGCTTGTTTCGGCACCTCTTTTGCTTCTCTCTGTACTTTTTTGTTGCCTCTTTCTGCACGTCTGTTGCTTCTTTATGCACTTCTCTTGCTTCTTTCTGCATCTCTTTTGCTTCTTTATGCACTCCTCTTGCTTCTTTCTGCTCCCTTGTTCCCTCTTTGTGCACCTTTCTTACCTCTTTCTGCACCTCTCTTGCCTCTTTCTCTTCCCCTCTTCCCCCTTTCTGCATTGCTGTTGCTTCTTTCTGCACTTCTTTTGTTTCTTTCTGCACCTCTCTAGCTTCTTTCTGTATCCCTCTTGCCTCTTTCTCCACCCCACTTTCCCCTTTCTGCATATTTGTTGCTTCTTTCTACACGTCTCTAGCTTATTTCTGTACCTCTCTTGCTTCTTTCTGCACCCCTTGTGCCTCTTTCTGCACCCCTCTTCCCTCTTTCTGCACTCCTCTTGCCCCTTTCTGCACCTCTGTTGCTTTTTTCTGCACTTCTTTTGTTTCTTTCTGCACCTCTCTTGCTTCTTTCTTCACCCTTCTTGCCTCTTTCCCCACTACTCTTCCCCCTTTATGCATCTCTGTTGCTTCTTTCTGCACTTGTCTTGCCTATTTCTCCAACCCTCTTCTCTCTTTCTGCACCTCTGTTGCTTCTTTCTGCTCTTCTTTTGTTTCTTTCCGCACCTCTCTTGCTTCTTTCTTCACACTTCTTGCCTCTTTCTCCACCCCTCTTCCCCCTTTTTGCATCTCTGTGGCTTCTTTCTGCACTTGTCTTGCCTATTTATCCAACCCTCTTCTCTCTTTCTGCACCTCTGTTGCTTCTTTCTGCACTTCTCTTTCTTCATTCGGCACCTCTCTTGCTTCTTTCTGCACCCCTCTTCTCTCTTTCTAAACCTCTTTTGCCTGTTTTTGCAACTCTCTTGCCTCTTTCTGTACTTCTCTTGCCTCTTTCTGCACCTCCGTTGCTTCTTTCTGCACTTCTCTTGCCTCTTTCTGCACCCCTCTTGCCTCTTTCTGCATCTCTCTTGCTTGTTTCTGCACCCCTCTTGCTTCTTTCTGCACCCTTCATCCCTCTTTCTGTACCTCTATTACCTATTTCTGTGCCTCTCTTCCCACTTTCTGCACCCTCCTGCACCCCCCTGCCTCTTTCTGCACCTCTGTTCCTTCTTTCTGCACTTCTTTTGTTTCTTTCTGCACCTCTCTTGCTTCTTTCTATACCCCTCGTGCCTCTTTCTGCACCCCCTTCCCTCTTTCTGCAACCCTCTTGCCTCTTTCTGCAACTCTGTTGCTTCTTTGTGCACCTTTCTTAACTCTTACTGCACCTCTCTTGCCACTTTCTCTATCCCTCTTCCCCCTTTCTGCATCTCTGTTGCTTCTTTCTGCACTTCTTTTGTTTCTTTCTGCACCTCTTTTGCTTCTTTCTGTATCCCTCTTGCCTCTTTCTCCACCCCACTTTCCCCTTTCTGCATCTTTGTTGCTTCTTTATGAACTTCTCTAGCTTCTTTCGGTACCTCTCTTGCTTCTTTCTGTACCCCTCTTGCCTCTTTCTGCACCCTTCTTTCCTCTTTCTGCACCTCTTTTGCCTCTTTCTGCACCCCTGTTCACTTTTTCTGCACCTTTCGTGCCTGTTTCTGCAACTCTCTTGCCTCTTTCTGCAGTTCTCTTGCCTCCTTCTGCATCTCCGTTGCTTCTTTCTGCACTTCACTTGCCTCTTTCTGCACCCCTCTTATCTGTTTCTGCACCTCTGTTGGTTCTTTCTGCACTTCTCTTACCTCTTTCTACACCTCTCTTGCCTCTTTCTGCACCCCTGTTAACTTTTTCTGCACCTCTCTTGCCTGTTTCTGCAACTCTCTTGCCTCTTTCTGCACTTCTCTTGCCTCTTTCTACACAGCTCTTGCCCCTTTCTGCACCTCTCGTGCTAATTTTTGTACCCCTCTTGCGCATTTTTGCACCCTTCTTCCTTCTTTTGGCACATTTCTTGCCTCTAGCTGCACCCCTCTTGCCTCTTTCTCCACCTCTTTTGCTTCTTTCTGCACTTCTCTTGTCTCTTTCTGCACCCCTCTTGCCTCTGTCTACACCCTTGTTCCCTCTTTCTGCACCTCTCTTGCCTTCTTCTGTACCCCTGTTCCCTTTTTCTGCACCTCTCCTGCCTATTTCTGTAACTGCCTCTTTCTGCACCCCTCTTGCCTCCGTCTGCACCTCCGTTGGTTCTTTCTGCACTACTCTTGTTTCTTTCGTCAACTCTTTTGCCTGTTTTTGCAACTCTCTTGACTCTTTCTGCACTTCTCTTGCCTCCTTCTGCACTTCTGTGTCTTCCTTCTTCACCCCTCTTGCCTCTTTCTACACTTCTCTTGCCTCTTTCTCTACCTCTTTTGCTTCTTTCTGCACCTCTCTTGCCTCTTTCTGTGCCCCTCTTGCCTCTTTCTGCACCCCTGTTCCCTATGTCTGCACCTCTCTTGCCTTTTTCTGCACCCCTGTTCTCTTTCTCTACACCTCTCTTGCCTGTTTATGCAACTCTCTTGCCTCTTTCTGCAGTTCTCTTGCCTCCTTCTGCACCTCTGTTGCTTCTTTCTGCACTTCTCTTGCCTCATTCTGCACCCCTCTTGTCTCTTTCTGCAACTCACTTGCGTCTTTTTTCAACTCTCTTGCTTCTTTCTACACTTCTCTTGCCTCTTTCTGCAAATCTCTTGCCACTTTCTGCACATTTCTTACTCTTTCTGTACCTCTCTTGTTTTTTTCTGCAATTCTCGTGCTTCTTTTTGTACTTCTCTTGCCTCTTTCTGTATTCAAATAGGAAGTGCAAGCTGTCAAGTTTAAAGGTCTGCGTGCTCTTGTGACTGAGGTATGTGTCTTCTTGTACATGTATTCTCACATTTGTTATGCATGATGGTAGCTTAAAAAGTGGGTAGTTTCTCCTGTAGGTGCTCAAATCTTCTTAGTTTCGCTCTGTCATTCGGTTGCACTGGCAGACATGTCTTATGTATATAGGTGTTATAGAGCCCCTCAAATGTACTATTGAATACCCATGTGCCCTGTATTATGAGCAGAAAGAAATGCATACATCTTTTGTACACAAATTTACAGAGTATGTTGCTTGAAACACAGATATTCAAGTATGTGTATGTTTATTTTTATGTAACATGTCACTAGGTAAAAGCACAGACACACGCATGCATACCTTCACAAACTTGGTGAGTCTTACAACAGTGATATGGTTAGGATTGCTGTTTTACATTTGGTAGGCCTAACATTCTGAGCAGTTAATTAATAGTGAACCTTCAAGAGAAAAGTGAGGTTTAAGACATCTTGGGAGAAGGATTAGTGATTAGGCTAATTTGTATGAGTCTGTTGTAAGGTGCAGTCGAAGTAGGCCTCTTTCTGCACCTCTGTTGGTTCTTTCTGCACATCTCTTGGTTCTTTCTGCACCTTTCTTCCTCTTTCTGGACTTCTGTTGCCTCTTTCTGCATTTCTCTTGCTTCTTTCTGCACCTTTCTTCCTCTTTCTGCACTTCTCTTGCCTCTTTCAGCATTTCTGTTGCTTCTTTTTGCACTTCTGTTGCCTCTTTCTATATTTCTGTTGCTTCTTTCTGCACTTCTCTTGCTTCTTTCTGCACCTTTCTTCCTCTGTCTGCACATGTCCTACCTATGAAGGCATAGTTAGAAATTAGCATTTAAAAAACCTTAGAAGTTCACTGAAAAAATCAGAGGTTTCAGGGACGTGATAGTTAGTATTAGCATTTATAAAACCTTAGAAATTCACTGAAAAAAACATAGATTTCAGGGACGTTATAGTTAGGAATTAGCATTTAAAAAACTTTAGAAATTCACTGAAAAAACCACAGGTTTCAGGGACGTTATAGTTAGTTGGACATCTCACTTGTACAAAACCAGAGAAATTCAGCCATTATAGTTAGTTGAGCTAACTATATCTCGCGCCCCCGCAATGCACTGCTGATGACATAACATATTACATCACTCATGACATGGTCAGTGACATCACTGATGACATCACTGATGACATCTCAAATGACATCACTGATGACATCATCCAGAAACTGGGAGATTTTTAAAAGTTTTAGAATGTTATATATAGAAACGCAAAGGTGTAGTGAAGAATGAGTGGGTGTATGAGTGTTTGAATGGATGATTTAGTGGGTGCGTGACTGACCGTATAAGTGAGTGATTAATCAGTGTGAATATTACATCAATCATGACATGGTCAGTGACATCACTGATGACATCTCAAATGACATCACTGATGACATCACTGATGACATCACTGATGACATCATCCACTTAATATCTGATGCACCTCCTCACACCCTAATATAACCTTTGATACACCCACTCTAAAATACAGACTACCATTCTCGAAACCATAGACACACCAATACCAGTTAGTACATACACAATCACTGTTTCATAGGTCTACACACACATACACTCACTAAACCATACAGTCATTCATACACGCAGTCACTCATCAATACAGCCTCTGAAATATGCACTCATACACCCATACAGACACTCACACACCACCACTCACTCAAAGAGTTACTCACATACCTAGTCAGTCATGCAAAGAATCAATCACACTCCCAATTACTCACCTATACAGTTATACACACACCACCTCACTTATTCATACAGATACTAACACATACTTACTCTCTTCTACAATCACTGACACAAGCACACACTCACCCATACAGCCACTCTCACAATCACTCACTCTCACATATAGTGACTTATATACACCAACACTCACATATACTGCCTTTCACATATGTAGTTACTCACACATGTACCACTGAGACATCCATTCACTCACCAACACAGCCATACTGTCAGGGCCTATCCGGGACTATGTGGGGAACACAGTCAGGGACTTGGGTAAGGACTGGGAACAGGGTAGAAAACAAACACAGAGAGGAGTACAGCGCTGCCCCGGATCACACAGGAAGACAGAGGAGAAAAGGGATCCAAAGGGGAAGCCTGTAGAGAGTGAACAAGAAGGGTCAGACTCAGAAAAGAAGGGCACTCATGAGGCGGCTCAGCATTCAGAATCACTAAACCCAGGACGGATGTGCAATACAATTAAACATAAAACAACATTAACAATAAAGGGGATGTGTGGGGTAAAGCACTCAGGAGCTCCACACGGTAAGACTGAAGCTCAGTAAGTTCCTTACCCACAATTGCTGTTACAGACACCAACTGGAAATACCCACATATAGGATATGTATACAAAGGCAGGGTCTGTGGAGCTTATACCTATGGTGATGTTATAACAGTAACTCAAAGACAATACTCACAGTGAACAAGAAACACCACCTAGGTAGTCAGCTGTGCCCACGGATCCTGGCGATCAAACAGGAACACGCAAGGCAGTAACAGCAAAGGGGTAGAACTAAATACAAGCACAATAGACAAGGAGCTAGCAAGGAGGAGTGCTTAACAGAAAAGGAAGGAAATCACAGGGCACACTTGGCAGAAATCAGGTAACAAACATACAAGGTAACAGAAGTAAGACAGCAGAATAGAAAGATAGCAAACTAGAACTGGAACCAAGGAGATGGGATGAAAGGCAGGGACTGGAAAAGGATATACAGAAAGGGAGGCTACAAGGGTGTACTAGAATAGTGCAGGGTAGGAAACCAGAAAACAAAGTAGCATAGGATGCAGAGCTGGGGCAAGAATTGAGCAAAGGCTCAAGGGTCAAAGTAGCACTACAGGTCAGGAACAAGGAAACGTAAAGGCTCAGGAATCAAGGAAGCACTGCAAGCAGTGCTGGTTCAGGAAACAGGAAAATGGCTACAGCTCAGGAAACAAGGAGTCAAGAGCGAACTGCAAGCAGTGCAAGTCAGGCACAAGAAAAATAGCTATAGCTCAGGAAACTTAGGAAACCAGGTAGCACTGCAGGCAGTGCTAAATCAGGTACAAAGAAAATAGCAGCAGGTCTGGAAAAAGGCAGGACTAAAGCTCAGGAAATACTGGAAACAATAGCAAAGGCTCAGGAAGCACTGGAAACAAGGATTGGTCTCACCGGTAAACAGATTACAATGACCAACACTGGGCTGAAGGGAGCTGGGGCTTAAAAGAGCTCACAGTAATCATATGCAGCTGGTGTGAGCAGGCTAGCAGCAGCCAGCCACAGGTGATCTGAATTCCTCCACCCATCCTTGGCCTGCAGGGGTGGAGACTAAGCAGTGAGCAGGGAATCCTGGGTGATGGAGTTTTCAGGCATGAGTAGGCTGGCTTCACAAAACCCGGCACGGACTGGGAATGGATGTTAGTTCCCAATAAATGTCCAAATGGCTGGAAGTCAGGCTTTGCATGCAGGGGAGGGTCTGGACGTTTATTAGAGGACTGGAAAGTCCCCCAGTTCAGCCCCCTGGTGGTGGACACGAGAAAGCAGGGAGCAAGTCGTGACAGTACACCCCCTCCAAAGACCCTCTCCCTGAATCTGGAACCGGATACAAGGCCATGGCTCCTAAGAAGTAAGTCCATTTCCCTCATAGATGTGGTGCAAGAAGCCAGCGGACTGCAGAAAAATGGTGACGTTCTGGAAGGTTTAGTCTCTGATGCTGGTGATTCAATCTCTGGATGTATATGTACTGGGAACTCTGGAGGCTGGCAAACTGGAAACCCAGGGTCAAAAAGATGGAAAAATAGAGGGTCAATTGCTGAAGGCAGGGAGCCCGGCGGCTCTGGTGCAGAAGGAAGGGAGCCCGGCGGCTCTGGTGCTGGAGGCAGGGAGCCCGGCGGCTCTGGTGCTGGAGGCAGGGAGCCCGGCGGCTCTGGTGCTGGAGGCAGGGAGCCCGGCGCGCGGCTCTGGTGCTGGAGGCAGGGAGCCCGGCGGCTCTGGTGCTGGAGGCAGGGAGCCCGGCGGCTCTGGTGCTGGAGGCAGGGAGCCCGGCGGCTCTGGTGCTGGAGGCAGGGAGCCCGGCGGCTCTGGTGCTGGAGGCAGGGAGCCCGGCGGCTCTGGTGCTGGAGGCAGGGAGCCCGGCGGCTCTGGTGCTGGAGGCAGGGAGCCCGGAGGCTCTGGTGCTGGAGGCAGGGAGCCCGGAGGCTCTGGTTCGAAAGGCAGGGAGCCCGGAGGCTCTGGCCCTGGAGGCAGGGAGCCCGGAAGCTCTGGTCCTGGAGGCAGGGAGCCTGGAAGCTCTGGTCCTGGAGGCAGGGAGCCTGGAAGCTCTGGTCCTGGCGCAGGGAGCCTGGAAGCTCTGGTCCTGGAGGCAGGGAGCCTGGAAGCTCTGGTCCTGGAGGCAGGGAGCCTGGAAGCTCTGGTCCTGGAGGCAGGGAGCCTGGAAGCTCTGGTCCTGGAGGCAGGGAGCCTGGAAGCTCTGGTCCTGGAGGCAGGGAGCCTGGAAGCTCTGGTCCTGGAGGCAGGGAGCCTGGAAGCTCTGGCCCTGGAGGCAGGGAGCCTGGAAGCTCTGGCCCTGGAGGCAGGGAGCCTGGAAGCTCTGGTCCTGGAGGCAGGGAGCCTGGAAGCTCTGGAGACCTTACATGAAAACAAGGTAAGGGCAAAGTTACACATGGTTCATAGCCTTTCAGCTCCGTGAATGGTGGTAGGCTGTAAAAGGTAGATTCGCTGCTGCCAGTAGGGACTTCTGCTGCTACCAAGATTTGCAAAAATTCATTTTCATCCAGCAAGTCACTGGCTGACATCAGATGAAGATCAGGGTCACAGATTGAATAAAAATCCAACATAGAAGGATCAGCCAACCACAGGGAATGATATTTAGCACGTAAGAGTCTGTTTTGTTCCAGGGCTTGATCTCTAGGGTTTAAGGGTTTTCTGGATCTGTTGCTAAACATCATGGCAAGAACTGACAGTATGGGTTAAATAAAAAAATAGCTAACTGACCGCAAAATAAACCTCACAAGTGACCCTGGAAATGTGTTTGGTCATTCTGTCAGGGCCTATCCGGGACTATGTGGGGAACACAGTCAGGGACTTGGGTAAGGACTGGGAACAGGGTAGAAAACAAACACAGAGAGGAGTACAGCGCTGCCCCGGATCACACAGGAAGACAGAGGAGAAAAGGGATCCAAAGGGGAAGCCTGTAGAGGTGAACAAGAAGGGTGAGACTCAGAAAAGAAGGGCACTCATGAGGCGGCTCAGCATTCAGAATCACTAAACCCAGGACGGATGTGCAATACAATTAAACATAAAACAACATTAACAATAAAGGGGATGTGTGGGGTAAAGCACTCAGGAGCTCCACACGGTAAGACTGAAGCTCAGTAAGTTCCTTACCCACAATTGCTGTTACAGACACCAACTGGAAATACCCACATATAGGATATGTATACAAAGGCAGGGTCTGTGGAGCTTATACCTATGGAGATGTTATAACAGTAACTCAAAGACAATACTCACAGTGAACAAGAAACACCACCTAGGTAGTCAGCTGTGCCCACGGATCCTGGCGATCAAACAGGAACACGCAAGGCAGTAACAGCAAAGGGTAGAACTAAATACAAGCACAATAGACAAGGAGCTAGCAAGGAGGAGTGCTTAACAGAAAAGGAAGGAAATCACAGGGCACACTTGGCAGAAATCAGGTAACAAACATACAAGGTAACAGAAGTAAGACAGCAGAATAGAAAGATAGCAAACTAGAACTGGAACCAAGGAGATGGGATGAAAGGCAGGGACTGGAAAAGGAGATACAGAAAGGGAGGCGACAAGGGTGTACTAGAATAGTGCAGGGTAGGAAACCAGAAAACAAAGTAGCATAGGATGCAGAGCTGGGGCAAGAATTGAGCAAAGGCTCAAGGGTCAAAGTAGCACTACAGGTCAGGAACAAGGAAACGTAAAGGCTCAGGAATCAAGGAAGCACTGCAAGCAGTGCTGGTTCAGGAAACAGGAAAATGGCTACAGCTCAGGAAACAAGGAGTCAAGAGCGAACTGCAAGCAGTGCAAGTCAGGCACAAGAAAAATAGCTATAGCTCAGGAAACTTAGGAAACCAGGTAGCACTGCAGGCAGTGCTAAATCAGGTACAAGGAAAATAGCAGCAGGTCTGGAAAAAGGCAGGACTAAAGCTCAGGAAATACTGGAAACAATAGCAAAGGCTCAGGAAGCACTGGAAACAAGGATTGGTCTCACCGGTAAACAGCTTACAATGACCAACACTGGGCTGAAGGGAGCTGGGGCTTAAAAGAGCTCACAGTAATCATATGCAGCTGGTGTGAGCAGGCTAGCAGCAGCCAGCCACAGGTGATCTGAATTCCTCCACCCATCCTTGGCCTGCAGGGGTGGAGACTAAGCAGTGAGCAGGGAATCCTGGGTGATGGAGTTTTCAGGCATGAGTAGGCTGGCTTCACAAAACCCGGCACGGACTGGGAATGGATGTTAGTTCCCAATAAATGTCCAAATGGCTGGAAGTCAGGCTTTGCATGCAGGGGAGGGTCTGGACGTTTATTAGAGGACTGGAAAGTCCCCCAGTTCAGCCCCCTGGTGGTGGACACGAGAAAGCAGGGAGCAAGTCGTGACACATACACACACTCACTCACCCATACAGCCCTTCACAGATGCACTCATGAACCCATACACCCAGTGAATCACCCACTCACACATCCATGCAGGGAGTCACACACACATCACCCACCCAAACAGACACTCAGACACCCATAGATATGCTCAGAAAATCAATCATTGACCCATATTGACACTCATGTAGCTACTCACCAACCCATGCAGCAACTTATACACCAACTGCAGACTGATACAGACATTCGAACAGATCAGTCATTCACCCATGCATTCACTAAGACATGTTTAATCACTAACTTATACAGTCAGTCAAGCACCCACTAAATCATCCATTCAGACACTCACACACCCACTCATTCTTCAATACACCTTGGTGTATTTTTATATAAAACATACTTAAACTTTTCAGAAACACACAGTCACTGGAAGATGTCATCAGTGATGTCATCAGTGATGTCATTTGAGATGTCATCAGTGATGTCATCATTGATGTCACTGACCATCTCATGAGTGATGTAATATTCACACTGATTAGTCATTCACCCATGCATTCACTAAGACACATTTAATCACTCACTTATACAGTCAGTCACGCACCCATTAAATCATCCCTTCAGACACTCATACACCCACTCATTCTTCAAAACACCTTTGCGTATCTATATATAACATTCTTAAACTTTTAAAAATCACCCAGTCTCGTGGGATCTCGGACCACTCACCTGGGTGTGTCTTCTTGAGGGGACCGGTGGTGACCAGGGCCCCCTGTCCTAGACTAGATTCCTGGCGTCTGCGGGACCCGGAATTGAGTGCTAAGCTCAGAGAGGGCTCCAAACTATACTTTGAGGAGAACCAGGGATCCGTCGACTCCCAGATCATTATGTGGGAAGCCTATAAAGTGGTTCTACGAGGACAGGCGCAGGCGCTAATAGGAGGACAGAAGAAAGAGGAGGCCCTACAGATGCGCCAGCTTGAGCGGGAGGTGGGAACGTTAGAGCGCGACCCCGCGTTGACAGAGTCAGCGGACCTGCGGCACGAACTAGCTCTAAAGCAAAAGGACCTGAGGGCGATAGCGGAGAGGGAAGCGCGAGCCTATGCGCTAGCTACCCAGCATCGATTATATGATGTGGGCGATAAGGGACTGAAGCTACTGGCGTGGCTAGAGCGTCGAGACAGGGAACGCTCATGGGTGGCAGGTGTCTGGAATAAATCGGGAGCCTGGTGCTCCAATAGCGGGGATATAGCAGAGGTATTTGCAGTCCACTTTGAGCAGGTATACTCGCCGGTAAGCACTCGGACTGAATCGGACTGTGCGGAGTTTCTACGAGACTTTGCGCTGCCCGTGCTATCTCCGGAGGCACGTGATAAGCTAGAGGCGGACCTCACGGAGGAGGAACTGGGTGCGGCCTTAAACGCCCTGCAGTCGGGAAAGGCGGCTGGGCCAAATGGACTGCCGGTTGAAATTTATAAACGACAGGCGGCGGTGGTGCTGCCTCCCTTGCTTCGGATGTTCAATGAGGCGAGAGAGGTGGGGCGGCTTCCCCCAGATCAACGGGAGGCCACAATCGTGACCATCCATAAAGCAGGGAAACTCTGGGTATACCACCAACAGGTCAAAATCTGTGATTTTCCCGCTCTCGGGCCCCACGCCACGAATTCCGCCCCGCTGTGTGGCACCAGTAGTCAGGGAAGGGTTCAAATACTTGGGAATCCACATCACAAGAAACAGGGAGGTTTTCCTGGCTAAAAACCTGGAGCCCCAACTCGCCCACCTAGGTTCGGATGTAAGCCACTGGCGCTCCCTCCCACTTACACTCATGGGCCGTGCAGCCCTTTTTAAAATGCTCACGCTACCAAGGTTATTATACTGCCTTCAGAATACGCCCTATCCGGTCCCGCCGCACTCCTTCAAGCGGATTTCTCAGGCGGTCCGCTCCCTACTGTGGGACGGTGGGTCCCCGCGGATAGCGCTGCGCAAACTCCAGAGGGGAGTTTACGATGGCGGCCTGGCAGTCCCGGACACCCAGCTTTACTACTGGGCGTCACAGCTACAGGTCGTAAATGATTGGGTCTACGCAGACACCTCAGAACCGGCGTATCGGGTCGACAGGATGGCCATGAGCAGGGGAGCCTGCGAGTCGCTACTATACACGGCAAAGATGCAGCGGAGTTGGCCGACGCACACACGGGTAGTGGTACAATGTTGGAGGGAGGCCAACAGATTCCTTGGGTGGGATTGGAAATTGACCGGGAGGACCCCGCTGTGGCTTGGAGACCAGCTTCGAGACGTGGCAGCATTGACGGGGTTTAGGGGCTGGAGGTCCATAGGGATCGAATATCTGGGTGATGTATGGGAGGGTGATTCCCCCCACTCATTTGAATTCCTACGGAAAGAATATGACATGCACCCGTCACAAAGTTTCCATCACCTCCGACTTGTGCACGCCCTAAGAGTACACATTCAGCGGGATGTGTCCATACCAGATTACTCCCCACTGGAGGACCGGTTGCTACTTGACCCGATTGTGGAGAAGCCCACATCAACGATTTACCGCAAGCTGGTCAACAACAGTCCAGACCCTCTGGTGTCCCTTAGGGCAGCGTGGGCGGTAGACCTGGGCACCCTGGAGGACGAAGAGTGGCTAGAGGCGCAGCAAAGCCCCAGAGAGGTAGCAATTAGGGCCAGATTCAGACTGGTGCAACTTAAAATACTACACCGCACATATTATCCTTGCACGCTTTTGTATAAATGGGGCAGACTACAATCGGGGGGCTGCAGAAGGGGATGCCAGCAGGAGGGTTCCTTCTTCCACATTCTATGGGAATGCCCCGAGATATCAACCTACTGGGCAGGAGTTACGGACACTATGTCCAGAGTTGTGGGAAAGGAGGTTCCAAGGGATCCAAAGTGGCTGCTCCTCATGATACGGGGGAAGGGACCTGGTCCAAACACGCCGAACTATGGCTGTTCCTAGCGGCGGCAGTGGCTAAACGTAACATTGCAAGGAGTTGGGGAGCGCAGGTGCCACCGCAGCTCATTGATTGGAAGCGGGACCTGGATTGGTGCCAACGGGCCGAAGAGATGGTGTATAAGAGCAGGGGGTACGCCAAAAAATGGGGAAAAGTGTGGGGGCCCTGGAAGAGATACAGAGGCCCTGGGCCGTCAGAGGAGGGGTGTTGAGATGGATCATAGTTGGGCTAGAGAGTGGTCTCCCCGGATCTTTGTCCCTGCTGAGAGTTGTCACACGATGTTTTGTACAATTGTCACACCACAGATGTACTGGCATAATATATGTTCTTCTGAGCTGTGTTAATAAAAATAAAAAGATTTAAAAAAAAAAAAATCACCCAGTTTCTGGATGATGTCATCAGTGATGTCATCAGTGAAGTCATTTGAGATGTCATCAGTGATGTCATCAGTGATGTCACTGACCATGTCATGAGTGATGTAATATGTGACGTCATCAGCAGTGCATTGCAGGGGCGCGAGTTATAGTTAGCTCAACTAACTATAACGGATGAATTTCTCTGGTTTTGTACGAGTGAAATGTCCAACTAACTATAACGTCCCTGAAACCTGTGGTCTTTTCAGTGAATTTCTAAGGTTTTTTAAATGCTAATTCCTAACTATAACATCCCTGAAACCTATGGTTTTTTCAGTGAATATCTATGTGAATATATATATTCCAAACCTTCTGAAAGAAGTCATATCTCACTCACGAGTCAGGTAAATATTTTCCTTCATTTCCTCCCACAAAGACCAACAGATCCCTACGCGTTGGGATCTGTTGATCTCTGTAAGAGGAAATAAAGTAAATGATTTATCTGACTCGAGAGTGCGATCTGACTTCTTTCAGAAGGTTTGTGATTGATGTGAATTTGGCATGGCTCTGCCATGCAACGGACTCGCACCGCCATAGAAGTGTTGAAATGTAAATGTTATACACTCGTTTTGCTTCCATGTCGCACTATGTAAAGTTAACATTTGCGGCACCATTTTAATTTGAGCCGCCATTTTGAGCCATGATCAAAACTAACTTCTGTCTGGCTCTGTCCGCCTCAGCAGAAAGCAGCTGCGATATTTTTTGTATTTCTCCAAGGTTGAGCTTCGCTGTACTAATGAATAGACTGTTTTTGTCATCACATACCTTTCTCACTAGATAGGACTGCTCCTACCTTTAGAGCGGTGGGCACAGGCAGAGTAACCTTGATGCAGAGATAGCATGTACCCGGTCCCGGGATGGTAGCTCATCCTTCTGTATCCCCTTTGTTCACTAGCTACCAACTGGAAATTTCCAGTCTGGGTGTGTCTTTAGTGGTTCTGGATATGTTCATTATGTGTTAGCATGTTGTCAGAAGTCAGTCCCTCTGCAGCAATCTAAGGAGGCTGGTCAGACCGGACTCCACTCGAGTGTACCTCTAATAATAACCTTTGGTTGTATTCTCTACTATCTGGGTAGTAATCGGGTCACTTCCTTCATTTGGCGCCCAAACAGGGACTCCATCGGGTGACCCATCCTTGCCTGGGCACGGGTGAGGAGGTCGGGGCCACGTCGGGTCTGATGGGCGGACCAGGGATCCCTGCACGAAAGAGTCTCTCTGACCGGGTGGTGCCTCGTCCAGTGATCATCCCGACTGGGTCCTGAACGGCAAAACCTTTGGATCTGACCATTTGGTCCGAAGAGTCGGCAGTGGAGAATAAACAAGTTTGAACTGTGTGCACCAGGTGAGTTTGCTTTGGTTCTTTGTGAATATGGCGCCACTTTGATTTGTATTTTACACGGTCTAAAGACCGTCTTTGGACAAGCGCTTGAATTTGTTTGAGTTCTTTATGAACATGGTAGCATTTTGATTTGTACTTGATGTGGTCCGAGGACCGACTTTGGTAAAGATATTTGCAAATATCTGCTGGGCATAAATAGTGAATTTGTTCTCTTTTGAAAAATGCAGTGCTTTAGTAAGGTGTTTTGTTTGGGCTGTTGTTGTTTTTCTGCTCATGCTCAATTGAAAGAAAGTCAGCCAGCGCCTCCGGAAGGCATTCCAAATTTTGACATGTATGTCAAACATGGCATTGGCCCTATTATGTTTAGTACGCTATGGCACAAATATACGAGGGACAATGCTGAGTTGCAGTGGCCGTTGACGGGCACTTTTGATGAACAGAAAATTAATTTCCTGCAGGAAAAATATTTGTGAAAAGGAGTAGGCAGTCGATGTTTGATTCCCTCAGAACATGGCAAAAAGAGGCTAAACAGAAACGAATGAAAGCAGAGAAAGAGTCCCGAAGGGGAGAATGCAGACATTGACTCAAAAAGCTGTAGCGCACGATAGAGAGAAAATAGAAAAAGGAATAGAGTGTGCTGATAGGAACTTTCGATTACAATGTGAAAAGTCTTATGTTACTTGAGAGGAAAATTACGCATTTGTGGAGGAATTGTTAGATACTCGACCTCCACCTCCATATGCCTCGCACTGTTCCTTCTGTCTCTGCTACTTCTGCTTCTTCTGTTATCGATCACGCTGTTTCGGCCACTGCACTCCCTCCCCTTTCTTTGACTTTGCATTCTACGGGTACAATGACTGCCAGTCTCCCTGCTATGCCTATCGTATCGGCATCTCTCTCTCCAGCCCTTACACCTACGACGCAGCCGGCAGCGACGTTGGTGCCTAGTACTTCTGCTGTTACTTCTCCCCTGTTACTCCATCCCCCTACATTACTGAGCAGCGGAATGCCCATGCCTGGACTAAGGGACGGAGACTGGGCGACAGCTAGGGAGCGACTAGGATGGATACTGATGCGATCTGAGGTGGGAGATGAAGAGAAAAGGGTGGAAGCCAATCAAGCCGCTCAGTGGGCTCGTAACCCCATTTACAGTGTGGAAGATGTGTGGAGTGTAATGAAAGATTATGAGGCGTTTGTGCAGCAGCATGCCCTTAAGCACATGTCAGCTACTTTGATTGAACTGTGGGAACAGTATTTCAATGAAGTAGCACCCCAGATTATTTATGATATTAGGGACAATGTATATGCTGCAGATATGGCACTTGGTGAGGTTTTCGGTAATGTCGTGAAGCTGGTTGCTTATCGGAGTAGGTTGCTTGAAAGGAGTCCAAAGACAGTATCCCAGTTTCCGATGAGGGAAGTCCACCCCATATATCACCCTGAACTACCGGACCTGCGGGATCAGCAGAATACTGTTATTAGACCGAGGGTAGAAGCCCGTTTCCAAGAACCATGGGTTTACACTCCATGGAAAAGGAATGAGGTTTTGTCCCTTGAGACTCAGCTGCCCGACCCTAGGAAAAATCCTAGTGCATATTATAAAGAATTGACTGAGGCTGCTTCCTCGACAGTAATGACACTTGCGGGTATTGAAATGTTCTTTGGTTTACTGGTTCCCGTTGATATTTGGAGACAGGTGCACACACAGGATCATGTTATGGAATTGGGTGTTACCTGGGATCAGATTAAAGCATGGGACCAGGAGAGGGAGCCTGGGGAGAAGCCTAAGGCCAAGATACTTGTTTTGCTTGGTCGCATTATCACATATATGCATTCTCTTATTCCACCGAGAAGGGTAGATTGGGACAAGTTAACGGCATGTCATCAGAAGTAAGATGAAAGTGTGTCTGATTTCTTTACTTGGTTTGAAGGCGTGTTTTGGGATTTTAGCGGACAGGGTTTGTTAGTGGAGGGGGGTGTCTGACTGTTCGTTAAAGATTTGTAACTAACCTGCTTCCTGTGATCGCGACTTGGCTGCAGGCCTCAGAAAGCACTTGGACTACCTCCTCCCCTTCTGTAATTCTGAGTATGGCACACTATTATGAGCACAGGGAAAATGAGGAGAAGGAGAAGGTGGAGAAAAAGCATAAAGAATTGAAGACGAAGGTGTTGTTGCAACAGGCTTCACGAGGGAATGGTAGAGGACGTGGTGGTACAGCCTGACAGCTTCCTCGTACAGGTGGGAATACTACATCTGTGGGGCCAAACCAGTGTGCGTACTGTAAGGAGGAGGGACACTGGCACAGCGGGTGTCCTGTGCTTTTGCATAAGGTGGCGGTCCCAAGGGGACGAGGGTCTCGTGGACGGGGTCACGGAGACAGTGGCCGGGACAGAGTTCAGTCAGTTGGGACTTCGCAGGGCCACGCTGACATGAACTACTTTGACGACCCTAAGGGCAAGTTGTGCTACCACGATGATTATGACATAGAAGAGGTGACAGGAATGTCTCACAGCTACAACAGCCAGGGACAGAGTGAGGGACCAGTTCAGATACCTGTAGATCAGCACGGTCCTTATGTTACTGCAGATTTGCATGGCTCAGCTAAGGAATTTTGGTGGATACAGGTTCAATGAATAGCTCTATTTCTCGTTCACTGGTCCCCGGGGCAGCTCTGTCTGGCCATAACAATGTTTTGGTAGGATTTTCTGGTGTACCGGTTGTGAGCCCCATTTCAAAACCACTTACACTGACTATAGGTCCTTTTACTGTGAATTTGTCAATTTTATTGACATCTAATTTGTTAAAGAAGTTGAATGCGACCATTTATTGTTCCCCGGAAGGTGTCTACATAACAATGGGTCCGAATGTGGTCAGCACTAAGCAGTGTCTGTCCAAAGATGCACCCCTCCCTGCTGAATTTAAGGACCTGCCGCCTACGTTGTGGGCAACGGGTGACACGGACGTAGGACTATTGCAGATACCTCCAGTTTTCATTAAAATTAAAGATAATGCTATCTTGCCTCGTATTCCTCAGTATAAAATACTGCAAGCAGGGGAACGAACCTTGTTGCAAATTATACAGGACTTGATTGCGTCAGGAGTTGTTGAAGAGACGACTGCTAATGTGTGTAATAGCCCTATTCTTCCTATTCTTAAGAGGGCTCCTTCGGGTTCCTCTGATGATCATCCTGATGTTTATTGTTTTGTGATTGACTTGCGCAAAATTATTAAAATTATGGTTCCTCAGTTCCCGGGGGTCCCTGACATTACTGCTCTTTTGACGATGATTCCTTCCCCTGCTAAATTATTTTCTGTCATTGATCTGAAAAATGCATTCTTCAGTATTCCGATCCATCTAGACAGCAGGCACTTGTTTGGTTTTACACTCTCTGGCAGTAGCTTTGATTCTGTCGAGCTCCTCAGGGCTATACTGAGAGCCCTAGTATATACAGTCAGGCTTTGAAAGCACAATTGGACTCTCTCATGCTTCCTTCAGGTAATGTATTGCTCCAATATGTAGATGACCTTCTCATCGCCTCTGATGCTGAAGAGGGTTGCAAAGACAGTACGGTCAAATTGTTGTGCATTTGGCACACCACGGACATAAAGTGTCCCTTTCCAAATTTCAATATTGTTGAAGGAGGGTAGGAGATTGACCCGTGAGCACATCAGTATCATTGTTAAAATGCCTATCCCTAAAACTCAGAGGGATGTGCGTGCTTTTATTGGCATTACTTCTTATTGTCACCAATGGATTCCTAACTACTTGTTACTAACAAAGCCCCTGCTGGCATTAACCACTAAAGATGTGCATGAACCCTTGCCTTGGATGCTTGAATGTCAGCAATCTGTTGAACAACTAAAAGTTGTGCTTTGCTCTGCGCCTGTGCTTGGTACGCCTGACTATGCGAAGCCGATCGTGCTGTACGTACACGAGACGGCTGGCTCTGCGCTCTCTGTCTTAACCCAGGCCTTGGGAGGTAAGCAACGGCTGTGTGCTTATTTTTCTGCTCTTCTTGACCCTGTCGCTAGAGCGCTCCAGAGCTGTCTAAGAGCGGTCGCTGCTGTGGCCGTCTCTATAAGGCAATTGGCTGGGCTTGCACTTGATACTGACCTCACAGTCATGGTCCCCCATGCTGTGGATACCCTTTTGAATAAGACCAAGATGCAGCACCTCATCAGTGCACATCTGACCGGTTATCAGCTAACTCTTCTTGCACCACATGTCACGATTAAAAGATGTGCCACTCTGAACCTAGCCACATTACTACCCCTCCCTTCTGAGAGTGAGGAAATTGACATACATGAATGTATTTTTCGGACTGAGGAAGAGACGAAGGGACGGGTAGACTTGACTGATGTTCCCTTATCTGACCCCCAAGGGGAACTATATGTTGATGGCTCTTGTTTCAAATGACCAGATGGCACCACCACTGCAGCATATACAATTACAGCACTGTACACGGTAGTTGAGATGTCACAAGTTCCCTATCAGTCGCCCAAGCTGCAGAGCTCGTTGCCCTTATTCGAGCTTGTGAGTTGAGTGAGGGACTGGCTTTCAATATCTACACTGACAGTCAGTATGCCTTCGGAGTCGCCCATAATTTTGGACTGCTCTGGGCAGAGAGAGGGTTTCTCACTTCCCATGGGATGAAGATCCAACATGGTCCCCTCATACATAGGGTTTTATCGGCTTTGACACTCCCCAAGAAATTAGCGATACTAAAGTGCAGCGCCCACAAGACAATTACTGACAATGTGGGTAAGGGGAACACATTTGCAGACCAGATATCTAAGGAGACAGCCAGACTGAAGATGAAAAGGATGTTTGTAGCAGGTCCCGCTAGGTGGGTGCCCGAGGTCGCCATGTTTGAGGATACGCTGGAAAATGTCAAGGAGATACAGAGTGAGGCAAAGATTGAGGAATTAGTGCTATGGCAGGGAAGCACATCACGTTTGGATGAGGAGGGGTGTTGGACTGATAAGTCAGGGAAACAGAGATGGATGCTTCCAGATGCATATGTTCTTCCCGTAGTCACCATGGCACATGGGTCAGCTCATATCAGTGCTAAGGGTATTTGTAAGTTGCTAGACCCTGTATGGCAAAATGATAATATCCCAAATACAGCTGATCATTTGGTCAAATATTGTATGGTGTGCATGATGCACAATCCTGGAAAAGGTACCCCTACGCCACCTGGTAATTTTGCACCTCCCACTTTCCCTGTTGAGGTCCTTCAGATAGATTATATAGAAATGGATCAAGTCAACAATTTGAAGTATGTGTTGGTGGTTGGTTGTGCATTTAGTAAATGAGTTGAGGCCTATCCCACGAAAGAAAACACAGCTATAGCGAATTGCAAAGGTACTCCTGAAGGAGTTCTTTCCTCACTTTGGCTTGCCTCGTTTAATTTGGAGTGACAATGGCAGCCACTTTAACGCTAAAGTGATTCAGTTAGTTTGTGAGGGACTACATATCAGACAAAAATCTCATGCTGCAAATCACCCTCAGTCTGCAGGTTTGGTTGAGAAGTACAATGGTACTCTCAAACTGAAACTGGGAAAGATTCAGGAAAGCACAGGGTTGCAGTGACCAGATGCTTTTCCATCAGCCCTTTCGTACATGAGAACAACAGCGCATTCTAGAACAGGACTGTCCCCCCTACGAGGTCGTGTTTGGGCACCCGTCAAATGTCTGGGGCGTCCAATGTCCTCGTAGGTTTTCTGAAATTGAATATCCTCTGTTAGTGGACTATCTGTATGAGTTAACTAAAAGTCTGCATTCTATTCACCAACAGATCCAAGACTCCCTACCGCCAGTACCCGAGGGGCCAGGACATGATATTCGGCCTGGAGATTACATATTAATCTGAAATATTCAGAGAAAGAAGAACTTGGTGCTGAGGTGAAAGGGGCCGGTTCAGGTGCTCCTTGCCACCCGCACTGCAGTCAAGGTTACAGGCCAAAAGAACTGGATTCATAGTCAACACTGCCGCAAAGTGCCTCTACCCTTACCTTATGATCAATGGGTCAGAGATGGAATAGGGGACTCGAAGTGGGAGCAAGTCCCACGGTTCATCCCCTTTTCAGACGCTAAACTCACGTGGACCCAACCAGAGGCAGAGAATGAGAAGGTGCTAAATGCGGCAGTGCCCCGGAGATTAAGGCAATTCCAGAGCCCCTCTCTATTGGCCCCTCTGTGCCTGAACCCCTTTTTACTGACTCTTCTGTGCCTGGCATAGCTAGGTACAATTTGCGCCCACAACGGAGGAGCAGTGCACCAAATGAAAAGTCAGATTAGCAGGGATGGACTCGACAAGTCAGGCAACAGTAGTTTAGGGAGAGGCGAGATTGGTGCATTGTTCGGACATTGGTCAGGCTAAATCGAACGTGCTCCCCTGGAGGGGGGTACATTTTCCTGTTCGACGTGGGATTTCTTCAAGAGCTGGGATCAGACATCTCCACCGCCGGTGCTCAACAGCGCCAACGTTGATGAACAATAGGAGTCGACCAGTGAGGCTCAGACGGACACTGGGAACATTTGCCCCCTTTTGTCACCAGTTCCATTGCATTCCCTTTCCCTTGTTTACAATGTATCCGTTTGGTCGGCCCATTACTGAGGAAGAACAGCCCTTTGCACCTCCGCGTCCAGAGCGGGGTTGGTCCACGAAGAGTAAAATAGTTTTTGCATCAATAGTTGTTATTACACTAATAATTGTATTAGGGATATCCTACTTCCTCTATGAGAAGTATCCTGTACACTCTTTGGTTGGGACAACACCTGTTCCCCCTGAACACATGTTTGTTACTTTGGCCCCTCACAAAGGAGAACATCGAAAAACTTATGCAGACAATGTATTTTTACAAATGTTGCATCAGGCCCGTGTTACGTCCAATGCTACTAATTGCTGGATCTGTGGATTGCTCCCCTCAGTTACACATAAGAGTGATATTTTATTATCGGTCCCATTATCCTATCTCGGAAGTTGTGAAGGGTGGTTTGAACTGTTTACTATGGTGCATTATCACTTTCAATTCTCTGCTATAAATATGACATCTGCTGACTCTCGCACTGTGGTAGAATATATACGTTCCCATCAAGGGTTTACTCACACGGGGTTAGGAGACCAAGGAACTCCTGGTACATTGTCTCCAACAGCTTGTTTGAATGTATATGAGAGGGTATAGAACGAAACATGGCTTTGAAATGAAATGTTAGATTTCCAAGGGTTCAATGCCACTGAATATTTCCGATCTTTCCAAACCCCCAATATTACTAAGGACAAAGCGAAGCCAGTGTCAGTAGTCAACACAACAGCTGGTTTCTGTTTTCAGGGAATTGGGAAGGTGAAAGCGGGAGAGAGTAATTGCAATTACACATATACGCTGAGTACGATTAGTAGCCCGCCTTTGCTCACACCATATAATGTCTATTTTTTTTGTGGATCCCAAGCTTATGTTTGGCTCCCTAGGGGGTGGTCAGGTATATGTTACCTCTCTTTTCTTCTTCCCCCAGTGTATGTAGCACCGTCCAATTACCATAAGGACCATCGATTGCAGCGTAGGAGTGCATACCTACCGCGAGTTAGAAGGGTTATTAACACAGAAGACATAGATCAGACAGATACCACTTTGCAACAGTTCACAGACGGCATGAAGGGTATTGTACCCTTTTGGGGGCCCATGCCCAATAGTCTTAATATTCGTCGACTCACAAGAGTTGTAGAAGGGGTTATTAATACAACAGCGGGGATTCTGACGAATATCACAGCTGAGCTCCAGGCTACGAGGCTTGTTGCCTTACAAAACCGGATGGTGTTAGACATCATCCTCGCTGATCGGGGTGGGGCCTGTCGCGTCATTGGCAGCAGCTGTTGTGTATACATCCCAGACCACGCCCCTAATGTGTATGCTGCCATCCAGATGTTGCACAGACTCTCCTCTGACATTCACCAGGAAAATGGTACTTGTACCCTATCTGGGTGGTTTTGGGGTCTGTTTACGTCTTAGGGTTGGAAGATCATTGTTTTCCTGGCCGCAGTCACTGGCATTTTCCTCACCTGTTGCATCTGTATACAATGTCTCCCGGCCTGTTGCTCTTATTGTGCTACACTACTCACCCCAAAGCAGAAGACGCCTGTCCATGATACACATGCTGTGATTATGACTCAGAAAGAAATAGATAGTTTTATGCAGTTAGATGAGGGTATATTTGAGGACACATCTTCCCTTGATGCTGAATACATGGATTGCTCTGAATACTGAAGATCAATTGTTATGTACATGCTATGCTACAACTCATATTCCCTCAACTTAAATGATTAGCTCATGCTAAAAGGAGGGTCTGTTGAAATGTAAATGCTATGCACTCGTTTTGCTTGCATGTTGCACTATATAAAGTTAGCATTCGCGGCACCATTTTAAGTTGAGCCGCCATTTTGAGCCATGATCGAAACTAACTTCTGTCTCGCTCTGTCTGCCTCAGCAGAAAGCAGCTGCGATATTTTTTGTATTTCTCCAAGGTTGAGCTTCGCTGTACTAATGAATAGACTGTTTTGTCAACACATACCTTTCTCACTAGATAGGCCTGCTCCCACCCTTAGAGTAACCTTGACGCTCAGATAGCATGTAGCCTGTCCCGGGATGGTAGCTCATCCTTCTGTATCTCCTTTATTCACTAGCTACCAACTGGAAATTTCCAGTCTGGGCGTGTCTTTAGTGGTTCTGGAGATGTACATTATGTGTTACCATGTTGGCAGAAGTCAGTCCCTCTGCAGCAATCTAAGGAGGCTGGTCAGACCGGACTCCACTTAAGTGTACCTCTAATAAATACCTTTGGTTTGCATTCTCTACTGTCTGACCGACTCTTCATTTGTATGGAAGGCTGAGAGGTGGTCGCGAGTGACCCGGTTGACCCTAATGGGGTCACCTCCTTCAGAAGCGCCATTGTTATCCAGCAAAAAAAGGGAGCCACCTTGTGTTGAATATATATATATATATATATATATATATATATATATATATATATATATATATATATATATATTATCTACTGGCGGTCGCCAGTAGATAGTTATAGTTAGGACCTATTATCCATAGGAAATCCGCGACATTCTATTTGAAATAACTCTTGCGCCGGTTGACGAATCTTCGCGAAAGCTTCCAACTTGTTAGGGCGCTCCGCTCCGCTCCTACCCTGAAAGTCTCGGGTTGATTCGTCAAGCAGGGGCCGAGAAAAAGGGGGTCCCAAAACGCGTTTTCCCCATTCATTTTTCCATAGGAACCTTTAGTCGCAGCTACAGCCCGAACTGCTGAACGGAATTACACCAAATTTGGCAAAGAGGTAGCCCTTGGTTCAGTGTCGTGCCTTTTGCTTATATGGTGTAAATCCGTTCAGTAGTTCCTGAGAAAATCAAAAGTAAAGTCACATATATATCTATGGGCGTGTAGGGTCCGCGTATCCTGAGCGCATCCTGCGCGCACCGTCCCGATCACGAGCTGCATGCTAATTGGCTGTCAAGTGGCTGTCAACACTCCAAATCAGGAAGTGTTGGCAGCCATTTTGTCCTCGGTAGAACCGAGGGACAGAAACAAGTGCGCAAAGCGCAAAGGGGGCAGGGTAGAAACACCCTGACCCCCTAGGTCTGCTCAGGGGTCCCACAAGGACCCCCTGGGCAGAAAGCACTTTTTTTTAAACGGCGGGATGCGCTTAGGGTGCGCGGATCCCGCCGATTAAAAAAAAAAGCACAAAAACAAGTGCGCAAAACGCACAAAGGGGGCAGGGTAGAAACACCCTGACCCCTAGGTCTGCTCAGGGGTCCCACAAGGACCCCCTGGGCAGCAAAAAGCAAAAAAAAAAAAAAAAGACCGGCATCCGAGGCCCCGCCCCTCCCTGCAGCAGTCTGCAAACGCGCCCCTGGCGCGTTTTAAGAAGGGAAGTAATTCCCCTTGAATACTGGGGGTCCCTGGGGACCAACTAGCCCACCAGGAACCTCCGCTATGCGCCAGGGGCTGCGTTGCAGAGAGGTGTACAGAGGCCACGCCCCTTTTACACCTCTCTGCAACGCAGCTCTGTGGCGCTTTTGGAGGTACATGGTGGGCTAGTTGGACTCCAGGGACCCTCAGTATTCAAGGGGACTTAATCCCCAACCCAAAACGCGCCACGGGGCACGTTTACACAGTGGTGAAGGGAGGGGGCGGGGCTTCAGGTGACATGTGTGCAAACAGGCCCCGAGGCGCATTTTAAGATGGGGAATGAAATCCCCTTCAATCCTGAGGGTCCCTGGGGGCGAACTAGCCCACCAGGTACGTCCAGAAGAGACCTCAGTGCTGCATCTTTCAGCCCAGTACTGATCCTGAAAAGTAATTTTAACCGTACTTACCAGTAACTTGAATTTCCTTTCATAGGATATCATTGCCTGCTTTTTGCTGAAAAAGTTTCTAAGTGTCGATTTTTGAAACATACAAATATTCCTCTAAAATCAGCCAAAATACGAATTCCGATTTACTCACCTGTTATCAGGAGAGACCTCAGTGCTGCATCTTTCAGCCCAGTACTGATCCTGAAAAGTAATTTTAACCGTACTTACCAGTAACTTATATTTCCTTCCGTAGGAATCCATTGTCTGGTTTTCAGCAGAAAAGTTTCAAAGTGTTGATTTTCACAAACTACAAATATTCCTTAAAAATCGCCTGTATGACTTAAACGCATTCTTTCAACTGTTTACAGGAGATGCACCAGTGCTGGATCCAGGATCCACCACTGAGTAAGAAAAAGTAACGATAACACTACTTACCTGCTAAGTGAATTTCCTCCCATAGGATAACATTGGTGATTCTATGTGAAAATGTTTCTATGTGTCAACTTTTAAAATACAATAATATTCCTTAAAAATCACTACTGTAACCAATATATATATATAAGAAAGAAGTGACTCAAACAGATAGATTCACCAAAGAACAAAAATATATTTCCACTGCAACGTTTCAGCTTCCGCCTTCCTCAGGTAGTACAAGATGGTTTGCTCAGTGGCTGCACAGATGACACAGCTGAATTTTCAAAAAGCATCATGAGTGAAGATTCCATTTGGAATGTGGAATCAATGCAGTCCTGAGAGCTCTTGAGATATGCAGTAATCAGGTTGTATTGTCAGTAATGTTCAGTCCATCTGGATGCAGTGATTTTAAACGGTACATCCAGAAGTTTTCTCTGGAGTCCAGTAGTTCTTCCTTTGAGACATGTTCCACTGGGAAAATCTTCAAATCTGATAGTAAATGATCCACAAGGTTAAAATGATTGGCTACAGGCTGGTCAATTTTCTTATTAATTATTGCTGATTTGTGGTTCCTGAATCGTGTACGGAGGTCATTCACTGTTTGGCCTACATATTGTTTTATATATATACATATGTCTCTTCTTTACCTTGTTTCCTAGTTTCAATTTGGCTCCTAAGGTCGTTCCGATTTGGCCGGCCGCAGTAAGCCAAAGATGTTACAATTTGCACACTAGCACTTTATATGCAGCGTATGTGAGGTTCAGGAATCATAGACTGCATAATTGTATAACACGTTTACATTATTTTGCACATTTTGCACAATCACATAACAGAACAAAAACAGTAGGTTACATGGCCTTAGCAGTTATGTGTCAATTTACATGTGCCCGGTATCAAATGGCATTAGGCCAGGAATTATGCTTTTAGACTGATTTTTTAACTATGTGGAATTTTATTGGGGTGTATCTATACACACAATTTGCGTATTTTGCACATGGTTACATGAAAAACATGACAATATAGGCTGGTTAGCATCATGTTGACAACCAGATATCAGTCTTTGGGTATATGGATAACTGCCATATGAATTGAGATTTTATTCATAGATGGAAGAGGCCATATGCCACAAGTGAATACAATTTGTGAAATGTTAGTATTGGATTATCTAATAATGCATTTCAACCAAATGTATTACTGTCATTGTATTCATACAATTATAATTTGCGTATTTTTTCACATGAGATGCTCAAAGGGCACATCGTACTGTACTGTATTCATACAGATATTATTGCGTATTTTGCACATCTGACTATTAATTTGCACATCAACATTGCAAGTTTGAATAACTGCTGTAAAGACGACAGATGGGCAGTCTGTTCTCTGTTTCTGTTAGCACGGGGCACTTTAAATTGCAAAGGAAATGGTAGCATGTCATGTGATCAAGGCCTCTAGGGGCTGAAACGTGTCATGGCGGCAGAGCACGATTAAAGAAAATTACTTGCACAGAACAAGTGGAGTCCGTTCCCTTCCTTGATTCCAGGGTTAAGGGATCGCGGAGAAAAGGTGGTGTGCATATATATATATATATATATATATATATATATATATATATATATATACATATATATGCCACAAACTCGCCTTGCAAATCTTCTCCTGAAGAAAAACGAGCGTAGACCCAGGTTTGGTGCAATTGATTTATTTAGACACACCACCAGCCGCCATGACGCGTTTCGGCAGGTACCTGCCTTGATCACTTGACAACATTGCCTAGTGAATACTCCTTTTTAAAGTCACAGTGTAATTGCTTAATAATGGACATAGACAACATACTTAAAGAAATACATGCCTCAATGCATAAACCTTTCGTTATTTCTGAATACAAAGTGCATTGTATAGAAAAAAGAAAAAAAATATATATATATATATTAATTGCTTATCATTTTGGTTACTAATATACCACTTTTTACTGCATAAATGCATTGTTTGTCCATTATCTAAAACGAAAATGCAAAGACCCATATCTTCACTGGACTGTATAAAAGGAGTAAAAAAGAGTAAAAGAATATACTGATATGTGAAGTGCAATAAATAGAACAGTGCAAAATAAGTTTGTGAACCCGTACCTCCGATTGTAAAGTGCAAGTGCATAAAAAAGACACAAAACCTTCTCCTATTCATTACCTACATAGTAAAAATCCACTCACATTTTCGATTAGTGTTACTATTAGGCGAAAGAACATGTGCAAATAACAGCATGTGCAAAATAAAGCTTTCCTTGGGATTCCTTAAAGAGTTATGACAAAATGATTCCCACAATCATAAATATATTCATAAATATGTAAATAAATAATTCCTAAATAAATACATATAAAATCCATAAATATAAATATAATTCATTTGTCGTAAAAACCCTAAATACATTTTCGAATGTTAAAAGGAATATAGTTCCGTTTTAAAAAACTCTATTTGAAGAAAAAGACATTAAAAAGTGAAAAAATAGTGCATAAATGCTGGGACAAATATCTTATGTCAGATGTTGATGTAATTACCTATCTATGAAAGTTATGTTTTTTTATAAAAATCAGTTTTCAAATTTGAGTCTCTTAATGTATTGGGAGGCCTAAATGTTCAAAGGTAAGTGTACAGATCCTCGCTCATGTTGAGCCCCCCTGGCTTTTTAGTGTCGAGTTCTAGGATGTAGTGGGACTCCAATCTTCTTAGCTTCCCTTCTCTATCCCCAACTCTTCTTTGTACGGGGACAGTGTCAATGACATAATATTTGAGATGTTTTAGGTTACTGCTATGTTGTTCTTTAAAATGCCGGGCTACCGGGTAATTAGGGTCATTGTTAGTAATTGCCCTGATATGCTGTAAAACCCATTTGTGCACTGGTAATTTGGTGCTCCCAATATATGCCAGTTTGCAGCTACATTCTAAGACATATACCGCAAATTCGGTCTTACAAGTCAGATGAAATTTGATCTTTTGGGGCTTATCGCTGAATGCAGTCAAATATGTTGTTCTATTGTCTCCATGTGCACATGCCTTACAGTTTGAGCATTTAAAGAACCCCTTTCTTGCAGTTAGCCAACCTTCTCCTTCCTTGTGTTCTGGACTGCTCTTAACCAGGACATTGGCCATGGACACTGATTTCCTGAACGTAATTGAGGGGAATCCAGGGAGGGAACTTCCTATAATAGGATCCTCTTTGACTATATGCCAATTGCGCTGAATAATTTTGCGCAATTGTTGTTCCTGTCGTGAGAATGTCAAGATCAACCTCACTGGTTCTGTGGAAGCTGTAGGATTTGTATCACTAACTTTATGAGACCTATCCCTGTAAAGCAAGAGGTCTTCTCTGGCCAAGGCCCGTGATTTACGAATGGCTATCTCAATTGCTTTGGTGCTATATCCCCGCTGCAGGAATCGTGTCTTACTTTCAGATTGATGTTTTTCCAAATCTGGGGTATTGCTACAAATCCTGCGTAACCGCAGCATCTCCCCATAGGGGATGCTGTGGATTAAATGAGGGGGATGCGCACTAGACGCATGTAGCAAGGTATTGCCAGCAGGTTCTTTACGGAAGAGGGAAGTGGTTATGATATTGTTGACCACTGTGACCTTTACATCTAAGAATGAAACACTCTCATGACTTATGTGAGATGTAAATGTAAGATTGACATTATTAACATTGATTAAAGCGATGACATTTTTAGCTTCTGTCACAGTTCCATTCCATATGATCATCAAGTCATCAATATATCGCAACCAAGATATTACCTTCCCCCTATAGATTAAATCATATTCCTTCCATAATACCAGCTCCTCCCACCAGCCCATGAACATACAAGCATAGCTGGGGGAGAAGCTGGCTCCCATGGCCACACCCTGCACCTGTTGGAACATCTGCTTTTTGAATAAAATGAAATTGTTTTCCAGACAAAAAACCAACATGTCCATTAGCATTCTATTGTGTTGCAGATACTCAAGAGGTCTTCTGGATAAATAGTACTCTACTGCCTTCACGCCGTCACAATTCCGAATACATGTATAAAGAGAAGACACATCCAAAGTTATTAGTTGGTATCCTTCCTGCCATGTCACATTACGAATTTTTCGTATGAAATCACTAGTATCTTGTACGTATGATTCCAGGTTGTGAACGTGCTCTTGCAGGAAGAAATCTATGTATTGGGATAGATTCTCTAGGGGCCCATCACAGGCTGAAATGATATATACAGATATATATATATATATATATATATATATATATATATATATATATATATATATATATATATATATATATATATGTATGTATGTATATATATACACACACATATATATATCCCTACAGTAACCCTGTAAAACAAGATTTGACTGTAAGTGACCGGCAATCCATAGAGTAACATGGGCTTACTACAGAGAACACTCTAGATAGTCAGCTCCATTGTAGAACTATCAAATTTTGTCATGTTTGGTGTCAAACACCGTGCTTTTTCACCCCCAACTTGATTCTAGGTTCGAGGGTCAGCTGGCATGCACAGGTGTTCCACCCTGAGTGAGTGCCCTTCTAGGATACAGTAACCCAGTGCCTTAGTGGGCTCACCTGAGCTGTTTGCCACCAAGACAAGAATCTGCCCTCCTTGTAGGAAATGCTAGCATTTCCCCAGAATGGAGACAAAGGCCTGGGCAGGAAGGAGGTCAAACTTCTTCCCTCCCAGGATGGCTAGTGTTTACAGTCATCAAAGTGGTGGCCCTCAAAGGCTGTAACTGCCCTTGATGTGTAATTTCTTGTCCCCCACTCAAGGACAAAGCCCTTCCCACCCTATCCAGCCCACAGCTGGGAAAATGAGTTATTCAGGAAATGTAAACCTCCAAAAGACTAGCCACACCTTTATGGTGGGCTAGGGGGTCTGCACAGCCAAAGAAAGGCTCTACCATGTTGAAAGACCCTAAATTAGAGGAAAAGAAATGCTGGCAGTGTGGGATCAAAACAAGGGCACACTGGTGTGTCATCCAGAAAATTCTGTTGTTTTACCCCCAAGCTCAACTTTATGTGGTAACACTGCCCCTGTGCCACGTCAATACAAAGTCCAACCTGAGAAGAAGAGGAGCGTATACAAACCATTTTATAATTTTTCTTTCAGAGATTCCAAGAGTAGTAATTTTTATCTAAAAGCTCATTTAGAACCCCAAAATAGTCACTTAGGAGTCTTGCATTTCTTTTTGATTCCAAATTTTATTCAATCAATTCTTTTCATCAGAAGCAGCCAACGCATTTCATCACATGCGGTCAATATCAGGTCTGTAAATGTAAAATATACATATCATTCATGTGATATTGACTCTACAATGTTCATATCAACCTCTGTCCATAGTTTTACCAGTTAATACAAAGAACTACCCAATATCCCCCCACAAGACTCCCTACCTATGTACAATCTATCAGAGACATTATGTCAACAAAACGCATCAGTGACATATTCCATTGTTTACTCAACAATACAAATAAAAAACATCTAGGGTCATCTCATTATCCCCCGAAATTGATGCTCATTATATACTACTGTCCCCCAAGATCCATATTCATTGTATCTAGACGTAACAGGGGTCACTCCAGGGCCGGACTGGCTACCGGGCGTTTTGGCATGGTACACTTATACCAAAAAATGACATCACATACTTTTAACACACATACTAAAATACAAAACACTAATATAAAAATCGATATTATTAACAACGATATTTTTACAAACGATATTATTGTCTTCGATATTTAAAAAAACGATATTTCTTACCTTACTGTCGATATTCTGTACCACGATATTCTTGCAGTCGATATTCTTGACCTACGATATTTAAAACTCAATATTATGGTAGATCGAAATTAAAAACACGATATTCTGTCTGTGCACCAGCCATAGCAACATGCAGCAAGGAGTTTAGGCACACTTTCAGGTCATATAGATACACTTAAAGCTCTTGAACCTGGACTTGAGGAGAATAGAATAACCAACCTGGTGATACGTAGAGTAGCATAGGGGGAATGTACAGGAAATATGCAGCATTGGAGGAAGGGGGGTACTGCATTCCTCGAGGATACACTCGGGCAGTGAGATGTGTAAGATTGGATTTTTGAATGAATGAAATTTGAAAACATGCGACGTAGTGCCAATTTGACGGTTGATGTATCACATTTGTTTCTAGATTATACTGAAGAATATTATGGATAAATGATTATCAAGACGTAAGTTAGAGGTGTTCAACCACCAGACACAAGTAGGGTAAGTGTAGAGCCAGGTCTGACCGGAACACCACTCTCCTACGAAACCAGACATGAGTGTTCGCGCAGAAGGGCAGAGATTGACGTGTTGAGTGGGAACAGAAATGCAGAGTCTTAATAGACTGACTCCATCACATCCCTCGATTGGGGTTTAATACGAAGGAAGGGGTATCCTATGGAGTTCAGCAGGATTGATTAGATTAGTCGTCACTGACGGCCTATGCAACTGACTGGTAATGGTAAGGCATTGAGACTGGTGAGTGAACATTTCCCACTAGGGTGCACAGGACTTTGTTCACAGGCCCGCGGAGGCCAATTGGAGTGTGGTGATTGGTGGAAACATTGGCCCCATGGAGATTCATGGTTCCCACTCGGGTCCGGGCCACTTCTGATTGGTTGGAAAGATGGACCGCGTATGGCAATGAAGCACGTTTGGAAATGTTTGTTGGCTCAGGAGCTCATACGGGGCCTTGTTTCCGCGTCTGAGAGTTAAGATTTCCTTATTGGCTGAAATGCCTAGGTATTTCGAACTAGACGGTTCCCCCTCTCGTCTGGCACATTTAGGATTGGTTGGATTGACGGAAGCCCAGTAGCGTGGGTGTAAGAAGGGATTCAATTAACAGAGGAGATATTTTTAAACGAAATTGATGGCGGGTGGATTATTATAGCGATATAGGGTGGATCAGCTTGGTAGGTTGATATTTGAAGCCAAACGGCATAAAGAATGGTTAAATGGATGCTTTGAAATATGAGACAGGATTAACGGTTTTTGATTGGCTCCGGAGTAGGAGGACCAGAGAGGGAACATACATCAGGAAAGCTAATCCTGATTTGTGATTGGTGGGCTGTCCAGCATATTTAAGGGATGTCTGTGGAGTGACTGGACAAGCGTCGACCAGATGATTACTAGATGAGCAGCAGTCAGGAGGAGTCAGGTCATTACGAGTAAGGTGCGTGGACTGGATTTGCAGCACAGTATGGGGGAAGGAGGAGGAGATTATTATTTTTGGATGCAGAGGAATCATTGGAACTGTTTGAGGGGGGATTTGAAGGGTATTCGCTGGTACGACTTTCTCATCAAGACTTTTTGGGTGTTTTAAGCTGCATGGATTTATTTGACAGCAATGTATTGGGAGAAGGAGAAGGATAAGAGTATCCGTAGACATGGCAGCTATTTGAAGGGTATTTACCATGATGATTGTTGATGAGAACCTTTTTGTTAAGAAAGGTAGCTAGATTGCTATGTTCATAGAGAGAATTGATTGACTGTGCACATTTGTCTATTCACTAAGGTAGGATGGTATTTTAATGATTGAATGATAAACCAGGACTGAATAAGTTTGTTTTTATTATAGAAGAAAATGGGAACAGGAGGCCATTCTTTGGTATGAATTGCGCTGCACCCAGACGGACATAACTGACGAAAGAATAGATTCTTCAAACTTAATCGTGATCTTGAGGTAACGATTACTTGATTTCATTTACTTTGTGATAAGGATATTTTCTCCTGAAAGGGGAGGGGGCACATTGCTTTTACACACATGGGATGGAAGGTCTAAATCACTAAGAAGTGGGATCGAGCAACTGGGGTATTTATCCTTGAGGGTGCCCCTGTTACGTCTAGATACAATGAATATGGATCTTGGGGGACAGTAGTATATAATGCGCATCAATTTTGGAGGATATTGAGATGAACCTGGATGTTTTTTATTTGGATTGTTGAGTAAACAATGGAATATATCACTGATGCGTTTTCCTGACATAATATCTATGATAGATTGTATATAGGTAGGGAGTCTTGTGGGGGGATATTGGGTAGTTCTTTGTATTAACTGGTAAAACTATGGACAGAGGTTGATATGAACATTGTAGAGTCAACATCACATGAATGATATGTATATTTTACATTTACAGACCTGATATTGACCGCATGGGATGAAACGCGTTTGCTGCTTCTGATGAAAAGCATTGATAGAATAAAATTTGGAATCAAAAAGAAACGCAAGACTCCTAAGTGACTATTTTTGGGGATCTAAATGAGCTATTGGATAAAAATTGCTACTCTTGGAATCTCTGAAAGAAAAATTATAGATTGATTTGTATACGCTCCTTTTCTTCTAAGATTGGACCCTAAATTAGAGGACTCTGGGTAAAAAGGTGATGTACACCTACAGGATGTTGCCATCTCAAGGTCAGGTTAGGCACAGGGGACAGTAGCCCATTGACCACTGTCCCTCATACCTTTGATACCCCCTATACTAGGATTTAAGAGGCTTCTCTGACACCATAACCTCAGTTTTGACTTTGAATCTGAGAAGAGGCACAAAGATAACAGGACTTTTTTGGACTCTGCCACAGTGCAAGCAAAAAACACTGAAGTTGCTGAAGAGACCATAATCTGGAACTGTGTGTTTGACATGTGTCTGTGACAGAAGCTTATTGCTCCCAGCAAGAGGGACTCCAGTGGACACCAGAAACTAAAGCAGACTCCCTTGAATTGGTAGGACCAGTCCCCTGCAAGACGCAGGAAAATCGACATGCTGCGTGACAAGAATTAAGACTCACTGGGCCTGTCAAAAGTGAGCCCAAAGAGAATTAGTGTCCTGTAAACCTGGAGTGGTAGCTAAGCTTTCACCAAGTTTTTAGTGGCTGCTCCACTCCTGTCAACCTCCAACTGCCAAAGTAACTGTGGACTACATTTGCCGCAGCCAAGGCTTGGTGATCGCCAGTCGGGTGATCAATCCCTTGAGTGATATCTCCAACCCGAGAGCAACTCACAGTGACAGGGACTTACATTGGCAACAACTCTGCTGCTGTGTTCTTACATCCTGAAGTTGGAGTTGTCAAGTGTGTGATAAATCATCTTTGGTGCTTCCTACCCAGGTGAACGACAGCTGCCAGCTACTTCTGCAACCAGAGCCACTGAGCAAGGTCGAAGAAATCCAGCTATTGAAACCGGGTCCTAGGACCCCAAAGATCTCTATTCTCCGTGGTTCGATTGGACCTCCATCTCCAAATGTGGTTATGTCAAGTGCTGCAAGTTTGACAGGCCCCACAGATCCATTCAGTTCCAAGGGCAGCCAAGTCACCTCTGCACCCTGACTCCCTGGGCAAGGTAACAAAGAAACAGCTGTTGAAACTTGGTCTAGGTGCCCACATGACCTTATCCACAAGGATTTATTTGAACTCACCCTGCAAGTGACCGAGTGTCACTTGTGTTTTTCTCCATTCAGTTCAATGGTGAACATTTGACAGCTTTCATTGTATTTATTGTTTAATTCTTCAAAAATCCTCAACTCTGGTTATATGTATGATGCAAAGTTCATTTTGGGGTCTATATTTATATAAAAATAAGCTCTATTTTTATAAATTGCTGTAAGATTTCTTTCAAATTGTCTCAATTTCTTATGCACCATAATGGTACTGTATAATGCTTAACACATGTTCCTCCAGTAATGCCTGACTTCTCTTTGCCACACTACCAGGACTGAGCTAAGGATTATTGCTGTTGAATCCAAGGATCATCTCTGTGTGTTATGAGAATATTTTATGGTAAGGCCTCCCAGCCATACCACCTAATATTCTACCTTGCAACACTCACACACTCACTCAGAGACTCTCACCTAATCACAGACCAACTCAGAGACTCATGCACTCACTCACAGACCCACTCAGACACTTATGCACCCACTTACAGACTCATTCATAAATTCAGGCACCCATTCACAGACCCACGCACTCACTCAAACACTCACTCAAAGACTATCTTCCAGTCACAGACCCACTCAGAGACTCATGTACCTATTCACACACTCAAATACCCACTCAGAAACCCATGTACCCATTCAGAGACCCACTCAGAGAGTCAAGAACCCACTCACAGTCCCAGCCAGAGACCCACACACCTGCTCACTGACCCACTCAGAGACCCACATACCCACTCAGAGACCCACTCATGCACCCACTCACAGGTCCACTCATAAACTCATGCACTCACTCACAGATCCGCTCGGACACACACACCTACTCTCAGACTCACTGAAACAGTTTTGTACCCACTCACAGACCCACTTAGACACTTATACTCCCACTCACAGACTCACTTTGTATCTGATGCACCCACTCACAGACGCACAAACCCACTCACACATTCAATCAGAGACTTTTGCCCAGTCACAGACCCACTCAGTGACTTATATACCGACTCACAGTTCCACTCAGAAACTCATGCACTCACTCACAGACCTCCTCAGAGACACACACACCTATTCAGAGACCCACTCACAGTATCAATCAGAAACCTATGCACCTGCTCACAGACCCACTCAGAGACTCATGCACCCACTCACAGACCCACTCAGAGACTCTTTTAACGACTCATGAAACTACTCAAAAATCCACTCAGAGACTTGTTCACCCACTGACAGACTCACTCAGACACTCATGTGCCCACTCATAGACCCACTGGGCGACTCATGTACCCACTTAGAGACCCACTCAGAGAGTCACACACCCACTTACAGACCCACTCAGAGACTCATGTTCCTACTCACAGCCGCACTCAGAAACTCATGCATCCACTCACAGACCTACTCAGATTTGTATTCACCCATTCACAGACCCACTCAAACTAATGCATCCACTAACAGATCCACTCAGAGACTCATCCACCCACTCACAGACCCACTCAGATGCATATGCACCCATTCAAAGACCCACTCAGAGACTAATGCACCCACTCACAGACCCACTCAGATACCTATGCACCCCACTCACTTTCAGAATCACTCGGAGACTCAAACACCCACTCACACACTCAGTCAGACACTCATACATGCTCTCATAAACTCAGTCAAACTCTCATACACCCTCTGACAGAGATTCTCAGACAGTTATGCACACACTGACAGAACCACTCAAACTCTCTTACACACATTCATAGACACACTCAGATGCTCAAACAAGTTATTTAGATAGTGATGTCCCTAGTGTGATGCACAGAATCACTCATATAGTTATGAATTTTGAATGTGCTGGTGGCTATAGAATGTCTGCTTTTTGTTTTGTGTATTTGCAACATATTTGTGAATCTGAATAAAACAGAGAAACACATAGGGGCTCATTACGATGGCGGGTGGAGGCACCTCCACGGTGCTGGCGGTGGTGGAAAATGTCATTTTCCGCACACCAGCAGTGGGCCTCACGCACGCCATATTACGATAGGCAAACATAGCCCATTTCCCGTCCGCGGCGGTGCGACGTGAACCGCCATATAAATGTGCCAGCCACCGCAGCGGAGTGAGCCAATAGAGACCCACCGCCATGTGGAATGACGTCCCGTCCGCCGTACAAATCACAATGCCCCAAACAGCCCGTCACACCGCTGCGGGAAAACCACCCAACCAGAGACGGCGGAAGCACGACAGCGGAGCGTGAAACCGGACGATCAACCGCAAAATCACAGCAATCTCCCGGTCACATCACCGCAGCGGTGCAGATGCGGGAAAAATGCGCACAATGTAGTAGGCAGGGTCAGCGCCAGGCATGGGCAGTCCACAAAGATCATAGGGCCCCACCCTCACCCTTCACACACTATGCCCCCCACAACCATTAGGGGATATGCTGTGTGCTCCTCCTGTGCCCCCCCTGCACCATTAACCAGCCAGGTGTACCCTGACCCTGCACCACACACACCAAACAACCAGGGAGCCTGTCTCAGAAGGTGGGGGAGAAGAGGAACACCCTGCACAGAAGCTCAGGGGCAGGGAATTCCTCACCTCACACCTACCCCACACTCATGTCAAGCAAACTGAGTCCAATCACAAAATGAACACTCACACTGCATATGAACAACCACTCAACTGTACACACTACCTGTCAAGTCACCCAGACACACCCCACACTGACACACAGCCACATGCACATAACAGATGTCAGCAGCAATGGAGGACAATAAATGGGCTAGGCAAAAGTGAGGTGGACAGTGTTGGAAAGTCATGGAGCATGCCACAAAGCATGTGTACATCATATGCAAGAGAAGGAACACAGCACACCACCCTTAGGCCATCAAATCAGACATGGCTGGCACAGTGAGTGAAATTAAATCACAGTGACCTCTGTGCAACAACTCAGGGAGACAGCAAGGCAAGCCATGCATAGGCACAGGAATGATAGGAAGCGTCTGAAGTCATACAGTGACCAGCCACACATCTGTGTCAACTTACTTGACATTTGTATGTCATCAGCACAACACACATGGCTCATTGTTACACTCCATGACTGTCAAACACAAGTAGGACCTCCACACATGTCCCTCACCTACCCACCTCACACCTGCAACACTCTACACCTGTGAGAAACACACATAATGGTGCAAATAAGGCCCTGTAAGTTCACTGACAACCAACCACACACCCTGTGCTGCACCTACAAACATCACACTCACACTCAAGGATGCCTGAACCAATGCAGACACAAAAACAACAGTCAAACACAAAGCTCACCAACAACATCCACAGAAGTCCAACAAGCCCAGACATGTGCAGCCAAACAGTGGAAAGTCAATGTGTCCCTAGACAGAACAGGAGTACACAACATTGTCACCCAGGAGCAATGCACAGACACCATACCCCAACACAAACAAGAAGTGCATCATCTCAAAACAATCAGGAACACAAACTGGGATCAATGGGACAATAAGCTAACACAGACAGGCACACCACACCACCCATCAAGTCAGCATGGTGTCATAGTGTACCACATGCATGCACATGCAGAATCCTGACAAGTGACAGGTCAAAGATAGGAGGACATAGCACTAGTGTGCACTCAAAACAAGGCCAGCAACCAGAACATAACTTGCTGCATGTGACACACACACCAGTAATCTACACTACACCTGCAACACGCATCTGAATGTATCACAATGCACAAACAACTCACACACAATGTAATGCAAATAGAACATCACACACAGAGCATCTGTCAGCAGAAAGAGCCAACACAGCCCAAACACTGCACATATCCACAACAAAACACAACAGATGCACATGCCAATACATCACATTGCAAACTCAGCTGGACATCAGGGGATGCACACCAGGCAAGTACAAGGCAACATACACTGAAAGCACTCCATGCAGGCCAAGCAGTGTGTGCACACCAACCAAATCAGTAGCACACACATCTCAGTGTCACACCATGTACTCCCACAACACAAATCAGCACAGCACACAGACAACATCACACTCTGGAAGGGTAGCAGTACCTCACCAAACACACATACAGCTAACCCAACAATCACAGATGAACAACTCAAGGACACCCAGGTGGAAACAACATGAACAGAGGACTGTGCAGCACAAACAGTTGCACTGCACATGATCAACCATGACTGCCAACCAGTACAAGAAAATCACACATAACCATATGTGAAACTGTCCTGAGTGGCACATTGGTCCTGTGCACAGATCAGCACCACTAAGCACAGTGTAACTAATGAAGTGGTGAGGAGGCTCACACACTGGCAACACAAGGGGACAGGTAACATGATAGTGAAGTGTTGTGTACGTCAGTAGTGGACAGGTCAGGAGTATACTATACACAAATACATAGAGGGGTCACTCACAATGGGTAGGCTTCAGGAGCAAAGCTAGGGGATGGTATGACTCCACATACCATACTGGAGCCAAAAATGCCTCAAGTGACAGCAATGCATGAGAAAACTCACCAACAATGTCAGTGTGGCTGAGCAGGTCTGCACAGTGAGCACAAACAGTAACAAGACACATGGCTGATCAACAAAACACAACACAGACTTGGCTGTCACACACTCTGCATACTCACAACTGGCAGCAACAACAAGTAGGTGTCCCCCAGGAGTGCAAGAACACACCAACACACTGTACAGTGCACAACCTACAACTCCCACATGTGCACACAATCACAAGCACAGGGCTGACAAATCAAACAAACAGGCACTCAGCCCCTGGGTCATACTTGTGTGCAGTTGGCATTGCAGGGGCACACACACATCCACACTACTGACCAAGTCACCCCTTCACACTTCATGACCACTAAAGTGCACACATACAAATGTACCCATGTGACTAGGAAGACAGCCCATCACAAGATGACCATATACCAACACTGCTGTTCACACATCAAGAAAGATCACTCACACATGATGGACCCTGGCCAGCCTGCCTGCAATACTGTGGATAGAATTCCCCTCTGTGCTGGTAGTGCATCCTAACATGTCATGTGTACAATTTAGCAAACCTGACCATAGAATGATTCGGATAACAGTAGGTGATCACAAACAACTATCATTGCACCCCCAAGCCTCAGACTCAAGAAGAACTGAAGTGCCTGTCACCTCTGGTAAACGCAGAAAAAGTGAAACAAGCCATTGGCAATGTTAAAGTGGCATACAGATCATGTGTCACATAAAACCATACCCATACATAATACATTTTCATATAGCAAGGACACTGACAAAGCAGACAACAGGAGTAACTGTCTTTATTACATAATACCCAGATAGGCATCAAAAGTAGACAAGAGCAAGGGCAGTGGCCAGTCCACAGTTCAAAGTAGGCACATGTGTGCATGAGAACCTGCACAGGGAATGGGCATCCATGGTCACAAACAGCAAGGCCAGTGGCCAGTCCACAGTTCAGAGTAGGCACATGTGTATCTGAGAACTTGCACAGGGAATGGGCATCCATGGACACAAACAGCAAGGCCAGTGGCCAGTCCACAGCTCCAAGTAGGCACATGTGTGCATGAGAACCTGCACAGGGAATGGACAAACAAAGTGAAACACAGCAAGGCCAGTGACCAGTCCATAGCTCCAAGTAGGCACATGTGTGCATGAGAACCTGCACAGGGAATGGGCAAACAAAGTGAAACCCACAAGGCCAGTGGCCAGTCCATAGCTCCAAGTAGGCACATGTGTGCATGAGAAACTGCACAGGGAATGGGCATCCATGGTCACAAACAGCAAGGCCAGTGGCCAGTCCACAGTTCAAAGTAGGCACATGTGTGCATGAGAACCTGCACAGGGAATGGGCAAACAAAGTGAAACACAGCAAGGCCAGTGGCCAGTCCATAGTTCCAAGTAGGCACATGTGTGCATGAGAACCTGCACAGGGAATGGGCATCCATGGTCACAAACAGCAAGGCCAGTGGCCAGTCCACAGTTAAGAGTAGGCACATGTGTGCATGAGAACCTGCACAGGGAATGGGCAAACAAAGTAAAAAACAGCAAGGCCAGTGGCCAGTGGCCAGTCCATAGCTCCAAGTAGGCACATGTGTGCATGAGAACCTGCACAGGGAATGGGCATCCATGGTCACAAACAGCAAGGCCAGTGGCCAGTCCACAGTTCAGAGTAGGCACATGTGTGCATGAGAACCTGCACAGGGAATGGGTGAGACCGTACACTGCCATGGTCAGCAACACAGCTAGGGGGACAGCAATGGGCAGTCCAGGCACCACTGTGGGAGGGACAGGTGTGGGAGGGGGACTCAGCCTCAGACGTGGTGTCAGTCAAACTGGGAGGTGGCTGATTGTCATGCCCAGTTGGAGTACTGGACCTGGGAGAGAGATGACCAGTTGAGGTAGAGGCATCAGTGGCTTTGTGAGCGGGAGGGCTGCTTGGACCAGGTGGTGTGGTGGCACGTGGAGGCAGAGACATGCTGGCGTGAGACACAATGTGTGAGGGAGAATGTGGAGGGTGCCTTTCCACTTCTTGGGGATTCGATAGGTAATTTTGGTCTTGGTAGGAGTGGGAGGTGGGGCGGCCATAACAGGCACACTCTCCACCAAAGGTGAATAAGGTGCAGGTGGCAGCCCTCCCTCTGGGGATCTGCTGGATCCGGCGGTACACTTGTCCTGGCCTTGCCTTTTCCCCTCCATCCCCTATTGACCGGGTGACTCCCCTACAGTGCCCCCCCTTTCCCAGCTTCACAGGGGTGTGGGTGGGAGTTGAGGTTCTGGGTGAATCTGCCTTAGAGGGCTTTTTCTGTGGACTCCTAGCAGGCACCAGCTTCACAGCAGGCATTGCAACTGTCTGCTTGTCTTTGGGAGATGCTTTTTGGATGTGAGGGTCCTTGGATGGGGATGATCTTGAGGCCTGCTTCTTGGCTTGATGCCCCTGAGTGTCACCTGAAGGGCTTTTGCCTTTGCGCACCGGGATGACTTTGGTTGGTTTGGGGGATGGTGTATGTGCTCTGGCCCGCTTGGGGTGATGCTGTTGTGTGCTGCGTGTGGTGTACCTTGAGCCTGAGGGCTGTGGTGTCTGGTCACTCTCGTCAGATGTAGCCACTGGCAGGGGGGTGGCCGAAGGGACTGGAGCTGGACTCTGAGCCTGTGACAGCTGAATGGCTGCCGTCACTGTGGAGGACAAAGACTGGACAGTCCTGTGTAGCCCACTCACGTCTGAATGAATGCCCTCCATCAAGGCAACTACCTGTGCCAACTTCTTGTCATGGTCTAGGAAGGCATTCAGGAGAGTCATCTGACCCACACACAGCTGGCGCAAAAGCTCAACAGACTCAACACTGAGGGCAGCAGGGGAGACAGGGGCAGGTGCAGCGGTGCCTGGGGGAAGGACAGTCTTCCCTTCTTACTGGTGCGAACACGGGCAGCACTAGTGGAAGTCGCTGCGAGGATGGGCACTGGACGATGTGTGGTGGAAGAGGAGGCAGATTTCCCACTCCCTGTGCCCACCAACATTGAGGAGTCACCGCTGCCGTCAGATGACGTTGAGGTTGGTGTCTCTGGCTGTGATTCCTCAAGCACACTCCTGTCCCCCTCCGAGGCGCTGGTCACATCAGTGTCAGTGTGCTCATGTGAAGCAGTCGTGCCTGATTTCTCACCACTGGTGTCCGTCCCCTGTCCTTCTGTGCCCTCGGTAGATGCTGCAAGAGACAGAGATGTAGGTACAGTTTAGTGCCATACACATACACACCACATGCAAGCAACGCACAAAACAAGATGGTGATACCCCCATGTTGCACACCACCCTGTGCAGTCACATTGTGCGACCCCTAAGTACAAATATCAAAACCCGCATGGAAACATGCAAAATTGGCATAATTGACCCATGTGATGTCCACACAGCCAAACAGCTTGCCCGTGCCCCCGTGTAACCAGACATACAGATCCCTCTGAGCATACCTAGGTCCCTGTGGGTGAAAAATATGTACATCACAACATGTTGTCACAGTCACATATGGAGTCACCATAAGGGGACAACACAGATACAGACTCCAAAATATGATTTCGCAATGGCCATGAGCTCATGCCATCCACCATGTCATGCTTTGGGGCACAACTACAGTTGCACATTGGTGTCAGATGTGTAGTTCACACAATTTTGAGGTCAGGCACTGCACACATTGATGAAAGCACACTCAGATGAGGCACCATGCCGGTCACTGCCATGGGATGTCCCTGACTCCACCAATGCAGCCGATGCCATAAGCCCACAACTCAGAATGCAACGTCAATAGCCATTACATCAATGACATGAGAAAGTACATGTAGGGAAAAAGCATGACAGCTGCACACAACAGAGAGGCCACTCACAAGTCATTGCATCACAATAGCAACATCACAGAGCCCAGCACTGGCTCAGGCTTGGAATACATGCAGTCACTCACAACCAAAGTCACCCTTCCCAGAATACTCACCCCCAGCTTGCTGCTGATGGTCCTTCAAACGTGCATCCAGCTCTGGCTGTGTCACTGCCAAGATGCGGGCCATTAGTGGTGTCATGCTCCTACACGCCAACCTGCCAGTCCGAGGGAGCAGCCCCAGCGTCATCTCTGCCACGTTTTTGCTCAGCCGGCAGATGTCATCCCACCTCTTGTGACCGTGTGTGTGTCATGAAATCACCCACCTGTACTCCGGTTTGTTACTTCTTTGATGCTGCCTGTTCCCAACTCCCTCTGAAATCCACCAGAAGGGCAAGAATAGAATTTACCTGCCGTCCCGATAGACTCCCGGAGGAGGGGGGAATTGGGATGAGAGATAGAAAAAGAAGAAACACTGGATATCTGTGGATCACTTGCGTCTCTCTCTCTAAGATGAAGTAAACTGGGCTTCTGCTACTTATTCGTATCAGTTCAGGTGATAGTACCTATTGAGAAGAATAACAATCCTATAACAATCCTACTATGTGGACACAACCTTGAAGATTAATTATTACTATCACTTTTGCAGAATTTACAACATACCCGGTTTTCCAGAAAGCCCCTTAATTACTTCTTTAAGGTCGCTATCTTCTTATTGCATATACCTTTGTAAACATTAAAGATGTACAACATTAACTCAATGATGCCAAAACTTCTTACTTTTGCCTTTGACAATGTTTGATTAAGGTGCAATTCACATACCTGATTCACTTTTGACCTTGCTCTCAAAAGAGGTTCTTAAAACTAAAAGAAAAAAAAGAAAACAACAAAAGAAGAAACAAAAGAGCAGTAGGAGCGCTCTTTTTTGACCAAAAACACAGTTTTCAATAATATTACAGTAGTCACCAATGATCTATGCAATAAGTGCAATAACTGTCCCTTTGAATCTTCTAGGCAGACCCAAAGATTTGTACAACAAATGTATAATATTTCACTTTCTCAAAAAATAAGTATTATGTCAAGTCTTTCTCTTAATGTACAAGTATTATGCCAAGTCTTTCTTGTCCTTTGGAGATTTCTCCTTTGGCGAGCTCACGGAACTCTTGTAAACATTCTTTGACCTTTTAAAAGGTTCAGGAATCCTGTTGTGGCTTATTTCAATGTTTTAATTCTTACCGGAATTGCTGTGCGCTTGTAATTCGTCTTACCGCTCGAGCGCAGCGTTGCTTAGCAACTTATATTTCACCGTCTTCTGTCTTTCTGTTTGCAGGGATTTGGAAGATTGTCCTGGGGAAGTCGGAAATACAGGGACCGGAAGGAGCGCCGGGAAAAACACTCCGGACACAGCTGATGACGTCGAGGGAATGCAGGGAAGAGGTTCAATGAAGCGGAGCTTCGGGAAAGCCGATCCGGAGTCAGGTGAGTTTTCTTTCAGGGCGCGAAGCCTCGAGAATTGGATGGATGGGTTTAAATAGTTTTTGAAGGTCAGCTTTTCCTCGTGTGTGCATGTGAAAACAACGTGAGCCCTAATCACTTCACGTGTAAGAAACTAAGACCGTTTACACGTGTCAAGACGCCTGCAGCAATGTAATTGTTCATTTGCCTAATGTTTTTCCACGTTGAAAGTCTGCAGCAAATAATTGCTCATTTGCCTAATGTTCTGAAAGCCGTGTGAGAAGAGAAGCTGCTTAACATTAACAGTTTTCAACAAGCATTGGTTTCAACAATCACAGGGTTATGGGTTATGATACATCCACTGATTCACTAGGCATAATACATGATACAGGATGCCGGCCTCTGTATACTTATTTCAAGACAGAAAAGAAAGAGTATTCATACCCCAAAAGCTTTGTTTGTTGTTTCTATCATTGCCAGGTTTAGTCGACTTGTGACAGTGTGTGTCGTCGGTGGAGAAACCCAGAGCCCGCACCTTGCGTTCAATGGCCCTCCATACGGCCTTACGCTGGTGGACTTTGAGCTGCAGGCATGGGAGACAAGAGGATGAAATTTCAGTAACACTGGGTTATGTACCACTATCTCTCATTACAGGAGAATGCACAAACTCAGCACAGCTACACAGATATGTTTAGCAGAGAAAATACAGCATGACACGTAGTACATGAGCATGGGATAATCATAACAAAATGCATGCAGGTATGAGGATGGACACAGTACCTGCCCATCTCATACACATGCTGAATGGCAGCACAGAAAGCAATGTGAAGGAGGCCCACATCTGCGATGCAGTTTGTGAGTGAGCAAGACATACATCACATTGGAAATGATGTGTAGGGGCAGGCTCACTGTGTCCAACACTGCACACCCCTCAATGTCCTTTCCCTGTGAATGGCTCACTGTGTCATGGAGGTCGCATTTAGGGACTTGATCTTACAGTCTCACACCCTTCTCACAAGGTCTGTGTTGTGCAATACACAGGCCTGAGATAGCTCTTTGATGGATAGGGTAGCAGGCAACCCATATGTCTCACTCTGTCCATTCAGTGATGGGTCCTTGTCAAATTGGGCAGTGACTGTGCAGGCCAGGGGGCTCACACTGAGGTTTAACATGGGCCATGAGATCATTCACATGCAGGTACAATATGAGAGGGCGAACAGTGCCTACACATGCAAGTCTGAACACATGATGAAAGCAATGGGAGGATGATATTTGCAAAGTACAGCAATCTGAGGTGTCATATGTGTATGATTTACCAAGAGTGTCACCCTCAGGCATTTCACTCTTGTGCATAATGCTTACATATCCATGGTGGCAATATAGAGTCAGACACTCTTCCATCAGTACCCTCTGGATGTAAAGTCTTTCTCATTTCACAAATGGGGCTGCGAAAAACCTCATGGACTCACAGATCCATTAGCACAGGCAGAGTCTGTCCTGATTCCCACTTTCTATACTTGCAGTGTCACTGTATGGCTGCAAGAAGACTGCATGTCCCTCCCATCCAGAAATGCAGCCCGGGGAATGTGTGAAATAGGCTACAAACCCCATTATCCAGAAGTCAGCTTGCTAGGCAGTGTATCACACAAACCCACACTCTCAGGCACATACTGCAGCAGATCTACTCCATGTGTGCACTCCCTGCACTCTCACTGTTACTCTGAAACACTTACCAGGACATCTGAAGCACCATATAGCCTCCCATAATATGTGAGCACCTCGTCCACCAGGACCTCCAGCTCCTCTGTGGTGAAGGGACGGGCCCTGATGTTATCAGTCCTTGCCATCACTGGGTCCAGGCGACAGGAGCAGCAGCAGTTGGTGGTGAGGAGTGTCAGGCAGCAGTGTCTGGGTCCAGGAGACAGGAGCAGCAGCAGTTGGTGGTGAGGAGTGTCAGGCAGCAGTGTCTGGGTCCAGGAGACAGGAGCAGCAGCAGTTGGTGGTGAAGAGTGTCAGGCAGCAGTGTCTGGAAGCAGTGGAAATGTGAGGCTCTCTCCCACACATATATAGTCCCCTGGGGTACTTTCTGTGGTTCTAAGCTGCTGCAATTGATGTTCCAGCTCAGCTTTTTTCAAATGCATCCAATGACTGGCCCGCGGTAGCGGAGCACGCCTACCGTGATTTTCAAAATTGCATTTGGCTACCGCGATTGTGCTTCCCATTGGCTGTAAGGGCATGGGCATTGGCGGTGACACACCGCAGGGACCAGGCAGTCGCTACCGCGATCGTGCATCTTTCAATTGCATCCAATGACCGGCACCGCGGTAGCGGAGCATGCCTACCGCGATTTTCAAAATTGTATTTGGCTACCGCGATTGCGCTTCCCATTGGCTGTAAGGGCATGGGCATTGGCGGTGACACACCGCAGGGGCCAGGCGGTCACTACCGCGATATGGCTGCCATACATTGGTGGCCATGACCGTGATTTGGGTGGCGGAGCATGCCAACTGCCATTTCCAAATCTGTATGTCACTACCGCGGATGCGGGTCCCATTGGCTGTAAGGGCATGGGCATTGGCAATGACTCACCGCAGGGGCCAGGCGGTCGCTACCGCGATATGGCTGGCATACATTGGTGCCCATGACCGTGATTTTGGTGGCGGAGCATGCCAACCGCCATTTCCAAATCTGTATGTCACTACCGCGGATGCGGGTCCCATTGGCTGTAAGGGCATGGGCATTGGTGGTGACACACCGCAGGGGCCAGGCGGTCGCTACCGCGATATGGCTGCCATACATTGGTGGCCATGACCATGATTTGGGTGGCGGAGCATGCCAACTGCCATTTCCAAATCTGTATGTCACTACCGCGGATGCGGGTCCCATTGGCTGTAAGGGCATGGGCATTGGCAATGACACACCGCAGGGGCCAGGCGGTCGCTACCGCGATATGGCTGGCATACATTGGTGCCCATGACCATGATTTTGGTGGCGGAGCATGCCAACCGCCATTTCCAAATCTGTATGTCACTACCGCGGATGCGGGTCCCATTGGCTGTAAGGGCATGGGCATTGGTGGTGACACACCGCAGGGGCCAGGCGGTGGCTACCGCGATATGGCTGCCATACATTGGTGGCCATGACCATGATTTGGGTGGCGGAGCATGCCAACTGCCATTTCCAAATCTGTATGTCACTACCGCGGATGCGGGTCACATTGGCTGTAAGGGCATGGGCATTGGTGGTGACACACCGCAGGGGCCAGGCGGTCACTACCGCGATATGGCTGCCATACATTGGTGTCCATGACCGTGATTTGGGTGGCGGAGCATGCCAACTGCCATTTCCAAATCTGTATGTCACTACCGCGGATGCGGGTCCCATTGGCTCTAAGGGCATGGGCATTGGCAATGACACCGCAGGGGCCAGGCGGTCGCTACCGCGATATGGCTGGCATACATTGGTGCCCATGACCGTGATTTTGGTGGCGGAGCATGCCAACCGCCATTTCCAAATCTGTATGTCACTACCGCGGATGCGGGTCCCATTGGCTGTAAGGGCATGGGCATTGGTGGTGACACACCGCAGGGGCCAGGCGGTCGCTACCGCGATATGGCTGCCAAAAATTGGTGCCTATGACCGTGATTTGGGTGGCGGAGCATTGCAACTGTCATTTCCAAATCTGTATGTCACCCCCGCGGATGCGGGTCCCATTGGCTGTAAGGGCATGGGCATTGGCGGTGACACACCGCAGGGGCCAGGAGGTCGCTACCGTGATATGGCTGCCATACATTGGTGCCTATGACCGTGATTTGGGTGGCGGAGCACGTTAACAGCACCTATGAACACATCATGCTGTGTCAATGGCAATGGCCAGTTCTCAACAGTGTACAGTATAAACCTGATTCATGACAGAAGATAGTGCAAACAGTGCCAGTGTAACATTTAGCCCACTGCTGACTACACATGCCATGTCAGTGCACATGATTGCAAACATTGGCATGTACTCCCTCACATGTCACTTATGATATTGTTGTGCATGTACACAGATCAGTGGTGTGATGGACTCTCCAATGTGTACACAAGTCAATGTGTGATCTGGCTATGCAACACACAGTGATGATGGTCTGACTACACAATGTACATACTTCACTGTGTAGTTTGGTTTGCTCATGTACATACTTGATATTTATGCACAGACTGTGCTCATTGTGTTGTTGATGTGTGCCCTGTTCGACTTACACAAGAAGGTGTGGCAGGTACAGCAGCTAGGTAGGAGCCGACAATGTTGCTGTTTCACACATATGTTGTATGAACTACTCTCAGAGCTGGTTATGCAAGATGTGGACATGTCCCTTTGGCCGTTCACATGGTCTCAATCTGTTTGGGAGGTACTCACTGTGTGAAAACTGGACAGGTGTGCGACTAATGTAGCTGAAGGTGTCCCCACATGTAAGTTGTGCAGTAAGATGAAGTGTGATGCCAGTCATTGTTTGCGCTGTGTCAGTCGAAACGTAAGATGTTGCACACATCTCATGGTGGATTGCATTGACATGTGTCCCCTTTCATCTCACCTAGGAGGCGACCAAATGTGCATCGTCCCTTCACAGTGCTGGCAGACATGGAGGATGAGGACGTCATCCGGAAATTCCGTCTGGATCGACCCACCCTACAAGACCTGTGTGCTCTGTTGGAGCCCCACCTGCGGCCTTGCAGAACATATCCGACTGCTTTCACACCAATGTCTAAGGTGATGGCGGCCCTGCATTTTTTGGCTACTGGATCATTCCAGTACACGGTGTCCAGCGCAGGTGGGATGTCGCAACCCATGTTCAGCATGGTGCTACATGATGTCCTGTCCACTATGATGACCTACAAGGACAGATACATCCATTTCCCCAGGAGGCATGAATTGGCAGATGTGAAGGCTGATTTATATGCCCTTGGCCACATCCCTAATGTTGTTCGTGCCATTGACTGCACACATGTTGGCCTGGTTCCACCACAGGCACGTGAGCACATCTACAGGAATAGGAAACATTTCCATTCCATCAATCTGCAAGTGGTGTGCCAGGCGGATATGATAATCTCACATGTCTGTGCCAAATTTCCCGGCTCTGCTCATGACTCGTACATCATGCGTAACATCATTGTGCCCCAGCTGATGGCAAATCTGCTCCCGGAGCGTGCATGAGTACGCAGGGTGAAGTACTGTGCTGTATGTGTGACATGCTGTCCTCTGCCACAGTAATGTTACAAGTTTGTTCTGTGTGTCTCACACCTAGGTGACTCTGCATATCCCAACCGACCTTGGTTGCTGAGCCCACTGCGGAATCCAAGGACCCCGGGTGAAGTGCACTAGAATGATGCCCATGGCAGGACCCGTAGTGTGGTGGAGCGTACTTTTGGTCTCCTGAAGTCACGATTTCGCTGCCTGGACAAGACCGGAGGTGTACTGATGTACTCTCCACTAAAGGTGTGTCAGATCGTAGTTGTATACTGCATGCTCCACAACATGGCCTTGCGCAAGGAGATCCCCCTGCTCCTAGATGCTGATGAGCAGCCGAGGCCACCGCCTGGAAACCCACCCATGTCCAGTGACGAGGGTAGTGGAGAGGAGGAAGGTGTTGACCTGCGTCAACAGCTCATCAACCGCTACTTCCCTTGAAGGTGAGTGGAAACATACAACGGTGCCATTGTCTGCTGATTGTGCTTTATGTGCAGCATCTTTGTTGTTCACTCTGCATGGAAGACATTACGACTGGGCATGGACTAGCCATTGTAGTCTCATGCATACCTTTGTCAAATCATGTGCTTTGCTTTCTTGTTACTACTGACCATGCTTGTTTTATTTTCATATGGGCCTTGATGCTCTGCCCCCATGGCACTTCAAGATAGCATTCAGTGCTGTGCATGGTTGTGCCCTGGATTTCTTCTAAATGTGATTTTGAGAGTCACACTTTGGTTTCTGTGACAGTTACATACGCTTTTCTGTCTGCACACTGGAAGTGGCTATTTGATGTATGCCAAGTTGGATGACATGTGAGGGCTGGTGTGGTCATATGGCTCCATGCTTTTTGAGGGGAGTGTCAGGGTGCATGCACTGTCTACCTACCTGTTCTGTGACACATTTGGGGGAATTGTTGCCACATGCTTCTGGGTGGGGTGGAGTGCTACTTCGTGCTCAGGGGTGGGACAAGGGGGAATGGTGGGAGTTGTAGTTCAGGCCTCCCACCCCCAGACCCCCCTCCCTGTGAAGATGGGCATGGGCATTGGTGGTGACACACCGCAGGGGCCAGGCGGTCGCTACCGCGATATGGCTTCCAAAAATTGGTGCCTATGACCGTGATTTGGGTGGCGGAGCATTGCAACTCTCATTTCCAAATCTGTATGTCACTGCCGTGGATGCGGGTCCCATTGGCTGTAAGGGCATCCCTGTGAAGATGGCTACCTACCTGTTAGGTGAAGGTGTACAATACAATGGCTGCCACATGCTTCTGGGTCGGGTGGAGTGCTACTTCCTGTTCAGGGGTGGGACAAGGGGGCATGGTGGGAGTTGTAGTGCAGGCCTCCCAGACCCCCCTCCCTGTGTAGATGGCTACCTACCTGTTAGGTGAAGGTAAAGAATTCAATGGCTGCCACATGCTTCTGGGTGGGGTGGAGTGCTACTTCCTGCTCAGGGGTGGGACAAGGGGGCATGGTGGGAGTTGTTGTGCAGGCCTCCCACCCCCAAACCCCCCTCCCTGTGAAGATGGCTACCTACCTGTTAGGTGAAGGTGAACAATACAATGGCTGCCACATGCTTCTGGGTGGGGTGAAGTGCTACTTCCTGCTCAGGGGTGGGAAAAGGGGGCATGGTGGGAGTTGTTGTGCAGGCCTCCCACCCCCAAACCCCCCTCCCTGTGAAGATGGCTACCTACCTGTTAGGTAAAGGTGAACAATACAATGGCTGCCACATGCTTCTGGGTGGGGTGGGGTGCTACTTCCTGCTCAGGGGTGGGACAAGGGGGCATGGTGGGAGTTGTTGTGCAGGCCTCCCACCCCCAAACCCCCCTCCCTGTGAAGATGGCTACATACCTTTTAAGTGAAGGTGAACAATACAATGGCTGCCACATGCTTCTGGGTGGGGTGGGGTGCTACTTCCTGCTCAGGGGTGGGACAAGGGGGCATGGTGGGAGTTGTTGTGCAGGCCTCCCACCTCCAAACCCCCCTCCCTGTGAAGATGGCTACCTACCTGTTAGGTGAAGGTGAACAATACAATGGCTGCCAAATGCTTCTGGGTGGGGTGGGGTGCTACTTCCTGCTCAGGGGTGGGACAAGGGGGCCTGGTGGGAGTTGTAGTGCTGGCTGCCTGTACACATGCAACCCTGGGAATGTTGCTGGCTACCTTTGGGGTGATTCAGAGGGAGTGAATGTTCCATCTGTGAGACATGTGTTGGGTAGTGTGTGGTGCACATGAATGGATTTGGGCCTAGGAGGTGTAGCTTTGTTGTTGTGCAAGACAGTACATAGCAGTGTAATGGTAGACATTTGTTTGTACTTACCAGCCTCCACTCCCCCGGGTACTCCTGTGAGACTCTCTGGATGCAGTATGGCAAGCACCTTTTCCTCCCATGCAGTGAATGTTCTTGGTGGGATGGGATGGCCACCGCCAGTCATCTGAGCCAGCTGACGGTTCTTGTGGTTCTTCTGTTTCACCAGCCTCTTGAGGTCATGCCACTGCTTCATGATCTCCTTCTTGGTGCGCGGGGTGGTCCCTACTGCATTGACCTTGTTGACTATCCTTCTCCACATTTGTGCTCTGGTGGCTAATGGTGTCTGTTGGACCAGGTTACCAACAATTGAGGTTCTACTCTGATTATCTCATTTGTCATGACTGACAACTCACTGTCAGTGAATTTGGGCATTTTCTTTTGTGCCATGGTGTGTGATGTGCAAATGGTTTGAGGTGTGGGTGTGAGGGTGGTAGGGGTGATGTAAGTGGGGTGTGGGTGTGTGTTGTTGTGCTGGTGGGATGTGTGGTGGTTTGCCTCTCCTTTGTGCTGTGGGGTTATTTTCTTCAGGGGTGGAGTATTGCAAAGGATTCTGGTCAGGGAAGGGGCTGGTTTTATACTCAGCTATGTGGGTGTGTCAATATGTGGTATTGCTGTCAGGTGGGTTGTGTGTGTTAACCTGGGATTTGTATTTCTTTAGTTGCCATGGGGGTGTGTCATTTGTGTGTGTTGGGTGTTTGGGGGGGCTGAGCTAGTTTGATGTGTGCACTTGGTGGCCTTGTGGTGTGTATTTTTTTTGGACCGCCATATTTGTTCCGGAGCGGCCGCGGCGGTGGCTATGCAACAGTCCTTCCGCCGGCTCTCCCATTCATCACTGTTTGCGATCGCGGCAGTCGGAAACAGCGGATCGTTCCGCTGTCACCTCAATGGTATCCTAATTTAACGTGCGGTCAATCCGCTGGCCTAGCGGCGTTTATGGGTGTTTCCGCCACGAATCTGACCGCTGCGGACGGATTTTCACCTGCTCCACTCCGCTACCGGCGGTCTTTCGTGGCATCGTTCCACCGCGGTTGGGTTTTTCTGGCGGTTGATCCTAATCGGACCGCCGGTTTTTACTTGGTACCAGCGGACGGTGAATTTCTGCTACCATGGCGGTCGGAATGGTTTTCCGACCGCCATCCTAATTGGCCCCATAGTGTAGGAAGCTTCTCTCTATACAGTGTACTAAAAAGAAGTACACTGGGTCGATACTCCAGAGAATCCCCAAATGATATGCAGAGTTAAAAGCAGATAATTCTAATGCTCTTTTTGTGGCTGTGTGGGCAAGCAGTTAGGCTTATCAGAGGGTGGTGCTAAGCTTTTGTTGCACTCCACAGATGAAATAAATGAGGCACAGACTCGAGAATAAATCTGAGAACAATTTACAAAAATAATATCGATTTAAATAGAATTTTTAAGACTAAGAACACAGTTCTAGGGAAAGTACTCTCGGAGTTACGATTTCTCAAAAATCAGAAAATAGATTGCTTTAATGCGGAATTGTGCAGCATAGGAAACAATGGGGAAAAAGGAGAAAATTGTACAGAAAACCAGACAATGCTTTCACGAAGGTCGCCTTCTTGATTTAGGTCAATGCCGGGACCAGGTCCAAAGTTCCAGCAGGAGAAGTTCGGGAGCGTCTCAGATCAGGCAGGAGCATAGTGCTGAGGGTCTTGGAAACTGGTGAATAAAGACGAAGGGGGCCACTTGATAACACAGTGCACAGGTAAACTTACAGGTAAGTCTGAAGGGGCTCCTTTGAAGGAGGAGGTTGCAAGGGCTTGGGGACCATGGGAGCACAGCTGGTTAGTCGGTGCCAGGGCCGGTGGGGCCAGATGCAGAGCGAACAGGTCAGCCGTGCATCTTGAGGTCCTTGCGGTTAGGAGCAGACAACTCTGCGAGTTAATCCCGGGATAACTGGGCCACTCAGAAAATGGATCTCTGTTGTCTCGACATCCCCCAATGGGTGCTTTCTTCTGGTGCTTTAGGAGTCTTGTTGTTGTTTGCCTTTGGGGATCCGGTACTCTGGATATTGCGATACCGTGGTTCAGGTATGTCTTGGTGCCTCAAAACTTGGCGGGGAGGCAGATCTCACCCTCCGGAGCTGTTGTACCTTTTCTTGCTTTGAAGCTGTATCGAGGTCGTTGGGAAGCAGCAAGTTGACAACTCAGAATTAATGGGATTTGTGCCTGAGGGGTGCATGGGAGTGATAATTTCACTCCAAGAGAGATTCTTGGTAATTTCTTGAAGGCTGGTGGTGTTCTGCTGTTCTTGGAGTCCTCTCAGGTTTCAGGACAACACAGCAGCAGTGATTGTCGAGTTCTGGAAGCAGCAGGCAGGATTTAGTGCCTTTTTGTTCTGCACCAGGGCTTCAGTTCTCATGCAGTTGATCTTCTTCGTCCTGGTCTTCTCTTATCCACCAAATCTGATGTTCGGGTCTTGGGTTGCCACATAAATACTGACATTATGGGTGTTAAAAAGAAAGACAGGTAGTAACCATTAGGCTACCTACCTTTAGGGTGTCTATACCCTCTAGTGACCATTTCCTGTGGGAAGAGTCACTACCCTTGCCCTGATAGGTTGTTTCTCCACCATACCATGATGGTGAAATTTCAGAAGCCGAGTTCACATTACCTGCCCCACCCTAGGAGTGGTGTGGGCTAAGTGGGCACCCTCCTCCTAATCAAATTAATTTTCCCACCTTTCCTTCCAACAACAGTGGAGAAAGAAGGGTGGTTTGGCTTCCCCATTTATCTGGAGATTCCAGGGTTGAATTTCAAGGGGTGCAAAGACATAATATCGAGTTTTTATTTTCGGAGTACAAAAATATCGAGTTGGAAATATCGAAGGGACTGAATATTGAGATCAAGAATATCGGTGACCAGCATATCGACATGAAGTTAAGAAATATAGTTTTTGATAACATCGAAGTCAGTAATATCGTTTGTAAAAATATTTTGTTAATAATATCGATGTTTATATTAGTGTTATGTATTTTAGTGTGTATCTTAAATGTATGTGTTCTATATTTTTTGTTAAGTATTGTTTTTTTTAAAAATATATGTATTACATTTTTAGAAGTTAGTAATGTTTTTTAAAGTAAATTTTGTGTTTTCGTTCCGTAGCGGGTTGTGGGTTTATAGGGGAATAGGGTTGGAAGTAATTTAATTATAGTAAATTTAATAATAATTTTTAGAAATTATTAATTATTTTTAATTACATTTTGTGTTTTTATTCCATAGCAGGTTGTGGGTTTATAGGGGAATAGGGTGGAAAGTAATTTAATTATAATAAAGTAATTATTAATTTATATTTATTGGTATTGATAATTAATTTATTGTTAATTAATTATTAATTGGTAATTAATTTTTATTAATTGATTAATTGATAATTATATTAATTGTGGTTTTTTTTAGGAGCGGGTTGTGGGTTTATAGGGGAATAGGGTAGGAAGTAATTTAATTTTAATAAAGTAATTATTATTTTTTATTTATTGGCATTGATAATTAATTTATTGTTAATTAATTATTAATTGGTAATTCATTTTTATTAATTGATTAATTGATAATTATATTAATTGTGTTATTTTTTTTAGGAGCAGGTTGTGGGTTTATAGGGGAATAGAGTGGGAAGTAATTTAATTATAATGAAGTAATTATTAATTGATAAGTATGTTAATTTTAACCCTCTGCTATCCAACACTTTCCCTACAGTTACACTCTCTGGCATGGGAATAGTAATTTTTACCCTTATGCTATCCAACACTTTCCCTACTGTTGCACTCTCTGGAGTGGGAATAGTAATTTTTACCCCTACGCTATCCAACACTTTCCCTACTGTTGCACTCTCTGGAGTGGGAATAGTAATTTTAACCCCTTCGCTATCCAACACTTTCCCTACTGTTGCACTCTCTGGAGTGGGAATAGTAATTTTACCCCTACGCTATCCAACACTTTTCAGGGGTGTTACACTCTCTGAAGTGGGAATAGTAATTTTTACCCCTACGCTATCCAACACTTTCCCTACTGTTGCACTCACTGGATTGGGAATAGTAATTTTTACCCCTTCGCTATCCAACACTTTCCCTACTTTTGCACTCTCCGGAGTGGGAATAGTAATTTTTACCCCTTCGCTATCCAACACTTTCCCTACTTTTGCACTCTCTGGAGTGGGAATAATAATTTTTACCCCTACGCTATCCAACATTTTCACTACTGTTACACTCTCTGGAGTGGGAATAGTAATTGTTACCCCTACGCTAGCCATCACTCTCCCTACTGTTGCACTCTCTGGAGTGGGAATAGTAATTTTTACCCCTTCGCTATCCAACACTTTTCCTACTGTTGCACTCTCTGGAGTGGCAATAGTAATTTTTATCCCTATGCTATCCAACACTTTCCCTACTGTTGCAGTCACTGGAGTGGGAATAGTAACTTTTTACCCCTTTGCTATCCAACACTTTCCCTACTGTTGCACTCTCTGGAATGGGAATAGTAATTTTTACCCCTACGCTATCCAACACTTTCCCTACTGTTGTACTCATTGGAGTGGGAATAGTAATTTTTACCCCTTCGCTATCCAACACTTTCCCTACTGTTGCACTCACTGGAGTGGGAATAGTAATTTTTACCCCTACGCTATCCAACACTTTCCCTACTGTTGCACTCACGGGAGTGGGAATAGTAATTTTTACCCCTACACTATCCAACACTTTCCCTACTGTTGCACTCTCTGGAGTAGGAATAGTAATTTTATCCTCTCCGCTATCCAATATTTTCTCCACTGTTTTAGTTGATGTAGTGTATAATGTATTTTAAAAAGATAAAAATATTCTAATTTTTTAATTTGTTATATATATTTTTTAGATTTTTATTTATATTATTGGTGTATGTGTATATATATGTATTTATAATTTTTAATATGTTTTTTAACAATTTATAAGTTATTAAAATAATTATTTATAAATATTAAGTAAGGATACATATTATATTTTATACATATATATGTTTAATTTATTTTTACATTATATGTATTAGTTATAATTTTTAACATTTTAAAATAATTTTTTGTTTCTTTTAATTATATGTGTTATTTACATTATTTTTTAAACATTAAAAAAATTGATATTTTTAACAACGATATTTTTGACAACCATATTTTTTTTCTCAATATTTTTGTACTTACCATTATGTAGATAGGACTTCGATATTCTTGACATCGATATTTTTGTGTCGATATTTTTGTACCTCGATATTCTGACTGTCGATATTCTGTCAGTGATCCATTTAAAGGGTGCCATCGCCCTAGAAGCTTCCCCCCCAGGAAGGCAATCCTGTCCTAGAAGTGGTGTGAAGCACCTCCTCCCAGAACAGGCTTTGACTCTGTCCTCTGAGAGTGCTGGCTCTCACCCCATGAGGTTAGAAACATGTCTGGTAGTGGCAGGCTGGCGAAAACAAATCAGGAACCACCCCAGTGCTTGGTAGGTTTTCAGTGGACTTATTATTAATCAAAGCCAACACTGGCATCCATGAGGGTTTATTAAAATAAGAATTTTGGTAACAAACATCTTAGAAATCAGTAAAGCCATCATGGAGCTGGAAAACTTGTGTTGACAAGTATCCAGCCCATGTACTATTCATGGATTTCCCTGTGCACTTACAGCATCTCAGAGTAGACTTGACATCGTAGGGGTATATCTGCTCATGCTGATATGCCCTCACACGGGCTACAGTGCACCCTGCCTTAGGGCTAAATGCCCGCAGTAGGGGTGACTTACCTGTACCTTATGCAGTGTATCAGTGGCACGGCACACAGAGCGGTGTGCCATGTTGACTCTACAGATTTATCTGCATTAAGACATACAGCCTTCAATGTGAGCGTGCATAGCCTTGGTGAGAGGTCCCTGAGGTGGCGCAACCAGTGCTGCAGCCCCAGAGGACCCTCTTCGTTACCCATGCCCTAGGTACCAATAGCACCATTTAGTAGGGACTTACAGTGAAGGAAGTGATCCAATTAGGGCCACCAGGGTCACTCTCGACCACCTCTCAGCCTTCCTTACAAATGAAGAGTCGGTCAGACAGTAGAGAATACAAACGAAAGATATTTATTAGAGATACACTCGAGCGGAGTCCGGTCTGACCAGCCTCCTTAGATTGCTGCAGAGGGACTGACCTCTGCCAGCATGGTAACACATATTGTACATCTCTAGAACCACTAAAGACATGCCCAGACTGGAAATTTCCACTTGGGCGCTAGTGAACAAAAGAACTACAGAAGGATGAGCTACCATTCCAGGACCGGGTACATGCTATCTCAGCGTCAAGGTTACTCTACCTGTGCCCACTGCTCTAAGGGTGGGAGCAGGCCTATCTAGTGATAAAGGTATGTAATAATAAAATAGTCTATTCATTAGTACAGCATAGCTCAACCTTGGAAAAATAAAAAAAATAAAAACATGAACATCGCAGCTGCTTTCTGCTGATGCGGACAGAGTGAGACAGAAGTTAGTTTCGATCATGGCTCAAAATGGCGGCTCAACTTAAAATGGTGCCGCAAATGCTAGCTTTACATAGTGCAATACACTAGCAAAACGAATGCACACATTTATATTTCAACAGACCCTCCTTTTAGCATGAGCTAACCATAAAAAGTGGAGTAAAGAGAGAGTACAACATAGTATATATATACAACAACTATCTTTAGCATGTAGAGCACTCCATGTATTTATCATCAAAGGAAGAAGAGTCTTCAAATATACCCTCGTCTATCTGCATAAAGCTATCTATCTCCTTCTGAGTCATAATCACAGCAGTAGTATCATGAATAGGCACCTTCGGCTTTGGGATGAGGAGTGTGATACAATAAGAGCAACAGGCCAGGAGACATTGCATATAGAGGCAACATGTGAGGAGAATACCAGCAACTACCGCCAGGAAAGCGAGAATTTTCCAACCCTAGGAAGTGAATATACCCCAGAACCATCCAGAGAGTGTCCAGGTACCATTTTCTTGGTGTATGTCGGAGGAAAGCCTATGCAAATTATGTATGGCGGCATATACATTGGGAACGTGGTCTGGGATGTATACAAATATATATGCAGTGCCGACTTCACACTATTAACTATACAGGTAGGGAAGTAATTTCTTTGGTGTACGGATTTCTGGGAGTCTTAATGTAAAACAGAGGTATTAAAGAATACTAATGCACATCGTTGTTTGCAGGCAGCCAGTTAAACAGGTGTGCCCAGGTTCATATTTTTTCCACTGATACATGGATTTATCACACTAGGAGGAGTGAGAGGTAATTTCTGGCATTCTTCATTAATTTTTAATTGTGTGTTTTGGGCTTCAGAGTCTTCAATGATATTATTATTTTTTCAGTACAGTTCTGTGATTGTTTACATTGATTAGCGTGGTATTTTCTTGGCAGTTTTTATCTTCAGTGACGTCGCCATAGAACTTCATCGACACTGTTTCGTGTTATTACCACAGCTCATAGTAAGTTGACACCTCTGGTTTTGCTGTTTGGCTCGTCAGCTCTCATGATAGTGATCTGGTTTTACTTGACACACACTGTGGTTTTAGAGCTAGGGTTTCGCTTGCATTATTTTCCCTACTCTCTTCATTTATTTTGTGGTGAATTGGCTCATACACTGAGTTTTCTGTCTATAGAAGCATGTTGTCTTTTGTTTACTTTAGAGTTATTTATTACGGGCACACATTCATTATTCGTCTTTATACTGGTTTCTGTTCAAATCACATATCAGTTTCATTCTTCACCATGTGGGTGTATTGCCATGTATAATTCATATTCATTTCACCTTGTCTGGTCGTTTTACGCTGTTGTTCTTACAACTGAATGAACTGAATAAACTATACATTGATAGCATGTATAATTTTTCTTTACAGTGGGCCCTGAAGGAGGGATGAAAATAATCCCGAAATGCATTGGGCTGGGCTGGGTAATCCAGTCATAATATATACTAGAGATGTTATTTTGATTTGCAAGTGCATTTGAATTCTCTTCATGTCATCATTGTAATTATTTGTATTCATTTGTATTTACTTTTTGTACTGTGATGGAATACTGACATGATTCTTAAAAATTCCAGTTATTATATATTTTTTGCATAAATTGATGGAATGACTTGTTATCTTTGTTGTTTCAAAAATACAGTGAATTGTTGAATCTTTAACACACGTTGTGCATCCAGTGCACTGGTGAACATACGCCAGAACGGTTACTGGGATGTATACACAACAGCTACTGCCTATGACACGACAGGCCCCTCCCTGGTCAGCAAGCATGACGTCTAACACCATCCTATTTTGTAACGCAACAAGCCTCGTAGCCTGGAGCTCAGCTGTGATATTTATCAAAATCCCTGCTGTCGTATTAATAACCCCTTCGACAACTCTTGTGAGTCAACGAATATTAAGGCTGTTGGACATGGGGCCCCAAAAGGGTATGATACCTTTCATGGCGTTTGTGAACTGTTGCAAAATGGTATCTATCTGGTCTATATCTTCTGTGTTAATAACCCTTCTAACTCGGGGCAGGTATGCACTCCTACGCTGCAATCGATGGTCCTTATTGTAATTGGATGGTGCTATATACACTGGGGGACAAAAGAAAGAAAGGTAACATATACCTGACCACCCCATAGGAAGCCAAACATATAGCTTGGCATCCACAAACAAAATAGACATTATATGGTGGGAGCAAAGACGGGCTACTAATCGTACTCAGCATATATGTGTAATTGCAATTACTTTCTCCCACTTTCACCTTCCCAGTTCCCCAAACCCAGAAACCAGCTGTTGTGTTGGCTACTGGCACTGGCATAGCTTTATCCTTAGTAATATTGCGTGTTTGAAATTATCGGAAATATTCAGCAGCATTGACCCTTTGAAATCTAACATTTCATTCCGAAGCCATACTTCGTTCTGTACCTTCTCATATACATTCATACAGGCTGTTGGAGACAATGTACCAGTGGTCCCTTGTTCTCCTAACCCCATGTGAGTAAACCCTTGATGGAAACGTATATATTCTACCACAGTGCGAGAGTCAGCAGATGTCATATTTATAGCAGATAATTGAAAGTGATAATGCACCATAGGAAACAGTTCAAACCACCCTTCTCAACTTCCAAGATAGGATAATTGCATTGATAATAAAATATCACTCTCATGTGTAACTGAGGGGAGAAATCCACAGATCCAGCAATTAGTAGCATTGGACTTATCATGGGCCTGATGCAACATTTGTAAAAATATATTGTCTACATAAGTTTTTCCGATGTTCTCCTTTGTGAGGGGCCAAAGTAACAAACATGTGTTCAGGGGGAACAGGAGTTGTCCAAATCAAATAGTGTACAGGATACTTCTCATCCAGGAAGTAGGATATCCCTAATACTATTATTAGTGCAATAACAACTATTGATGCAAAAACTATTTTACTCTTTGCGGGCCAAACCCACTGTGGACGCGGGGGTGCAAAGGGCTGCTCTTCCTCAGTAATGGGCCGACCAAATGGATACATTGTAAACAAGGGAAAAAGGAATGCAATGGAACTAATGACAAAAAGGGGGGCAAATGTTCCCAGTGTCCGTCTGAGCCTCATTGGTAGACTCCTATTGTTCATAAACGTTAGCGCTCTTGAGCACTGGCGGTGGAGCTTCTCAGTCTTAGCTCAGATCCATATCCTACGTTGCAGGGTAATGTACTTCCTTCCTGGGGAGCACACTCAGCTTACCCTGTACAATGTCCGAACAATGCACCAATCTCGCCTCTCCCTAAGCTACTGTTGCCTGACTTGTCGAGTCCATCCCTGCTAATCTGACTTTTCCTTTGGTGCACTGTTCCTCTGTCGGGGGCGCAAATTGTACCTAGCTACTCCAGGCACAAAGTGGTCAGGAAAAAGGGGGTCAGACACAGAGGGGCCAGTGGAAGAAGACTCTGGAATTGCCTTAATCTCCGGGGGCACTGCCGCATTTAGGATCTCATCGTTCTCAGACTCTGTTTGGGTCAACGTGAGTTGGGTGTCCGAAAAGGGAACAAATTGCAGGACCTTCTCACACTCTGAGTCCCCGATGCCCTCATGGACCCACTGATCGTAGGGTAAGGGTAGAGGCACTTTGCGGCAATGCTGGCAATGAATCCAATTCTTTCGGCCGGTGACCTTGACTGCTGTGCGGGTGGCAAGGAACACCTGGACTGGCCCCTTCCACCTTGGCTCTAGGTTCCTTTTTCTCTGAAAGTTACAGACGAGTACAAAGTCCCCAGGCTGAATGTCATGTCCTGGCCCCTCAGGTTCTGGCGGGAGCGAACCCTGGATCTGTTGGTGAATAGAATGCAGACTTTTAGTTAACTCATACAAAGTCCACCAGCAAAGGATATTCAATTTCTGAAAGCCTATGAGGACGCGGGACGCCCCAGACATTTGCCGGGCGCCCAAACACAACCTCGCAGGGTGACAGTCCTGGTCTAGAATGTGCCGTCGTTCGTGTGGACAAAAGGGCTAAGGGTAAAGCATCTGGCCACTGAAACCCTGTGCTCTCCTGAATCTTTGCCAATTTCAGTTTGAGAGTACCATTGTACTTCTCAACCAAACCTGCAGACGGGGGGTGATTTGCAGCATGACATTTTTGTCTGTTATGGAGTCCCTCACACACCAACTGAATCATTTTAGCGTTAAAGTGGCTTCCATTGTCACTCCAAATCAAATGGGGCAAGCCGAAACGAGGAAAGAACTCCTTCAGGAGTACCTTTGCAGTCGTTATGGCCGTATTTTCTTTTGTGGGGTAAGCCTCAACCCATTTACTGAACGCACAAACAACCACCAGCATATATTTCAAGTTGTTGACTAGATCCATCTCTATATAATCTATCTGGAGGACCTCAAAAGGGAAAGTGGGAGGTGAAAATTACCAGGTGGTGTAGGGGTACCCTTTCCAGGATTATGCATCATACACACTATGCAGTATTTGACCAAGTGGCCAGCAGTTTTTGGGATATTATCATTTTGCCATAGAGGGTCTAACAACTTACAGATACCTCCAGCACTGATATGAGCTGGCCCGTGTGCCATGGTGACTACGGGGAGAACATATGCATCTGGTAGCATCCATCTCTGTTTCTCTGACTTATCAGTCCAACACCCCTCCTCATCCAAACGTGTTGTGCTTTCCTGCCATATTGCTAATTCCTCAATAGTTGCCTCACTCTGTATCTCCTTGACACTTTCCAGCCTATCCTCAAACATGGTAACCTCAGGCACCCACCTGCGGGACCTGCTACAAACATTCTTTTCATCTTTGTTCAGGCTGTCTCCTTAGCTATCTGGTCTGCAAATGTGTTCCCCTTACCCACATTATCAGTAATTGTCTTATGGGCACTGCACTTCACTATTGCTAATTTCTTGGGGAGTGTCAAAGCCGATAAAAGCCTATGTATGAGGGGGCCGTGTTGAATTTTCATCCCATGGGAAGTGAGAAACCCTCTTTCTGCCCAGAGTCATCCAAAATTATGGGCGACTCCAAATGCATACTGACTGTCAGTATAGATAATGACAGCCAGTCCCTCACTAAACTCACAGGTTTGAATAAGGGCAACAAGCTCTGCAGCTTGGGCCGACTGATAGGGAACTCGTGATGCCTCAACTACCGTGTACAGTGTTGTGATCGCGTATGCAGCAGTTGTATTGCCATCTGGTAGCTTAAAACAAGAGCCATCAACATATAGTTTCCCTTGGGGGTCAGATAAGGGAACGTCAGTCAAGTCTACCCGTCCCTTCATCTCTTCCTCTGTTCGGAAGAGACAATGATGTATATCAATTTTCTCACTCTCAGAAGGGAGGGGTAGCAGCGTGGCTGGTTCCAGAGTGGCACATCTTTTAATCGTGACATGCGGTGCAAAGAGAGTTAGCTCATAACTGGTCAGATGTGCACTGGTAAGGTGCTGCGTCTTAGTCATATTCAAAAGGTTATCCACAGCATGGGGGACCATGACTGTGAGGTCGGTATCAAGTACAAGCCCAGCCAATTGCCTTATAGAGATGGCCAAAGCCGCGACCGCTCTTAGGCAGCTCGGGAGGGCTCTTGCGACAGGGTCAAGAAGAGCATAAAAATAAGCACACGGCCGTTGCTTACCTCCAAAGGCCTGTGTTAAAACAGCCAGCCGTCTCGTATACATACAGCACGAACAGCTTTGCATAATCAGACGTACCAAGCACAGGCGCAGAGCAAAGCGCAACTTTTAATTGCTCAAAAGACTGCTGACATTCAGGCATCCAAGGCAAGGGTTCATGCACATCTTTAGTGGTTAGTGCTAGCAAAGGCTTTGTTAGTAACGAGTAGTTAGGGATCCAGTGCCGACAATAGGAAGTAATGCCAATAAAAGCACGCAGATCATTTTGAGTTTGAGGGATAGGCATTTTAACAATGGTACTGATGCACTCAGGAGTCAATCTTCTACCCTCCTTTGACAGTAGGTGACCTCCTGTCGACAATATTAAAATTTAGAAAGGGACACTTTATGTCTGTGGTGTGCCAAATGCAACAACAATTTAACCGTATTGTCTTTGCAACCCTTTTCAGTGTCAGAAGCGATGAGAAGGTCATCTACATATTGGAGCAATACATTACCTGAGGGAAGCGTAAAGGAGTCCAATTGGGCTTTTAAAGCTTGGCTATATATACTAGGGCTCTCAGTATAGCCCTGAGGAGCTCGACAGAATCTAAAACTTCTGCCAGCAAGTGTAATGCCGAACAACTGCCTGCTGTCTGGATGGATCGGAATACTGAAGAATGCATTTTTCAGATCAAGAACAGAAAGGAATTTAGCAGAGGGAGGAATCATCGTCAGAAGAGCAGTAATGTCAGGGGCCACTGGGAACTGAGGAACCACTATTTTATTAACTTTGCGCAAGTCAATCACAAAACGATAGATGTCTGGATGGTCATCAGGGGTACCCGAAGGTGCCCTCTTAAGAATAGGGAGAATAGGGCTATTACACACATTAGCAGTCGTCTCTTCAACAACTCCTGACGTAATCAGATCCTGTAGAATCCGCAACAAGACTCTCTCCCCTGTCTGTGGTATTTTGTACTGAGGATTACGAGGCAATATGGCATTGTCTTTTACTTTAATGGAAACTGGAAGTATCTGCAACAGTCCTATGTCCCTGTCACCCGTTGCCCATAACGTAGGCGGCATGTCCTTAAATTCAGCAGGAAGGGGTGCATCTTTGGACAGGCACTGCTTAGTGCTGACCAAATTCGGACCCATTGTCATATAAACACCTTCCGGGGAACAATAAATGGTCGCATGCAACTTCCTTAGTAAGTCTAACCCCATCAAATTTTCTCCACAATTATATGTCAACAAAAAAGGCGAATCCACAGTAAAAGGACCTATAGTCAGTGTAAGAGGTTTGGAAATGGGGCTCACAACCGGTACACCAGAAAATCCTACCGAAACATTATTATGGCCGGACAGAGCTGCCCCGTGAGCCAGTGAACGAGAGATAGAGCTATTCATTGTACCTGTATCCACCAAAAATTCCTTAGCTGAGCCATGCAAATTTGCAGTAACGTAAGGACCGCGCTGATCTACAGGTATCTGAACTGGTCCCTCACTCTGTCCCTGGCTGTCCTAGCTGTGAGACAGTCCCGTCACCTCGCCTAAGTCATAGTCATCGTGGTAATACTGTTTGCCTCTAGGATCATCAAAGTAGTTCTGGTCAGTGCGACCATTTGATGTCCCAACTTCCTGAACTCTATCCTGGCCACCATCTCTACGACCCCGTCCATGAGACCCTCATTTCCTCGGGACCGCCACCTTCTGCAAAAGCACAGGACACTTGCTGCACCAGTGTCCCTCCTCTTTACAGTACGCACACTGATTCGGTCCTACAGGCGTAGTATTCCTGCTAGTATGAGGAAGCTGTCAGTCCGGACCACCACGTCCTCTACCATTCCCTCCAGAAGCCTGTTGCAAAAACACCTTCATCTTCAATTCCTTATGCTTTTTTTCCACCTTCTCCTTCTCCTTCTCCTCATTTTCCCTGTGCTCATAATACTGTGTCATACTCAATATCACAGAAGGGGAGGAGGTAGTCCAAGTGCTCTCTGAAGCCTGCAGCTGAGTCGCGATCTCAGGAAGCAGGTTTGTAACAAATCTATTAACAAACAGTCGGACACCCCCCTCCACCGACAAATCCTGTCCACTAAAATCCCAAAACACCCCTTCAAACCGAGTGAAAAAATCAGACACACTTTCATCTTTCTTCTGACGACATGCCGTTAACTTGTCCCAATCTACCCTTCTCGGTGGAATAAGAGAATGCATATATGTAATAATTCGAGCAGGCAAAGCTGGTATCTCAGCCTTAGGCTTCTCACCAGACTTCCTCTCCTGGTCCCATGCTTTAATCTGATCCCAAGTACCACCCAATTCCACAACATGATCCTGTGTGTGCACTTGTCTCCAAATATCTAAGGGCACCAATAAACCAAAGAACATTTCAATATCCGCAAGTGTCATTATTGTCGAGTAAGCGGTCTCAGTCAATTCTTTATAATATGCAGTAGGATTTTTTCTAGGGTCGGGTAACTGAGTCTTAAGGGACAAAAACCTCACTCCTTTTCCATGGAGTGTACACCCATTGTTCTTGGAAACTGGCTTCTACCCTCGGACTAATAACAGTATTCTGCTGATCCCGCATCTCCGGTAGTTCAGGATGATATATGGGGTGGACTTCCCTCTTCGAAAACTAGGATACTATCTTTGGACTCTTTCCAAGCAACCTACTCCGATAAGCGACCAGCTTCGCGACATTACCAAAAACCTCACCACGTGCCATATCTGCAGCATATACAGGGTCCCTAATATCATAAATAATCTGGGGTGCCACTTCATTGAAACACTGTTCCCACAGTCCAATCAAAGTAGCAGACATGTGCTTAAGGGCATGCTGCTGACCAAAATCGGTCTTCAGACCTCATCAAATACAAATCAAAGTGGTACCATGTTCACAAAGAACTCAGACAAATTTAAGCGCTTGTCCAAAGACGGTCCTCAGACTGCGTCAAATACAAATCAAATTGGCACCATATCCACGAAGAACCAAAGCAAACTCACCTGGTGCACTCAGGTCAAACAAAGTGATTCTCCACTGCTGACTCTTCGGACCAAACGGTCAGATCCAAGGGTTTTGCCGTTCAGGACCCCAGTTGGGATGACCACTGGACGAGGCACCGCTTGGTCAGACAGACGGGGCAGCTGCGAGCACAAGACTTTCTCGTGCAGGGATCCCCGGTCCGACCGTCCGACCCGACGTGGCCCCGACCTCCTCACCCAAGGATGGGCCACCCGATGAAGTCCCTGTTCGGGCACCAACTGAAGGAAGTGACCCAAGTAGGGACACCCAGGTCACTCGCGACCACCTCTCAGCCTTCCTTACAAATGAAGAGTCAGTCAGACAGTAGAGAATACAAACCAAAGATATTTATTAAAGATACACTTGAGCGGAGTCCGGTCTGACCAGCCTCCTTGGATTGCTGCAGAGGGATTGACCTCTGCCAACATGGTACCACCTATTGTACATCTCTAGAACCACTAAAGATACGCCCAGACTGGAAATTTCCACTTGGTAGCTAGTGAACAATAGAACTACAGAAGGATGAGCTACCACCCCAGGACCGGGTACATGCTATCTCAGCATCAAGGTTACTCTGCCTGTGCCCGCTGCTCTAAGGGTGTGAGCAGGCCTAACTAGTGAGAAAGGTATGTAATAATAAAACAGTCTATTTATTAGTACAGCATAGCTCAACCTTGGAAAAATAAAAAAAAACATGAACATCGCAGCTGCTTTCTGCTGAGGCAGACAGAGTGAGACAGAAGTTAGTTTCGATCATGGCTCAAAATGGCGCATCAACTTTAAATGGTGGCGCGAATGCTAACTTTACATAGTGTAATACACTAGCATAACGAATGCACACATTTATATTTCAACAACAGAGGTAGCTGAAGTTTTGCCAGTGTTTGGGAAGGTGCTCTGGCAATTAAAACCTGGTTAGCAGGGACTCAGTGCACTTACATTTCAAAATCACTTCCGGCATCAGGCAAAATGTGGGGACTAACCATGTAAAATGAGGCACTTTCCTACACACATGCACTCACACACCCAGTCACAGACCCAAACAGCAACTATCATACCCACTCAAAGACCCATTGCACCACTAAAAACCCCAGTCACAGACCCACACAGGTACTCATACACCCACTCATAGACCCACACAGGCACTCACACACCCACTCACAGAGCCACACAGGCGCTCGCACACACTTACAGACCCTTAGCATCATTCACACACCCACTCAGAGATACACACTGGAACTCACACTCTCACTCACAGACCCACACAGCCACTCACACAACCACTCACAGGCTCATAGTGGCACTAATAGACCTAGTCACAGACCCGCACAGGCACTAACACATACACACACAGACCCACATAGGTACTTGTACACCCACTCACAAACTCACACAGTCACACACACACCCAGTCATAGACCCATAGCACCACTCACACACCCACTCACAGACACACATAGGCACTAACACACACCCACTCACAGACACACACAGTCACTCACACACCCATTCACAGACCCATAGTGCCACTCACAGACCCACTCACAGACCCACAAAGGCACTCACACACCCATTCACAGACCCATACAGCCACTCACACATCCACTGTCAAGGACTATGAATCCTCAGGGATTGCTCGATGTTAGAATGTCCACCTCCAGGCACCACCAAGTCTGAATGCCATAATGGCACAGACTGTTGGAGGAGCCAGGTGGGGGAAAGGGTGTTGGGAAGGAACAGCAGGGAAGGAGACCTGCAAAAGAAAACCAAGGTCATGAATCTACTTCTTCAGAACCTTTACTAATAACTATATCTGAATTCTCTATAATAGATATTCACCTGAACATGATAAGCTGTTGCTAATGCATAAAAGGACTGCTACTGCCTAAAGGAGAATGACTCTTGGTTTAAAACACAAGAAAAAACATGGTCACTATAAAATATAATAGTCATTAATGTCTGGTAAGTTTATATAGATGAGTTGTGTACTGGCTTACCAGTTTACACCCTTGAAACATTGTTTTGATTAGTTCTCATCAGTCCCATCAGATTAAATGCATTCACACAGTCTCAAGTGGTCCTAATGGTTTGTAGACATAGCGGGACCAGCCACGCAACTTTATACAAGAGTATTGTTCAATATAGAATATAACACACTGTTAACAAAAACAGTAAACTGCTGGACTTTTGCCAAGAAAAGCGTAAACTAGTATTATCATTTAACACAAATGTTCTAAAAAATTAAGTCTTTGGGTTTTTGCTATAAAAACTCCAACCGCTCTTACTGGAGAGATCAGTCCGATCTCATTACACCTTCTGCTTTAGGGTGAATGTTAGTTTTGGTTGAATTGTTCATACTCGATCTGAGCCAAGAGCCGACTCCTCTCAGCTCTTCAGCGTTCATCGAATTCCCCAAGGACTCCAAGACTGCACCCGCTCCAGGGCACCGAAGACAGAGCTATGAGAACATCCACACCAAACTCAGGCAGATGAATAACGAGCACGTGGTCATGGGCGGGGCTCGTTTTTTACGCAAACCCAGCCCTTCATTGCCGTCACACTCCATGTGCTGTGCGATGAAATCCTAATGCCAGTACCATGCAGTATTGCAGCGGTCACGGCTACTTATGGCTGCATAATACGAACCGGCATGGGATCCTTAAACAAATGGTGACATAGACGAAATAGTATAAGTATGCAACAGTCAACAATGGTAACAAAGGCTTGACTTAAGCATGGACATGGGTATCAAAGAAAAATTAGTTTCACCATTGACAAGGACATCGTCACCAGAATTTTGCCAACACATAGGGACTGTGCAGCTTCCCACACAGTTTCCTGGAACACCAGCTTCGGAGTCTACATAAGGTAGTTGTGCCCCTAGAGCAGTAGCCCGTAACCATGGCATCTGCACACACCCATACAGCCACTTACGCACCCATTTACAGATCTATGCAGCCAGTGATACACCCACTCACTGACCTATACAGTCACTCACACACCCATTCTCAAAGTTTACGGGTTACAGTTAAGAAATAAAAAAATTAAAAAGTTGAAATTCACTGAAAAAAACAAAGTTTACTGGGACATTAAAGTTAGGAAATTGAATTAAACAAACCATAGAAAATCAATGGAAAAAAACGAAGTTTCTAGGGATGTTATAATTAAAATGACATTTCACTAGTACACAATTATAGAAACTCATCAGTTATAGTCAGCTAACTTTAACTTGCGCCCCTGCATTGCACTGCTTATGACCTCATATATTAAATCGCTCATGACACGGTCAGTGACATCACTCATAACCTCACTGATGACATCTTAAATGACATCACTGATGTCATTACTAATGACATATTTGAGTGTGCATGTTTTCTAAAGGTTTATGAGTGTTAAAAATATACATATTCGTGTATATATATATATATGTGTGTGTGTGTATATATATAAACTCAAAAGCGGCTTAAATGACTGAGACCACCGTGGAGCAGCAAGGACGGAGTAAGATGATCCAGGACTCTCCAGGACTTTTAACCTTTATGATCTCTTTATTTATTCAGTAAATGAACGTGCCAGAGTAGTGTAGTCTGCAACAATTGCAACAACTGACGCGTTTCGGCAACCACCTTCAACTGGGTCTACCGGTTAAGTTGGTAATTAGCTTATTTAAACACTTCTCTTTTCCATTTGTATGACCCACAGAAAGACTGAAACGTTAACCTCACAACAGCCCATTAGGCACAAAACAGTCTCCATAGATCCCAAAAATTGCACATTTATCCAGACAGTATTCAAAACAAAATTCAGAACTTCAAAGGCAGAAGAGTTGTGAGATAAAATTGTGAAATAAAGTAAAACAAAATATTTTCCAAAGCACTCATGATTTCTACTATGCCTAAATTTCCTTATTGATCACCTCATCTTTCTACTGCATTCTACAATGGATGGGAAATCCCACTAATCTTTACTGAGATAATTCATCAAGTGTGTAATTCAATTGGGCATCAAACTTTTTCTTTTGCTATGATACCAATATCTATTAAACGTTAACTCTGTTTTCAAATACCAACAGGTAAAATTAAGTTTAATAGTACAAATAAAGTGCATGAGTGCTTTTCTAAAATTCAACTAAAATAGTATTGACATAGTTAAAGTGCATTCAGCTAATAAAGTGCATTTTTTCTCTCTTCTCTACTTAAAGTTAATCGATTATATTGACCTCAAAATGGTCCCAAAATGCTTATTATTTTTAATGTGCAAAACAAGCAGAACATTTAATATGCCACAGATACATGAGTATTATCAACAGTGCAAACAACACAATTTTGAAGTACAATTCAATCCCTTGGGATTCTTGACCAAAAATTCTCACACATTTATGCTACTAGTTGAGAATGTTTGGAACATCTCATGCAAACTGAAAGTGTCTCGTGCTTCAAAAGCGCATATAAGTCAAAGAGCACCCACATTGAGGTACTCTCATATCCTGCTAGGTGCATTTTTCCTCCGCCCGCAAGCAAAAGTATCTCAGAATATGCTACTCAAGTCATAAAATCCCACATCTTGAAATTCAGAGCGGGTTTTTCATAAAAATTCCCAAAAAGGTGCAATAGTGTCCTATTTGGTTTCTAAGTGAAAGATGTACATATAACTGAGCATCTGTATTGTGTCCCCAAGGTATCTCTGTTCCTATTGACAGGATCAATCGAGATTCTTGTCTCCTTAATTCTCTCACTCGATGTCCTCCTCTTGGGTGTGCTCTGACATGCTTTATTCCACAGTAACTGAAGGTGGATAAGGATCGATTGCGAAATTGTTCAAAATGACAAGCCATAGGGTAGCTTTTATCTCTATTCTTTATGGCTCGTATATGCTGCAATATTCTAAGCTTTAACTTGTTTATAGTGCTACCCACATATAGGTTATTGCACCCACAATTGAGGGCGTAGATCATGTGATCCATGTTACAGTTAATACGAGCATCAATTTGTACTTCCAGTCCCTCAATTGTCTGATAACTCTTGCAATTCAATCCGTATTTGCATGCATTACACAAGTTACATTTCACAAATCCTCTCGTGTTGACTGATGACCAGCTTCTAGATTCATTCTTTGGATTGTAGTAGCTGAAAGTCAGAATATTCCCCAGGTTTTAACTTTTTTAGATGTGATCTGTGGACCTGTGCCCACAATGTCCATTAAGTGTTCATCTTTCTTCAAAACATGCCAATTTTTTTGGAGGACCTTCTTGATATCCTGTTGGGCAGCATTATATTCCAAAAATACTCTTTTTGTTATATTTGTTTGTTCCATCATTTTTTTTTGGTACGTGGAAACAATAATTCATTCCTTGTCTTTTCATTAACTCTCCGCTTGGCATAATTTAGAACGCTAGTGGGATATCCCCAATTCCGGAAGCGTTGGACCATATTATTTAACAATTCCGCTGTTGAGCACACCCGCTTTGCTCTAAGCATTTGGCTGTAAGGAATACTGCACTTCAAGGCATGCGGATGTCCACTGTTAGCATGTAACAAGGAATTCGTTGCTATGGGTTTCCTATGTATCCTTGTGGTGAGCGTTTCATTTTTCACTTCCAGTGCCACATCTAAAAATTCACAATGAGTGCGACTCTGAGTACTTGTGAATTGTAAATTAAATTCATTGTTATATATATATATATTCACTGAAAAAACCATAGGTTTCAGACACGTTATAGTTAGGAATTAGCATTTAAAAAACCTTTGAAATTCACTGAAAAAACCATAGGTTTCAGACACGTTATAGTTAGGAATTAGCATTTAAAAAACCTTTGAAATTCACTGAAAAAACCATAGGTTTCAGGCACGTTATAGTTAGAAATTAGCATTTAAAAAACCTTAGAAATTCACTGAAAAAACCATAAGGTTTTAGGGACAGTTATAGTTAGTTGGACATTGCACTCGTACAAAACCCGTGAAATTCCCCCGTTATAGTTAGTTCAGGTAACTATAACTCACGCCCCGCAATGCACTGCTGATGACGTCACATATTACATCACTCATGACATGGTCAGTGACATCACTGATGACATCACTGATGACATCTCAAATGACATCACTGATGACATCATCCAGTGACTGTGTGTTTCTGTAAAGTTTAAATATTTTTAATATATATAGGGAAAGGCGTATTGAAGAATGAGTGGGTGTATAAGTGTCTGTATGGATGATTTAGTAGGTGCGTGACTAACTCGATAAGTGAGTGATTAAACGTATCTTACTGAATGCATGGGTTAGTGACTAAACTGGGTGAATGTCTGTATCCGTCTGTCTGTTGCTGTGTAAGTGGTGCATGGGTTTGTGAATAGCTACATGAGTGTCTATATGAGTTATTGATTGGTTGTCTGAGTATCTGTATGGGTGCCTGAGTGTTTGTGTGGGTGGGGTGTGTGCGACTCTGTGCATAGATGTGTGAGTGGGTGATTCACTGGGTGGATGGTTTCAAGAGTGCATCTGTGATAGACTGTATGGGTGGGTAAGTGTGTGTAAGAGTGTGTTAGTGAGTGAATGTATGTCCCAGTGGTACATGTGTGAGTAACTACATATGTGAAAGGCAGTATATATATGTGTTGGAGTATATAAATAGCTATAAGCGAGAGTGTGTGATTGTGAGAGTGACTGTATGGATGAGTGTGTGCTTGTATCAGTGATTGTATAAGAGCGTAAGAATGTGCTAGTATTTGTATGAGTAAGTGAGCTGGTGTGTGTATAACTGTATAGGTGAGTAAATGGTAGTGTGTTTAATAATTTGCATGACTGACTAGGTGTGTGAGTACCTCTATGGATGAGTGGCGGTGTTTGAGTGTCTATATAGGAGTATGAGTGCATATGATAGTCCTGTACTGAGTGACCATAAGTATGAGTGACTGTACGGGTGAGTGAGTGGATGTGTGTGTGTAGACCTAAGAATCAGTGAGTGGGTATGTAGTTACTGGTGTTGGAGTGTCTATGGTTTTGAGAATGGCAGTCTGTAATTTAGAGTGGGTGTATCAAAGGTTATATTAGGGTGTGAGGAGGTGCATTAAATTCTCACATGGATGATGTCATCAGTGATGTCATTTGAGATGTCATCAGTGATGTCATCAGTGATGTCACTGACCATGTCATGAGTGATGTAATATGTGACGTCATCAGCAGTGCATTGCGGGCGCGAGTTATAGTTACCTGAACTAACTATAACAGGGGAATTTCACGGGTTTTGTACGAGTGCAATGTCCAACTAACTATAACTGTCCCTAAAACCTTATGGTTTTTTCAGTGAATTTCTAAGGTTTTTTAAATGCTAATTTCTAACTATAACGTGCCTGAAACCTATGGTTTTTTCAGTGAATTTCAAAGGTTTTTTAAATGCTAATTCCTAACTATAACGTGTCTGAAACCTATGGTTTTTTCAGTGAATTTCAAAGGTTTTTAAATGCTAATTCCTAACTATAACGTGTCTGAAACCTATGGTTTTTTCAGTGAATTTCAAAGGTTTTGTAAATGACAATTTTTAAATGTATTAATTGTTATATTTATTTTTTGATACTGATTTACAACATTTTTTTAAACTATTTATTTTTAGATATTTTATTTTTTAAATTACATTGTAATTACATTATACATTACATTACAAAATATACTTTCTCAGAATGAATTACTTTAGTTTAAATACTTTGCAAATAGGCAATAGACTTTTAAGTACAGTAGTTACAGTTGTTGCAATGGGCAACACAATTTCAAAAACAAAGCAACATTGAGCTCAATGTGAATTTCTAGTTAAATGCAATTAGTTACTTTATGGATTACTTTTCTAACCACAGGACTGGATCCTAGATTCAGTCCTGGGACATCTCCTGTAAACAGTTGAGTAAAAGCGTTTTGGTTACAGTAGTGATTTTTAAGGAATATTATTGTATTTTAAAAGTTGACACTTAGAAACTTTTTCATATAGAATCACCAATGTTATCCTATGGGAGGAAATTCACTTAGCAGGTAAGTAGTGTTATCGTTACTTTTTCTTACTCAGTGGTGGATCCTGGAACCAGCACTGGTGCATCTCCAGTAAACAGTTGAAAGAATGCGTTTAAGTCACACATGCGATTTTTAAGGAGTATTTGTAGTTTGTGAAAATCGACACTTTGAAACTTTTCTGCTGAAAACCAGACAATGGATTCCTATGGAAGTAAGTTCAAGTTACTGGTAAGTACGGTTAGAATTACTTTTCAGGGTCAGTGCTGGGCTAAAAGATGCAGCACTGGGTTCTCTCCTGATAACAGGTGAGTAAATCGGAATTCATAGTTCGGCTGATTTTAGAGAAATATTATAAAGTTCCAAAACTCCACACTTAGAAGAATTTCCAAGTGAAACCAGTCAATGTTAGCCTATGGAAGGAAATTCAAGTTACTGTTAAGTACGGTTAGAATTACTTTTCAGGGTCAGTGCTGGGCTAAAAGATGCAGCACTGGGTTCTCTCCTGATAACAGGTGAGTAAATCGGAATTCGTATTTCGGCTGATTTTAGAGGAATATTTGTATGTTTCAAAAATCGACACTTAGAAACTTTTTCAGCAAAAAGCAGGCAATGATATCCTATGGAAGGAAATTCAAGTTACTGGTAAGTACGGTTAAAATTACTTTTCAGGATCAGTACTGGGCTGAAAGATGCAGCACTGAGGTCTCTCCTGATAACAGGTGAGTAAATCGGAATTCGTATTTCGGCTGATTTTAGAGGAATATTATAAAGTTCCAAAACTCCACACTTAGAAGAATTTCCAAGTGAAACCAGTCAATGTTAGCCTATGGAAGGAAATTCAAGTTACTGGTAAGTATGGTTAAAATTACTTTTCAGGACCAGTACTGGGCTGAAAGATGCAGCAATGAGGTCTCTCCTAATAACAGGTGAGTAAATCGAAATTCGTATTTCGTCTGATTTTAGAGGAATATTTGTATGTTTCAAAATCGACACAGAAACTTTTCAGCAAAAAGCAGGCAATGATATCCTATGGAAGGAAATTCAAGTTACTGGTAAGTACGGTTAGAATTACTTTTCAGGATCAGTACTGGGCTCAAAGATGCAGCACTGAGGTCTCTCCTGATAACAGGTGAGTAAATCGGAATTCGTAGTTCGGCTGATTTTAGAGGAATATTTGCACAATGGTGAAGGAAGGGGTGGGGCCTAAGGTGACATGTCTGCAAACACGCCCTGTGGTGCGTTTTAAGTTGGACAATTAATTCCTCCTCAATCCCGAGGGTCCCTAGGGGCCAACTAGCCCACCAGGTACCTCCAGTATGCGCCAGGGGCTGCGTTGCAGAGAGGTGTTCAGAGGCCATGCCCCTTTACAACACTCTGCAACGCAGCTCCGTGGCGCTTACTGGAGGTACCTGGTGGGCTAGTTGGCCCCTAGGGACCCTCAGGATTGAAAAGGAATTTATTCCCCATCTTAAAACGCGCCACGGGGCCTGTTTGCACACATGTCACCTGAAGCCCCGCCCCTCCCATCACCACTGTGCAAACGCACCCCGTGGCGCGTTTTAAGTTGGGGGATTAAGTCCCCTTGAATCCTGAGGGTCCCTGGAGTCCAACTAGCCCACCATATACCTCCAAAAGCGCCACAGAGCTGCGTTGCAGAGAGGTGTAAAAGGGGCGTGGCCTCTGTACACGTCTCTGCAACGCAGCCCCCTGGCGCATACTGGAGGTTCCTGGTGGGCTAGTTGGCCCCCAGGGACCCCCAGTATTCCAGGGGGCGCATTTGCAGAGTACTGCAGGGAGGGGGGTGGGGCCTCCGGCACGATGCCGGTCGTTTTAAAAAAAAATATTTCTATTTTAATGTGAGGGGGGCTGCATGGCCCCCCTTCCCTTGCCCACTTTTTGCCCCGGGGACCCCATCCCCCGGGGCCTGAGCATTTTATTTATTTTTTTAAATTTAAAAAAAAAAATGGGAAGGGGGCCGCGTGGCCCCCTTCCCTGGGCCTGTATTGGCCCGGGACCCCATCCCCGGGGCATGGCCTCGATTTTTAATTTTTTTATTTGGAGGGGGCTGCGTGGCCCCCTCCTCAGGCCATTTAAGGCCCCGGGGACCCCATCCCCGGGGCCGGCCTTGCACTTTTTTTCTTGTTTTTCTTTTTTTAAATTTGGGGAGGGGGCTGCGTGGCCCCCTCCCTGGCCACTTATGGCCCCGGGGACCCCATCCCCGGGGCCTGGCCTCTGGTTGGGGACTGTGGGGGTCCCCAATCCCCCACAGTCCCAGCCGGCTCCCCACCTCCTGCGCGAGCCGGTATTGCTTTTCCACATGGGGAGCAGCTAACATGCTGCTCCCCATGTGGAAAGCAATCAGCTTTGGATATTGAAGCGAGAGCAGGTTTCCTGCTCTCTCTTCCAATATCCAAAGCAAGTTTGCAATGACAGGACGGGGCCGCGAGGCTCCCGTCCTGTCATTGCAAGCAGCAGTGTCCCGGGGTAGGCACCCGGGACACTGCAGGAGCCGGCCCTGGGGGTGGCGGTCCCCAGGGCCATCACTGGCTCCAGGAGGGGGCCGCGCGGCCCCCTCCCCACATTTTCAAAGCCCCGGGGAGGTGGTGGTCCCCGGGGCTTCTGGGGTCCAAAACGGACCCCCATTTTTAATTTTTAGTGCCCCGGGAGGTGGCGGTCCCGGGCGTGTGGGGGACTGGAGCCCCCACACATGTTAAAAAAATAAAACAGAAGCCCCGGGGAGGTGGCGGTCCCCGGGCTTAGGGGGCCCTAGAGGCCCCCATACATAAATTTAACACCCCCCCACCATGCCCCCGGGACTTGGCCCACCCGGGGGCAAATTAACATCAAAGCGCGGGAGACCGCGCTTCGATTTTTTTTTTTTTGGCAGGATCCGCGCACCCTGAGCGCATCCTGCCGATTTCTTTTTTTTAAAAAAATGCTTTTTTTTGCACAGGGGGTCCTTGTGGGACCCCCTGAGCAGGCCTAGGGGGTTAGGGTGTTTCTTCCCTGCCCCCTTTGTGCTCTTTGCGCACTTGTTTCTGTCCCTCGGTTTTACCGAGGGACAAAATGGCTGCCAACACTTCCTGAATCGGAATGTTGACAGCCAGCTGACAGCCAATTAGAATGCAGCTCGTGATCGGGAGGGTACGCGGACCCTACTCGGCCATAGATATATATGTGACTTTACTTGTGAATTTCTCAGGAACTACTGAACGGATTTACACCATTTAAGCAAAAGGCACCAGTCTGAACCAAGGGCTACCTCTTTGCCAAATTTGGTGTAATTCCGTTCAGCAGTTCGGGCTGTAGCTGCGACTAAAGGTTCCTATGGAAAAATGAATGGGGAAAACGCGTTTTGGGACCCCCTTTTTCTCGGCCCCCGCTTGACGAATCAACCCGAGACTTTCAGGGTAGGAGCGGAGCGGAGCGCCCCAACAAGTTGGAAACTTTCGCGAAGATTCGTCAACCGGCGCCAACGTTATTTCAAATAGAATGTCGCGGATTTCCTATGGATAATAGGTCCTAACTATAACTATCTACTGGCGACCGCCAGTAGATAATATATATATATATATATATATTCCTGCTGCAGAGTACAAAAAGCACAGCACTCGCGGGAAACTGCTAAACCCAGGTTTTATTCGGGTTTGCCAAGCACAAAAAGACGCGTTTCGGCGACTGCCTTTGTCAATACCCGTGGTGCCGTCAAACGGTGGAACCATTATGTGGGACAAGAGCGGATTATGGAGGCATTAAGGTGCGGCTGAGCAACAAGAGATGTCTCACCACCCACTGGGGTTCTATTTTAATGCAAATTGTTAGGAGTGTGCACGGCAACTCACTGTAGTAAGAAGAGTGCACTTCAGATACCAGCAGGTGTACTTAAACTGCTGTTGCACGCTCATAATGCTGTAGCCCATTGAAAAAGTGCAGGAGCACGAAACGCGTCTGGGCTGGACTTTTATTTGGAATTTGGCATTTTCTTTGTGACTCAAGCGGCAGCCTTCATAAATACAAAAGCTCAATCTACTTGTGTGGGCCCTTCCTTTGCGGGTAACTTTGTGGTGGAATATTGCACGGCTGACCTGAGCCATGGAAGGAGTCCCGCTGCACGGCGAGCAGACCTGCGGTGCCGTCAAACGGCAGAACCGTTATGTGGGACAAGAGCGGATTATGGAGGCATTAAGGTGCGGCTGAGCAACAAGAGATGTCTCACCACCCACTGGGGTTCTATTTTAATGCAAATTGTTATGAGTGTGCATGGCAACTCACTGTAGTAAGAAGAGTGCACTTCAGATACCAGCAGGCCGTGCGAGCGGTCACGCCCACTGGGGCAGGTGTCAAGATTGACTATCACTTATAATTAAACTACCGTTGCACGCTCATAATGCTGTAGCCCATTGAAAAAGTGCAGGAGCACGAAACGCGTCTGGGCTGGACTTTTATTTGGAAATTGGCATTTTCTTTGTGACTCAAGCGGCAGCCTTCATAAATACAAAAGCTCAATCTACTTGTGTGGGCCCTTCCTTTGCGGGTAACTTTGTGGTGGAATATTGAACGGCTGACCTGAGCCGTGGAAGGAGTCCCGCTGCACGGTGAGCAGACCCGCGGTGCCGTCAAACGGCGGAACCATTATGTGGGACAAGAGCGGATTATGGAGGCATTAAGGTGCGGCTGAGCAACAAGAAATGTCTCACCACCCACTCGCGTTCTATTTTAATGCAAATTGTTATGAGTGTGCACGGCAACTCACTGTAGTAAGAAGAGTGCACTTCAGATACCAGCAGGCCGTGAGAGCGGTCACGCCCACTGGGGCAAATGTCAAGATTGACTATTAGGTGTACTTAAACTGCCGTTGCATGCTCATAATGCTGTAGCCCATTGAAAAAGTGCAGGAGCACGAAACGCGTCTGGGCTGGACTTTTATTTGGAATTTGGCATTTTCTTTGTGACTCAAGCGGCAGCCTTCATAAATACAAAAGCTCAATCTACTTGTGTGGGCCCTTCCTTTGCGGGTAACTTTGTGGTGGAATATATATATATTCTGCTCCAAAGATTGTCCCTCAGGTGAGCAGGCAGCACTCAGCCAGCATATATATATATATATATATATATATATATATATATATATATATATATATATATATATATATATATATATATATATATATATATATATATATATATATATATATATATATATATATATATATATTCTTTCACAACGGCCCACTCTTCTGACTCCTGGGCGCTCTTGGCGGTGCGGTTGCGGTTTCGGCAGAGCCAAGCCGATACTAATTCACACCACTTTTCCCCAACGGGACATCCGCTCGCACTCACGAGTAAGGAGACTTCCAATAGCATATGTTGCAGCTTCTATTTTATTACAGCATGCCAGAAAACATCTCTACGCGTTTCAGTCTCTCCAGAGACCTTGCTCACGAGACAAGGTCTCTGGAGAGACTGAAACGCGTAGAGATGTTTTCTGGCATGCTGTAATAAAAATACAAGAGCTCTTCTGCATTTCAGTATTCTACAATCTGAAACAAACCAACAAAGAAAGTATTAATTAAAATACAATTTACAACACACACATATGTTAAAAAGGCATAAACCTATACAGAGCGAAGGAAACAGTTATTAATGATAGAAAATTTCATAATTAGCCTAGATGCACAGTCAATTCTTCATCCATATTTAATCCATTTGGGTGAAGAGTATTAAATGTAATAATCATCTTGGATTCCAATCTCCTCAATTCCACTGTTCGATTACCCCCCGATTACCCCCTCACTCATGGATGGAAATTGTGTCAAGAACTACAAATTTCATTAAATTACAATTTTGAGTATGGTGAGATTTGAAATGACGCGCTATTGGGTAATGTTTGTCGTCATTTCGGATAGCGGGCATATGTTCTAGTATGCGCTTCTTTGCCTTATGGATTGTGCTCCCTATATAAACTAGTTTACATGGGCAGAGTAAGGCATACACAACATACTCTGTATTACAGGTAAGTAGTTTATCAATCACAAATGGTTTCTGATCTTGTGTTAATTTCACTGTTTTACAGCTATTGCTGTATTTACAGGCTTTACATTGGCTACATGTGAAAAAGCCTTTAATTTCATTTCTGGTTTTCTCAGGACTTACCAAACTTTGACATAAGGTATCTTGTAATTATCTTGCCTTTTTAAATGTTATTCCTGGGTTTTGCCCAATTGGTATTACAAGATCAGGATCAGTTTTGAGCACGTCCCAGTATTTAGTAAGACTTTTCCTAACGTCCCATGCTTGATTGTGAAATCTCGTAATAAATCAAAGCCCAGGTATGAAGCATGCCACCAAGGCACCTTTGGTGGGTGAGGGTTATTTTAAAAATACTAGTTGTTTTCCCATGCAAGAAACCGATGGTCTCTGATGGGTTTAGTCATTTTCTAGCAAGGATAGCACGGTTCTTCTTTTTTGCATTAAAAGCGGACTCCTTGTGTTTTTTTCATTACTTACAGAGGAGGCTGAGTCCACGGCTTTTGATACCTCTTCACTCCCTCCATTGTTTTTTGTCAACACTCCAAACCAAGAAGTGTTGGCAGCCAGTTTGTGACTCAGTAAAACCAGTGGAATTCGCACTGGGTGCGCAAATTCTGCCGAAAAAAACCCCCCAAAGCGCGGTATGCCGCGCTTCATTTTAATGAGTCCCCGGATGGGCCAGGTCCCAGGGGCAATGATTAATTTTTGTGGAGCCTTGCGGGCCCCCCCAAGCCTTGGGGACCGCCACCTCCCCGGGGCTCTAATTATTGTAATGCAGGGGTCCATTGCGGACCCCCGTCCCCAGGGACCACCACCTCCCCAGGGCTATATTCAGAAAGAAGGGGGGCCCCCCTCCTGGAGCCCCCTATGGCCCTGGGGACTGCCACCCCCCAGGGCCAGCTCCGGCAATGTCCAGGGGTGCCCACCCCCGGGACATTGCAGTTTGCAATTACAGGGCAGAAGAACAGCTCCCGCCCTGTCATTGCAAACACTGCTTTGCTTCTTGGAAGCAAAGCAGTGTTGCTTTTGCACAAGGGGAGCTGCATGTCAGCAGCTCCCCTTGTGCAAAAGCAATGCTGGCAGGGACCGCAGGGGCATTGGGGCATTGGGGCTCCACCCGCGGTTCCCAACATGAGGGCCGGCCCAGGGATGGGGTCCCCGGGACCAAAAGTGGCCCAGTGGATGGGGTGCAAGGGGCAGTAAAAGCCCTTAGGGGGGGTGGAGGGGTAGTTGTTTTTTTTTATAGTATGAAATGGCTGGGCCTTGGGGGATGGGGTCCCCAAGGCAGAATTTGAGTTATAAGAATGGGGGGCATTTTTTTTTCTCGCGTACTTGGACGCACACATTAAGGTTGTTGTTGAGGACGACTCTGTTTCCTTGATCTGTGTAGTTCACTCTATCACTTCTGTAGATGTTGTCCATATCAAAACATAGATTGTTGTTGTAGATGGACCCCTATCTATGATCTCTGAGGTATGTAGAAACAGCTTTATTGACATTCTTCCTAGATTTCTCAAACTGTGGACAGAATTGATTTGACCAGTTCCATTTCTGTCTTTGGTATATGTTAGAGTACACAAAGACAGTTTGAGGCAAAAGCAACATCAATTGTGCAAAGGTGTCCTTCATTAGCATTTCCAGTCCTACCCCAGTCAATGTGCCTAGGTCATTGCCACCACAGTGCACAATCATGAGGTCAGGGGGTTGGAGATGCAAAAAGGTTTTAACCAAAGGCAACAATTGGTGCCACTTTAACCCTCTCTGTGCAATCCATTTAATGTCCACATTTTCCAAACCTAGGTCTTTGGCAATACCTCTGCGTTCAGCATACCTTTTGCACCAGAAAACATAGCTGTGCCCTACAATCCACACTGTGAGCATCTTGAAGGGATGCCTGGAAGTAATAAAAAGATGTCTGTAGCTCAGATAGTCAGTTGGTAGAATGAGAGGTATCTAAAATGGTGGAGAACATGTTTTTTTTTTTTTAAAGTTGATAAGTGATTGGCTGTTCATCAAGATTGTGCACTCAAAAATAGGACGCATGTTACTTTGCTGAGGTATCATGTTTGTGATTCGTTGTTAGAAAATGTTTGAAAGGTACAGTTGATACCATAAGGTAATATTTTGCAAAAGTCAACCACACCTGCTGTATGCATTAGTAAGCTTGTGTGCTGAACTTGAAACTAAAGTGAACTTGTGACCTACTAGTACAGTTGAATGTTACATGAACTATTACTATGGGAACTGGCATTAAGTAGAATGGGGGAAGGGTTGAGACTTAACTGTGGACTTAAAATGTGAAATGGATACTTAAATATAAGTCAAAAGTTAGTAAATTAAGGTTTTCCAAGACAGTAGTATGTGGAGAAGTAGTGTGTTGCTGAAAATCTATACTAGTATTATTAAAAATAGGTTTTTGAACTCCCGTGTGGATTCGCAACTCCACCGCGGTGGAGTCGCGACTTCAGAAAATTACAGAAGCAGTTTGGGCACCATTTGAAGACAGTTAGAAAGAGTTAATATGTCTAACCAATAGAAATGTGTTTTACAATTTGAAATAATGATGGAAGCAATGTGATTTGATACTTACATGTATTTGAGTGAAAAAAGAGAGGGAAAGTTTGCCATTTCTGGTTTCACCTTTCTGAGAGAGGTGCATTACATTTCTTGTGTGGAAAAGAAAATCTGTTAAGAGTCTCTGATATTTGGTATTCTGCAATACTACCTCAAACATGAGTAACCAATTTTTAAGGTGTATTATATATTATTCAGCACTGCTTTATTGTTTCTAGTGATATTTTTACTTTAAAAAAAAATATATATCCAAGTGTTGAAATTGTAAGACAAATGTGATGTATGAAATATGTTATGAAATGTACAGCTCTCTATTGCTCTATTGTACTTTGTATTATTGCAATGAAATGAGTTTTGAAATAGTTTGTAGATAGTAACATGGTAGAAGGATTAGTGTTGGCTTTCTGAAATTATCCAGGCAGTACTCTTGTACTGAAGTTTTCACTGAGGCACTACTCATCTAGTCATGCATTCTCTAAGGCCCTACCCACTAACCATCTATTTGTATGTTTCTTTGATATACGATGCCACTTTTAAAAGGTACAGACACATGCAAGCGTGCTTTCTGGAATATTGTGAGAGTTTTAATAGATGGATTGAAAAGGTTGGTGCTTTGTATTTGCTTAGGTGCAACTCTCAGAGTAGTTACTTAATAGTGAAGCTGCAGTCCAAAACTGAGGTTTAAAACATTTTGCCATAGGTATTAGTGATTAGCTTAGCTTGTATTGGTCTGTGGAGATGTATACTTCAAATATGCATAATTTTAGGTGTCTTTTTAAAATGTACTGATATACTCTTGTCTTCAAGCATGCATTAGCCTTGCACTCATAGTTTGTCTAAGGTATTTTTGCTGCACTGTTCTAATCACCCATTCAGTACTGCTGCTCTCATGCAATCACCCAGGCAGTAGTTTTGCACTGAACGTTTCACTCAGGCACTACCCATCCAGTTATCCATTCTCTTAGGCACTACCCACTACTTATCTATTTGTATGTTTCTGTCATATTGTTGAAAATAACCTCAAGAGAGTACCCATCTTTCACAACCACAACACTACTCCCACCAAGGCCCAGCTAAAATGTATCCTACTAAATTGTAGATCGGCATCACGTCATGCCGCTGATATAGCTGACCTCATAATAACCAATGAACCCAACCTTATACTTTTAACGGAAACTTGGCTAAACAAATCATCCACGCCCATTTTAGACATACTAGTTCCCCCAAACTATTACATTACAAGACTAGATAGACATGATAGGCCAGGGGGTGGTATTGCCTGCATCCATAGGAACAACCTCTCTATGAACCGCTCGAACTCCCCGGCGCTCTCCTCCTGTGAATACCTTTGCCTAGACATCATGAGCAATAACAAGCCAATATGCTCACTACATTCTTTCTACCATCCTCCTGGTAACAACCCCATCTTCATCGAACACGTAATGGATATCCTAGCCACAAATGTCGGACAACAGAATACTAAGATCTTCCTGGGGGACTTCAACCTCCACTGGAATGATCCTGATGACCCAGAGGTCAATAGCCTCAAAGCTTTCCTGTCCGACCAAATCTGTGACAGCCCTACCCACAAAAAAGGCTCAACCCTCGATCTAGTAATTTCCAAAGCAGACTCTACCCAGCTGAAATCGATCCTCCCTTGCGACTGGTCCGACCATCACATAATCACCTTCCATATCAATGTAGTAGTTAAACTACTCTCTGTCCAACCTACAAGAACGAAAATCTGGAAGAGGAACCTAGAAAACGTCAATCCTGCCTCACTCGCAACCGCTAGTCACATCCTCACGCCCCCACCGGATGGATTAAAGGATGTACATAATCTGACCAATCACTACTTTCACTCTATGAACAGGGTACTAGACAACTTAGCTCCCCTACAACTGAAAAGAGTCACCACAAAAGACTCAAACCCCTGGTATGATGGTAGGCTAAACGAAGACAGAAGATCACTAAGAGCAATTGAAAGACAATGGAGAGCCGCTCCATCCGCTGCCCACCTCAAATTACTAAGAAGCACGAGAAATTCCTATTACAGAAAGATTAGACGATCAAAAGCTGATTTCATATGTAAACAATTAGACCAAGCCAAGAATCGTCCCAAAAGACTATTCAAAATAATCAAAGCTCAATCTAAGGGTGTCTCCCACTCCCCCCAAGCTAATCCTGAAACATTCCCCAATTGCGAGGAGCTTGCCTCCTTTTTCACAACAAAGACTGAAAACTTAAAGACAGACCTACTTAACAATCTATTATCCCATACCGACCCACACATGCACTCCTCACCGACCACACCAGGGACCCCGATTAACTGCTCTACAAAGCTCGACCTCAAGAACAACGCCTCCTGGACCGCCTTCAGCTTCTACAGTGAAGAAACTATCTTAAAAACACTCACGGCTCTGAATCCCTCCAATCACTTCACAGACCCTCTCCCAGCAACCCACTTAAAAACCTTCACTCCACTGCTAATGCCCCTATGGGATTTATAAATACCTCTCTTCTGCAAGGAACCATCCCAGACATCCTCAAAGCTGGTCAGGTATCCCCCATCTTAAAGAAACCATCAGCAGACCCATCAGACCTGAATAACTATCGCCCAATTTCCAACATCTCGACCCTGGCCAAACTACTAGAAAAATATGTCCACACGCAGCATAGTAACCACATAGACCACTTAAACCTGCTAGATCAATTCCAATCAGGCTTTCGATCAGGGCACAGTACAGAATCAGCCATGACCCACATAACAGATGACGCATTACAAATATTGGATCAAAACAAAGCCTGTTTGCTAATCCTGCTTGACTTATCCTCAGCCTTCGATATAGTCAAATACGACAACTTACTAGACCTCTTGAAACATAGAATGGGACTATCTGGTATGGTGTTAAACTGGTTCACTTCCTTCCTCCAAAACAGAACACAAAGATTCAAGATCAACCAATCTTTATCTAACCCCTCCCCAGTCACTTTAGGAGTACCCCAGGGGTCCTCCCTCTCCCCAACACTCTTCAATCTGTTTATGGAACCACTCACTGAGCTTCTCAACTCCTCAAATATCCAATATCACATGTACGCCGACGACACACAACTCTACATTAAGGTCCACTCACTTGAAGACATCAAGTCCCTTAATTCAACGCTCCAAAAAACACAGACCTGGCTGGCAAAGAACCATTTAAAACTAAACAACCTAAAAACAGAATTTCTCTTAATCGCTCCCCCCAACCAAACAACCATCATCCGCGAGTGGATGAAGCATCTAATAGCACTCGATGGTCAACCTCTCATCATTGATTCCGCTAAATCACTAGGAATAACCCTGGACAATAAGCTAAATATGCTGAAGCACATCAGCGTTGCAACTAAAGGAGCACATTTTCAGATGAACACCCTGAGAAAACTGAAACCCTTCATACCCGCAAATGACTTTAAACAGGCAGTTCAAACTCTAGTAATTCCCAGAGTGGACTATGGGAGTGTTGCTCTCTGCGGCCTGCCCAGATCAACGACCGCTCCTCTAAGAGCCTCAATCAATACAGCTGCTAGACTCATCACAGGCTCCAAAAGAAACTGCCACATTTCCCCTGACCTTCGTGCCCTCAGCTGGCTACCTTTTGAGGCCAGAATCCATTTGAAAATCGCCTGTATGACACATAAGGCATTGCATCCCAAAACCCAGAGATACCTAGCGGAGAAACTAGTACTATTGGGTGGTAACAGATCTACTAGGAGTTCTAACAATCTTCTACTTAAACCACAATGTTTCTCGAAGAAGAAAACGTACAACCGTACCTTCTCAGGAATGGCTCCCAGGATTTGGAACGCCTTGCCCCCAGAAACGAGACTTAATCCGTCTGCAGCTTTTTAAAAAAAGAAGTGAAATCGATTCTCTTGGCCAAATTCACCTGAACTTTTTTATACAATCTTGTAAATATGTGCTAGTCTCTAATATTTACCACTACTGTATTCACATAATTCATTGTACTTATATGTATATGTCGATATATTTGCCCTGTAAATCGCTCTGATACCTGCGCTATACAAAACTGTCAAAATAAATTTAAAAAAATATATATATATGATGGCACTTTTAAAAGGTACAGACACATGCATGCATGCTCTCTGGAATATGGTGAGACTTTTAACAGACACATTAAAAAAGTTGCTGCTTTTAATTTGTCTAGGCCCGACTCTCTGAGTAGTTGCTGAATAGTGAAGCTGCAGCCCAAAAGTAAGGTTTAAGAGGTGTTGGTAGAAGGATTAGTGGTTAGGTTAGCTCGTATTGGTCTGTGGAGTTGTACACTTTAAGTATGCCGCATAATTTTAGGTGTCTCTTCAAAATGGGAAGTGCAGTCTGTCAAGTTTATGGGAGTTGTTAGTCTTATGACTGAGGTATGTGTCTGCATGCACATGTATTCTCTCACATGTTATGGCTAAACAGATGGTAGAGGTATAAAACTCTGGTATACATGTATCTGTATGTTTCTTTTATATATAATGCCACTAGGAAAAGGCACAGACACATGCATGCAATGTACACCCTCAGACATTAAGCATAGATTTGTGCAATTGCCCAGGCACTACTATCCCATTCAAAGATTCAGTCAGGCGCTACCCATGCTCTTTTCTATTCACTCTGGTACTACTGATGCACTCATAGAATGGCCCAAGCATTACCATTACACTCATATTTTCTCTCATGTACTTCTCGTACAGTCATACAATCACCCAGTTACTACCACTGCAGTCAAAGAATCACTGAGGCAGTACCCATGCACTTTTTTATTCTTTCAAGCACTACTCATACACTCTTGTCTTCAACTATGCGTTAGCCTTGCACTCATGGTTTGTCTAAGGTATTTCCCCTGCACTGATCTAATCATCCATTCAGTACTGCTGCTATCAAGCAATCACCCAGGCAGTAATCTTGCACTGAACTATTAACTCAGGCGCTACCCATCCAGTCATGCATTCTCTCAGGCAATACCCACTACCCATCTATTTGTATGTTTCTTTGATATATGATGCCACTTTTAAAAGGTACAGACACATGCATGCATGCTCTCTGGAATATGGTGAGACTTTTAACAGACACATTGAAAAAGTTGCTGCTTTGTATTTGGTAGGCCCAAGAGTCTGAGTAGTTGCTGAATAGTTAAGATGCAGCCAGAAGTGAGGTTTAAGACATGTTGTCAGAGGGATTAGTGATTAGGTTAGCTCATATTGGTCTATGGAGATGTACACTTCAAGTATGCCGCATAATTTTAGGTGTCTCTTTAAAATGGGAAGTGTAGTCTGTCAAGTTTAAGGGTCTTTTTAGTCTTATGAGTGAGGTATGTGTCTGCATGCATATGTATTCTCTCACGTGTTATGTCTAAACAGATGGTAGAAGTATAAAACTTTGGTATACATGTATCTGTATGTTTCTTTTATATATGATGCCCCTAGGAAAAGGCACAGACACATGCATGCCATGTAATCCCTCAGACATTAAGCATAGATTTGTGCAATCACCCAGGCACTACTATCCCATTCAAAGATTCAGTCATGCACTACCCATGCTCTTGTCTATTCACTCTGGTACTACTGATGCACTCAGAGAATGGTCCAAGCATTACCCTTACACTCATATTTTCTCTCAGGTGCTTCCCATACAGTCATATAATCATTCAGTTACTCCCACTGCAGGCATAGAATCACTCAGGCAGTATCCATGCACTTTTTTATTGTTTCAAGCACTACTCATACACTCTTGTCTTCAACAATGCGTTAGCCTTGCACTCATGCTGTGTCTAAGGTATTTCCCCTGCACTGATCTAAACATCCATTCAGTACTGCTGCTCACATGCAAACACCCAGGCAGTACTCTTGCACTGAACTAGTCAGTCAGGCGCTACCCATCCAGTTATCCATTCCCTCAGGCAATACCCACTACCCATCTACTTTTATGTTTCTTTGATATATGATGCCACTTTTAAAAGGTACAGACACATGCATGCATGCTCTCTGGAATATGGTAAAACTATTAACAGACACATTGAAAAAGTTGCTGCTTTGTATTTGGCTAGGCGGAACACTCTGAGTAGTTGGTGTATAGTGAAGCGCAAGCCTAAAAGTGAGGTTTAAGACTTCTTGATTGAAGGATTAGTGATTAGGTTAGTTTGTATTGGTGTATGGAAATGCATACTTCTAGTATACCATATCATTTTAGGTGTCTCTTTAAAATGGAAAGTGCAGTCTGTCAAGGTTAAGGTACGTTGTAGTGTTATGTCTCAAGTATGTATCAGCTTTCACATATATTCTCACATGTGTTATTTCTATAGAGATGGTAGAGCTATAAAACACTGGTATATATGTATTTGTATGCTTCTTTTACATATGAGGCCACTAGGAAAAGGTACATACATATGCATGCTTGTTTTTAGGAATATAGTCAGCTAGACACTACTATTCCAGTCGAGCATTTACTCAGCTAGTACCTATGCACTCATGTATTCACTGAGACAGTAATGATGCACCTATGTAATTGTCCAAGCATTATGTTAATGCTCATAGTTTCTCAGAGGTATTTCCCATACATTCATACATTGATCCAGGTACTACTTCTGCAGTGATAGAATCACACAGGCAGTATGCGTACATTCATGTATTATCTCAAGCTCTACCCATACAGTTATGCAATAAACCATGCGTTAGGCTTGTAGTCATAGTTTCTGTCAGGTATTTTTGTTGCATTGATGCAATCACCCTGGCAGTATTGGTGCACTCATTCTATTATTGAGGCTCTACTATAGCACTGAAGTATTGACTTAAGTAGTAGCCATTTAGTGATACATTTTGTTAGGCACTACATATAAATCATCCAATGATCCTACCATTACTCTTACAATTATCCTTTTACTTAGGCACTACCATGCAGTCATACAGTTAAGGAGAAACTATCTATACACCTACTACTCCTCTTCCCTCTTTCAGCATCTGTCTAGTCTCTTTGTGCAGTTCTCTTAGTTGTTTTGCACCTCTGTTGCCTCTTTCTGCACCTCACTTGTTTCTTTCTGCACTCCTCTTGGCTTTTTCTACACCCCTCTTCCTTATTTCTGTACTTCTGTTGCCTCTTTCTGCACTCCTCTTCTGTCTTTCTGTACCTCAGTTGCCTGTTTCTACAATTCTCTTGCCTCTTTGTGCAGTTCTCTTGCCTCTTTTCCATTTCTATTGTTTCTTTGTTCAGTTCTCTTGCCTTTTCCTGTACCCTTGTTCACTTTTTCTGCACCTCTATTGCTTCTTTCTGCGCCCCTTTTCCTTCTTTCTGCACCTCTTTTGCCTGTTTCTGCAACTCTATTTTATCTTTCTGCACCTCTCTTTCTTCTTTTTGCACCCCTGTTGACTCTTTCTGCACCACTGTTGTCTCATTGTGCATGTTTGTTGCTTCTTTCTGCAGTTTTTTTGCTTCTTTCTGCACTTCACTTGCTTTTTTCTGTACTCCTCTTGTCTCTTTTGCACCTATCTTGCTTGTTTCTGTACCCCTCTTCCCTGTTTCTGCACCTCTCTTCCCTCTTTCTATATCTCTGTTCCCTCTTTCTGCAGTTCTCTTGCCTCTTTCTGCACCTGTTTGGCTTTTTCTGCACATCTTTTGTTTCTTTCTGCACTTCTCTTGTTTCTTTGTGCAGTTCTCTTACCTTTTTCTGCACCTCTGTTGCTTTTTTCTGGACTTCTTTTCCTTCTTTTTGCTCGTGTCTTATTTCTTTTTCAACTCATTTTCTCTCTTTCTGCACCCCTTTTATTTATTTATGTACCTTACTTGTGTTTTTCTACAACTGTTTGCTCTTTCTGCACTTTTTTTTCCTCTTTCTGCACCTGCCTTTTTTCTTTTTGTACATCTGTTGCTTCTTTCTGCATTTGTTACATTTTTCAGAAGCTGTGTTGTTTGAGTATTTCATTTTGCTGTTTGTAAACCTTTTGTTTTTTTCCTTTCTCCTTTTGGCTGTGTGACCAGCTATTCTTGTGTTTTCACAGATGTTTTGCTCATTTTTATACTTTTCTCTTCTTATGAGATATAAATGCAATAGAAATGTAATTGTAATTTTGCGCTTAGTTGTTATTTTCAAAATTGAAATATTATTAATTTTGAAATTTTACTTAATGTACTAAAATAATTAAACTATAATTTGTTTTTAGGAAGATATTTTATGTGGATTAAAAATAAAAGATGGCAAGAAAACATGAAAAGAAAAGAGAACAAAGGAAACAGAAGTACTTAATGAAAACTAAAGCGAGTGGAGTAGAAAAACAGCAAAAAAATGCTGAGGATAAAATGGCTTCTGGTAAGCGAACTAAACAATTTATTAAAAAAGTTGTGAAGTGATAGAATGATCAAAATACTAATCAAAGGAGGAAAGAAATTTTTCGAAGAAAGGAGAAGCAAATGAAGAAACACAATGGAAAACAAGCACATGTTACAAAAAGACAGAAACAACTTAAGGACATACGTGTACGTATGTTTCGTAATATAGTAATTCAAAATTTATTAAAAGATTGTAAAAAGTATAAAAAATTATCTGCCGCATATAAGAAGAAGCAACAGATTGAAAGTGTAGTAGATACTGCTTTTGAAGTGAAACGGAAATTATTTATATTGGTATTGAAGAGAATGAAAGCATTGAATAAAACAATGCACTTTATGAAGGAGAAAAGCAAAGAAAAAGACTGGTTAATAGAAGTAACTTTTGCAAAGCTTTTTCTGGTGAATGGAATCATACTTCTAGTACAGAGCCTCTTTTAATGAAAAAGTTATTTTCAACAAAATTAATTAGTTCACGCAGCTGATACCTGTGGTCGTTGTTACGTAAAAAGTCCTGCATTATCTTTAAGTGAAATGAACACAGCTCTTTTGTATGGATCAGTATCGGATGTAAAAAAAGTTTGTGATGATATAGTTTTGTTTCTTTGATTCACAAGAGGAGTGTAGAGAAAGTGAGAGTTTGATAAGTGTAGGTGTTGAACAACAGTTGGAAGATATTAGTACTGAGAAGTTTGAAGAAGAAATTACAAAGTTTAAGATACTTTCATGTGAAAAACCAAACTATGTTTGTATTTGTTGTTGACGTACTCACTAAAGAAGTCAAACTAGGAATGTTGATGTGTATTTAAAAAGTGAAAAGGAAAATAATGATAATTGGGAGCAATTGGGTGCTTATTGGTTGGTGTAAGGTCGTTTTGAGTTTGGTACTGATCAACGTATTTGTAAATATTGTTACAACAAATTAGAAGAGAACAAAATGCCAGCTAGAGCAGTACATAATAACATAGAGTTGGTAGCTATTCCTCCGGAACTGGCAGATTTAAATACATATAAGTCCATTCTTATTCAATCTGTACACCCGTTTCAGGCTATAGTTCATATGGAGCCTAAAACAGGTAAGCTGCCTCCAACAGATTTACAAAGAGGTCTGAAAGGAAGAGTTGTGTACTTACCTTTATATTTTAAAAAACATGTTGAAACTGTTGGTATAGAGAGAGAGGAAAGTGAGCCTGTAGTTATTCTAGTTAATGGTGTACCAACAGAGAGTCGGAAAATATGGCAAGAGTAAGTAGATGTCACCAAACTTCAAAAGGCTACATTATATCTTGTACAAAATAATATTTATTATAAAATTGTAAATGTGGAAGACCAGGAAATATGTTTGGAAGAAGATACAGAAATTTCAACTGGCCAAATAGAAAAAGTGGACAAGAGCAGGAGTGAAGAGATTTACGAACATTACAGTATACATCCTTTACATACAAAAGAGGTCATTGGAAACACTATTGAATTATTTCAAATGAAGAATGCAAAGGGAACTCCCATGAGTGTATGGGAAAAAAGTTTAGGAGCTCGTTGTTTTCCACAACTGTTTCCCACTGGAGAGGTGGACGATATGATGAAAGAGAAGTACAGATTCCAGCTTCAGAATACCGGACGACAAGATTGTACTCAGAAGATCCAAGATTTTGACAGTGTATTCCATATATATTTCATCTTCTATTTGAAAGTGACTTGTCTGGACTATCATATGTAGTGAATCACATATTAAAAACAGGAGTACATCGTACACATGTTTCTGCACAGGAATTTATGGACAAAGTTCAACAAAGAGACGATCATTTGGAATCTCAGTTAATTAATTTGATGGCGTGTCAACGTGGTACTAATGAGTATTGGTATCGTCGTCATGGCGAACTTAAATGTATGTTAAGAAACTTAGATACTCCTACCTGGTTTCTAACACTTAGCTGTGCTGAATATGCTTGGAACGATTTACTTGAATTTCTTCGACAAGCAAATTCAAATGTCAAGAATATTGAATTGAAGACAGCTGGAGAATTGTGTTCTTTGGATCCTGTGGATGTGTGCAGATATTTTAATCATAGGTTTCAAGCTATGATGTCTTTTATCTACAATAAAAATAATCCACCTCTTGGAGAAGTTACTGATTTCTTTTGGAGAAAGGAGTACCAAGCCAGAGGTGCTTCTCATATACACATGTTATTTTGGATCAAGGATGCACCTAAATTTGGAACCGATTCTAATGAAACTGTTTTGTCTTTTATCGAAGAGTATGTTACCTGTGCCATTCCAAAAAAAGGAGGAAAAGAGAGCTTAAGAGAACTAGTTTTATGTTTTCAAAGTCATCGATGTGGAAAATATTGTCGAGGAAAATACAAGTCAAAGGGAAAATTTTATACAAAATGTCGTTTTGGATTCCCACGTCCAGTAATTTCAAAAGGAAGAGTCAATAGTTTTATGTCAACAGTAAGACATACTATAACACGAAAATCTCCAAAGAATACATACAACATAAGAAGAACTGAAGATCCAAAATATATTAATGACTACAATCCAGTGATTTTGACAATGTGGAATGCAAACATGGATATCCAGTATGTTGCAGATAATTCAATTGCTGTTGCTCGCTATGTTACGTCATATATAACAAAATCTGAAAAGACAGAGTTGAAGGAAATGTGGGAAGAAATTTCACAAGAGAAGAGTCTTAGTAGCAAATTGTACAGCTTTAGTTTGAAAATGCTTTCATATAGAGAAATTGGATCCTATTAATGTTCGGATCGGTTGAGCTCTGCGGGTTCATATTCAAAGTCAAGAGGAATCATTTGGGTAAGTCTAGGTCTTGCGGCTACACGAAATAGAGTTTTGAAATCTGTACAAGAAAATTAATTCTTAGCATTGAATGAACCACAAAGTACAGATATTCCTAAAACTAATATGTTGGATACGTACTATCCCAAAAGGAGTCCACATCTGGAAAACGTATGTTTCTATGAGTACTGCAACATTACAGCTTTAAGAGAAATGGTATTGAAAATAGAAATGAAGAAAAATATGCAGTAATTGGATGTGATGGATGTTTGGTAAAACATGCCAAATGAAATCTTAGTAATCACAGAAAACTCAGTTGTGAAACTCCAGAAAAAAGGGAATTTTTCTGTTTAGCACTACTGCAACTCTTCAAGCCTTGGCGTAGTGAAGCGGAATTACATGGAGATTTCAACTAATATGAAGATTCTTTTAATGCATGTAAAGATAACATTCAATGAACAATTTTCCCTACTTATCTACAAACGTTAAGTGAAGAGACTGAACAAGAAACTAAAAGTGCAGCTGAAATAGCTAGAGACAGTTCTCAAGATAGTCAGAGTTCTGCTCCACTAAGTCAAGATCCACTAGGAGAACCAATTATTGAATATGAAGCAGCAATAGCCATGAATGAAGTAGAAACGACAATGTAACAAGCACAGCCGGATATTATTGATTTGAGAAAGTTCGAAGAACAACTAAATATTGAACAAAAAGAAATATGTGAGCAAGTGATACTACAGATACAGCACGGTTTGCTACATGAAAAAAAGAATGCCAATTCACATCATTTAAACCTATTCGAATGTACATCAGTGTTCAAGCTGGAACAGGAAAAAGTTTCTTAATAAAAGTTTTCACCAGTTATCTACACAAAACTACTGGATGCCATTTATCATGTGTTGTAACAGCTCCAACTGGATTAGCAGCACACAAAATTAAAGGGATTACTTTACATCGATTACTCATGCTACCAGTTGAACATGAAAATATTGGAATATCACAAGCTATCTGGAGAAGCTTGTTATGAAGTGTCAAGAGTACTGAAGAAAATGAAACTTCTAATCATTGATGAGGTGAGCATGGTCTCAAACATAATGCTTGCCTTTGTACATTTAAGAATGCAACAGAATTTAAAACCAGATTATGATGTTCTATTTGGAGGAAAACATGTAATTGTATTTGGCGATCTACTACAACTTACTCCTGTGAAAGGGCAACCTGTTTTTAAAACACTTGTCCATGAAGGCACTAGAAAATCTTTGAGAAGTATTGGAAACGTCAACATTTAGTTTCATTTTGAATATAAAGAACTTATTAAGAATATGAGGCAAGCTAGTGATGGACATTATGGAAAAAAAATTCAAGATATAAGAATTGGTGTTTTGACAAAACATGGTAAAGAAGCTTTACAAAGTCAGCTTTTAACGAACTTGTTTGCAAATGAAAACATACCGGCTGAAATACTGTACAAAAAGATTGGAGAAAAGAAGTCTATAGTTTGCCTAATGCCTACACTGCAAGAGTGTTCTACATTCAATCAAGAACTTTTGAAATTGGAAAAACAACCAATAGTGAAAATAGAAGCTATTGATAAAATGGAACACGAAGGAGTTATTATTCTTCTCTCAGAGAAATTACAGACAAAATTGGATTCTTTGGAAAAGTCGGTGTCTAAGACTGCAGGTTTAGAAAAAACTTTATATGTGTGTATAAATTGTCGGATAATTTTACGGCATTATTTGAATGTAGAACAAGGTCTAGTGAATGGAGCAATGGGAAAAGTTGTTGATTTTGCTAATTATCAGAACAGATATGGAATTGAATTTTTGAAGATTAAATTTGATCATATTGAAGAGGGAAAACAGATTGGACGTTGTGCTGTTCGTTTTTTGCTTGTCAAAGACTTGTATGTTCGTAGAAAACAGTTTCCCCTTATTTAGCATATGCAGTAACCATTCATAAATCTCAAGGTTTAAGTGTAGACAGTGCTTTAGTAAATATTGGAAGTACAGTGTTTAAAGAGGGCATGGCATATGTTGCATTGTCTCGAGTAAGAACATTATCTGGTTTGAATTTGATTGATTTTGACGAGAAAAAGATTAGTGCTGATGCAAATTGTGTAAGAGAGTATAATCGGTTAAAAAGACTTTATGCTCCTAACTTAGGTGAATATTCCATATATGAGAAACGTGTAGTATGTCCAAACTGAAATATGAGAAACATTTTAGTGTGATTCAAAAAAAGAAAACAATTCAAAAGAATGATGAAGCTGCAAAGAAAATTAAAATGGACACTGTTGATGATATTGTGGGATACCAGTTAGAAAATAGTTCAGGTATCAACTGCTATGCTAATGTAATTGTAAATGTTGTCTTTTTTCTAGACGATCTTCATCATGAAATTATGGAAAATCGAGAAAAAAGATTCTGTTCTTTATTGCATTATATTTTTCAAAAGTTGGTAACTGATAGAACTAAAATCCATACTGCTTCTGGCATTCGGCATCTTATGGATATATGTACTGGATCATTGAAATTTACATTGAATGTACAAGAAGATGCACAAGAATTTCTTATGTTTATGCTTGGAGTATTGGAAGATGAAGGAATAGAAATTGAAAATTTATTTGGAGTAAGTTACAGATGGGATCATAAATGTGAAGAGTGTTCATTTTCTTCTACTACTGAAATAGACACTGAACGATTCATATACTTGACGATACCAGATTGCAAATCAGTGTCTTTTAAAAAATTAGTAAAAATAGGTAATCAGGATATGAAATGCTCTCATTGTAAATCAGACATGTTGTCAACATTACATATAGACAGATATGGAAAATATGTAATTTTAATGCTACAACGTTGTAGAGCAAATGGAACAAAATTGGAAACCAAAATAAAAAATTTTGTGGCAAGTCAAGTATCAATGTCAGGAAGAACTTTTAAAGCAGTGGCTATTATTTTCCATGATGGACCTACTACAACATCTGGACACTATACTGTGTATTTAAAGTATAATAAAGGATGGACACACTGCAATGATGCTCATTTGGAATTCAAATGTAGGCTGCCTTATGAATTACCAAATTCATATCTCATATTTTTGATGCCAAAGTATTGAAAACATCATTCGGCCTATTGGGAAGATGTGAACACATATTAACGAATTTATTTTGGATATTTTCAATGCAAATGAATTTGGAAACATTATTCGGCCTATTGGGAAGATGTGAACAATTAGGGGTCGATTCCGATTCGGGCCGGAAAAAGCACCGACCGACTCGGAGCCGGAAAAATTACCGACCGACAAGTACCAGTGGCGCCCGACACGCCAAGTACGATGCAAGCCGCGATAAATCCGACCGACACGTTAGGAAACCAAGCCGACCGACCGAGCCGCTCGGAAAATAGCAATCCGGCCGGAAAAACACGCGAATCCAACCGACCGACACGCACCCGGAACAAATCCGACCGAATCGTACCCGCCAACTCCAAACCGCAAAGTACGATGCAAGGCGCGAAAAACCCGACCGAGTCGGACGGAGGACAAGCCGTACGACCGACACGCATACAAAACCGAGCCGAAGCAACACAATACACCGCGACCGACGCGTACGCAGCATACAAAACTGCACAAACACAGCGTGAACGAAACGGAGAACACCGTACGAGACCAATGCAGGGTCCGACTCGGTCACAAGAACGTTTCCAACATACACAAACAGCACAAAGGAAAAATCACCCAAAAAAGGCCAAACAAGCAATTAGCAAGCCAATAAATACTGGGGGGGTGGGGACAGAGAACAAAGACACACCCACAACTCCACCTATATAAAGGACACAAATCACTACCATGAGCCTTTGCAAATGCCATTCCACTGCCAGCACCCAAGAGAAAGCAACCACACACCCACAGCTCATCCCTCACACAAGCCACACACCATCAGCACACCAACAAATACCTACCTCACATACACCCAGCAAAACACACACTCACACACCCTCACCTGCACACCAACACACACATCACCCACCATCACCACCCATCACCATGCCCCCAAGAAGAATCCCAAGTTCCTAGATAGTGAATTGGAAGTCATGGTAGACGAGATCCTCAGGGTGGAGCCACAGCTGTTTGGCACATCTGGTCCAACAGACCCCCATGTCGCAGAAAACCAAGATGTGGGAGAGGATCATCAACAGGGTGAACGCCCAATCACCATGTCGGCGCACAAAGACCGACATCCAGAACAGGTGGTATGACGTGCGCAGGAGGGTACGGAACCTGCTGAAGCATAGACAACATCAACAGCCAACACACCGGCAGTGGCCCTCCTGCCAAGCCAATATACCTCAGGCCCTGGGAGGAGAAGGTGCGGGCCATCCTTCCGCCAGTGAGCGTATATGGACTAGAGGACATCCCAGAGCCTGGTGAGTACACAACAAATGTACACAATATACTGCCACAAAACACACACACATCACTGTCAAGGGGAGAGTCAAACCATGCACTCATAGCAATTACACAGCAACTAGAACAGAATCATCCCAAAATGTGTATGTCAGTCAGATAAACACAACACATGCCATCAAAAAAGTCACATCCAACTGTGCCAACACATGTACAAACACAACCACAACTACAGCTAGGCAGTGGCACAAATAGAACTAACACACACATCCACACATGTAGCCACCACAACAACACCAACACACAGTGAAGACCACTCAAAGGAAGGAATTCTGTGTATGCTGGCCAAGTCAGTGTAGCCAATAGCATGATGGGAGTCGTAGTCACACATATTGCCCCCCCCCACAACTGGCCCATCAACACCACCCTGAACCATGCTCACATCACAGGGAGTGGAGAAGGACTCACAAGATGGCTGACACTGGCTACTGCTGTGGGGAGCACAAGGCCCTGCTGCCAACTGTGCACCAACAAACAGCAGGACACCACTGACTGACATCCTGAGAGACAACTTACACTCCCTGCAATGCAAGCACGTTCCATGGTGGGATATCTGGCTGGCTGGGTGGGAAGGAGGACTTGCAGCACTGACCATAGTCACAAGCACCTCCCCTCACCCACCCCCCAACACAAACTCCACAGTACCCACCTGGTAGAATGCAATGCCCTCCATCCTAACACAAGATCCCACAAAGCACCACCACCCTGGGTTATGTTGTGTGAAGCACAGGGACACTCTTGGGACTCTTAGCCAAACAACTGCCAGGACAACACTCCCAGCCATCCTGTCAGCACAGCCAGCCCACCCCACAGGGAAGCAGAGTCAAAAGGAAGGAAGCATGGGCATGCTGGGAAGGGGGTGGAGGCAATAGCATGATGGGAGTCGTAGTCACTGATATTGCTCACCCCCACAACTGTCCCATCAACACCACCCTGAACCATGCTCACATCACAGGGAGTGGAGAAGGACTCACAAGATGGCTGACACTGGCTACTGCTGTGGGGAGCACAAGGCCCTGCTGCCAACTGTGCACCAACAAACAGCAGGACACCACTGACTGACATCCTGAGAGACAACTTACACTCCCTGCAATGCAAGCACGTTCCATGGTGGGATATCCGGCTAGCTGGGTGGGAAGGAGGACTTGCAGCACTGACCATAGTCACAAGCACCTCCCCTCACACCCCCCCCCACAAACTCCACAGTACCCACCTGGTAGAATGCAATGCCCTCCATCCTAACACAAGATCCCACAAAGCACCACCACCCTGGGTTATGTTGTGTGAAGCACAGGGACACTCTTGGGACTCTTAGCCAAACAACTGCCAGGACAACACTCCCAGCCATCCTGTCAGCACAGCCAGCCCACCCCACAGGGAAGCAGAGTCAAAAGGAAGGAAGCATGGGCATGCTGGGAAGAGGGGTGGAGGCAATAGCATGATGGGAGTCGTAGTCACTGATATTGGTCACCCCCACAACTGTCCCATCAACACCACCCTGAACCATGCTCACATCACAGGGAGTGGAGAAGGACTCACAAGATGGCTGACACTGGCTACTGCTGTGGGGAGCACAAGGCCCTGCTGCCAACTGTGCACCAACAAACAGCAGGACACCACTGACTGACATCCTGAGAGACAACTTACACTCCCTGCAATGCAAGCACGTTCCATGGTGGGATATCCGGCTAGCTGGGTGGGAAGGAGGACTTGCAGCACTGACCATAGTCACCAGCACCTCCCCTCACACCCCCCACACAAACTCCACAGTACCCACCTGGTAGAATGCAATGCCCTCCATCCTAACACAAGATCCCACAAAGCACCACCACCCTGGGTTATGTTGTGTGAAGCACAGGGACACTCTTGGGACTCTTAGCCAAACAACTGCCAGGACAACACTCCCAGCCATCCTGTCAGCACAGCCAGCCCACCCCACAGGGAAGCAGAGTCAAAAGGAAGGAAGCATGGGCATGCTGGGAAGAGGGGTGGAGGCAATAGCATGATGGGAGTCGTAGTCACTGATATTGGTCACCCCCACAACTGTCCCATCAACACCACCCTGAACCATGCTCACATCACAGGGAGTGGAGAAGGACTCACAAGATGGCTGACACTGGCTACTGCTGTGGGGAGCACAAGGCCCTGCTGCCAACTGTGCACCAACAAACAGCAGGACACCACTGACTGACATCCTGAGAGACAACTTACACTCCCTGCAATGCAAGCACGTTCCATGGTGGGATATCTCGGCTGGCTGGGTGGGAAGGAGGACTTGCAGCACTGACCATAGTCACAAGCACCTCCCCTCACACCCCCCCACACAAACTCCACAGTACCCACCTGGTAGAATGCAATGCCCTCCATCCTAACACAAGATCCCACAAAGCACCACCACCCTGGGTTATGTTGTGTGAAGCACAGGGACACTCTTGGGACTCTTAGCCAAACAACTGCCAGGACAACACTCCCAGCCATCCTGTCAGCACAGCCAGCCCACCCCACAGGGAAGCAGAGTCAAAAGGAAGGAAGCATGGGCATGCTGGGAAGGGGGTGGAGGCAATAGCATGATGGGAGTCGTAGTCACTGATATTGGTCACCCCCACAACTGTCCCATCAACACCACCCTGAACCATGCTCACATCACAGGGAGTGGAGAAGGACTCACAAGATGGCTGACACTGGCTACTGCTGTGGGGAGCACAAGGCCCTGCTGCCAACTGTGCACCAACAAACAGCAGGACACCACTGACTGACATCCTGAGAGACAACTTACACTCCCTGCAATGCAAGCACGTTCCATGGTGGGATAACTGACTGGGTGGGTGGGTGGGTGGGAAGGAGGTCTGGCTGTCAACCAAACACAATCAATGCAGACCATGTTCACACCCCAGAGAATACATAGAAATGCCCAAATAATGCAGGACAATGTGCCACACCAATATCAACCCCTGACTGTGACGACTTAGGACAATACAATGTACAGGCCCGCACCCCGAGGCACAGTCACAACTGTCAGGTGTGTCAACCACTGATGCCTGCAGAAACATGACATACATTGTTTGTGTCTCCCAAAAACAGGTGATGATAGGGACACAGCAGCAGACGCTGAGGAGTCCCAGTCCCAGGCTCAAGAGGATGCCGAGCTCACTGGCGTCGTACAGCCTCTGTCCTCCTCGGACGATGAAGAACAACCTGGCACATCCGGTGCAAGTCAACATGCTGCACCAGCAGGACCACCAGCTGCAGCACCAGCAGGTCCACCAGCTGCACCCCCTGCACCCACCCCTCCAACGACTGTCACCACGAATACCATCCCTGCCGACATGGACAGAATAAGGAACAACACCAGCGCAGTGACCCTGGACCAACCTGGGGCCATGGACACCACCACCACCACCACCCCCAAGGTGGACCAGGGTTATCTGTGCGTGCAACTGCACACACTGCACATGTCAGCAGGGGTGGTGGGAGGGGTGGGAGACAGAGGTCGCTGCTTGCAGACGTTGCTGGTGTGCATGAAGACCCACAACTGGTACGCATAGCTGATGCGTACCAGTCCAGCACCGGAGAGCTCAGCCAGGTAGTGGGGCTCCTCAGAGACATCAAACAGCAGCAGGCTGCCCATCATGCCCACTTGGACTCCCACATGTCCCGCGTGGAGTCCAAGTGGGATGTACTACATGAGATGACGGCGGTGCACAGGGACATTTTACAATGCCTCCGCCAGATGAACAGCAACCAGTCCACACCTCCCTGTGTGCCAACAACATCTGGTACCGAACAAACTGCAACTGCCACAGGGAGGGAGGAGGACTCTGGCGGAGAGTCCCCTGCACCGCAGCAGCCTGCACTTGAGGGCCCCCCCCAAGAAGAGGGGTCGTCCGAGGAGGGGAAAGTGAGAGGCTGATGGCCAAGCGCAACTCCCAGGAAGCCTGAACCTGTTCTGGATTTTCGCCTTTGTGCACAGACTGTTCACCCTGTTGATGGCAACACTACTCCCACACATTGCATGGGGAGTACAAGTTGGAACAATGTGTCAGACAACTGTGGCCCCGATACTGGGGATCCTGTCTACCTGGACTTTCTATTCATCTAGGAACTTGGGATTGCAAGATTCATGTACAGCACAATCCATCCTATGCACTATTATCACAGATGTATCACAATAAACACAATAATACACCATACTTGCCTCTGTCGTGATTCCAACGTGGGTGCTGTTATGGGGATGATGAACTGCAAAATTACACTGTGTATGCGAACTGCAACAGCAAGGACAACACAGGCATGTGAGTACAGGCAACGTGACACATATGAGGGAGACACACCACCAGGGCTACACAACACATACACACCTAGGCCATCTGACTCATTGCCTACACTGATGTTGCCAGGGAAGACGGTGCAATGCACAGACACCACACCCATTCCCAGTTGTAGTCAAGTAGCCCACAGGTGCAGTAAGCAAATGGCAGTCAAATGTGTGACCACAGACAACGCACATCACTAAGTGAAGCACAGGTTTATTACACAGTAGCAACATGCCGTAACCACTACAGATGCAAGGTAACCCCACCTGGTAGCGGGCACACAGTCAACAACTGTAGACAGAAGGAAGTCCATGGGTGTGGCGCACATCACCTGTAGGGACACAACAGCTACCAGCCTGGATGTGCAATCACGTCGTCGGTGGACACAGTTGACCAAACGAATCTGAAAGTACCCTGTGAAGGACAGAAATGACACACAGTCAAAAGCAATGCAGTACAGGACAGAACAGCAAAACTCATGCACAATACATGTTACAAGATACCCACCCAGAACCAAGTTAGCATGTCAACACTGTTGGGGAGTACAGCCCACCTGTCACCACACATCGCAACACACATCCTGTCAAGTAGCCCATGGACACACTCCAACAGCACCAGAGCACCACCCACACATCATGCCAACTCACATCATTCACATGACACCTCAGGATACTCACATTCAGCTAAAGAAGTTGGTGATGAGCTGTGTGCGGACATCACCATCACCATCATCATCATCATCATCGTCACTGGCATCGTGGTCCAGGCCAGGATCCTCCACAGGTGGCGGATGTTGGTCATCGTCATCCTGGATGAGAGGCAACTCCTTCCGCACTGCCAGGTTGTGGAGCATGCAGCAGACGATGATAATCTTGCACACTTTCGCAGGGGCATATGGGAGGGACCCTCCGGTCTTGTCCAGGCAGCGGAAGCGGCTCTTCAGGAGACCAAAGGTCCGCTCAATCACTCTCCTGGTCCGACCATGTGCCTCATTGTAGCGCATCTGGGCAGGTGTCACAGGGTTCCTGAGGGGTGTCAGCAACCACGGCATGTTGGGGTATCCCGAGTCACCTACGGACAGACAAGTGCACATCAGCTGACTTGGAAAAGTGGGCGGAATACTACAGATCAGATCACACACAATGGCACAAAGTCAGTACACACCGACAAGCCAGGCACGCTGGTTCTGCATCTGTGCCATCAACCTGGGGATGCGACTACTCCTCATCACAAAGGCATCGTGTGCTGAACCAGGGAAACGGGCACACACGTGTGTGATGGTCATGTCTGCAAGACACACCACCAGTGCATTGACCGAGTGGTAGTGCTTGCGGTTCCTGTAGGCCTGCTCCTGGGCCTGTGGTGGTACCAAAGCCACATGTGTCCCATCAATGGAGCCAATGACATGCGGCATCCTCCCCAGGGCATAAAAGTCACTCTTCACGTCAGTGAGTCGTCGCAGTCTAGGGAAATAGATGTACCGGTTCAGGAAGAGCAACATTGCCGCCAAGAAATCGCGGAGCACACGGCTGAACATGGTCTGTGACATCCCACCAGCAGACGCCACAGTATGTTGGAAGGTACCGGTGGCAAAGAAGTGTAGGGCTGCCATCACCTTCACCTTGGGGGTCAGCGCTGTAGGATACGGCCGGCCAGGCTGCAAATGTGGGGACAACTGCACTGCCAAATCCTCAATCAGCTGCCTGGTGAAGCGGTACCGTCGGATGCTGTCCCGTTCCACCATCGTTGCCAGGTCTGGGAATGGCCGATGGACAGCAGGAGCCCTGCAGTGCAGAGGAGAAGTAAGCAAGATCGTCAGTCACCCCACATATGCGGCATTGAACACACACAATATCCCAACATACATCATCATGAGGCACAACTACATGAAGTGTGCAGTACCGGAACGACATGTATGGTACATACATGGCCAACATCTGTCAACACGGTCCTACAGGTGGCATCAATTTGTCCCAGGTTGGCCCATTGGATATCATGATGCTGTGTCACAGTCACCCCCCAGTGACATGTGAGGACAGATGTGCCCCAGGTACCACAGCTCAACGACAGGCACATTCCCAGGGACCCTGTAATGCCACATGGACACTGGCATCACCTGGAGTATCATGTGTACACCACAACAAAACAAACATGACCCCCACAGGTAGTGGCCACACTTGCCATGGCAGGAGAGCCATGGACGTCTGTGACACACACGCACAACATCAGAGTCCATGCACACACAACGTGGATGTGGAGACTGTCTCCCATTGTGCACATGAAATCAGAGACATTGTAAACACTACATGCACAAAGACTGTGGAGGGCCATCACTATTGTGCCACTGGGACACCCTGGCTCAAACATACCGTCCCACATGGGACTCACGGGGTATGTGACATGACATACACAAACACCACTGTGAAATGTGACCATGGCACATGCACAGATATGAACAGTTGCACATCACAGTGGTCACGTACACGTAACACCCAGTATCCTGTCCCCATGAACACGTGCACAGCCTGGGGGTGGCTGCCCACAGGTGACACCCACAGGACAACATGTACACCAACATACACACAATAGGAAATGCAGCCTTACATGCCTTATGATAAGGTTTGGACAGGCTGTCGTGATGTAGGTGTGCCCCTCACTCCCTGGGAGCTATCTGTGGCTGGCATATGTCCATCTGAGACAGGCATGCTGACATATGCCAGTCACATGTACAGTGATGCGTTGAACAGCAATGGACCGATCGGTGTCTCCGGCCGGCCCATTGCTTTCAATGTGTGCGGGTACGCGTTGTACCCCTGTGCGCGTTGAACAGCAATGGACCGATCGGTGCCTCCGGCCGGCCCATTGCATTCAATGTGTGCGGGTACGCGTTGTACCCCTGTGCGCGTTGAACAGCAATGGACCGATCGGTGCCTCCGGCCGGCCCATTGCATTCAATGTGTGCGGGTACGCGTTGTACCCCTGTGCGCGTTGAACAGCAATGGACCGATCGGTGCCTCCGGCCGGCCCATTGCTTTCAATGTGTGCGGGTACGCGTTGTACCCCTGTGCGCGTTGAACAGCAATGGACCGATCGGTGCCTCCGGCCGGCCCATTGCATTCAATGTGTGCGGGTACGCGTTGTACCCCTGTGCGCGTTGAACAGCAATGGACCGATCGGTGCCTCCGGCCGGCCCATTGCTTTCAATGTGTGCGGGTACGCGTTGTACCCCTGTGCGCGTTGAACAGCAATGGACCGATCGGTGCCTCCGGCCGGCCCATTGCTTTCAATGTGCGCGGTACGCGTTGTACCCCTGTGCGCGTTGAACAGCAATGGACCGATCGGTGCCTCCGGCCGGCCCATTGCTTTCAATGTATGCGGGTACGCGTTGTACCCCTGTGCGCGTTGAACAGCAATGGACCGATCGGTGCCTCCGGCCGGCCCATTGCATTCAATGTGTGCGGGTACGCGTTGTACCCCTGTGCGCGTTGAACAGCAATGGACCGATCGGTGCCTCCGGCCGGCCCATTGCTTTCAATGTGTGCGGGTACGCGTTGTACCCCTGTGCGCGTTGAACAGCAATGGACCGATCGGTGCCTCCGGCCGGCCCATTGCTTTCAATGTGTGCGGGTACGCGTTGTACCCCTGTGCGCGTTGAACAGCAATGGACCGATCGGTGCCTCCGGCCGGCCCATTGCATTCAATGTGTGCGGGTACGCGTTGTACCCCTGTGCGCGTTGAACAGCAATGGACCGATCGGTGCCTCCGGCCGGCCCATTGCTTTCAATGTGTGCGGGTACGCGTTGTACCCCTGTGCGCGTTGTACCTCAATGGACCGATCGGTGCGCACCCATTGACAATGGGCTTGCCTGGCAACGGACGCGTTTTCGAATATTCGAACGAGTCGGTTGCTGGAAAATCAGTTGGTCACCCACAACAATGTTGCAAAATCATGTATGTCATGAAGTTGAAATTTTGAAGGATGCTGTGGGCGTGTTTTGGTGCTGCTATTCCATGGATTGGCCAGATTCAGAAGATGCAAACGACTTGGACCTATCACTTTGGACACAAGGGACAGTATCTGCCTCTCCAGCACATATATATTGCTGCATGTTCCCCTGAGAGCCCACTTGCCTGCACTACATGCTCCAGGACGACATCTGCCACTGCACTGCTGCTGTCTCTGCCCCTCTGGACCCTGCAATGGCACGTACTGTGGAGAGATCCCCAGCCTTCAGCCTTGAGGAGAACCAGGCCCTGCTGGACAGCCTACTTCCACAGTACAGCAAGCTGTATGGGACACCAGGGGAGCAGGTGAGTGTTCTGTGCACTGCCTTTCTGAATGTGCATTTTGTCTGACTAGCAAGGCTGAGAGTCAGCACACCACTGGCTAGCAGGCTCACTGAGTAGTTGTCACCCCCCATAGTGTGTAGTGACTTGCACTGGACAGGTATGGTGCAGTGACAGTGCTTCTGAACAGGGTTTTACTCCCCATGCAATGATACCATGTAGTGACTTCTGGAAAACTGTCCATGGGCAGCCGTGCACTGCCTGGGTACACCATGTGCCCCTGTGATTGCGACATGTATATGCAACTGTGTCATGCACGGATATGTTGCATGTGTAGTAATGGCCTTATCACTTTGTCATCCTGACAGGCTTCTGCCCATCGGAAGCATGAGATCTGGAAGGACATCGTCCGGGCTGTCCGGTCCGTGGGGGTCTACAAGCGCCGGATCCGCAACTGCCAAAAGAGGTGGCAGGACCTTCGGGGCTGGACCCGGAGGATTGCACGGGTCCAGCTGAAGCTGTCGCCTCCTCGCAGGAGGGGCGGAACACGGACCCTGACCCCCACATGCTCAGGATCCTGGCGGTGGTCTTTCCAGACCTGGATGGGCAGCTGAAGGCCAGAGAGCAGCAAGGAGGGGGTGAGTCAAAGACTGCACTGTGTACTCTGTCTAACATGCTATGTGCCCTCCTCGGGCCAGGTTGAACTGCCACAGTACAGCAGTCATGTTGTCCAGGAGCCATGTCCCTCTATTGTGCACTGCCCACTCCTCATCTGATACCCAGGTGTGGCCCTTACATGCAGGGAATTCTGTCACTTAGGACTGTGTCCTTGCAGTTTGCTTGACTCAAGGTGGGAGACAGCATCTGTTTCCCTGACTCTGTGGTGGGCATCATGGGTGGGTCCATTGCTTACACAATGCCTGTATTCTGACATGTATTCAGCGTGTTACTTTGATCTGTGGTCCAATTGCTGAGCTGATCCACCACATGTGGCTGGGGTACCTGGCACACACCCATGCTGCGGGTGGGAACAATGTTTGGGCCCCAGGAGTATGTATATGACGTGTGTCACACATACTTAGCCAGCTGCCTACAGTCCAGGGCTCATCCCTCATTCATGTGGGGCTGGACAGTCATGCCTACTCCAGGCCATACAATACACTCTGTACTCCCACTCCCGTGTATCAGCGGACACATTGTGCACAGTGATTTGACCCCTCAGGTGTCTGCCTCTGTGTCAGTGTGCTGTGGATTAGTCGCCAGGACTGCTGTGGAGTTTCTTGGTAGGGGCTCAGCATGCCACTGGAGATGTGACCATAGGAGACGATACTTGTGTGACACATAGGTGTCTGATCAGCTGCCCATGCAGAATGGGGCATGTAAATGTGAAGTTCAGGCAGCTGTTCCCCATGCACAGCAGAGTGTGAGGGGCTCAGGTTCAGAGGGTAGTGTCACAGGTCTCACATATGTCCAATAGGTATGACCTGGACAGATGAGGGTTAAGAGGATGTGTTGTGGGGGGGATGTACATGTGCACTTGTGCAGCTCCAGGACTTGCATTCCCCATGACCTACTATTGTGACACAGTGCAGAGTGTTGTTGTCTGGCTGCAAAGTCATACATCACTGAGACAGTGATGTATGACTTTGCAGTCATGCCTCCGCCATGGCATGTGTCTAATGATTGGTGATCCTGCAGGGGAGTGACATGTGCTACATGCACACCATAGTGGCGCTGGCTATCAGGACATGGGTGCATCATGGTGTCTGTCGCTGGTATGCATCACATGCATTTCCTATTTGACTCTGGGCATCCCTTACATCCGTAAACCTGTACTGACTCAGTGGCAAGAGCTGTGATGTGTCCACACCGTGTCCTCTGCACTGTCCAACTACTGTGTACTTGGTGCATGTGTCAACACTGGGGTGTTGCAATCCAACAGACACCAGACAGATGGGTGCAAGGCCATCTGGGATGTGAGTGCCATGCTTGGCATCAGACTGACAATTGACTTCTCCTGTTCAATTAGTGCACTTTTAGCAATGTACAACTAATGATGCCAGGGCTTGCTCTGTGATGTGCTGTGCTCACAGTGGTGTGTGCGTTATGTGCAGGTGACTGATGTCTGTCTGTTTCCCCATTGTTTGCAGATACATCCACGGCCACGGAAGGGGACAGCTCCACGGACCAGGAGGAGCCGGAGAGCCAGACTGGGTCAGCAGCCGAGGAGTGGTCGGAGGGACCCAGTGGCACGGAGGGCGAGGGGAGCCACACCGAGGAGTCCTCAGCAGCATCCACCTCAGCTGAGGACCAGAGCAACTCGGAGGATGACTCCCTTGTGGAGGCGGGTGTCAGCAGCCACCACACCCCAGCTAGTGTTGCTGTCCCCGCCACCACCAGCACCACCACCGCCCTCCCATCGGCTCCCATTCCCCAGGTCCGTGGAGGCTCCCATGTCCGGGAGCGTTTCTCCTTTGGGCCAGGCACCGCACCCCCTGCCCCTGTGTCCCCTGCTGCCCTGAGTGAGGAGTCTGTGTACCTCCTTCGCCAGCTCCATGTAGGGCAGACAGCCATGCTGAGTGTCCTCCATGCGCACACCGCGCTGTTGACTCAGCTGGTGTCGTTCATGGAGGGCATCTCATCGGGCATGTCTGACCTACAGAGGGGCAATAGGTCCATGGACTCCTCCCTGACGGCAGCAGTGTCCCTCCTCAAACGGTCCCTCACCCCTCCTGCCTCTGCTCCATCCACACTCCCCAGCACCTTACCCATCCCAGGCACACACACACTGGCACAGGCACACACCAGCACACACACATCCAGCACACTGACACACACGCCAATGACAAAACGCACACGCACGCACATTCAGGGGACTGAAGCCAGACTCACAGGGGATGGGGCCCTGGAACACACACACGCATCCACATGCACTGCGCAGTCCTCAGTTCCCTCTCCCTCCAAAGCACCCTCCCTTGCCTCACCTGCAACCCCAAAGTCACAGCAGCTCTTCCTCTGTGACCTCGGCCTCTTCCCCACCGATGAAGCTGCTCCAGCATCCCGGGGGAAGAGGAAGCCCACCCACACGGAGCAGAGTGCCCCTCGCCCCCGGACACCCTCCCCCAGGCGCAGACGGACTGAGGCCCCCACCCGCAAGTCCCCCGGAGTGCTAAGAGCAAGACCCCGCCACCGCCCTGCAGCTCAGGCACAAGGTCTCCGTCCTCCATCCCTCAGGCCCCCACTGCACAGGTGCCCCCACCACACCCTGCCCCAGGTTCCCCCACCCACAGATATACCATCCCCAAGATGCTCCGGCCTTCTCCCCCTGCCACTTGCTCTCCCAGCACCACACCCCCCGCTGCGCTTGTCTGTGCCACTGATGTGGTGAGGGTGTCCTCCCCCTCTGTCCAACCCACCTTGCCTGTTCCCCATTCTCCTCCCCTGGAGGTAGGCACTGCAGTGGAGTCCACTACCGCCCTGTCTGACTTGGGCACTGCAGTGGCGGACCTGTCCACCCCATCTGCAGGGTCCACTGCAGTTGTGCCGGCACCCACGACATCTGTGTCATGCCCCCCAGTTGTGCCGGCACACACCATGTCAGACACCTCCACTGCAGTTGTCAGTGGCTCTCCAGCACCCACCACCCCTTCCCTGACTCCCCCTGGTGAGCCCTGATCCTGTCCCTGCGGTGCCTGGCCTGCCCCCCGGTTGCCCCTCCTAGTGGATTGTCCCTGGTATTGTGCAGGCATGCGTAGGGTGACATCTGCCAGTGTCACCCTGTTTGAACTTTGACAATGGACTGGCCATTGGCCTTTGCTCTAATTTCTTCTGGACGTCGTTATCAAACAACACATATGCTGAATAAAGCAACTTTCTTTTCTCTAGTGCTCATGCTTCAGATGTACATGTTGTTGGTGCAGCTAACCATGCCCTTGCTGCAGTGATGGTGATATCTGGTCTCATGATTATGAAGTGTTACTGTGCAGGAACCCATGTGGTCCAGGGGGAATGTGTCCTATCATGTGGTGTATCCATGTCATCAATAGCAGCATCTGAGGGTGTCATGTGTTCAGTATTTGGCAATGGGTTTCCTACTTACATTGGCAATTTCATATCTGTGGCTTCCACCCCTGCACATCTGTTGTGCCTGCCATCGTTGCATTTGTCTACTTCCCTGACCGTGTTGCCATCTCCAGTGGACATGCAGGTTTGGGCTTCAATGGGGAGGGACTCATCCGTGTAGTCAGTGCAACATTGCTATACAAGTGTGTTGGATCTGTGCTGATGATTCCGTTGGCACATCCATGACCAGGCTGATGTGATGGGAGCCCTCATTTGGTGCTAATTGTTGATTGTGTGACCAAGTGCTCAGCTGACATGATGGGGCCCTACTGAGGCAACATATGGCACAGCTTTCCTCACACAGGAGTGGAGTCCCCTCATGGCAGTGTGTACACGTGTGACATTGCCTGCGCCCAAGGTGTGTGTTGTATGTGCATGTCTGTGTGTTCACTTCCATTCATCTGCGCATGCTGTGATCCCTAGTGTTGTACCTGTTTGTGATGCTTGCTGACTTGAGCTATGTTCCCCCAAAGTCTTCTCCCTGTGTTCTCTGTGATGTGGGTGCATGGCACATTACTGGTCATCAGGGTGTCACCCATAGGTGTGTTTGCTGTCAGGGCAGAGTTTGTGTGCAGACGCAGATGGGTCACAGTCAGGTTTCCCTTTGGCACTTGTTGTTTGCCCCTGTCATGTGATTTCCAGTTTGTGTTATCTTTCGTTGATTGTGACACGTTGTGTGTGTGACTGCTGGCCCTCCTTAGGGTCCGGGCTGCAATGTTGGTTGTTGTCTATGTGTGTTCTTTGTGGGTGACCTTGGCTTCTTCATTGGTGTGTGACTGTGGCTGGGATCCCATTGGTCGGTGTGGTATTGCCGTCATGTCCATGTACAGCGTAGTGTGCAGTGTGTCAGACATTCAGGAGTCTTGTTGAGTGTCCATGTGTGATGTGTTTCTACACCTTGGTTCCCACCCACCACCCTGGAATAGTCATGGGTGCATGTGCAATGTCACCAGTGCATGTGTACTTCACTGCTGCACATTGTTGGAGGTCGAGGGGTGTGGTCTTGAGTGTGTGCAGATGAGAGTTGTTGCCCGGCTAGGCCCCTGCCTCCATGTTGGCCTTGGCTTACTGGCCATGCTGATTGATTTGTGCTTGTGTAGGTGTGATGGTAGTTTGTTGCTCAGGACACCTGACTGTGGTTCACAGTGTGAACGACATTTAGCTTTGTCATCACAGTGGTATTTTTATTCAGCCCAGGGTCACCACATTGTGGGGGCCCTGGGGGTGGTGCTGTGGTGTGTCTGTGACTTGCTGTGTCAGTTGTTGTTCCTACGTGCCTGTGTGACATGTGTGTTTTGTGCTCCCTCTCACCTGTCAATGCCTGCTTGCCCACTAGGGGATTTGGATCCATGAGTTACCTTAGTGTGGCAGTGTATGCACATCTGTATGATTGGTATTCAGCTCTCCTCATGTGTTGTGTTGTTGCCTGGGGACACTGGCACCCCCACCCCTCACCTGCTGTGTATGATGACAGTGTTGGTCTGCCTGTTTGTGTTTGTGCATCTGCACCACTGCATTGGCATATCTTGGGTGTGCCATTGGCTGTATGTTGTTTGGTGTGTTTCCCCTGCTGTCCCTGGGACTCCTAGGTCATCGGTCAGCACAGTGATCATGGTTTGTGTGTCCCATTGCTGCCATGGTATGGTATCTGTTCACCTCACATCTGCTGTCTCCACAGGGTATCTGCATTTGTGTGCCCATTGGTGCAAATATGTGGTTCTGCATTCTGATGGTCACTTCTGTCATTGTGTCATTGATGACTGTTGACGGTCTCAGCCCCCATGGGTGTTGTTTGTCTGCACATGGCCAAAGGAATGTTTCATTTGCACTGCAGTATTTGGCTCCCCCAATTTATGTTGCAATGGGACACATACACTACTTTGCCACAGATGAGTTTTTGGTTCTGTGACCAGGAATGATCCATGCAGTTTGGCAGTTGCAGCTCTTTCTTTGTCAACAATTACCTTTTGGTCACTGTGATGATGAGGGTGTAGACCCCATTGCCACAATGGTCAAAATGTGCTTCAGCTATGGACCCCACACTTGCCTTTTGGTCACTGTGATGATGGGGGTTTAGTCCCCATTGCCACAATGGTCAAAATGTGCTTCAGCTATGGACCCCACACTTGCCTTTTGGTCACTGTGATGATGGGGGTTTAGACCCCATTGCCACAATGGTCAAAATGTGCTTCAGCTATGGACCCCACACTTGCCTTTTGGTCACTGTGATGATGGGGGTTTAGACCCCATTGCCACAATGGTCAAAATGTGCTTCAGCTATGGACCCCACACTTACCTTTTGGTCACTGTGATGATGGGGGTTTAGGCCCCATTGCCACAATGGTCATGGGCTGCTTGCATTGTGGGTGCCACACACATATATGTGTGGCACATGTGCTAGGGGTCTCATTGTATGTTCAAAGTCATGTTCGGTGTTGTAGGCATTTGACACAGCCTGCTCACACGCTTGTCATGGTGGTGGGGGGATGTCTTAATCTTGCATTCCCTAGGTTGTGGTGTGCTTGTTGTGTCATGCATTGTCCATCCTATGAGTGGGGGTGGTAGTAGTGGTAGGCATCCTGCCCCCGTGGGTGAGGGTGGTAGTAGTGGTAGGCTTCCTGCCCCCCTGGCTAAGGGTGGTAGTAGTGGTAGGCATCCTGCCCCCCCCTGGCTAAGGGTGGTAGTAGTGGTAGGCATCCTGCCCCCGTGGGTGAGGGTGGTAGTAGTGGTAGGCTTCCTGCCCCCCTGGCTAAGGGTGGTAGTAGTGGTAGGCTTCCTGCCCCCTGGCTAAGGGTGGTAGTAGTGGTGGGCATCCTGCCCCCTGGGTGAGGGTGGTAGTAGTGGTGGGCATCCTGCCCCCTGGCTAAGGGTGGTAGTAGTGGTAGGCATCCTGCCCCCCGTGGGTGAGGGTGGTAGTAGTGGTAGGCATCCTGCCCCCTGGCTAAGGGTGGTAGTAGTGGTAGGCATCCTGCCCCCCTGGCTAAGGGTGGTAGTAGTGGTAGGCATCCTGCCCCCCGTGGGTGAGGGTGGTAGTAGTGGTAGGCTTCCTGCCCCCTGGCTAAGGGTGGTAGTAGTGGTGGGCATCCTGCCCCCTGGCTAAGGGTGGTAGTAGTGGTGGGCATCCTGCCCCCCTGGGTGAGGGTGGTAGTAGTGGTGGGCATCCTGCCCCCCTGGCTAAGGGTGGTAGTAGTGGTGGGCATCCTGCCCCCCTGGGTGAGGGTGGTAGTAGTGGTGGGCATCCTGCCCCCCTGGCTAAGGGTGGTAGTAGTGGTAGGCATCCTGCCCCCGTGGGTGAGGGTGGTAGTAGTGGTAGGCATCCTGCCCCCTGGCTAAGGGTGGTAGTAGTGGTAGGCATCCTGCCCCCCTGGCTAAGGGTGGTAGTAGTGGTAGGCATCCTGCCCCCCGGGGGTGAGGGTGGTAGTAGTGGTAGGCTTCCTGCCCCCCCCTGGGCTAAGGGTGGTAGTAGTGGTGGGCATCCTGCCCCCCTGGCTAAGGGTGGTAGTAGTGGTGGGCATCCTGCCCCCCTTGGGTGAGGGTGGTAGTAGTGGTGGGCATCCTGCCCCCCTGGCTAAGGGTGGTAGTAGTGGTGGGCATCCTGCCCCCCCTGGGTGAGGGTGGTAGTAGTGGTGGGCATCCTGCCCCCCCTGGGTGAGGGTGGTAGTAGTGGTGGGCATCCTGCCCCCCTGGCTAAGGGTGGTAGTAGTGGTAGGCATCCTGCCACCCTGGCTAAGGGTGGTAGTAGTGGTAGGCATCCTGCCCCCCTGGCTAAGGGTGGTAGTAGTGGTAGGCATCCTGCCCCCCTGGCTAAGGGTGGTAGTAGTGGTAGGCATCCAGCCCCCCTGGCTAAGGGTGGTAGTAGTGGTGGGCATCCTGCCCCCCCTGGGTGAGGGTGGTAGTAGTGGTGGGCATCCTGCCCCCCCTGGCTAAGGGTGGTAGTAGTGGTAGGCATCCTGCCACCCTGGCTAAGGGTGGTAGTAGTGGTAGACATCCTGCCCCCCTGGGTGAGGGTGGTAGTAGTGGTGGGCATCCTGCCCCCCTGGGTGAGGGTGGTAGTAGTGGTGGGCATCCTGCCCCCCTGGCTAAGGGTGGTAGTAGTGGTGGGCATCCTGCCCCCCTGGGTGAGGGTGGTAGTAGTGGTGGGCATCCTGCCCCCCTGGGTGAGGGTGGTAGTAGTGGTGGGCATCCTGCACCCCCTGGGTGAGGGTGGTAGTAGTGGTAGGCATCCAGCCCCCTGGCTAAGGGTGGTAGTAGTGGTGGGCATCCTGCCCCCTGGGTGAGGGTGGTAGTAGTGGTGGGCATCCTGCCCCCGTGGGTGAGGGTGGTAGTAGTGGTAGGCTTCCTGCCCCCTGGCTAAGGGTGGTAGTAGTGGTGGGCATCCTGCCCCCTGGCTGAGGGTGGTAGTAGTGGTGGGCATCCTGCCCCCTGGGTGAGGGTGGTAGTAGTGGTGGGCATCCTGCACCCCCTGGGTGAGGGTGGTAGTAGTGGTGGGCATCCTGCCCCCTGGCTAAGGGTGGTAGTAGTGGTGGGCATCCTGCCCCCCTGGGTGAGGGTGGTAGTAGTGGTGGGCATCCTGCCCCCCTGGGTGAGGGTGGTAGTAGTGGTGGGCATCCTGCCCCCTGGCTAAGGGTGGTAGTAGTGGTAGGCATCCTGCCACCCTGGCTAAGGGTGGTAGTAGTGGTAGGCATCCTGCCCCCTGGCTAAGGGTGGTAGTAGTGGTAGGCATCCTGCCCCCTGGCTAAGGGTGGTAGTAGTGGTAGGCATCCTGCCCCCCGTGGGTGAGGGTGGTAGTAGTGGTAGGCATCCTGCCCCCCTGGCTAAGGGTGGTAGTAGTGGTAGGCATCCAGCCCCCCTGGGTGAGGGTGGTAGTAGTGGTGGGCATCCTGCCCCCCTGGGTGAGGGTGGTAGTAGTGGTGGGCATCCTGCCCCCTGGCTAAGGGTGGTAGTAGTGGTAGGCATCCTGCCACCCTGGCTAAGGGTGGTAGTAGTGGTAGGCATCCTGCCCCCTGGCTAAGGGTGGTAGTAGTGGTAGGCATCCAGTCCCCCTGGGTTGGGGTGGTGGCGCGCATTCAGGCCCCTGTGTGCATATGTGGCATTGGTGATGGGCATCCCGCCCCTATGGTGCTGCTGTTGCTGGTGTAAGTATATTCAGATTCCCAGTGTATGTGTGTGATGTGTTGTGTACGTGTTGTATGTGTTTTGTGGTTGGTGTCTGACTTACCTTCTGCGCCGTACGCGTCTGTGCCTGTTCCGGTAGTAGATGTAGAATATTGGTATGATCGGGACGAAGGGATTCATGGTTGGTTCGTGTCGTTCGTCCTTCTCGTTGCTTCGCGTCGTCCTCGTCGCTTGGCTTCGTCCTCGTCGCTTGGCTTCGTCCTCGTCGCTTCGCTTCGTCCTCGTCGCTTCGCGTCGTCCTCGTCGGTGCTGTGTTCGTCTCGTAGCCGTGGATCGTGTTGTGGCGCGATTCGGAGCTTATGTGCGCCTCTCCCGGATGCTTTGACGTGCCGTGCGTAGCGACGGGTTCGGCGCGTACGGAAAGCGCATCGTACTTGTCCGGCCGGACGGGGCTGCATTTTCCCTTCCGTGCGACTCGATTCGGCGTTTCCGGATTCGCCTCGGTCGGAGAACAGGACCTGGTTTGGGTGAGTACGGCTCGGCCGGAATTTTTGCTGTTGTGCGCATCGTACTTGCTCGTTCGGTGTGCTGTACGGATCGGTCGGGAAACTGGCTTTCGCATGGCTTTTTTCCCGACCGAATAGTATTGGGTGCGCCTCCGACCGAGATCGGAATCGGCCCCTAGGTGTGGTTGCATTACTATTGGCTTAGTCCTGAATTCTAGGAGTTAGTAAAGAGTACAATAGGTTTACTTCTAGAATTCAGTAGTAAGCTAAGACTACTAGGTGTGGTTGCATTACTATCGGCTTAGTCCTGAATTCTAGGAGTTAGCAAAGAGTACTGTTGGTTTACTTCGAGAACTCAGTAGTAAGCCAAGAGTAGTCAAAGAGTAATCAACATCTTAAGGATTTGGGGGCCCTTGGGCCAAACCTACTTAGAGGACCCCTATTCCCAACAACTTTGAATTTGTTATCCATTTACAGCTAAATCACACCTACTTATCATACCTAAAAGTTAGGCAATAGTAACAGAAAGAAGACAAATGGGAGGCCGTTGCTTATTTAAAATCAGCACCCGTACCCTTTAGCATCCCTCCTTTTCAGGCGTGGCTCTTGGTGCACGTGCAGCACACACATGGGCATGGAAGTGGACCATGGAGCATCCTTGTATGAGGTTGTGGCACACTTGCCAACACTCTATGACCAAAAGAGACAGAGGGAGTTATTACAGCTCGACTATTTGGATACATTAATGAGGGGCCCTGTCCTGACCAAATAACAAGGGGTGCATTTGAAAGATGGGGCCCTGGGCCAAAGCCCTCCCTTCCCATGCCTTAAGACATCTCTGGTTTGCTGCTAGCCCCCCTCTCGTCACTGCATCTCATTCAGTACAGCTGCTGCTCTCGTACCAAAGCCTCTGATTGGACCTGGGAGCTTTCCTCTCTCTTCCCTTCTTGACAACCTTCTGTGAAGTTTTTTCCTTCATTGGCTTTTTCACAAAAATCGCATATGTAATTCATTGGCACTATTACAAAAAAAATCAAGGGGGAAAGAGTAAATTAAAGAAAAAATATAAACTTGGAAACTCATCCCATGTGTGTGATCTCTCCACCAGTGAAAGAAAAGAGAAAATATGAAAAAAGGAATACATTCCTCGGGCCAGAGGTCAGCGTTTCATAGTCACTCTTGGCTTCAGAAGGTAATCCGGCAGATACCCCCCCCCCCCTTTACTGGATACGCTTCGTGATATCGATTGTTGATCTTACAAAGACAGGGTTCTCTACAGTAATCGATTCGTTTGTTTGTCTATTGATCAGCGGCGGGATGGTTTCTTTTGCTGTGTTAAACCCGGTGATAGCCATTCTGACAGACTATGTTTTACAGACTCCAGAAGTTTCTTTACTGACATCAATCATTGTCGCCCTTCTCCTATTTTTTAATCTAATCGACATTATTCTTTCAGAACATTTCCCGCCAATACCCCTCACGAGCAGAGCTGTCTGCAAGGAAGATGTGAGCCCCTGAAAGACATCACTTCCGGCAGGACGCATCTTGTGACCTTGAGCACGTGGATAACGTGGTAGTTGTGTGGTACTCTTCAAACTCGTGTCATGGTGTTGGAGTTGCAGTTCGCCAGTGTTAGTAAACTGTGCATGTGGACATCCGCTTGGGCCCAAACCCTTCTGCCACATCCTCACCTGGTTATTGCTGCATTGGCACTGCCCATCTCAGCCTTCGCCAAGCAGGAGAGAGTGCAGAGGGCTGTCTAACAGCGAAGAAAGCGAGCATTGGCAAAGCCAATAGGTCTCACCTATGCAAGAGCCACTGGCTTTGCCAATGTGTTTTAGCCGTGTCATACACCAGCGTGGCTGTTGTTCAGCATGGCTAAAGGTTAGATGTGTAGAGGAAAGAGCGTGGACTGTCGTAGGGTGGAATGGCTAAGAGTGGAGTAGGGTGTCATAGTGTGGAGTGGCATAGAGTGGAGTCGCGTAGAGTGGCGTACAGTGAAGTGGTGTAGTAGAGTGGACTGGTGTAGAGTGCATTGGCTTAGAGTGTTGCAGAGTGCAGTGGTGTAGAGTGCAGCGGCATAGAATTCAACGGCGTACAATGCAGAGTCTAAGGGCCGAATTCACAAAGGTAAACTGAGACGAAAGTCTAACTTTACGACTTTCGCTATTCACAAAGGGCATTTACGAGTAGTAAAGTTAGACTTTTGTCTCAGATAAACATTAGTTTTGGTCTTAAGTTTAACTGAGACCAAAACTGAGACGAAAGTCTAACTTTACTGCTCGTAAATGCCCTTTGTGAATAGCGAAAGTCGTGAAGTTAGACTTTTATCTAAATTTACCTTTGTGAATCGGGCCCATAGAATCCAGTGGGATAGATTTGAGTGGCGAATAGCACACTGCAGTGGCATACAGTGCAGTGGCTCACAGTGCAGTGGTGCAGAGCAGAGTGGGGTAGAGTGCAGTAGCATAGAGTTGTGCAGAGTAGAGTTGCATAGAGAGGTGCAGAGTATAGTATAGTGCTGTGGAGTGCAGTGGCATAGAGGGCAGTTGTGTAGATTGGAGTGCAGCAGAGTGAAGTGGCGTGGAGTAGAGTGATGCAGAGTAGAGTGGCATGGAGTGCAGTGACGTGAAGTGCATTGGCACAGAATGGAGTAGTGCAGACTGGAGTGGTGTAGAGCTCAGTGGTGTAGAGTGCAGTGTTGCCGAGTAGAGTATCGTAGAGTGCAGTGGTGTAGAGTGGCCTAGAGTGCATTGGCGTAGAGTGCTTTGGCGTAGTGTGCAGTGGCATAGAATAGAGTGGTGTAGAGTAGAGGGCGTAGAGTGCAGTGTCATTGAGTACAGTAGTGCAGAGTAGAGTGGAGTGCAGCAGAGTGCAGTGGCGTGGAGTAGAGTGATGCATAGTAGAGTGGCATGGAGTGCAGAGTAGAGTGCAGTGGCATAGAATTCAGCAGTTCACACTACAGCATCGTAGAATGCAGTGACGTAGATTAGAGTGGGGCACAGTAAAGTGTAGTGGAGTAGACTGCAGTGGTGCAAGGTGAAGTCGTGTAGAGTGCAGTGGCGTAGAGTACAGTGGTATAGAGTGCATTGGTGCAGAATAGGGTAGAGTGGCATAGAGTGCAGTAGTGTAGAGTGGTACATAGTAGAGTGGCATAGAGTGCAATAGTGCGGAGTAGAGTGGCAGAGAGTGCAGTGTTAAAGAGTACAGTGCCATGGAGTGCAGTGGTATAGAGTAGAGTGGCATAGAGTGCAGTAGTGCAGAGGAGAGTGGCGGAGAGTGCAGTGTTGAAGAGTACAGTGCCATGGAGTGCAGTGGTATAGAGTAGAGTGGCATAGAGTGCAGTAGTGCAGAGGAGAGTGGCGGAGAGTGCAGAGTTGAAGAGTACAGTGCCATGGAGTACAGTGGTATAGAGTAGAGTGGCATAGAGCACAGTGGCATAGACTATAGTGGTGTAGATTAGAATGCAGCGGCATAGAGTGCAGTGGCTTAGACTGCAGCGGCTTAGAGTGTAGTGGCATAGAGTGCAGTGGCATAGAGTACGGTGGCATAGAGTGCCTTGGCATAGAGTGCAGTAGTGCAGAGTAGAGTGGCGGAGAGTGCAGAGTTGAAGAGTACAGTGCCATGGAGTACAGTGGTATAGAGTAGAGGGGCATAGAGCACAGTGGCATAGACAACAGTGGTTCAGAGTAGAATGCAGCGACATAGAGTGCAGTGGCTTAGACTGCAGTGACGAAGAGTGTAGTGGCATAGAGTGCTGTGGTGTAGAGTGCAGGGGCATAAAGTAGATTGTTTCAGAGTAGAGTGAAGTGGCGTAAAGTGGAGTTGTGCAGGGTAGAGTAGAGAGGCGTAGAGTGCAGTAGTGTAGAGTGCAGTAGCATAGAGTGGAGTGGTGCAGCTTGGAGTGGAGTGCAGTTGCATGGAGTGGTGTAAAGTGGAGTCGTGCAGACTAGAGTGCAGTAACGTGTAGTGGTGCTGGATAGAGTGGAGTCAAAAGACACACAATTGATGGACGGAATGCAGAACAAATCAAAACATTCACCCCCAGTCAAGAGATCTGGGTTAAATCCATCATTCTTTTGCTCACCATGCCACCCCAGTTTAGACCTGGCCATATGCAAATCAGTCTTGACCCTGTGCCTCATGGGAACAGTCCAGCCCGAACTGCTAAGCCAGGTCCTCCCTGGACCGGAAACAAGCATCCTAGGACCGGTTTCGGGGTTTCACCCCTCTTCAGACAGAATAGCTTGAATCCAGTGGCACAGTGAGCCCGGGACCCACGTCTGGAGTGGAGTGGAGTGGCGTAGAGTGGAGCATGCATGGTGTGGTAGCACACTGCCATTACAGGCAACACATTTTTAATTGAAATGACCATTACATTTGCACAGACATACAGTTTTACTAATAAAACTATACAGCTCACAAACAATAATGTGTGGAAATGGCATCACCTAGTGTATTATTTGTTTTGTTTTGATCATATAAAAGTATTTGTTTCCAACACACTTTAGAATTAACAAAAAATGGGCTTCATTTGTGCTTTCCTAATTCTGATATATTCCGAAATACTTGCACAGCACATTTAAATGTATTTCTGTGCTAGAAAAAACCCTTTCCTACCCCCAGTATCTAGGAAGATTGTCACATAAATCCTCTCATTTTGAAGTCAGAGAAAGAAAAGTAAACACAAAGCTCCCTCGGAAGACAGAGCCTGAAATGTGACAATATAGGAACAAGACTTACAGGCCTGTTTACCAAAAGGAGCACTCCTGGAAGAATACAAGGAGAGGTAGGATGAAATGGCTGTGCTCCTTGGGAGGGACGAACTGAAGCTGGACAGCCTAAAGCAAATAAAGCCAAAAAAGAGAAAGACAGAAAATGTGAGTTACAAACCATAAAAGCCAATGGTAAGCAACGGGTGGAATGCATTCATTCCCATGGAAGATTTCTGAATGTCTCCAAGATGTCTTTAGCAAACCAGACAGCTGCTCTGTTTGGCAGGCTTCAACTTAAAGAAGACAGTTTGGACTCTGGATACTCAGATAAGACACCTTCAAGAGGCTGAGACTGCAATATTTATAGATGCTGAAGAGTCACAGTCAGTGTCAGCCGCCCTATGATCCTCCCAGTACTGGACATGTGCACTATTGTTACAGTGTCAGTCACCCTATGATCCTGACAGTACTGGACATGTGCATTATTTTAACAGTCAGTGTCAGCCACCCTATGATCCTCCCAGTACTGGACATGGGCAATATTGTTACAGTGTCAGCCAGCCTATGATCCTGCCAGTACTAGAAATGTGCATTATTATTACAGTGTCAGTCAGCCTATGATCCTGCCTGTACTGGGTATGTGCATTACTGTTACAGTGTCAGCCAGACTGTGATCCTGCCAGTACTGGACAGGAGCATTATTGTTTCAGTGTCAGTCAGCATACAATCCTGCCAGTACTGGACATGTACATTATTGTTACAGTGTCAGTGTCAGCAAGCCAATGATCCTGCCAGTACTGGACAAGTGCACTATTGTTACAGTGTCAGTCAGCCTATGATCCTGCCAGTACTGGACAGGTGCATTATTGTTACAGTGTCAGTGTCAGCCAGCCTATGGTCAAGCCGGTACTGGACATGTGCATTATTGTTACAGTGTCAGCCAGCATATGATACTGCCAGTAGACATGTGCATTATTGTTACAGTCAGTGTCAGCCAATGATCCTGCAAGTAGTGGACATGTGCATTATTGTTACAGTGTCAGCCTATGATCCTGCCAGTACTGGACATGTGCATTATTGTTACAGTGTCAGCGTCAGCCAGCCTATGATTGTGCTGGTACTGGACATGTGCATTATTGTTACAGTGTCAGGGTCAGTCAGGCTATGATCCTGCCAGTACTGGACAGGTGTGTTATTGTTACAGTCAGTGTCAGCCTATGATCCTGCCAGTACTGGACAGGTGCGTTATTGTTGCAGTGTCAGCCAGCCTATGATCCTGCCAGTACTGGACATATGCATTATTGCAACAGTGTCCTGGAGATGTGCATTATTGTTACAGTGTCAGCCTATGATCCTGCCAGTACTGGACATGTGCATTATTGTTACAGTGTCAGTCGGCCTCTGATCCTGCCAGTACTGGACATGTGCATTATTATTACAGTCAGTGTCAGTCAGCCTATGATCCTGCCAGTACTGGGCATGTGCATTATTGTTACAGTGTCAGCCATCCTGTGATCCTGTCAGAACTGGACATGTGCTTTATTGTTACAGTCATTGTCAGCCAGCCTATTATCCTGCCAGTACTGGGCATGGGCATTATTGTTGCAGTCAGTGTCAGCCAGCCTATGATCCTGCAGTACTGGACATGTGTATTATTGTTACAGTGTCAGCTGCCCTATGATCCTGCCAGTACTGTACATGTGCATTATTATTACAGTCACTGTCAGCCAGCCTGTGATCCTGCCAGTACTGGACATGTGCATTATTGTTACAGTGTCAGTCAGACTTTGATCCTGCCAGTACTAGACATGTGCATTATTTTTACAGTGTCAGCCAGTCTATGATCCTGCCAGTACTGGGTATGTGCATTACTGTTACAGTGTCAGCCAGACTGTGATCCTGCCAGTACTGGACAGGTGCATTATTGTTTCAGTGTCAGTCAGCATACGATCCTGCCAGTACTGGACATGTGCATTATTGTTACAGTGTCAGCCAGCCTGTGATCCTGCCACTGCTGGACATGTACATTATTGTTACAGTGTCAGTGTCAGCCAACCAATGATCCTCCCAGTACTGGACATGTGCATTATTGTTACAGTGTCAGCCAGCATATGATCCTGCCAGTACTGGACATGTGCATTATTATTACAGTGTCAGTCGGCCTCTGATCCTGCCAGTACTGGACATGTGCATTATTATTACAGTCAGTGTCAGTCAGCCTATGATCCTGCCAGTACTGGGCATGTGCATTATTGTTACAGTGTCAGCCAGCCTGTGATCCTGCCAGAACTGGACATGTGCATTATTGTTACAGTCAGTGTCAGCCTATGATCCTGCAAGTACTGGACATGTGCATTATTGTTACAGTGTCAGCCTATGATCCTGCCAGTACTGGACATGTGCATTATTGTTACAGTCAGTGTCAGCCTATGATCCTGCCAGTATTGGACATGTGCATTATTGTTACAGTCAGTGCCAGCCTATGATCCTGCAAGTACTGGAGATGTGCATTATTGTTACAGTGTCAGCCTATGATCCTGCCAGTACTGGACATGTGCATTATTGTTACAGTGTCAGTCGGCCTCTGATCCTGCCAGTACTGGACATGTGCATTATTACTACAGTCAGTGTCAGTCAGCCTATGATCCTGCCAGTACTGGGCTTGTGCATTATTGTTACAGTGTCAGCCATCCTGTGATCCTGTCAGAACTGGACATGTGCTTTATTGTTACAGTCATTGTCAGCCAGCCTATTATCCTGCCAGTACTGGGCATGGGCAATTATTGTTGCAGTCAGTGTCAGCCAGCCTATTATCCTGCCAGTACTGGGCATGGGCAATTATTGTTGCAGTCAGTGTCAGTCAGCCTATGATCCTGCCAGTACTGGGCATGTGCATTATTGTTACAGTGTCAGCCATCCTGTGATCCTGTCAGTACTGGACATATGCATTATTATTACAGTCAGTGTCACCCAGCCTATGATCCTACCAGTACTGGACATGTGCATTATTATTAAAGTCATTGTCAGTCAGCCAATGATCCTGCAGTACTGGACATGTGCATTATTGTTACAGTGTCAGCCACCCTATGATCCTGCCAGTACTGTACATGTGCATTATTATTACAGTCAGTGTCAGCCAGCCTGTGATCCTACCAGTACTGGACATGTGCATTATTGTTACAGTGTCAGTCAGACTTTGATCCTGCCAGTACTAGACATGTGCATTATTGTTACAGTGTCAGCCAGCCTATGATCCTGCCAGTACTGGGTATGTGCATTACTGTTACAGTGTCAGCCAGACTGTGATCCTGCCAGTACTGGACATGTGCATTATTGTTACAGTGTCAGCCAGCCTGTGATCCTGCCAGTACTCGACATGTGCATTATTGTTATAGTCAGTGTCAGCCAGCCTATTATCCTGCCAGTACTGGACATGTGCATTATTGTTACAGTCAGTGTCAGCCTATGATTCTGCCAATACTGTACATGTGCATTATTGTTACAGTGTCAGCCTATAATCCTGCCAGTACTGGACATGTGCATTATTGTTACAGTGTCAGTGTCAGCCAGCCTATGATCCTACCAGTACCGGACATGTGCATTAATGTTACAGTGTCAGTTGGCCTCTGATCCTGCCAGTACTGGACATGTGCATTATTGTTACAGTCAGTGTCAGTCAGCCTATGATGCTGCCAGTACTGGACATTTGCATTATTGTTACAGTCAGTGTCAGTCAGCCTAAGATCGTGCCGGTACTGGACATGTGCACTATTGTTGCAGCTAGTATCAGTCAGGCTATAATCCTCCCAGTACTGGACAGGTGCGTTATTGTTACAGTGTCGGCCAGCCTGTGATCCTACCAGTACTGGACATGTGCATTATTTTTACAGTGTCAGCCTCCCTATGATGCTGCCAGTACTGGACATAGGCATTATTGTTACAGGGTCAGTGTCAGCCAGCCTATGATCCTGTCACTACTGGACATGTGCATTATTGTTACAGTGTCAGCCAACCTATGATCCTGCCAGTACTGGACATGTGAATTATTGTTACAGTGTAAGTGTCAGCCAGCCATGATCCTGCCAGTACTGGCCAGGAGCGTTATTGTTACAGTGTCAGCCTCTGATCCTGCCAGTAAAGGACATGTGCATTATTGTTACAGTGTCAGTCAGCCTTTGATCCGGCCAGTACTGGACAGGTGCGTTATAGTTACAGTGTCAGCCTGTGATCCTGCCAGTACTGGACATGTGCATTATTGTTACAGTGTCAGCCAACCTATGATCCTGCCAGTACTGGACATGTGAATTATTGTTACAATGTAAGTGTCCGCGAGCCATGATTCTGCCAGTACTGGACAGGTGCATTATTGTTACAGTGTCAGCCAGGCTTTGATCCGGCCAGTACTGGACATGTGCATTATTGTCACATTCGGTGTTAGTCAGCCTATGATCTTGACAGTACTGGACATGTGCATTATTGTTACAGTGTTAGTCGGCATCTGATTCTGCCAGTACTTGACATGTGCACTATTGTTAAAGTGTCAGTCGGCATCTGATCCTGCCAGTACTGGACATGTGCACTATTGGTACAGTGTCAGCCTCTGATCCTGCCAGTGCTGGACATGTGCATTATTGTTACAGTGTCAGCCTATAATCCTGCCAGTACTGGACATGTGCATTATTGTTACAGTGTCAGTCAGCCTGTGATCCTACCAGTACTGGACAGGTGTGTTGTTGTTACAGTGTCAGCCTATGATCCTGCCAGTACTGGACATGTGCATTATTGTTACAGTCAGTGTCAGCCAGCCTATGATCCTGCCAGTATTGGACATGTGCAATATTGTTACAGTGTCAGCCAGCCTATGATCCAGCCAGTACTGGACATGTGCATTATTGTTACAGTGTTAGTGTCAGCCAGCCTATGATACTGCCGGTACTGGACATGTGCATCATTGTTACAGTGTCAGCAACCCTTTGATCCTGCCAGTACTGAACATGTGAACTATTGTTACAGCTAGTGTCAGTCATGCTATGATCCTGCCAGTACTGGACAGGTGCCTTATTGTTACAGTGGCAGCCAGCCTATGATCCTGCCAAAACAGGACAGGTGCCTTATTGTTACAGTGGCAGCCAGCCTATGATCCTGCCAGTACTGTACAGGTGCCTTATTGTTACAGTGGCAGCCAGCCTATGATCCTGCCAGTACTAGACATGTGCATTATTGTTACAGTGTCAGCCAGCATATGATGCTGCCAGTACTGGACATGTGCATTATTGGTACAGTCAGTGTCAGCCTATGATTCTGCCAATACTGGACATGTGCATTATTGTTACAGTGTCAGCCTATAATCCTGCCAGTACTGGACATGTGCATTATTGTTACAGTGTCAGTCGGCCTCTGATCCTGGCAGTACTGAACATGTGCATTATTGTTACAGTGTCAGCCAGGATATGATCCTGCCAGTACTGGACATGTGCATTATTGTTACAGTCAGTGTCAGCTTATGATTCTGCCAATACTGGACATGTGCATTATTGTTACAGTGTCAGTGTCAGTCAGCCTCTGATCCTGCCAGTACTCGACATGTGCATTATTGTTACAGTCAGTGTCAGTCAGCCTATGACCCTGCAAGTACTGGATATGTGCTCTATTGTTACACCTAGTGTCAATCAGGCTATGATCCTGCGAGTACTGGATATGTGCATTATTGTTACAGTGTCAGTGTCAGTGTCAGCCAGCCTGTGATCCTGCCAGTACTGGACATGTACAATTTTTGTTACAGTGTCAGTGAGCCTATGATCCTGCCAGTAGTAGACATGTGCATTATTGTTACAGCGTCAGCCGGCCTATGCTCCTGCCAGTACTGGACATGTGCATTATTGTTACAGTGTCAGCCAGCCTGTGATCTTGCCAGTACTGGACATGTGCATTATTGTTACAGTGTCAGTGTCAGCCAGGCTATGATCCTGCCAGCACTGGACATGTGCAATATTTTTATAGTGTCAGCCTACGATCTTCCCAGTACCGGACATGTGCATTATTGTTACAGTGTTAGTGTCAGCCAAACTATGATCCTGCCAGTACTGGACAGGTGCGTTATTGTTACAGTGTCAGCCTACGATCCTACCAGTACTGGACATGTGCATTATTGTTACAGTCAGTGTCAGCCTATGATCCTGCCACTCTTGGACATGTGCATTATTGTTACAGTGTCAGCCAGCCTATGATCATACCAGTACTGGACATGTGCATTATTGTTACAGTGTCAGTCAGCCAGGCTATGATCCTGAATGTACAGGACATGTGCATTATTGTAGCAGTGTCAGCCAGCCAATGATCATGCCAGTACTGGACATGTGCCTTATTGTTACAGTGTCAGTCAGCCTATGATCCTGCCAGTACTAGACATGTGCATTATTGTTTCAATCAGTGTCAGTCAGCCTATGATCCTGCCAGTACAGACCATGTGCATTATTGTTGCAGTCAGTGTCCGTCAGCCTATGATCCTGCAGTACTGGACATGTACATTATTATCACAGTCAGTGTCACCCAGCCTATGATCCTGCCAGTACTGGACATGTGCATTATTGTTACAGTGTCAGTGTCAGCCTCCCTATGATGCTGCCAGTACTGGACATAGGCATTATTGTTACAGGGTCAGTGTCAGCCAGCCTATGATCCTGTCACTACTGGACATGTGCATTATTGTTACAGTGTCAGCCAACCTATGATCCTGCCAGTACTGGACATGTGAATTATTGTTACAGTGTAAGTGTCAGCCAGCCATGATCCTGCCAGTACTGGACAGGAGCGTTATTGTTACAGTGTCAGCCTCTGATCCTGCCAGTAAAGGACATGTGCATTATTGTTACAGTGTCAGTCAGCCTTTGATCCGGCCAGTACTGGACAGGTGCGTTATAGTTACAGTGTCAGCCTGTGATCCTGCCAGTACTGGACATGTGCATTATTGTTACAGTGTCAGCCAACCTATGATCCTGCCAGTACTGGACATGTGAATTATTGTTACAATGTAAGTGTCCGCGAGCCATGATTCTGCCAGTACTGGACAGGTGCATTATTGTTACAGTGTCAGCCAGGCTTTGATCCGGCCAGTACTGGACATGTGCATTATTGTCACATTCGGTGTTAGTCAGCCTATGATCTTGACAGTACTGGACATGTGCATTATTGTTACAGTGTTAGTCGGCATCTGATTCTGCCAGTACTTGACATGTGCACTATTGTTAAAGTGTCAGTCGGCATCTGATCCTGCCAGTACTGGACATGTGCACTATTGGTACAGTGTCAGCCTCTGATCCTGCCAGTGCTGGACATGTGCATTATTGTTACAGTGTCAGCCTATAATCCTGCCAGTACTGGACATGTGCATTATTGTTACAGTGTCAGTCAGCCTGTGATCCTACCAGTACTGGACAGGTGTGTTGTTGTTACAGTGTCAGCCTATGATCCTGCCAGTACTGGACATGTGCATTATTGTTACAGTCAGTGTCAGCCAGCCTATGATCCTGCCAGTATTGGACATGTGCAATATTGTTACAGTGTCAGCCAGCCTATGATCCAGCCAGTACTGGACATGTGCATTATTGTTACAGTGTTAGTGTCAGCCAGCCTATGATACTGCCGGTACTGGACATGTGCATCATTGTTACAGTGTCAGCAACCCTTTGATCCTGCCAGTACTGAACATGTGAACTATTGTTACAGCTAGTGTCAGTCATGCTATGATCCTGCCAGTACTGGACAGGTGCCTTATTGTTACAGTGGCAGCCAGCCTATGATCCTGCCAGTACTGGACAGGTGCCTTATTGTTACAGTGGCAGCCAGCCTATGATCCTGCCAGTACTGTACAGGTGCCTTATTGTTACAGTGGCAGCCAGCCTATGATCCTGCCAGTACTAGACATGTGCATTATTGTTACAGTGTCAGCCAGCATATGATGCTGCCAGTACTGGACATGTGCATTATTGGTACAGTCAGTGTCAGCCTATGATTCTGCCAATACTGGACATGTGCATTATTGTTACAGTGTCAGCCTATAATCCTGCCAGTACTGGACATGCATTATTGTTACAGTGTCAGTCGGCCTCTGATCCTGGCAGTACTGAACATGTGCATTATTGTTACAGTGTCAGCCAGGATATGATCCTGCCAGTACTGGACATGTGCATTATTGTTACAGTCAGTGTCAGCTTATGATTCTGCCAATACTGGACATGTGCATTATTGTTACAGTGTCAGTGTCAGTCAGCCTCTGATCCTGCCAGTACTCGACATGTGCATTATTGTTACAGTCAGTGTCAGTCAGCCTATGACCCTGCAAGTACTGGATATGTGCTCTATTGTTACACCTAGTGTCAATCAGGCTATGATCCTGCGAGTACTGGATATGTGCATTATTGTTACAGTGTCAGTGTCAGCCAGCCTGTGATCCTGCCAGTACTGGACATGTACAATTTTTGTTACAGTGTCAGTGAGCCTATGATCCTGCCAGTAGTAGACATGTGCATTATTGTTACAGCGTCAGCCGGCCTATGCTCCTGCCAGTACTGGACATGTGCATTATTGTTACAGTGTCAGCCAGCCTGTGATCTTGCCAGTACTGGACATGTGCATTATTGTTACAGTGTCAGTGTCAGCCAGGCTATGATCCTGCCAGCACTGGACATGTGCAATATTTTTATAGTGTCAGCCTACGATCTTCCCAGTACCGGACATGTGCATTATTGTTACAGTGTTAGTGTCAGCCAAACTATGATCCTGCCAGTACTGGACAGGTGCGTTATTGTTACAGTGTCAGCCTACGATCCTACCAGTACTGGACATGTGCATTATTGTTACAGTCAGTGTCAGCCTATGATCCTGCCACTCTTGGACATGTGCATTATTGTTACAGTGTCAGCCAGCCTATGATCATACCAGTACTGGACATGTGCATTATTGTTACAGTGTCAGTCAGCCAGGCTATGATCCTGAATGTACAGGACATGTGCATTATTGTAGCAGTGTCAGCCAGCCAATGATCATGCCAGTACTGGACATGTGCCTTATTGTTACAGTGTCAGTCAGCCTATGATCCTGCCAGTACTAGACATGTGCATTATTGTTTCAATCAGTGTCAGTCAGCCTATGATCCTGCCAGTACAGACCATGTGCATTATTGTTGCAGTCAGTGTCCGTCAGCCTATGATCCTGCAGTACTGGACATGTACATTATTATCACAGTCAGTGTCACCCAGCCTATGATCCTGCCAGTACTGGACATGTGCATTATTGTTACAGTGTCAGTGTCAGCCTCCCTATGATGCTGCCAGTACTGGACATAGGCATTATTGTTACAGGGTCAGTGTCAGCCAGCCTATGATCCTGTCACTACTGGACATGTGCATTATTGTTACAGTGTCAGCCAACCTATGATCCTGCCAGTACTGGACATGTGAATTATTGTTACAGTGTAAGTGTCAGCCAGCCATGATCCTGCCAGTACTGGACAGGAGCGTTATTGTTACAGTGTCAGCCTCTGATCCTGCCAGTAAAGGACATGTGCATTATTGTTACAGTGTCAGTCAGCCTTTGATCCGGCCAGTACTGGACAGGTGCGTTATAGTTACAGTGTCAGCCTGTGATCCTGCCAGTACTGGACATGTGCATTATTGTTACAGTGTCAGCCAACCTATGATCCTGCCAGTACTGGACATGTGAATTATTGTTACAATGTAAGTGTCCGCGAGCCATGATTCTGCCAGTACTGGACAGGTGCATTATTGTTACAGTGTCAGCCAGGCTTTGATCCGGCCAGTACTGGACATGTGCATTATTGTCACATTCGGTGTTAGTCAGCCTATGATCTTGACAGTACTGGACATGTGCATTATTGTTACAGTGTTAGTCGGCATCTGATTCTGCCAGTACTTGACATGTGCACTATTGTTAAAGTGTCAGTCGGCATCTGATCCTGCCAGTACTGGACATGTGCACTATTGGTACAGTGTCAGCCTCTGATCCTGCCAGTGCTGGACATGTGCATTATTGTTACAGTGTCAGCCTATAATCCTGCCAGTACTGGACATGTGCATTATTGTTACAGTGTCAGTCAGCCTGTGATCCTACCAGTACTGGACAGGTGTGTTGTTGTTACAGTGTCAGCCTATGATCCTGCCAGTACTGGACATGTGCATTATTGTTACAGTCAGTGTCAGCCAGCCTATGATCCTGCCAGTATTGGACATGTGCAATATTGTTACAGTGTCAGCCAGCCTATGATCCAGCCAGTACTGGACATGTGCATTATTGTTACAGTGTTAGTGTCAGCCAGCCTATGATACTGCCGGTACTGGACATGTGCATCATTGTTACAGTGTCAGCAACCCTTTGATCCTGCCAGTACTGAACATGTGAACTATTGTTACAGCTAGTGTCAGTCATGCTATGATCCTGCCAGTACTGGACAGGTGCCTTATTGTTACAGTGGCAGCCAGCCTATGATCCTGCCAGTACTGGACAGGTGCCTTATTGTTACAGTGGCAGCCAGCCTATGATCCTGCCAGTACTAGACATGTGCATTATTGTTACAGTGTCAGCCAGCATATGATGCTGCCAGTACTGGACATGTGCATTATTGGTACAGTCAGTGTCAGCCTATGATTCTGCCAATACTGGACATGTGCATTATTGTTACAGTGTCAGCCTATAATCCTGCCAGTACTGGACATGTGCATTATTGTTACAGTGTCAGTCGGCCTCTGATCCTGGCAGTACTGAACATGTGCATTATTGTTACAGTGTCAGCCAGGATATGATCCTGCCAGTACTGGACATGTGCATTATTGTTACAGTCAGTGTCAGCTTATGATTCTGCCAATACTGGACATGTGCATTATTGTTACAGTGTCAGTGTCAGTCAGCCTCTGATCCTGCCAGTACTCGACATGTGCATTATTGTTACAGTCAGTGTCAGTCAGCCTATGACCCTGCAAGTACTGGATATGTGCTCTATTGTTACACCTAGTGTCAATCAGGCTATGATCCTGCGAGTACTGGATATGTGCATTATTGTTACAGTGTCAGTGTCAGTGTCAGCCAGCCTGTGATCCTGCCAGTACTGGACATGTACAATTTTTGTTACAGTGTCAGTGAGCCTATGATACTGCCAGTAGTAGACATGTGCATTATTGTTACAGCGTCAGCCGGCCTATGCTCCTGCCAGTACTGGACATGTGCATTATTGTTACAGTGTCAGCCAGCCTGTGATCTTGCCAGTACTGGACATGTGCATTATTGTTACAGTGTCAGTGTCAGCCAGGCTATGATCCTGCCAGCACTGGACATGTGCAATATTTTTATAGTGTCAGCCTACGATCTTCCCAGTACCGGACATGTGCATTATTGTTACAGTGTTAGTGTCAGCCAAACTATGATCCTGCCAGTACTGGACAGGTGCGTTATTGTTACAGTGTCAGCCTACGATCCTACCAGTACTGGACATGTGCATTATTGTTACAGTCAGTGTCAGCCTATGATCCTGCCACTCTTGGACATGTGCATTATTGTTACAGTGTCAGCCAGCCTATGATCATGCCAGTACTGGACATGTGCATTATTGTTACAGTGTCAGTCAGCCAGGCTATGATCCTGAATGTACAGGACATGTGCATTATTGTAGCAGTGTCAGCCAGCCAATGATCATGCCAGTACTGGACATGTGCCTTATTGTTACAGTGTCAGTCAGCCTATGATCCTGCCAGTACTAGACATGTGCATTATTGTTTCAATCAGTGTCAGTCAGCCTATGATCCTGCCAGTACAGACCATGTGCATTATTGTTGCAGTCAGTGTCCGTCAGCCTATGATCCTGCAGTACTGGACATGTACATTATTATCACAGTCAGTGTCACCCAGCCTATGATCCTGCCAGTACTGGACATGTGCATTATTGTTACAGTGTCAGTGTCAGCCTCCCTAAGATGCTGCCAGTACTGGACATAGGCATTATTGTTACAGGATCAGTGTCAGCCAGCCTATGATCCTGTCACTACTGGACATGTGCATTATTGTTACAGTGTCAGCCAACCTATGATCCTGCCAGTACTGGACATGTGAATTATTGTTACAGTGTAAGTGTCAGCCAGCCATGATCCTGCCAGTACTGGACAGGAGCGTTATTGTTACAGTGTCAGCCTCTGATCCTGCCAGTAAAGGACATGTGCATTATTGTTACAGTGTCAGTCAGCCTTTGATCCGGCCAGTACTGGACAGGTGCGTTATAGTTACAGTGTCAGCCTGTGATCCTGCCAGTACTGGACATGTGCATTATTGTTACAGTGTCAGCCAACCTATGATCCTGCCAGTACTGGACATGTGAATTATTGTTACAATGTAAGTGTCCGCGAGCCATGATTCTGCCAGTACTGGACAGGTGCATTATTGTTACAGTGTCAGCCAGGCTTTGATCCGGCCAGTACTGGACATGTGCATTATTGTCACATTCGGTGTTAGTCAGCCTATGATCTTGACAGTACTGGACATGTGCATTATTGTTACAGTGTTAGTCGGCATCTGATTCTGCCAGTACTTGACATGTGCACTATTGTTAAAGTGTCAGTCGGCATCTGATCCTGCCAGTACTGGACATGTGCACTATTGGTACAGTGTCAGCCTCTGATCCTGCCAGTGCTGGACATGTGCATTATTGTTACAGTGTCAGCCTATAATCTTGCCAGTACTGGACATGTGCATTATTGTTACAGTGTCAGTCAGCCTGTGATCCTACCAGTACTGGACAGGTGTGTTGTTGTTACAGTGTCAGCCTATGATCCTGCCAGTACTGGACATGTGCATTATTGTTACAGTCAGTGTCAGCCAGCCTATGATCCTGCCAGTATTGGACATGTGCAATATTGTTACAGTGTCAGCCAGCCTATGATCCAGCCAGTACTGGACATGTGCATTATTGTTACAGTGTTAGTGTCAGCCAGCCTATGATACTGCCGGTACTGGACATGTGCATCATTGTTACAGTGTCAGCAACCCTTTGATCCTGCCAGTACTGAACATGTGAACTATTGTTACAGCTAGTGTCAGTCATGCTATGATCCTGCCAGTACTGGACAGGTGCCTTATTGTTACAGTGGCAGCCAGCCTATGATCCTGCCAGTACTGGACAGGTGCCTTATTGTTACAGTGGCAGCCAGCCTATGATCCTGCCAGTACTGTACAGGTGCCTTATTGTTACAGTGGCAGCCAGCCTATGATCCTGCCAGTACTAGACATGTGCATTATTGTTACATTGTCAGCCAGCATATGATGCTGCCAGTACTGGACATGTGCATTATTGGTACAGTCAGTGTCAGCCTATGATTCTGCCAATACTGGACATGTGCATTATTGTTACAGTGTCAGCCTATAATCCTGCCAGTACTGGACATGTGCATTATTGTTACAGTGTCAGTCGGCCTCTGATCCTGGCAGTACTGAACATGTGCATTATTGTTACAGTGTCAGCCAGGATATGATCCTGCCAGTACTGGACATGTGCATTATTGTTACAGTCAGTGTCAGCTTATGATTCTGCCAATACTGGACATGTGCATTATTGTTACAGTGTCAGTGTCAGTCAGCCTCTGATCCTGCCAGTACTCGACATGTGCATTATTGTTACAGTCAGTGTCAGTCAGCCTATGACCCTGCAAGTACTGGATATGTGCTCTATTGTTACACCTAGTGTCAATCAGGCTATGATCCTGCGAGTACTGGATATGTGCATTATTGTTACAGTGTCAGTGTCAGTGTCAGCCAGCCTGTGATCCTGCCAGTACTGGACATGTACAATTTTTGTTACAGTGTCAGTGAGCCTATGATCCTGCCAGTAGTAGACATGTGCATTATTGTTACAGCGTCAGCCGGCCTATGCTCCTGCCAGTACTGGACATGTGCATTATTGTTACAGTGTCAGCCAGCCTGTGATCTTGCCAGTACTGGACATGTGCATTATTGTTACAGTGTCAGTGTCAGCCAGGCTATGATCCTGCCAGCACTGGACATGTGCAATATTTTTATAGTGTCAGCCTACGATCTTCCCAGTACCGGACATGTGCATTATTGTTACAGTGTAGTGTCAGCCAAACTATGATCCTGCCAGTACTGGACAGGTGCGTTATTGTTACAGTGTCAGCCTACGATCCTACCAGTACTGGACATGTGCATTATTGTTACAGTCAGTGTCAGCCTATGATCCTGCCACTCTTGGACATGTGCATTATTGTTACAGTGTCAGCCAGCCTATGATCATGCCAGTACTGGACATGTGCATTATTGTTACAGTGTCAGTCAGCCAGGCTATGATCCTGAATGTACAGGACATGTGCATTATTGTAGCAGTGTCAGCCAGCCAATGATCATGCCAGTACTGGACATGTGCCTTATTGTTACAGTGTCAGTCAGCCTATGATCCTGCCAGTACTAGACATGTGCATTATTGTTTCAATCAGTGTCAGTCAGCCTATGATCCTGCCAGTACAGACCATGTGCATTATTGTTGCAATCAGTGTCCGTCAGCCTATGATCCTGCAGTACTGGACATGTACATTATTGTTTCAATCAGTGTCAGTCAGCCTATGATCCTGCCAGTACAGACCATGTGCATTATTGTTGCAGTCAGTGTCCGTCAGCCTATGATCCTGCAGTACTGGACATGTACATTATTATCACAGTCAGTGTCACCCAGCCTATGATCCTGCCAGTACTGGACATGTGCATTATTGTTACAGTGTCAGTGTCAGCCTCCCTATGATGCTGCCAGTACTGGACATAGGCATTATTGTTACAGGGTCAGTGTCAGCCAGCCTATGATCCTGTCACTACTGGACATGTGCATTATTGTTACAGTGTCAGCCAACCTATGATCCTGCCAGTACTGGACATGTGAATTATTGTTACAGTGTAAGTGTCAGCCAGCCATGATCCTGCCAGTACTGGACAGGAGCGTTATTGTTACAGTGTCAGCCTCTGATCCTGCCAGTAAAGGACATGTGCATTATTGTTACAGTGTCAGTCAGCCTTTGATCCGGCCAGTACTGGACAGGTGCGTTATAGTTACAGTGTCAGCCTGTGATCCTGCCAGTACTGGACATGTGCATTATTGTTACAGTGTCAGCCAACCTATGATCCTGCCAGTACTGGACATGTGAATTATTGTTACAATGTAAGTGTCCGCGAGCCATGATTCTGCCAGTACTGGACAGGTGCATTATTGTTACAGTGTCAGCCAGGCTTTGATCCGGCCAGTACTGGACATGTGCATTATTGTCACATTCGGTGTTAGTCAGCCTATGATCTTGACAGTACTGGACATGTGCATTATTGTTACAGTGTTAGTCGGCATCTGATTCTGCCAGTACTTGACATGTGCACTATTGTTAAAGTGTCAGTCGGCATCTGATCCTGCCAGTACTGGACATGTGCACTATTGGTACAGTGTCAGCCTCTGATCCTGCCAGTGCTGGACATGTGCATTATTGTTACAGTGTCAGCCTATAATCCTGCCAGTACTGGACATGTGCATTATTGTTACAGTGTCAGTCAGCCTGTGATCCTACCAGTACTGGACAGGTGTGTTGTTGTTACAGTGTCAGCCTATGATCCTGCCAGTACTGGACATGTGCATTATTGTTACAGTCAGTGTCAGCCAGCCTATGATCCTGCCAGTATTGGACATGTGCAATATTGTTACAGTGTCAGCCAGCCTATGATCCAGCCAGTACTGGACATGTGCATTATTGTTACAGTGTTAGTGTCAGCCAGCCTATGATACTGCCGGTACTGGACATGTGCATCATTGTTACAGTGTCAGCAACCCTTTGATCCTGCCAGTACTGAACATGTGAACTATTGTTACAGCTAGTGTCAGTCATGCTATGATCCTGCCAGTACTGGACAGGTGCCTTATTGTTACAGTGGCAGCCAGCCTATGATCCTGCCAGTACTGGACAGGTGCCTTATTGTTACAGTGGCAGCCAGCCTATGATCCTGCCAGTACTGTACAGGTGCCTTATTGTTACAGTGGCAGCCAGCCTATGATCCTGCCAGTACTAGACATGTGCATTATTGTTACAGTGTCAGCCAGCATATGATGCTGCCAGTACTGGACATGTGCATTATTGGTACAGTCAGTGTCAGCCTATGATTCTGCCAATACTGGACATGTGCATTATTGTTACAGTGTCAGCCTATAATCCTGCCAGTACTGGACATGTGCATTATTGTTACAGTGTCAGTCGGCCTCTGATCCTGGCAGTACTGAACATGTGCATTATTGTTACAGTGTCAGCCAGGATATGATCCTGCCAGTACTGGACATGTGCATTATTGTTACAGTCAGTGTCAGCTTATGATTCTGCCAATACTGGACATGTGCATTATTGTTACAGTGTCAGTGTCAGTCAGCCTCTGATCCTGCCAGTACTCGACATGTGCATTATTGTTACAGTCAGTGTCAGTCAGCCTATGACCCTGCAAGTACTGGATATGTGCTCTATTGTTACACCTAGTGTCAATCAGGCTATGATCCTGCGAGTACTGGATATGTGCATTATTGTTACAGTGTCAGTGTCAGTGTCAGCCAGCCTGTGATCCTGCCAGTACTGGACATGTACAATTTTTGTTACAGTGTCAGTGAGCCTATGATCCTGCCAGTAGTAGACATGTGCATTATTGTTACAGCGTCAGCCGGCCTATGCTCCTGCCAGTACTGGACATGTGCATTATTGTTACAGTGTCAGCCAGCCTGTGATCTTGCCAGTACTGGACATGTGCATTATTGTTACAGTGTCAGTGTCAGCCAGGCTATGATCCTGCCAGCACTGGACATGTGCAATATTTTTATAGTGTCAGCCTACGATCTTCCCAGTACCGGACATGTGCATTATTGTTACAGTGTTAGTGTCAGCCAAACTATGATCCTGCCAGTACTGGACAGGTGCGTTATTGTTACAGTGTCAGCCTACGATCCTACCAGTACTGGACATGTGCATTATTGTTACAGTCAGTGTCAGCCTATGATCCTGCCACTCTTGGACATGTGCATTATTGTTACAGTGTCAGCCAGCCTATGATCATGCCAGTACTGGACATGTGCATTATTGTTACAGTGTCAGTCAGCCAGGCTATGATCCTGAATGTACAGGACATGTGCATTATTGTAGCAGTGTCAGCCAGCCAATGATCATGCCAGTACTGGACATGTGCCTTATTGTTACAGTGTCAGTCAGCCTATGATCCTGCCAGTACTAGACATGTGCATTATTGTTTCAATCAGTGTCAGTCAGCCTATGATCCTGCCAGTACAGACCATGTGCATTATTGTTGCAGTCAGTGTCCGTCAGCCTATGATCCTGCAGTACTGGACATGTACATTATTATCACAGTCAGTGTCACCCAGCCTATGATCCTGCCAGTACTGGACATGTGCATTATTGTTACAGTGTCAGTGTCAGCCTGCTTATGATCCGGCCAGTACTGGACATGTTCATTATTGTTACAGTGTCAGTGTCAGCCAGCCTATGATCCTGTCACTACTGGACATGTGCATTATTGTTACAGTGTCAGCCAACCTATTATCCTGCCAGTACTGGACATGTGAATTATTGTTACAGTGTAAGTGTCAGCCAGCCATGATCCTGCCAGTACTGGACAGGAGCGTTATTGTTACAGTGTCAGCCTCTGATCCTGCCAGTAAAGGACATGTGCATTATTGTTACAGTGTCAGTCAGCCTTTGATCCGGCCAGTACTGGACAGGTGCGTTATAGTTACAGTGTCAGCCTGTGATCCTGCCAGTACTGGACATGTGCATTATTGTTACAGTGTCAGCCAACCTATGATCCTGCCAGTACTGGACATGTGAATTATTGTTACAATGTAAGTGTCCGCGTGCCATGATTCTGCCAGTACTGGACAGGTGCATTATTGTTACAGTGTCAGCCAGGCTTTGATCCGGCCAGTACTGGACATGTGCATTATTGTCACATTCGGTGTTAGTCAGCCTATGATCTTGACAGTACTGGACATGTGCATTATTGTTACAGTGTTAGTCGGCATCTGATTCTGCCAGTACTTGACATGTGCACTATTGTTAAAGTGTCAGTCGGCATCTGATCCTGCCAGTACTGGACATGTGCACTATTGGTACAGTGTCAGCCTCTGATCCTGCCAGTGCTGGACATGTGCATTATTGTTACAGTGTCAGCCTATAATACTGCCAGTACTGGACATGTGCATTATTGTTACAGTGTCAGTCAGCCTGTGATCCTACGAGTACTGGACAGGTGTGTTGTTGTTACAGTGTCAGCCTATGATCCTGCCAGTACTGGACATGTGCATTATTGTTACAGTCAGTGTCAGCCAGCCTATGATCCTGCCAGTTTTGGACATGTGCAATATTGTTACAGTGTCAGCCAGCCTATGATCCAGCCAGTACTGGACATGTGCATTATTGTTACAGTGTTAGTGTCAGCCAGCCTATGATACTGCCGGTACTGGACATGTGCATCATTGTTACAGTGTCAGCAACCCTTTGATCCTGCCAGTACTGAACATGTGAACTATTGTTACAGCTAGTGTCAGTCATGCTATGATCCTGCCAGTACTGGACAGGTGCCTTATTGTTACAGTGGCAGCCAGCCTATGATCCTGCCAGTACTGGACAGGTGCCTTATTGTTACAGTGGCAGCCAGCCTATGATCCTGCCAGTACTGTACAGGTGCCTTATTGTTACAGTGGCAGCCAGCCTATGATCCTGCCAGTACTAGACATGTGCATTATTGTTACAGTGTCAGCCAGCATATGATGCTGCCAGTACTGGACATGTGCATTATTGGTACAGTCAGTGTCAGCCTATGATTCTGCCAATACTGGACATGTGCATTATTGTTACAGTGTCAGCCTATAATCCTGCCAGTACTGGACATGTGCATTATTGTTACAGTGTCAGTCGGCCTCTGATCCTGGCAGTACTGAACATGTGCATTATTGTTACAGTGTCAGCCAGGATATGATCCTGCCAGTACTGGACATGTGCATTATTGTTACAGTCAGTGTCAGCTTATGATTCTGCCAATACTGGACATGTGCATTATTGTTACAGTGTCAGTGTCAGTCAGCCTCTGATCCTGCCAGTACTCGACATGTGCATTATTGTTACAGTCAGTGTCAGTCAGCCTATGACCTTGCAAGTACTGGATATGTGCTCTATTGTTACACCTAGTGTCAATCAGGCTATGATCCTGCGAGTACTGGATATGTGCATTATTGTTACAGTGTCAGTGTCAGTGTCAGCCAGCCTGTGATCCTGCCAGTACTGGACATGTACAATTTTTGTTACAGTGTCAGTGAGCCTATGATCCTGCCAGTAGTAGACCTGTGCATTATTGTTACAGCGTCAGCCGGCCTAGGCTCCTGCCAGTACTGGACATGTGCATTATTGTTACAGTGTCAGCCAGCCTGTGATCTTGCCAGTACTGGACATGTGCATTATTGTTACAGTGTCAGTGTCAGCCAGGCTATGATCCTGCCAGCACTGGACAAGTGCAATATTTTTACAGTGTCAGCCTACGATCTTCCCAGTACCGGACATGTGCATTATTGTTACAGTGTTAGTGTCAGCCAAACTATGATCCTGCCAGTACTGGACAGGTGCGTTATTGTTACAGTGTCAGCCTACGATCCTACCAGTACTGGACATGTGCATTATTGTTACAGTCAGTGTCAGCCTATGATCCTGCCACTCCTGGACATGTGCATTATTGTTACAGTGTCAGCCAGCCTATGATCATGCCAGTACTGGACATGTGCATTATTGTTACAGTGTCAGTCAGCCAGGCTATGATCCTGAATGTACAGGACATGTGCATTATTGTAGCAGTGTCAGCCAGCCAATGATCATGCCAGTACTGGACATGTGCCTTATTGTTACAGTGTCAGTCAGCCTATGATCCTGCCAGTACTAGACATGTGAATTATTGTTTCAATCAGTGTCAGTCAGCCTATGATCCTGCCAGTACAGACCATGTGCATTATTGTTGCAGTCAGTGTCCGTCAGCCTATGATCCTGCAGTACTGGACATGTACATTATTATCACAGTCAGTGTCACCCAGCCTATGATCCTGCCAGTACTGGACATGTGCATTATTGTTACAGTGTCAGTGTCAGCCTGCTTATGATCCGGCCAGTACTGGACATGTTCATTATTGTTACAGTGTCAGTGTCAGCCAGTCTGTGATCCTGCCAATACTGGACATGTGCATTATTGTTACAGTGTCAGCTGCCTATGATTCTGCCAGTACTGGACATGTGCATTATTATTACAGTCAGTGTCAGCCTGTGATCCTGCCTGTACTGGATATGTGCATTATTGATACAGTCAGTGTCAGCCTGTAACCCTGCCAGCACTAAACATGTGTACTATTGTTACAGCTAGTGTCAGTTAGGCTATGATTCTGCCAGTACTGGACATGTGCATTATTGTTACAGTGTCAGCCAGCCTATGATCCTGCCAGTACTGGACATGTGCATTATTGTTACAGTGTCAGCCAGCCTATGATCCTGCCAGTACTGGACATGTGCATTATTCTTACAGTGTCAGCCAGCCTATGATCCTGCCAGTACTGGGCATGTGTATTGTTACAGTCAGTGTCAGTCAGCCTGTAATCCGGCCAGTACTGGACATGTGCATTATTGTCACATTGTCAGCCAGCGTGTGATCCTGCAAGTACTGGACATGTGCATTATTGTTACAGTGTCAGTCAGCCTGTGATCATGCCTGTACTGGACATGTGCATTATTTTTACAATCAGTGTCAGTCAGCCTATGATCCTGCCAGTACAGACCATGTGCATTATTGTTGCAGTCAGTGTCCGTCAGCCTATGATCCTGCAGTACTGGACATGTGCATTATTATTACAGTCAGTGTCACCCAGCCTATGATCGTGCCAGTACTGGACATGTGCATTATTGTTACAGTGTCAGTGTCAACCAGCCTATAATCCTGCCAGTACTGGACATGTGCATTATTGCTACAGTGTCAGTGTCAGCCAGTCTGTGATCCTGCCAGTACTGGACATGTGCATTATTGTTAGTGTCAGCCAGCCTATGATTCTGCCAGTACTGGACATGTGCATTGTTATTACAGTCAGTGTCAGCCTGTGATACTGCCAGTACTAAACATGTGCACTATTGTTTCACCTAGTGTCAGTCAGCCTATGAACCCGCCAGTACAGGACATGTGCATTATTTTACAGTCAGTATCAGCCTATGATTCTGCCAGTACTGGACATGTGCACTAGTGTTTCACCTAGTGTCATTCAGGCTATGATCCTGCCAGTACTGGACATGTGCATTATTATTACAGTCAGTGTCAGCCATCCTATGATCCTGCCAGTACTAGACAGGTGCGTTATTGTTACAGTGTCAGCCAGCCTGTGATCCTCCCAGTACTGGGCATGTTCATTATTGTTACAGTCAGTGTCAGTCGGTCTATGAGCCTGCCAGTACTGGACATGTGCATTATTGTTACAGTCAGTGTCAGCCAGCCTGTGATCATGCCATTACTGGACATGTGCATTAGTGTTACAGTGTCAGCCAGCCTATGAGCCTGCCAGTACTGGTCATGTGCATTATTGTTACAGTGTCAGCCTATGAACCTGCCAATACTGGACATATTCATTATTGTTACAGTGTCAGCCAGCCTGTGATCCTGCCAGTACTGGACATTTGCATTATTAATACAGTGTCACCCAGCCTGTGATCCTGCCAGTACTCGGCATGTGCATTATTGTTAAAGTGTCAGTCAGCCTGTGATCCTGCCTGTACTGGACATGTGTATTATTGTTACAGTCAGTGTCAGTCAGTCTATGATCCTGCCAGTACTGGACATGTGCATTATTGTTACAGTCAGTGTCAGCCAGCCTATGATCCTGCCAGTACTGGACATGTGAATTATTGTTACAGTCAGTGTAAGCCTGTGATCCTGCCAGTACTGGACATGTGCATTATTGTTACAGTCAGTGTCAGCCTGTGATCCTGCCAGTACGGGGCATGTGCATTATTGTTGCAGTCAGTGTCAGCCAGCCTATGGTCCGGTCAGTACTGGACATGTGCATTATTGTTACAGTGTCAGCCGGCCTATGGTCCTACCAGTACTGGACATGTGCATTATTGTTACAGTGTTAGCCAGCCTGTGATCCTATCAGTAATGGACATGTGTATTATTGTTATATTGTTAGTGTCAGCCAGGCTATGATCCTGCCAGTACTGGACATGTGCATTATTGTTACAGTGTCAGCCTATGATCCTGCCAGTATTGGACATGTGCATTATTGTTACAGTGTCAGTGTCAGCCAAACTATGATCCTGCCAGTACTGGACAGGTGTGTTATTGTTACAGTGTCAGCCTACGATCCTGCCAGTACTGGACATGTGCATTATTGTTACAGTCAGTGTCAGCCTATGATCCTGCCAGTCCTGGACATGTGCATTATTGTTGCAGTGTCAGCCAGCCTATAATCCTGCCAGTACTGGACATGTGCATTATTGTTTCAGTGTCAGTCAGCCAGGCTATGATTCTGCCAGTACTGGGCACGTGCATTATTTTTACAGTGTCAGCCAGCCTGTGATCCTGCCAGTACTGGGCATGTGCATTATTGTTACAGTGTCAGTCAGCCAGGCAATTATCCTGACAGTACTGGGCATGTGCATTATTGATACAGTGTCAGCCAACCTATGATCCTGCCAGTACTCGACATGTGTCCTTATTGTTAAAGTGTCAGTCAGCCTGTGATCCTGCCAGTACTGGACATGTGTATTATTGTTACAGTCAGTGTCAGTCAGTCTATGATCCTGCCAGTACTGGACATGTGCATTATTGTTACAGTCAGTGTCAGCCAGCCTATGATCCTGCCAGTACTGGACATGTGAATTATTGTTACAGTCAGTGTAAGCCTGTGATCCTGCCAGTACTGGACATGTGCATTATTGTTACAGTCAGTGTCAGCCTGTGATCCTGCCAGTACGGGGCATGTGCATTATTGTTGCAGTCAGTGTCAGCCAGCCTATGGTCCTGTCAGTACTGGACATGTGCATTATTGTTACAGTGTCAGCCGGCCTATGGTCCTACCAGTACTGGACATGTGCATTATTGTTACAGTGTTAGCCAGCCTGTGATCCTGTCAGTAATGGACATGTGTATTATTGTTATATTGTTAGTGTCAGCCAGGCTATGATCCTGCCATTACTGGACATGTGCATTATTGTTACAGTGTCAGCCTATGATCCTGCCAGTATTGGACATGTGCATTATTGTTACAGTGTCAGTGTCAGCCAAACTATGATCCTGCCAGTACTGGACATGTGCATTATTGTTACAGTCAGTGTCAGCCTATGATCCTGCCAGTCCTGGACATGTGCATTATTGTTGCAGTGTCAGCCAGCCTATAATCCTGCCAGTACTGGACATGTGCATTATTGTTGCAGTGTCAGCCAGCCTATAATCCTGCCAGTACTGGACATGTGCATTATTGTTACAGTGTCAGTCAGCCAGGCTATGATTCTGCCAGTACAGGGCACGTGCATTATTTTTACAGTGTCAGCCAGCCTGTGATCCTGCCAGTACTGGGCATGTGCATTATTGTTACAGTGTCAGTCAGCCAGGCAATGATCCTGACAGTACTGGGCACGTGCATTATTGATACAGTGTCAGCCAACCTATGATCCTGCCAGTACTCGACATGTGTCCTTATTGTTAGAGTGTCAGTCAGCTTATGATCCTGCCAGTATTGGACATGTGCATTGTTACAGTAAGTGTTAGTCAGCCTGTGATCCTGCCAGTACTGGACATGTGCATTATTATACAGTGTCAGCCAGCCTATGATCATGCCTGTACTGGATATGTGCATTATTGTTACAGTCAGTGTCAGCCAGTCCATGATCCTGCAGTACTGGACAAGTGCATTATTGTTACAGTCAGTGTCAGCCAGCGATCCTTCCAGTACTGGGCATGTCTATTATTGTTAAAGTCAGTGGGCCTGATTCACAGAACTAACTTACGTCAAAAACGTAAAGTTAGTACTTTTTGGTATTCACAGAATACACTTACTCATTTTGGTATTCACAGAATGAACTTACTCATTTCGGTATTCACAGAAGTTAGTAGTCCTAACTTTAGGACTCCTAAATGTCTTCTGTGAATACCGAAAGTCTTAAAGTTAGGATTTTCTCAGTTTAGGAGTAGTAAAGTTAGCTACTCCTAAACTGAGAAAAATCCTAACTTTAAGACTTTCGGTATTCACAGAAGGCATTTAGGAGTCCTAAAGTTAGGAGTCCTAACTTTACTACTCTAAACTGAGAAAAATCCTAACTTTAAGACTTTCGGTATTCACCGAAGGAATTTAGGAGTCCTAAAGTTAGGACTACTAACTTCTGTGAATACCGAAATGAGTAAGTTCATTCTGTGAATACCAAAATGAGTAAGTGTATTCTGTGATTACCAAAAAGTACTAACTTTACGTTTTTGACGTAAGTTAGTTCTGTGAATCAGGCCCTCAGTCAGCCAGCCTGTGATCCTGCCAGTACTGGACATGTGCATTAATGTTAAAGTCAGTGTCAGCCAGTCTATGATCCTGCAGTACTGGTTATGTGCATTATTGTTAAAGTCAGTGTCAGTCAGTGATCCTTCCAGTACTGGGCATGTGCATTATTGTTACAGTCAGTGTCAGCCAGCCTATGGTCCTGCCAGTACTGGACATGTGCATTATTGTTACAGTCAGTGTTAGCCAGCCTATCATCCTTCCTGTACTGGACATGCGCATTATTGTTACTGTGTCAGCCTATGATCCTGCCAGTACTGGACATGTGCATTATTGTTACAGTGTCACCCACCCCTAGGATCCTGACAGTACTGGACATGTGCAATATTGTTACAGTGTGAGTGTCAGCCAGCCTGTGGTCCTACCAGTACTGGACAGGTGCGTTATTGGTACAGTGTCAGCCAGCCTATGATCCTGCCAGTACTGGATATGTGCATTATTGTTACAGTGTCAGCCTATGATCCTGCCGGTACTGGACATGTGCATTATTGTTACAATCAGTGTCAGCCAGGCTATGATCCTGCCAGTACTGGACATGTGCATTATTGTTACAGTGTCACCCAGCCCTATGATCCTGCCAGTACTGGACATGTGCGTTATTGTTACAGTGTTAGTGTCAGCCACCCTGTGGTCCTACAAGTACTTGACAGGTGCGTTATTGTTACAGTGTCCGTCAGCCAGGCTATGATCCTGCCAGAACTGAACATGTGCATTATTGTTACAGTGTCAGTGTCAGCCAGCCTGTGATCCTGCCAGAACTGGACAAGTGCATTATTGCTACAGTGTCAGCCAGCCTATGGTCCGGCCAGTAGTGGACATGTGCATTATTGTTAAAGTCAGTGTCAGCCACCCTATGATCCTGCCAGTAGTGGACAAGTGCATTATTGTTACGGTGCCAGCCAGCCTATGGTCCTGCCAGTACTGGACATGTGCATTATTGTTACAGTCAGTGTCACCTAGCCCTATGTTCCTGCCAGTACTGGACAGGTGCGTTATTGCTACCGTGTCAACCAGCCTGTGATCCTATCAGTACTGGACAGGTGCGTTATTGTTACAGTGTCAGCCTGTGATCCTGCCAGTACTGGACATGTGCATTATTGTTACAGTCAGTGTCAGCCACCCTTTGATCCTGCCAGTACTGGACATGTGCATCATTGTTACAGTGTCAGCCACGCTATGATCCTGCCAGTACTGGACATGTGCATTATTGTTACAGTCAGTGTCAGCCAGCCTATCATCCTTCCTGTACTGGACATGTGCATTATTGTTACTGTGTCAGTCAGCCTATGATCCTGCCAGTACTGGACAGGTGAGTAATTGTCACAGTGTCAGCCAGCCTATGATCCTGGCAATACTGGACATGTTCATTATTGTAACAGTGTCACCCAGCCTGTGGTCCTAACAGGACTGGACATGTGCGTTATTGTTACAGTGTCAACCAGCCTGTGATCCTACCAGTACTGGACAGGTGCGTTATTGTTACGGGAAATAGCATTTACAGCGCTGTCATTGCATCGCGCTACCATTACAACGCGGTCGTTACAACGACCGCGTTGTTAGTACGCGATGCAATTACATCGCAAGTCATTACAACGACTTTCACTAGAGGTCGCTCAGGTATTGGAAATAAATTCCAACACCTTCCCTACTGTTGGCGCAAACTGGAGTAGGAACATTAATTAATACTATTCCTAAGGCCAGCGCGCCCCCTAGTGCAAGTCATTGTAATGACTTGCGATGTAAATGCATTGCGTACTAACAACGCGGTCGTTGTAACGACAGCGTTGTAATAGTACGCGATGTTATAGCATGCGTTGTAACATGCTATATTCTATTGTTACAGTGTCAGGCTGTGATCCTGCCAGTACTGGACATGTGCATTATTGTTACAGTGTCAGTGTCACCCACCCTATGACCCTGACAGTACTGGACATGTGCATTATTGTTACAGTGTCACCGGGCGTATCATCCTGCCAGTACTGGACAGGTGCATTATTGTTAGAGTGTCATCCAGCCTATGATCCTGCCAGTTCTGGACATGTGCAATATTGTTACAGTGTCACCCAGCCTGTGGTCCTACCAGTACTGGACAGGTGCGTTATTGTTACAGTGTCCGTCAGCCAGTCTATGATCCTGCCAGAACTGACCATGTGCATTATTGTTACAGTGTCAGTGTCAGCCAGCCTGTGATCCTGCCAGTACTGGATAGGTACGTTATTTGTTACAGTGTCAACCACCCTGTGATCCTACCAGTACTGGACAGGTGCGTTATTGTTACAGTGTCAGTCAGCCAGGCTATGATCCTGCCAGTACTGGACATGTGCATTATTGTTACAGTCAGTGTCAGACAGCCTATGATCCTGCCAGTACTGGACATGTGCATTATTGTTACAGTGTCACCCAGCCTGTGATCCTACCAGTACTGGATAGGTACGTTATTTGTTACAGTGTCAGCCACCCTGTGATCCTACCAGTACTGGACAGGTGCGTTATTGTTACAGTGTCAGCCACCCTATGATCCTGCCAGTACTGGACATGTGCATTATTGTTACAGTGTCACCCAGCCTGTGATCCTACCAGTACTGGACAGGTGCGATATTCAACCAGTGTCAGTCAGCCTATGATCCTGTCAGTAATGGACATGTGCATTATTGTGACAGTGTCAGCCAGCCTATTATCCTGCCAGAACTGAACATGTGCATTATTGTTACAGTGTCAGTGTCAGCCAGCCTGTGATCCTGCCAGTACTGGACAAGTGCATTATTGTTACAATGTCAGCCAGCCTATGGTCCGGCCAGTCCTGGACATGTGCATTATTGTTACAGTCAGTGTCAGCCAGCCTATGGTCCTACCAGTACTGGACATGTGCATTATTGTTACAGACAGTGCCACCCAGCCCTATGATCCTGCCAGTACTGGACAGGTGCGTTATTGTTACAGTGTCAACCAGCCTGTGATCCTACCAGTACTGGACAGGTGCGTTATTGTTACAGTGTCAGCCTGTGATCCTGCCAGTACTGGACATGTGCATTATTGTTACATTGTCAGTGTCAGCCAGCTTGTGATCCTGCCAGTCCTGGACAAGTGCATTATTGTTACAGTGTCAGCCAGCCTATGGTCCAGCCAGTACTGGACATGTGCATTATTGTTACAGTCAGTGTCAGCCACCCTATGATCCTGCCAGTACTGGACATGTGCATCATTGTTACAGTGTCACCCAGCCTGTGGTCCTACAAGTACTGGACAGGTGCGTTATTGTTACAGTGTCCATCAGCCAGGCTATGATCCTGCCAGTACTGGACATGTTTATTATTGTTACAGTCAGTGTCAGCAAGCCTGTGATCCTACCAATACTGGACATGTGCATTATTGTTACAGTGTCACCCACACTTAGGATCCTACCAGTACTGGACATGTGCATTATTGTTACAGTGTGAGTGTCAGCCAGCCTGTGGTCCTACTAGTACTGGACAGGTGCGTTATTATTACAGTGTCAGCCAACCTATGATCCTGCCAGTACTGGATTTGTGCATTATTGTTACAGTGTCAGCCTATGATCCTGCTGGTACTGGACATGTGCATTATTGTTACAGTCCGTGTCAGCCAGGCTATGATCCTACCAGTACTGGACATGTGCATTATTGTTACAGTGTGACCCAGCCCTATGATCCTGCCAGTACTGGACATGTGCATTATTGTTACTGTGTCAGCCACCCTGTGGTCCTACAAGTACTTGACAGGTGCGTTATTGTTACAGTGTCAGCCAGCCTATGAGCCTGCCAGTACTGGACATGTGCATTACTGTTACAGTGTCAGCCTATGATACTGCCAGTACTGGACATGTGCATTATTGTTACAGTCTGTGTCAGCCACCCTATGATCATGCCAGTACTGGATATGTGCATTATTGTTACAGTGTCACCCAGCCTGTGGTCCTACCACTACTGGACAGGTGCGTTATTGTTACTGTGTCAGTCAGCCAGGCTATGATCCTGCCAGAACTGGACATGTGCATTATTGTTACAGTCAGTGTCAGTCAGCCTATGATCCTGCCAGTACTGGACATGTGCATTATTGTTACAGTGTCACCCAGCCTGTGATCCTACCAGTACTGGACAGGTACGTTATTTGTTACAGTGTCAGCCACCCTGTGATCCTACCAGTACTGGACAGGTGCGTTATTGTTACAGTGTCAGCCACCCTATGAACCTGCCAGTACTGGACAGGTGCGTTATTGTTACAGTGTCAGCCAGCCTATGATCCTGCCAGTACTGGACATGTGCATTATTGTTACAGTGTCACCCAGCCTGTGATCCTACCAGTACTGGACAGGTGCGATATTCAACCAGTGTCAGCCAGCCTATGATCATGTCAGTAATGGACATGTGCATTATTGTGACAGTGTCAGCCAGCCTATTATCCTGCCAGTACTGGACATGTACATTATTGTTACAGTCAGTGTCAGCAACCCTTTAATCCTGCCAGTACTGGACATGTGCATTATTGTTACAGTGTCATCCAGCCTATGGTCCTGCCAGTACTGGACATGTGCATTATTGCTACAGTCAGTGTCAGCAACCCTTTAATCCTGCCAGTACTGGACATGTGCATTATTGTTACAGTCAGTGTCAGCAACCCTTTAATCCTGCCAGTACTGGACATGTGCATTATTGTTACAGTGTCAGCCACTCTATGATCCTGCCAGTACTGGACATGTGCATTATTATTACAGTCAGTGTCAGCCAGTCTATGATCCTGCCAGTACTGGACATGTGCATTATTGCTAAAGTCAGTTTCAGCCAGCCTGTGAACCTGCCAGTACTGGACATGTGCATTATTGTTACAGTGTCTGTGTCAGCCACCCTATGATCCTGCCAGTACTGGACGTGTGCATTATTGTTACAATTAGTGTGAGCCAGCCTGTGATCCTGCCAGTACTGGACATGTGCATTATTGTTAAAGTGTCACCCAGCCCTATGATCCTGCCAGTACTGGACAGGTGCGTTATTGTTACAGTGTCAACCAGCCTGTGATCCTACCAGTACTGGACAGGTGCGTTATTGTTACAGTGTCAGCCTGTGATCCTGCCAGTACAGGACATGTGCATTATTGTTACATTGTCAGTGTCAGCCAGCTTGTGATCCTGCCAGTATTGGACAAGTGCATTATTGTTACAGTGTCAGCCAGCCTATGATCCTGCCAGTACTGGACATGTGCGTTATTGTTACAGTGTCAGTGTCAGCCACCCTGTGGTCCTACAAGTACTTGACAGGTGCGTTATTGTTACAGTGTCAGCCAGCCTATGAGCCTGCCAGTACTGGACATGTGCATTACTGTTACAGTGTCAGCCTATGATACTGCCAGTACTGGACATGTGCATTATTGTTACAGTCAGTGTCAGCCACCCTATGATCATGCCAGTACTGGATATGTGCATTATTGTTACAGTGTCACCCAGCCTGTGGTCCTACCACTACTGGACAGGTGCGTTATTGTTACAGTGTCAGTCAGTCAGGCTATGATCCTGCCAGTACTGGACATGTGCATTATTGTTACAGTCAGTGTCAGTCAGCCTATGATCCTGCCAGTACTGGACATGTGCATTATTGTTACAGTGTCACCCAGCCTGTGATCCTACCAGTACTGGACAGGTACGTTATTTGTTACAGTGTCAGCCACCCTGTGATCCTACCAGTACTGGACAGGTGCGTTATTGTTACAGTGTCAGCCACCCTATGAACCTGCCAGTACTAGACAGGTGCGTTATTGTTACAGTGTCAGCCAGCCTATGATCCTGCCAGTACTGGACATGTGCATTATTGTTACAGTGTCACCCAGCCTGTGATCCTACCAGTACTGGACAGGTGCGATATTCAACCAGTGTCAGCCAGCCTATGATCATGTCAGTAATGGACATGTGCATTATTGTGACAGTGTCAGCCAGCCTATTATCCTGCCAGTACTGGACATGTGCATTATTGTTACAGTCAGTGTCATCAACCCTTTAATCCTGCCAGTACTGGACATGTGCATTATTGTTACAGTGTCAGCCAGCCTATGGTCCTGCCAGTACTGGACATGTGCATTATTGCTACAGTCAGTGTCAGCAACCCTTTAATCCTGCCAGTACTGGACATGTGCATCATTGTTACAGTGTCAGCCACTCTATGATCCTGCCAGTAGTGGACATGTGCATTATTATTACAGTCAGTGTCAGCCAGTCTATGATCCTGCCAGTACTGGACATGTGCATTATTGTTACAGTGTCTGTGTCAGCCACCCTATGATCCTGCCAGTACTGGACATGTGCATTATTGTTACAATTAGTGTGAGCCAGCCTGTGATCCTGCCAGTACTGGACATGTGCATTATTGTTAAAGTGTCACCCAGCCTGTGATCCTACCAGTACTGGACAGGTGCGTTATTGTTACAGTGTCAGCCTGTGATCCTGCCAGTACAAGACATGTGCATTATTGTTACATTGTCAGTGTCAGCCAGCTTGTAATCCTGCCAGTATTGGACAAGTGCTTTATTGTTACAGTGTCAGCCAGCCTATGGTCCGGCCAGTACTGGACATGTGCATTATTGTTACAGTCAGAGTCAGCCACCCTATGATCCTGCCAGTACTGGACATGTGCATTATTGTTACAGTGTCACCCAGCCTGTGGTCCTACAAGTACTGGACAGGTGCATTATTGTTACAGTGTCCATTAGCCAGGCTATGATCCTGCCAGTACTGGACATGTGTATTATTGTTACAGTCAGTGTCAGCCAGCCTGTGATCCTGCCAGTACTGGACATGTGCATTATTGTTAGAGTCAGTGTCAGCAAGCCCGTGATCCTACCAGTACTGGACAGGTGCGTTATTGTTACAGTGTCAGCCAGCCTACGATCCTGCCAGTACTGGATATGGGCATTATTGTTACAGTGTCAGCCTATGATCCTGCCGGTACTGGACATGTGCATTATTGTTACAGTCAGTGTCAGCCAGGCTATGGTCCTGCCAGTACTGGACATGTGCATTATTGTTACAGTGTCACCCAGCCCTATGATCCTGCCAGTACTGGACATGTGCGTTATTGTTACAGTGTCAATGTTAGCCACCCTGTGGTCCTACAAGTACTGGACAGGTGCGTTATTGTTACAGTGTCAGTCAGCCAGGCTATGATCCTGCCAGTACTGGACATGTGCATTATTGTTACAGTCAGTGTCAGTCAGCCTATGATCCTGCCAGTACTGGATATGTGCATTAATGTTACAGTGTCACTCAGCCTGTGATCCTAGCAGTACGGGACAGGTGCGTTATTGTTACAGTGTCAACCAGCCTGTGATCCTACTAGTACTGGACAGGTGCGTTATTGTTACAGTGTAAGCCTGTGATCCTGCCAGTACTGGACATGTACGTTATTGTTACAGTTTCAGCCACCCTGTGATCCTACCAGTACTGGACAGGTGCGTTATTGTTACAGTATCAGTCACCCTATGATCCTGCCAGTACTGGACAGGTGCGTTATTGTTACAGTGTCAGTGTCAGTCACCCTGTGGTCCTACAAGTACTTGACAGGTGCGTTATTGTTACAGTCAGTGTCAGCCAGGCTATGATCCTGCCAGTACTGGACAGGTGCGATATTGTTACAGTGTCAGCCAGGCTATGATCCTGTCAGTACTGGACATGTGCATTATTGTTACAGTGTCAGCGAGCCTATGATCCTGCCAGTACTGGACAGGTGCGCTATTGTTACAGTGTCAGATAGCCTATGATCCTGCCAATACTGCACATGTGCATTATTGTTACAGTGTCAGCCAGCCTATGGTCCTGCCAGTACTGGACATGTGCATTATTGTTACAGTGTCAGCCACGCTATGATCCTGCCAGTACTGGACATGTGCATCATTGTTACAGTGTCAGCCATGCTATGATCCTTCCAGTACTGTGCATGTGCATTATTGTTAAAGTCAGTTTCAGGCAGCCTGTGATCCTGCCAGTACTGGACATGTGCATTATTGTTAAAGTCAGTGTCAGTCAGTGATCCTTCCAGTACTGGACATGTGCATTATTGTTAAAGTCAGTGTCAGTCAGTGATCCTTCCAGTACTGTGCATGTGCATTATTGTTAAAGTCAGTTTCAGGCAGCCTGTGATCCTGCCAGTACTGGACATGTGCATTATTGTTAAAGTCAGTGTCAGTCAGTGATCCTTCCCGTACTGGACATGTGCATTATTGTTACAGTCAGTGTCAGCCAGCCTATCATCCTTCCTGTACTGTATTGTATTGTATTGTATTTTAAGCTTTTAAAGCGCACTTTTACCCAAGGGTGCCAGCCAGCCTAAGATCCTGCCAGTACTGGACAGGTGTGTTATTGTTACAGTGTTAGCCACCCTATGATCATGCCAGTACTGGACATATGCATTATTGTCACAGTGTCACCCAGCCTGTGATCCTAGCAGTATGGAACAGGTGCGTTATTGTTACAGTGTCAACCAGCCTGTGATCCTACTAGTACTGGATAGGTGCGTTATTGTTACAGTGTAAGCCTGTGATCCTGCCAGTACTGGACATGTGCATTATTGTTACAGTGTCAGCCAGCCTATGATCCTGCCAGTACTGGACATGTGCATTATTGTTACAGTGTCAGTGTCAGCCACACTATGGTCCTGCCAGTACTGGACATGTGCATTATTGTTACAGTGTCAGTGTCAGCCAGCCTGTGATCCTGCCAGTACTGGACAAGTGCATTATTGTTACAGTGTTAGCCAGCCTATGGTCCGGCCAGTACTCTACATGTGCATTATTGTTACAGTCAGTGTCAGCCACCCTATGATCCTGCAAGTACTGGACAAGTGCATTATTGTTACGGTGCCAGCCAGCCTGTGGTCCTACCAGTACTGGACATGTGCATTATTGTTACAGTGTCACACAGCCTGGGGTCCTACCAGTACTGGACAGGTGCGTTATTGTTACACTGTCCATCAGCCAGGCTATGATCCTGCCAGTACTGGGCATGTGCATTATTGTTTCAGTCAGTGTCAGCCAGCCTGTGATCCTGCCAGTACTGGACATGTGCATTATTGTTACAGTCCGTGTCAGCCACCCTGTGATCCTGCCAGTAGTGGACATGTGCATTATTGTTACAGTGTCACCCAGCCCTAGGATCCTGCCAGTACCGGACATGTGCATTATTGTTACAGTGTGAGTGTCAGGCAGCCTGTGGTCCTACCAGTACTGGACAGGTGCGTTATTGTTACAGTGTCAGCCAGCCTATGATCCTGCCAGTACTGGATATGTGCATTATTGTTACAGTGTCAGCCTATGATCCTGCCGGTACTGGACATGTGCATTATTGTTACAGTCAGTGTCAGCCAGGCTATGATCCTGCCAGTACTGGACATGTGCATTATTGTTACAGTGTCACCCAGCCTTAAGATCCTGCCAGTACTGGACTTGTGTGTTATTGTTACAGTGTCAGCCACCCTGTGGTCATACCAGTACTTGACAGGTGCGTTATTGTTACAGTGTCAGCCAGCCTTTGAGCCTGCCAGTACTGAACATGTGCATTATTGTTACAGTGTCAGCCTATGATCCTGCCAGTACTGGACATGTGCATTATTGTTACAGTCAGTGTCAGCCACCCTATGATCCTGCCAATACTGGACATGTGCATTATTGTTACAGTGTCACCCAGCCTGTGGTCCTACCAGTACTGGACAGGTGTGTTATTGTTACCCTGTCAGTCAGCCAGGCTATGATCCTGCCAGTACTGGACATGTGCATTATTGTTACAGTCACTGTCAGGCAGCCTGTCATCCTTCCTGTACTGGACATGTGCATTATTGTTACTGTCAGTGTCAGCCAGCCTGTGATCCTGCCAGTACTGGACATGTGCATCATTGTTACAGTCAGTGTCAGCCTGTAATCCTGCCAGTATTGGGCATTTGCATCATTGTTACAGTGTCAGCCTCTGATCCTGCCAGTACTGGACATGTGCATTATTGTTACATTGTCAGCCTCTGATCCTGCCAGTATTGGATATGTGCATTATTGTTACAGTGTCACCCAGCCTATGATCCTGCCAGTACTAGACATGTGCATTATTGTTACAGTGTCAGTGTCATCCAGCCTGTGATCCTGCCAGTACTGGACATGTGCATTATTGTTACAGTGTCAGTGTCAGTGTCAGGCAGCCTGTGATCCTGCCAGTACTGGACATGTGCATTATTGTTACAGTGTCAGCCTCTGACCCTGCCAGTACTAGACATGTGCATTATTGTTACAGTGTCAGTGTCATCCAGCCTGTGATCCTGCCAGTACTGGACATGTGCATTATTTTTATAGTGTCAGTGTCAGGCAGCCTGTGATCCTGCCAGTACTGGACATGTGCATTATTGTTACAGTGTCAGTGTCAGTGTCAGGCAGCCTGTGATCCTGCCAGTACTGGACATGTGCATTATTGTTACAGTGTCAGTGTCAGTGTCAGTCAGCCTGTGATCCTGCCAGTACTGGACATGTGCATTATTGTTACAGTGTCAGGCAGCCTGTGATCCTGCCAGTACTGGACTTGTGCATTATTGTTACAGTGTCAGTCGGCCTGCTGTGGACATATATGTGTTTTGAGCATGCCTGTGTTTGTAACCATGGTAAGTTAGCTCAGTAGGTTAATTCTCTTGATACGTAGATATGTTTGTCAACTATGGCCATAGGTTGGAATAATTCTAGGCACCTTGAGGTATAATGCAGCTGCTGCAGACCGGAGGGTGCCCGCCAGGTCAGAGACTTTTATTGTATGTCAAAGATCACGGTGGTTGAATCCTTTGTTTACAAAGAGCCTAGTATAATTTGTGGATCACAGGTTCCAATCCTAATAAAATAGCTCAGTGAGCTATGCACGTGCTGCAAAAGGTTACTTGTAACCAGCCAGGCATATGTATGAACCCGTGCAAATGTAAACTCAATATTTCATCCTTTCAGGATTTATGAGTTGGGAGCAATAAACATTCAATTAAGTTCCCCCAAAATCCGTGTGTTGTGTGCTATATAAATGGTAATTTCTATTACACACACAGACCGCCATATCTTTTATGCAGAAAGGTCTTCAGAAAGTAAATAACTCTGTCTCTGTGCAGACCTTTGGAGCAACATGCAGATTATTCACATACTGAGATCCTGATTGGCTGCTGAGTCCGGAGGCAAGGCGTGGCCCAGTGACCTGCTCGACCTCCTTTAACTTTCAACATTCATCCCCTGCTCCCATCCAGGACGCAGCTGGACCGATGGGAATGTGTGATTGCCCTGTAAGTG